>JAJQQW010000004.1:104096481-104696481 GCA_025583905.1 Ia io | reverse complement strand
TGCTCCCGACACTCCCCCCTGCACTGTCTGGTGTGGGCACCCTAGCTGAGAAGACATCTAACTTTGCGGCATTAGAAGTATTAAAATAATCAATATGCAATATTGATTATAACACCAAATATTGCGGCTTTCACCATAGTTGACGAGCTAGAAAATTGTTTTCCCCTTTGACTCAGTAACTTCAAATTTTGAAGTAAGGGAGGTTGGGGGGAAATAAACGAATAGAGAGAGGCCCAATGCAGTACCTCAAAATGTTAACTTTGGAAATAAGTTTATTATAGATACAATTAGTTAAAATGAGGTCATAATGCAGTAGGCTGGGTTCCTAATCTGGTATGACTTATGTCCTCATATGAAGACAGCCGTATAAGTGTGGACACAGAGAGAATGTCATGTGAAGGAGGAGGATTGGAGTGATGCATCTGTAAACCAGGGAATGTCAAAGACTGCTGTAAACCGCAGAAGCCAGGAAGAGGCAAGGAAGGCTTGCTTGACATATTTCAGAGGGAGTCTGGCCCTGTCAACACCTTGATTGTGAACTTCTAGCCTCCAGAACTGTGTGAGGCAACTTGCTATTGTCTGAGCCACTCAGTTTGTGATGTTTTGTTATTGCATCCTTGTCAGGTCCAGCCTGACGATTGAACCGGGCTGAGGTAGGGAGGTGGGATTTGAGAAGAGAAAGAAAGACAGGACAGCAGGATTCGGGAGGTCCACAGCTCTCGAGAAGCTCTGGCAACTTTCATTAGTAATACAGTGCTTTTTATACATAAGACACCAAGCAGGGAATCACAAGGAAAACATTCTTTGTTTCTCTAAAATCACTACTGGAGGGATAAGTTGAAGGACAGGTTTCTTGTTACAATAAATCTCACTAGTTGGATACATATTTCTTGGTAAGCCATGAAAGTAGCTCTTATTCCTACTGATAGCAGTCATATAAACAAGCCCTGGGAAAGCTCTGTAGGCAGGGGCTGCTCTCGTTATACTGATTAGTTGCCATCCAAACAGGCCTGGGAAATCTGTGCGGGTAGGGTGCCAGCCTTGCTAGCCCCTACAGGTGCAAGGACCGTGTCAGCTTACAGCCCGTTCCCCACACATCCTAAGGAAACTAACACAATTGATTTTTGGTAAGGGGAAAGAACAAACGATGCTGAGAAAACAGAATATCCACATGCAAAGAAATTAAATTAGACCCTTACTTTATACCATATATAAAAATTATTTCAAATAATGGATCAAAGACTAACCTTAAAAGATAAAACTATTAAACTCTTAGAAGAAAACATAGAGGAAAGTCTTTATGACCATAGATTTAGCAATTACTTCTTTTTTTAAAAATTTTATTTATTGAGTTGATTGGGGTGACATTGGTCAACATGAACAGGTGTGGATTTCTGTGTTATAAGATCTGTATATTGCACCATGTGCCCACAACCCAAAGTCAAATCTTCTGTTTCCACATATTAGGACCCCCGTCTTCTCCCACCCCCTTCCTTCTGGCAGCCATCACTCTGCTGTTTGTGTTAATAAGTTTCAGTTTTATATCCAACACTAGAGGCCCGGTGCACAAAATTCGTGCAGCGGTGGGGGTGTCCCTCAGCCCAGCCTGCACCCTCTCCAATCTGGGACCCCTCAAAGGATGTCCTACTGCCGGTTTACAGGGATCAGGCCTAAACCGGCAGTCGGACATCCCTCTCACAATCCGGGACTGCAGGCTCCTAACCGCTCACCTGCCTGCCTGCCTGCCTGATTGTCCCTAACCACTCTGCATGCCAGCCTACTCGCCCCCAACTTCCCCCTGCTGCTGGCCTGCTCACCCTGAAAAGCTCCCCCCACCAGCCTGATCACCCCCAACTGCCCCCCGTGCAAGTGTGCTCGTCCCCAACTGCCTCCCCTGCTGGCCTGCTTGCCCCCACCTCCCCTCCCCACTGGTCTGCTTGCTCCCAACTGCCTCCCTGCTGGCCTGCTCACTCCAAACTGCCCCCCCACACCTGCTCTCCTGATCACCTCCAACTGACCCCCACGGATGGCCGGCTTGCCCCCAACTGGCCCCCCTAATGGTCTGCTTACCCCCAACGGCCCCACCCCCCACCAGCTTGATCACCCACAACTGCCGTCCCATCCTGGCCTGATCACCCACAACTGCCCTCGCCTCTTGGCCACTAACCACATCTACCTCGGCCCAGCAACCATGGCTTTGTCCAGAATAACATCTGGAAGGTCTCCTGGAAGGTCTCCCAGTCTAATTAGCATATTATCCTTTTATTAGTATAGATATGAGTGAAATCATAGCTTTTTTCTCTCTGACTTATTTCATTTCACATAATGTTCTCAAGGTCCATCCATGTTGTTGCAAATAGCGCTATTTCATCCTTTCTTATGGCTGAATAGTACCCCATCTTCTTTATCCATTCCTCTGTCATGGGACTCTTTGGTTGTTTCCATGTCTTGACCACTGTGAATAATGCTGCGATGAACATAGGGGTGCATATATCTTTGAGAATACATGATTTTGAGTTTTTTGGGTATATACCCAGGACTGGGGTTGCTGGGTCATATGGTAGCTCCATTCTTAATATTTTGAGGAATTAGAGAACATTTTATGGACTTGACCCCAAAGGCAAGGGAGGTAAAGGCAAAAATAAATGAATGGGACTATATCAAACTAAAAAGCTTTTGCACAGCAAAAGAAACTGACAACAAAAAGAGACAGCCAACCAGATGGGAGATATTTGCAAAAAGTAGCTCCAATATTTAATTTCCAAAATATATAAAGAACTTGTAAAACTCAACACCAAACAAACAATAAAAAACAATAAAAAAGTGGGCAGAGAACCTGAAAATACATTTCCCCCACGAAGACATACAAATAGCTAGATATATGAAAAGATGTGCAACCTCACTGGCAATTAGGGAAATGCAAATCAAAACTATAGTGAGATACCACTTCACACCTGTTAGAGTGGCCATTATCAACTATACAAGCAGTAACAAGTATTAGAGAGTTTGTGGAAAAAAGGGAACCCTCATTCACTAGTGGTGGGAATGTAGACGAGAAGTGATTTCTTAAATGGCATCAGAAGCACAGCTTATAAAAGAAAACATAAGTCGGACTTCATCAAAATTAAAAACTTTACATCAAAGAATACTATCAAGATATTTTTATCTATTAATAATGGCTAATTTTTCTTTAATTTTCTTAACTATTAGAAATTTTCAAAGTAGAACATTTATTCTAGATTTAATCATAAATAACAAGAAATAAAGCTATGCTGAAATTATTTTGACATAATGTGCAAGTTGAATTTTAAAAATGTATCTGAGAAAATTCATAGTCATTGATATCTCAAATCTGCAGTTAAGATTTCTAAAAACCATTGCAGTATATAATATGGAAGGTGTATGTTTGGTTTGTAATTTCACTTAAGATTGAGGACTCAAATAATAGATTCACTTCTCTGATTTGTATTGATGATAGTGATGACTGGATCACTGAATAAGAAGGAAGTAACATGTTTACGAGGTAGGTGAATGATGTGATTCCATTAATAAAGGTGAAAACAAAACAAAAAGGAAATAAGAGAGTGAAAAGGAAAGTCACAAAATGGCAGAAAATATTTGCAAAACCATGTATTTGATAAATAATGTCCAGTATATAAAGAACTCCTAGAACTACAAAAACTCTCAAACAACCCAATTCATAAATGCACAAAGGACTTGAATAATATACAAATGGTCTATAAAACATATGAAAAATGCTCAACATCATTAGTGTTTGGGGAAATGCAAATCAAAATCACAATGATATCACTTTATACCCACTAGGATAGCTATAACTTAAAAAATGGAAAATAACAACTGGTGGTGAGGATGTGGAAAAATTGGAACTTTTGTATATTGGTTGTGGGGGTGTAAAATAGTGCAACTACTGTAGAAAACAGTTTGGCAGTTCCTCAAAAACTGAACATAGAATTACCATATAACCCAGCAATTCTGAGTAAACACCCAAAGGAATTGAAAACAGATCCTTGTACAGCACATTTATGGTGGCATTACTTTGCATTCCACAAAGCAAGAAGGTGGAAGCAACCAGAGTGTTTAGAAAAAGTGGTGATGGCTATATAGCTTTATGAAATGTACTTAATGCCATTGAATTGTGCACTGAAAAAAAAATTTAAATGATGCATTTCATGTTATGTATCTTTTACCACAATTACAAAAAAAAAGAAAAAAGAAAGGCAAGTTCTTAAAAATGATAGTGCACAGGACTCATGAAAGTAAGTAAGCCTAGAAGGAGTTGGTAGGAAGAAAAGGGAATGTTTGAGGGATTAAAGATTGCAGGGTGTTTGAAGGGAAGATAATTAGGGAGTAAGATCGAGAGAACACAGTGATGTGCCACATAATGATGTTCGGTCAGCAATAGACTGGTATACAGTGGTGGTTCCCTGAGATTATAATGGAGCTGAAAAATTTTCATTGTTTAATGATGTGGCAGCTTTCATAACATCTTAGCAGAACACATCCTTCATGTGTTTGTAGTGATAACTGGAGGAAACAAACCTTCTGCATCACAGTCCGGTAAAAGTATAACGCATACAATTATATACAGTACGTAATATTGATGATGATAATAAATGACTTTTTCTGTGTTGTGTACTTACTGTATTATATCTTTTATCATTTTTAGAGTGCATTTTTTCTACTTGTAAAAAAAGTTGGTTGTAACACAGTGTGCTGTGTTAGCCTGCATCAACCCCATACATCTATTTACCACATCTCTTAGTTGCATCATTTTCTCTTGTGCTTTATTTAATCTTGTGTTGTTTTGTACAATTTTGTATATTATGCTTATAGTATATAGGCTTGCTTCTTGTAGTACAGGCTTGTAGCCGAAGAGCAGTAGGTGATACCACACAGCCTAAGTGTGTAGTAGGCTGTAATATCTAAGTTGGCGTAAGTGCACTTGATGTTTGCCAATGATGAGATCACTTAATGAAGCCTTTCTCAGAATGAATCCCCGTTGTTAAGCAACCATGACGGTAACAGTGAGATGTGCTGCCTGATGTTTTGGAATGTTTGAATTTCAGTGGTTGAATGTTTCCAGTTAATACAGTTGAGGATGTGACCGTGGCTGTGGACTGCTAAATACGAGTAGGAAATGACAGTCTTGAGAACTGAACGTGAATGAATTTATACAGGACAGAGGGTAGAAAGCAAGCCTGAGTTGGATGTTGAAGATGAGTAGATGGTTGATTTGCAGGGGTCTCAAAGGAAAAATTATTTGCTTCTACTCTTATTTCTTTGTTGTGTACTTTTATGATAGTATTGACCCAGAGTTTGTTGAATATCTTTTTATTAGTCAAATTTTGGTAAGCCTGGTAGGTTGCCAGTGGCTAAGTCAGTCCTGAAGTTGAGAGGTGTAGAAATGGGCTCAGGCACTATTTCGGCTCTTCCGTAGGCACAGAGGTGTTAATCTGTGTACATCAAGGTAAGTACACCAAAGGGGAAAGCACTGGCCTCTTTATCTTGCTTTCAAGACTGTGTAGTGTCGGGGGAGTGTGGGTGAGGGGGACGTAATCAACCAAAGACCTTGTATGCGTATATGCATAACCCATGGACACAGACTATAGGGTGGTGAAAGCCTGGGGCTGGGGGTGGGAATGGACTGGAGGGGATCAATGGGGTGATGGGTGGGGAGAGGGGACATATGTAATACTTTCAACAACAATTATTTAAAAAATAAATTTAAAAAATGTATAAGCAAGTTGTTAAAGGTCTTTTCATTACAGTAGTTTTATTTTTTTTAGAATGTTGTAGTGCTTCAAAAAATATCTTTTGGGTAGAATCTGATTAAAATTTCATATTCTGAATCACATAATGATTGTTACAAAGTGTTTTCAATTTATAAATCAAAGAGAGGAAGCCATTTGGAAAGCCCGCCTAATTAAATCCTACTTTGAAAGTAGTTTGGCCTGTAATTTTGTTTTCTCTTTTTTTTTTTTTTAAGAGATTTTTATTTTTCCGTTAGGGATTCACTTTATTTTTATTTTATTTTATTTTATTTTTAAATATATTTTACTGATTTTTTTACAGAGAGAAAGAGAGAAGGATAGAGAGTTAGAAACATAGATGAGAGAGAAACATCGATCAGCTGCCTCTTGCACACCCCCTACTGGGGATGTGCCCGCAACCAAGGTACATGCCCTTGACCGGAATCGAACCTGGGACCCTTGAGTCCACAGGCCGACACTCTATCCACTGAGCCAAACCAGTTTCGGCAATTTTTGTTTTCTCTTGCGGCAGATCTTTTATATAATACTAGAGGCCTGGTGCATGGATTCATGCACTGGTGGGGTCCCTCAGCCTGGCCTGCAGAGAGCAGGCTGAAACTAGCTCTCTGACATCCCCAGAGGGGTCCTGGATTGCGAGAGGGCAGTTCTCTGACATCCCCAGAGGGGTCCTGGATTGCGAGAGGGCAGTTCTTGGGTGACGCACCCCAGAATCAGGCTCCCTCCTCTCTGGTTCCGGGTGCATCACCCGAGAACTGCAACTGCCAAGTCACTGCAGCTCCGCAGTGCCTGCATTCAGCATCTGCCCCCTGGTGGTCATTGTGCGTCATAGCTACTGGTCAGATGGTCGCCTAGGCTTTTATATATAGACTAGAGATCCGGTGCATGAAATTCGTGCACTGTGGGGGGGTTGTCCCTCAGCCCGTCCTGTGCCCTCTTGCAATCCGGGACCCCTATGGAGATATCCGACTGCCGGATTAGGCCTGATCCCCTTTGCTCCTTGCCACCCACCTGCTTGCAGCTCCTTACTGTTTGGCTTGCTGCCCACTAGTGCTGCCGCACCGGCCACAGAGGCAGGAGAGGCTCCCGCCTCCGACGCTGCGCTCGCCAGCCATGAGCCTGGCTTCTGGCTGAGTGGCGCTCCCCCTTTGGGAGCGCACTGACCACCAGGGGGCAGCTCCTGCATTAAGCATCTGCCCCCTGGGGGTCAGTGCTCATCATAGCGACTGGTTGTTCTGGTCATTTCACTGTAATGGTTGCTTAGGCTTTTATTATATAGACTAGCGTTCCCATTGCAGGAAGAATCCTGCAATAGGGTTTCCTGCTGCACTCTACCCTGCCCCGCCTTCTCCGCCAGCCCACTGCTTTTCTCCCTTCTCCCCCGGCCCTGCCTGGGCTCCTCCCTTCTCCCCCGCCCCGCCTTCTCCGCCAGCCCGCCTGCTTTTCTCCCTTCTCCGCCAGCCCGCCTGCTCTCCTTCCTTCTCCCCCAGCCCCGCCTGCGCTCCTCCCTTCTCCCCCGCCCTGCCTTCTCCACCAGCCCACCTGCTCTCCTTCCTTCTCCCCTGACCCTGCCTCCACTCCTCCCTTCTCCTTCCACTGGCTTGCTTGCTTCTCCGCAGCTTTGCTCCCTTTGGCAGCTCTTGGCTTCTTTCTATGCTGTCTTGATATGCAAATTAACCGCCATCTTGGTTGGGGTAATTTGCATAATTGTCCTGATTGGTTGCTGGGTGTGTTTTGGTTGGTGGGCGTGGCTTGGCTGGTGGGCGTGGCTTCGGTGTAGCGAAGGTGCGGTCAATTTGCATATTTTTCTATTATTAGGTAGGACTAGAGGCCCGGTGCACAAATTTGTGCACGGGTGGGGTTGGCCAGCCCGCCCCAATCGGAGCTGATCGGACTGGGCTAGTCGACAGGAGAGGCCTCAGGCAGTTGGCCGGCCAGCCATGCCCCTGATTGGGGGGCGGCAATTGGGACAGGGCCGGCCAGGGAGAGGGGCCATCGGTGGGGCCGGCTGCGGGAAGGGACCATTGGCTGTTGGCTGGCCAGCCCCGCCCCCTGGTTGAATTCCAGGTTGAACTCCTGGTCAAACTCCCAGTTGAGGGGACAATTTGCATAGTGGCCTTTTATTATGTAGGACTAGAGTCCCGGTGCATGAAATTCGTGCACAGGGGGTGTGTGTCCCTTAGCCCAGCCTGCACCCTCTCCAATCGGGGACCCCCGAGGGGTGTCCGACTGCCCTCTCACAATCCAAGACTGCTGGCTCCCAACTGCTTGCCTGCCTGCCTGCCTTCCTGATTGCCCCTAACTGCTTCTGCCTGCCAGCCTGATCACCCCCTAACCACTCCCCTGCCAGCCTGATTGATGCCTAACTGCTCCCCTGCCAGCCTGATTGCCCCTAACTGCCCTCCCCTGCAGGCCTGTTCCCCCCCAACTGCCCTTGCCTGCAGGCCCGGTCGCCCCCAACTTCCCTCCTCTTCCAGCCTGGTCACCCCTAACTGGCCTCCCCTGCAGGCTTGATCGCCCCCAACTGCCCTCCCTTTCAGGCCTGGTCCCCCCCAACTGCCCTCCCCTGCTGGCCTGATCTCCCCCAACTGCCCTCCCTTGCAGGCCTGGTCCCTCCCAACTGCCCTCCCCTGCTGGCCATCTTGTGGTGGCCATCTTGTGTCCACATGGGGGCAGGCATCTTTGACCACATGGGGGCAGCCATCTTGTGTGTTGTGGTGATGGTCAATCTGCATATTACTCTTTTATTAGATAGGATAGTGTCTGATTTATATTGACTTTTAAAATGTTTCCATTTTTCTTAGGAAAACGGGAAATCATTTTCACAACTTCATTAGTTGGCAAGATCTGAGAGCTATTGAACTTGTAAAATCTTGGAATAGTTCTCTTATAATGAAGGTAATATTTTTCTTCTCTGCAATTTGGATATTACTGGGTTTCCCTGTAAATACCCCTTAATTGTAGACTTAATTGTATAATCACTTACCTGTGCTGTTTTTGGACATTAATACGAGAATGCACACATGTACACTCAAACCAGTAAAATTTAATAGTTATTCAGAAGCATATGTGGTAGACTGAAGTGATTAACAACTACACTTCAAGAAGTCTTGAGGAGGTTTGAGGTGGACTAGGGATTCACATGCTAGTGAGAATTCACGTTTTCATTCCTGGAGAAATGGAAAAAATACAGACTATGCCCAGAAAAGATACTGCAATGTCCAGGTTTCATCATCTTTTGTTATAAAAGTGGAGAATATACACCGAGTGGCCAGATTATTATGATCTCTGAATGCATAATAATCTGGCCACTCAGTGTGTGTGTGTGTGTGTGTGTGTGTGTGTGTGTGTGTGTGTGTGTGTGTGTGTGTGTGTGTGTGTGTATATACATACATACATATATATATATATATATATATATATACACACATACATACATACATATATATATATGTATATATATATGAGGCCTGATGCATGAATTAGTGCATGGGTGGGGTCTGGTCAGCCTGGCCAGGGGGAGGGGACATGGGCGGTTGGCCAGCCTGCCTGCTGGTTGAGGGGACAATTTGCATATTAGCCTTTTATTATATAGGATATACACTGAGTGGCCAGATTATTATATGTTCAGAGATCACAATAATCTGGCCACTCAGTGTATATTGAGATAGTAGACTGGCTGACTGCCATATGCTCTTAATATAATACCTGGCACATAGTAAGCAAGTGATGATGACAGACATAGTAGCATCCACACCATCTCACTCCTGGTGGGGAACTGAGTCAGAGGAAAGACAATTTTCCAGCTCATTAACTGTGGTGAAACCCACAATATTTGGTGTTATAATCAATATTGCATATTGATTATTTTAATACTTCTAATGCCGCAAAGTTAGATGTCTTCTCAGCTAGGGTGTTCACACCAGACAGTGCAGGGGGGAGTGTCGGGAGCACCAGTTTTACTTGTTAAGTATTTGGGGACATTAATTTTATATAAAAACAAACATGATATATTATAGAATATGACAGCAATGCATGAGTGAGACACTTGTGATAATCTCACACACATTGGTATTTCCTTTTGTTCGTTTAACATATAAAAATGCACCTTGCTGTAATAACTTGTGAGGCTGAATACAGAGAGGTGCTATTTACAGGAAAGACAGTAATTAAGGGTGTTGAAAGTGGTTATATGAAGTCATGGATTCTAAATGGTACAATTTTAAATTATACTATTTATGTGTAATTTTATACCTTAATGCAGTGGTCACCAACCGGTGGTCTGAGGTAGCCGGCTCTCTGACATCCCCAGAGGGGTCCTGGATTGCGAGAGGGCAGTTCTCGGGTGACGCACCCCAGAATCGGGCTCCCTCCTCTCTGGTTCCAGGTGCATCACCCGAGAACTGCAACTGCCAAGTCACTGCAGAGTCCAGGAGGTGGTCTTTGAGGTCCGAAAGGATGGTGACCACTGGTTTAAAGAAACCTTTGGAGCAGTGGTCACCAACCGGTGATCCATGAGGTCCACAACCGCTGCCTTAATGTATCAGTTTAGTTTTTAATAGGTCAATCTATCCAACATTTCTGAGTCATGACTAGTTTCTTAAGTCAGCTATGGGTAGCACTTCCAGTACTATGCTGAACAGGAGTGGTGAGAGTGGGCATCCCTATCTTGTTCCTGTTTTTAAGGGAAGTGGTTTTAGTTTTTGCCCATTGACTATGATGTTGGTTGTAGGTTTGTCATATAAGGCTTTTATTATGTTGAGGTATGATTCCTCTATTCCCACTTTGCTGAGGGTTTAGCAAGAAAGGGTGTTGGATTTTGTCAAATGCTTTTTCTCCGTCAATTGATATGATATGACTGATTTTTATCTCTCAATTTGGCAGATATTGTAGCACCCTTGCATCCCTGAATAAATCCCAATTGGTCACGGTGTATGATCATTCTAATGTACTGCTGGATCCAATTTGCTAGGATTTTGTTGAGGATTTTAGCATCTATGTTCATCAGGGATATTGTCTTGTAATTCTCTTTCTTTACAGTGTCTTTATCTGGTTTTTGGGATTAGGGTAATTCTGGCTTCATAGAAAGAGCTTGGAAGTGTGCCTTCCTCTTGAAATTTTTGGAATAGTCTGGAGGATAGGTTTTAGTTCTTCCTTGAATGTTTGGTAGAACTCCCTGTGAAGCCATCTGGCCCAGGGCTTTTGTTTGCTGGAAGCTTTTTGATGACTGCTTCAATTTCCTCCATAGTTATAGGCCTATTCATATTTTTTTATTCTTCCTGATTGAGTTTTGGAAGGTCATATTTTTCTAGGAATATGTCCATTCTCTGTTGACCAATTTGTTGGAATAGAGTTGTTCATAGTATTTTTTACAACCCTTGTATTTCTGTGGGACTAAATCCAAGACTTCGCTTCTTTCCTTTCTGGTTTGGTTTATTTGGGTCCTCTCACTTTGCTTCTTGATGAGCCTGGCTAGAGGTTCATCAATCTTATTTATCCTTTCAAAGAACCAGCTCTTGTTTTTATTGATCTTTTGTATTGTTTTTTTGGTCTCTATGATCTTTATTTTTTTTTATTGTTTAAAGTATTACTTATAGTAGTACATATATCTCCTTTTTAACCCCACATTGACCTTCCCCCAGCCTCCCCTAACCCCTGTCGCATGCCCTCATTGCCCCCCTCCCCCAGTGTCTTGTGTCCATTGGTTGTGCTTATATGCATGCATACAAGTCCTTTGGTTGATCTCTTTACTCCCCTCCCCAACTCTCCCCAGCCTTCCCGCTGTAATTTGACAGTCTGTTCGGTGCTTTACTGCCTCTGTATTTATCATTTTGTTCATCAGGTTATAATGTTCTTTATTTTCCATAAATGAGTGAGATCATGTGGTATTTTTCTTTTATTGCCTGGCTTATTCCCCTTACATAATGCTCTCCAGGTCCATTCATACTGCTGCAAATGGTAAGAATTCCTTCTTTTTTATAGCAGCGTAGTATTCCATTGTGTAGATGTACCATAGTTTTCTAATCCACTCATCTGCTGATGGGCATTTAGGCTGTTTCCAAATCTTAGCTATGGTGTATTGTGCTGCTATGAACATAGGGGTGCATATATCCTTTCTGATTCGTGTTTCGAGTTTCTTGTGATATATTCCTAGAAGTGGGATCACTGGGTCAAATGGGAGTTCCATTTTTAATTTTTTGAGGAAACTCCATACTGTTCTCCACAGTGGCTGCACCAGTCTGCATTCCCACCAGCAGTGCATGAGGGTTCCCCTTTCTCCGCATCCTCGCCAGCACTTGTCGTCTGTTCATTTGTTGATGATTGCCCTTCTGGTAGGTGTGAGATGGTACTGCATTGTTGTTTTGATTAGCATCTCTCAGATAATTAGTGACTTTGAGTATGTTTTCATATGTCTCTTGGCTGTCCTTCTGTCTTCTTTTGAAAAGATTCTATTTAGGTCCGTTGCCCATTTTTTTTATTGGATCATTTATCGTCCTTTTATTAAGTTGTATAAGTTCCCTGTAGATGTTGGAGATTAAACCTTTTCAGTGATAACATTTGCAAATATGTTTTCTCATACAGTGGGCTTTCTTGTTGTTTTGTTGATGGTTTCTTTTGCTGTGAAAAAGCCTTTTACTTTGATGTAGTCCCATTTGTTTAATTTCTCTTTAGTTTCTATTGCCCTAGGAGCGGTATCGGTGAAGAAATTGCTTCGGCATATGTCTAAGATTTCTCTGCCTGTGGATTCCTCTAGTATTTTTATGGTTTCCCGTCTTATGTTTAAGTCCTTTATCCATTTGAGTTTATTTTTGTGTATGGTGTAAGTTGGTGATCTAGTTTCATTTTTTTGCATGTATCTGTCCAATTTTCCCAACACCATTTATTGAAGAGACTGGCTTGACTCCATTGTATGTTCATGCCTCCTTTGTCAAATATTAATTGAGCATAGTGGTTTGGATGGATATCTGGGTTCTCTCTTCTATTCCATTGGTCTATATGCCTGTTCTTTTGCCAGTACCAGGCTGTTTTGAGAACAGTGGCTTTGTAATACAGCTTGAAATCTGGTATTGAGATCCCACCTACTTTGTTCTTCTTTCTCAGGATTGCTGTGGCTATTCGGGGTCTTTTTTTTTTATTCCAGATGAATTTTTGGGAAAGTTCTTTCTAGGTCTGTGAAATATGCCATTGGTATTTTAATGGGGAGTGCATTGAATCTATGGATTGCTTTGGGTAGTATGGACATTTTAATGAATTTGATTCTACCAATCCATGAACATGGTATGTTCTTCCATCTGTTTCCGTCTTCCTCTATCTCTTTTTTCAGTGTCTTGTAGTTTTCCGCATATAGGTCTTTTTACCTCCTTAGTTAAGTTTATGCCTAGGTATCTTAATTTTTTTGGTGCGATGGTAAATGGGATTGCTTTTTTAGTCTCTCTTTCTGTAAGTTCACTATTGATGTATAGAAATGCCATAGATTTCTTGGCATTAATTTTGTATTCTGCTACATTGCCAAATTCATTTATTAAGTCTAATAGTTTTTTTGATGGAGTCTTTCAGGTTTTTTATGTACAATATCATGTCATCTGCAAATAAGGACAGCTTTACTTCTTCTTTTTCAATTTGGATGCCTTTTATTTCTTCTTGTCTAATTGCAATGGCTAATACTTCCAGGACTATGTTGAACAGGAGTGGTGAGAGTGGGCATGCCTGTCTTGTTCCTGTTCTTAGGGGAAATGGTTTTAGTTTTTGCCCATTGAGTATGATGTTGGCTGTGGATTTATCATATATGGCTTTTATTATGTTGAGGTATGATCCTTACATTCCCACCTTGCTGAGAGTTTTTATCAAGAAAGAATATTGGATTTTGTCAAATGCTTTTTTTGCATCAATTGACATGACTATGTGATTTTTATCTCTCAATTTGTTTATGTGGTGTATCACGTTTATTGATTTGTGGATATTGTACCATCCCTGCATCCCTGGGGTAAATCCTACTTGGTCATGGTGTATGATCTTTCTGATGTACTGCTGGATCTGATTTGCTAGAATTTTGTTGAGGATTTTGGCATCTATGTTCATGAGGGATATTGGTCTGTAATTCTCTTTCATTGTGTTGTCTTTATCTGGTTTTGGTATTAGGGTGATGCTGGCTTCATAGAAAGAGCTTGGAAGTGTTTCTTCCTCGTGAATTTTTTGGAATAGTCTGAGGAGGATAGGTTTTAGTTCTTCCTTGAATGTTTGGTAAAACTCCCCTGTGAAGCCGTCAGGTCCCGGGCTTTGTTTGCTGGAAGCTTTTGATGACTGCTTCAATTTCTTCCATAGTTATTGGCCTATTGAGATGTTTAGATTCTTCCTGATTGAGGTTTGCAAGGTTGTTTTTTTCCAGGAATACTTGCATTTCCTCCAGGTTGTCCAGTTTGTTGGAATAGAGTTGTTTATAGTATTTTTTAACAATCCTTTGTATTTCCGTGGTGTCTGTTGTTATTTCTCCTCTTTCATTTCTGATTTTGTTTATTTGGGTCCTCTCTCTTTGATTCTTGGTGAGCCTGGCTAGAGGTTCATCAATCTTGTTTATCCTTTCAGAAAACCAGCTCTTGGTTTTGTTGATCTTTTGTATTGTTTTTTGGTCTCTATGTCGTTTATCTCCACTCTGATGTTTATCATTTCCTTCCTTCTGCTTACAGTGGGCTATTCTGGTTGCTCTCTTTCTAACTCTTGGAGTTGTAGGGTTAGGTACTTTATTACCCTTGTCTCTTGTTTTTTGCAGTAGGGTTGTAGAGCTATGAACTTCCCTCTGAAGACTGCTTTCGCTGTGTCCTGTAGATTTTGGATTGTTATGTTTTCATTGTCGTTTGTTGCCGTGATGTTTTTTATTTCTTCTTTGATCTCTCTGGTAACCCAGTCATTGTTTAATAGCATGCTATTAATCTCCATGTGTTTGATTTTTTGGATGGTTTTTATTGTAGTTGATTTCCAGTTTTATGCCACTGTGATCTCAGAAGATGCTTGATATGAATTCTATCTTCTTGAATTTGAAGATACTTTGCTTGTGACCCAATATATGGTCGATCTTTGAAAATTACCCATGTGTACTTGAGAAGAAAGTATATTCTGTGGCTTTGGGGTGAAATGTTCTGAAGATGTTAATTAATTTCATCTGGTCTAGTGATTCATTTAGGATTGATGTTTCTTTGCTAATTTTTTGTTTAGAGGATTTGTCCAATGGTGATAGTGGGGTATTAAAGTCCCCTACTATGACTGTATTGCTGTCAATCTCTCCCTTGATATCCTCTAGGAATTTTTATTTATGTATTTGGGTGCTCCTGTATTGGGTGCGTATATGTTTACCAGAGTTATTTCTTCTTGTTGGATTGTTGCCTTTACAATTATGAAGTGGCCTTCCAAATCTCTTTTGATGTCCTTCACTTTGAGATCTAATTTGTCAGATATAAGTATTGCTACCCCAGCATTTTTTTCATTTCTATTCGCCTGAAAAACCTTTTTCCATCCCTTCTTCCTCAGTCTGTGTGCGTCTTTTTTTCTGAAGTGGGTTTCTTGTAGACAGCAGATATATGGATAATGTTTTCTTATCCAATCCATTACCCTATGTCTTTTGATTGGGGCATTTAATCCATTTACATTTTAAGTTATTATTGATAGGTAGTTGTTTGTTGCCATTTTTATTCTTTACCCCTGTGTTCCTTCTTGGCTTCCTATTTCTTTTTTTTACAGCAGACCCTTTAGCATTTCTTGCATTGCTGGTTTGGTGGTAATACACTCCCTTAGTCCTTTTTTGTCTGTGAAGCTCCTGATTTCACCTTCAATTTTGATTGATAGCCTTGCTTGGTACAGTATTCTTGGATTTAGACCCTTCCTTTGCATGACTTTGTATATTTCATTCCATTCCCTTCTTGCCTGATGTGCTTCTGTTGAGAAATAAGTTACTAGTCTGATGGGGGGATCCTTTGTACGTAACTTTCTGTCTCTCTCTGGCCACTTTTAAGATTCTTACTTTGTCGTTGGTGTTTGCCAGTTTGATTATAATGTGCCTTGGCATTGGTCTTTTGGGGTTAATTTTGCTTGGGACTCTGTGAGCTTCTTGGATTTGTGTGGGTTTTTCTTCCCTATATCATTGTTTTCTGTCATTATTTCTTCAAGCAGGTTTTCTAGTCCTTGCTCAGTTTCCTCTCCTTCTGGCACCTCTATTATGCAGATGTTGTTTTGTTTCATGTTGTCCCAAAGTTCCCTTAGGCTCTCCTCCTGCTTTTTAATTTTTTTTTTCTAGAATTTGCTGTACTTGGGTATTTTTTCCTACCTTGTCTTCTAGCTCACTGATGCGGTCCTCTGTTTCTTCTAGTGTACTCTTGATGCTTTCTGTTGAGTTCTTATAGCAGCGATGCCATTTTTCATTTTTTCTTGGTTCTTCTTCATTTCCTCTTTGTTCTTACACATATTGTCTTCCATTCTTTTCATCCACCTTATGAGCATTTCTCTGAATTCTTTCTCTCACTGGTTGCTTGCCTCCATTTCGTTTACTTCCTTTTCTGGTGATTTCTGCTTTTATTTCATATGCGGGCTGGGTTTTTTTTTTGTGTATTTTTTTTTGTCTCCCGATGATCTCTCTTCTCCGGGTGTCTGGTTATGTAGTTCTCTCTCTCCTGCGTTAATTTATAGGCACAAAACACAACACAACAAGGTACAATGCAGCAGGCACTGAACACAAGTGTATTCACGATATTAATAAACCCAAATAAAGGTGACCACCAGAGAAAGGTGAATTAGAGGATAGGAGGGAAAGAAGAAGAGGGAAAAAAAAAATGAGTGCAAAACGAAATTGGGAAAAGGAAAAAAATAGTAAGAGAGAAAAGAGGGAGAATAAGAAAGAAGAGGGGAAAAAACTATATATATGGGGAGAAAACTCCAATAGAACAGCCACTAATCCCAACACATGCCAGCAACAAGTACCTGGCGATGAATGTAAACTACAAACAACAACTAATATCAAGTGAGGCGAGGGAAAACAGAAGCAACAAACAAACAAAAACCAATCAAAAAAAGAAAAAGAAAAACCATCTCACAAACAAGTATAAAAAATCGATATAATCAACAATCAAGCAAACAAAAACAAAAGGAGAGAGAGAAAAAAATTTTGGATAGTGAAGATAGAGAAGAGAGAGGTGTGTATGGATTTGGAGCAGGGGATTGGAAATTAGATATATAAGTAGGGTGAAATTTTAACAGGGGTTAAAAAGAATGAGTAGGGAAAATCTAAAGCAGGAATAGGGTAAGAGAAACAGGACAACAAAAGGGGAAAAGTGAGGAAGAGAGTGATGGCATAAAGGTAAAGTTGAGATAGAGTAAAATGATGCTAAAGGAAAGATGAAAATAGAATGTAGAACACTAACCCCAAAGTAAAATAAAGAGAAAATAAAATGATACTTTAAAAAAAATGTAAAATAGTAGTAGTAATAATACTGATTGAAAATAAAAATGTAATAATTAAAAAAGTAAAATCAAGTGAGGAAAAAAGAAAAAAAATTTTGTTTCTTAAGTAAAAGATGAAAAAGAATAAAAATATGCAGTAGTTAAGGTCATTCACTTCCTCTGTTGTTCTGTTTGGCATGCCTGTTTCCTAGTCAGGACAGTATTGAAGTTCCCTGCGTTCCACTGCTCCTCAGTGTTGTAAGCCAGTCCTGATTTTTAAGCAGGCAGTACGTCTTTATTTCTTGTATTCATTTATTTGTGTTTACATGAGAGTGAATTTGTGATTCAACCCCTGGGTGGTAGTGTTTCTGGATTGACCTCCAGGTCTATAGGTCCTCTCTAGCTAGTATTTAGATTTTGTTTTCCCTGTGGCGCTTAATACCGGTTTGGGGGAGTGGGTTTCCGCAGAGCTGGTTATCTGATGGTTATTCCTCGCTCTGATCCCCAGGTTCCAGAAAAACAACTTTCCCCTGTAGTCCCTTAGAGTGTCCCCAATTGGGTGATCCTATGTATTGGGCTTAGTAATCAGAAGCAAGGATTTAAAGAAGAAAAAAAATAAAGAGCCAGAGTAAGTGTGCGAACTCGGGGGCTGCGCACAAGTCTGTGCAGTCTTTTTTTTACTTGGGTCTAAGCAGCCGGCACACTTTTAAAATTTTTAGGCTGTCCTTTTGCGCCCAGATCAAAATGAGTTGCTTTTTAGAGTTTCCTTCTGTTAGCAGCTCTGAAGACCCCCTTCCACATTCACAGATCACACCAGCCCCAACAGCCACAGATTTTTGTAGGCGCAGACTTCCCCAGGTCCTCCAGCTCCCGCAGTGTGCGCATTTCTCTCTCCTGCCGGGACCACAGACCTCACCTTCTCCCAGGCGAAATCTGACCTTTCCGTGAGGGAGTGTAGAGCTCCTCTGAATCCGCATGCTTGTGCCACTTGGGAACCGGTGTTCTCAGTTTTGCAGCTGTTCGATCGGTGCCGTAGTTGTAGATTCCCTGGGCTTTTCAGGCTTCTGATAACATCCACTTTCCTCTTCAAGATGGCGCAGTCTCCACGTCTCAGCTGGTTGCTCCGGGAGGGAACCCAGCAGCAGTGAGGGCTGCCTGGTCAGGGGAGCCCCGTCCAGCAGTCCCCTACAGTCTCCTGGAGTGTAGCTGTCCCTCAACTCACCAACAAACTCCCCGTGCGACCACACATTCTCCTTTTGTTTTCTCACTCACACTATCTTGCAGTCTGCCTTCCCGTCGGCAGCCATCTTCTTTCTCTCTATGATCTTTATTATCTACTTCCTCAACTCACTGTCGACTTTCCTTATTGCTTTCTTTCTAATTCTTTAAGTTGTAGAGTTAGATAATTTATTTCCAGTTTTCTTGTTTTTTGAGGTAGGCCTGTAATGCTATGAACTTCCCTCTCAGGACTGCTTTCACTGTGTCCTATAGATTTTGGATTGTTGTATTTTCATTGTCATTTGTTTTCAGGATGTTTTTAATTTCTTCTTTGATCACTTTGGTAACCCAGTCATTGTTTAATAGCATGCTATTTAGCTTCCAAGTGTTTGAATTTTTTTGATTGTTTTTTATTGTAGTTGATTTCTAATATTATGCCATTGTGATCTGAGAAGATGCTTGCTATGATTTCAATCTTATTTATTTGGAGAAACTTTGCCTGTGACCCCATATGTGGTCTGTCCTTGAAAATGTCCCATGTACACTTAAGAAGAATGTATATTCTGTAGCTTTGGGGTGAAATGTTCTGAAGATGTCGATTAAGTCCATCTGATCAAGGGAGTCATTTAGGATTGCTGTGTCTTTGTTGATTTTTTGTCTAGAGGATTTATCCAGTGATGTCAAAGGGATATTAAAGTCCCCTACTATGATTGTATTACTGTCAACCTCTCTCGATATCTTCCAGTTTTTTTTATGTATTTGGGTGTTCCTGTATTGGGTGCATATGTTTAACAGAGTTATATCCTGTTGTTGTATCAATCCCTTTAGTATTATGAAGTGACCTTCCGTATCTCTTATTATGGTGTTCACTTTGAAGTCTATTTTTTCAGAGATAAGTATTGCTACCCCAGCTTTTTTTTTTTTTTCCATTTCCGTTTGCCTTTTATTTTCATATCCATCCCTCCACTATCAGTCTGTGTGAGTCCCTTGTTCTGAGGTGGGTCTCTTATAGACAGCATATATATGGGTCATGTTTTCTTACCCATTAAGCCACTTGATGTCTTTTGATTGGAGCATTTAATCCATTTATGTTTAAGGTTATTATTGATAGGTACTTATTTGGAGCCATTTTTATTTTTGTGTCTTTTTTCTTTCTTTCCTTTCTATTTCTTCTTTTTACACCTGTCCCTTTAGCATTTCTTGCATTGCTGGCTTGGTATTGATACACTCCATTAGCCCTTTTTTGTCTGTGAAGCTCTTGATTTCCCCTTCAATTTTGAATAATAGCCTTGCTGGTTAGAGTATTCTTGGATTTAGTCCCTTGCTTTGCATCATTTTGTATAGTTCATTCCATTCTCTTCTGGCCTGTGTGTTTCCATTGAGAAGTCATTTGATAGTCTGATGGGAGATGCCTTGTAGGTAACTCTCTGTCTCTCTTGCAGCCTTTATGGTTCTCTGTCATTAATGTTTGCCACTGTAATTATGTCATGTCTCGGTGTGGGTATTTTTGGGTTCATCTTGTTTGGAACTCTATGTGCTTGTGTGACTTTTTCCTTCCCCAAATCAGGGAAGTTTTCTGACATTATTTCTTCAAATAGGGCTTCTAATCCTTGCTCTTCTTCTTGTCATTTTGGCACCCCTATTATACATATGTTCCTTTGTGTCATGTTGTCCCAAAGCTCCCTTAGGTTCTCCTCCTGCTTTTTAATTTTTTTCTCCCATTGCTGTTCAGATTGTCTTCTAATTAGCTAATTTGGTCCTCAGCTTCTTCTAGCCTACTGTTGAAATCTTTCATTGTGTTTTTTATTATACCTATGTCATTCTTTATTGCCTCTTGTTCTTACATAAGTTGTTGATTTTCTCATTCAGCTGGTTTGTAAACTGTATGACTACTACTCTTAATTCTTTTTCTGACATATTGCATACCTCCATTTTATTTAATACCTTTTCTGGTACTCCTTTTCTTTCCCTCTTACTGCTTTCACTGAAGGATTTAGGCTTTGTGTCACCTGGGGCCTGTGGCTTCAGCAGCAGGCTTGGCAGGAGGGTCACGCTCTCTGAGACTCTCTGGAGGGCCCAGGCGCCAGGATGTGTGGCTCCCAGGGTTGAAGCTGCAGGCTTGGCAGGTGGGTTTCGCAGTCTGAGACTTGACAGTGGTCCCTGTTACTGGTATGCCCTGGGCCAGGGTTGAAACGGCGGGCTTGGCAGATGATCGCGCAATCACAGCACCTGGGATTGAAGCAGTGGGCTTGTCGGGTGGGTTGTACAGTCCCAGACTCGCCCACAGGCTCAGTCACTGGGATTCACGGGGTCGGGGATGAAGCAGTGGGCTTGACAGGTGGATTGTGCAGTTGTGGGGCCCAGGTTTGAAGCGGCAGGATGGCGGGAGGGGAGCACACTACAGAACTTACAGGAGCCTTTGTCTAGGGAAGCTGGGATCCATATGTGCATGGTTCAACAGCTGAGGTAGCAGGTCTTTGGCTGGAGTGGCTGTAGAATCCAGGGTGGTGTCTGAGGTCAGTCTGGGAGGTGAGGCTGGGCTCCTAGTCACAACAGCTCTCCCCTTCAAGATGGTATGGTTTCTGTGTCAGAGTCAGCAGGGGTTCCCCATCTAGGAGAGCCCAGTCTGCCAGCCCCAAAAAGTCCTGCAGGATCTAACTGTCCCTCACTCACACACACACCACACACACCACACACATCCACATACTTCCCTTTGCTCCCTCAATCACTTACAGTCTCTTCCTCACTGCCGTCCTGCTGGCCGCCATCTTGACCCTCTCAACATTTTTCTTATTTTAACATCTTTGACATCAGGATGCATTTTGAACCATTAATTGTATCTTAATATTACTTGTATGTCATAATTTAATTGGCAGGATTTTTTTCTTTTTTGTGATACATCAAATAGCAATTCCTTTTATAATCAGTGTCTTCTTAGATGATCTCATTTGTTGATTTGATTACTTTTTTTCTGCCTCTTCCCAGTAGATCAGGGTGGGGACCATCCAGCCAGCAGGCTGTATAAGACCCGTGAAATCTTTTGGTCTCTCCCTTGCCAAGGCAATAGGGGTGAGTTAATTAAATGTTTGACCAAACATATCAGGCTAATTTTTAAGTTGATAATTTTGTATGGCCCTCGAATGATGTTATGAATATCCAGATGGCCCTTGGCAGAAAAAGGGTTCCCCAACCCTGCACTAGAAGGTAAATTTAAGGAAGGTGGGATTCTGCATGTATTATTCACTCTGTTTTCCTAAAGCCTGGCATAGTCCTCGTTACATAGAAGGAATTCAATAAATATTTGTTAATTATATGAACAAAAGTGTTCATTGTCCCTGTGTTGACTGAAAGTGCCATTGTTGGAACTTTTAACACATTTTGTGTAATGCCCCTCCTCAGGTATCTAAATTTTAATAGAAGATCCCTAAACCTAATTTTTTATAGAGAAAAATACAATGTGTTTCTGAAGGAAGAGCCATTTCATTTGAGGCATTGTTAACTTATAACAAATCAGAAGTAGGGTCATGGGTGGCCACTTTAAATAACTTTAAAAAGTCTTATATTTTAATAAATAATAAAAGATATAAAGAAATGCAGAATATTTGAGCACTGAACATGTGAAATGAATTAAAAAAGGTACAAACTTTCTGTTATAAGATGAATAAGGTCTGAAAATCTAAAGTATAACATGACTGTAGTTGATAACACTGTGTTGTATAATTGGAATTTGCTAAGAGAGTAGAAATGTAAATGTCCTCACCAAAAAAATATGTTAAAATTAAAATGGGGCACATCATTCAAGAGAAAGGGCAAGACTGAAATGTAAAGATGGCTAAGGTTACACATTTTGATTAATGTGTTATGCTAAAAATGAAAGAAAAGTAAATTCATATTATCCTATCTAATAAAAGAGTAATATGCAATTTAACCATCACTCTGCTACACCCACAAGCCATGCCCACCAGCCAATCAGAGTGAGTATGCAAATAAACCCAACCAAGATGGCTACAGCCACAGAGAGCAGGAGGGAGGCTTGGGTTTCCCAGGCAATGGAGGAAGCCAAGCTTTCCTCCTGCCCTTGCTGGCCTAGGCCTCCACTCAAGGCTACAAAGTTTCAATTATAGAAGGTAAACAAATCCAAACAGAAATGGTGGCAGCCACAGAAAGAGCAGGAGGCTAGGGTTGCCCCCGGCAATGGAGGAAGCCAAGCTTTCCGCACACCCTGGCCTGCCCAGGCCTCCGCTTAAGACAACAAAGTTTCAATTATAGAAGATACATAAACCCCAACTGAAATGGCTGCTGCCACGGAGCAAGCAGAAGGCTTGGCTCCGCTCCAGGCTACAAAGTTTCAATTGTAGAAGATAAATAAACCCCAGATACCAGGGCTGCCACTTGGGTCGCCAGGGGGCGTGGCCAGCCTGCAAACCACCACAGGCCCCTTGCCCAGGCCACCCCACGCCCCAAAGGAACCCCCACCCTGATCTGGGACATCCTTCAGGGCAAATCAGCCAGCCCTCACCTGTGCACCAGGCCTCTATCCTATCTAATAAAAGAGTAATATGCAGATTTACCATCACTCCAACACACAAGATTGCTGCCCCCATGTGGTCAAAGATCCTGCCCCCATGTGGACACAAGATGGCCATCACAAGATGGCCAGCAGGAGAGGGCAGTTGGGAGGGACCAGGCCGGCAGAGGAGGGAAGTAGGGGGGGACCCAGGCCTGCAGTGGAGAGCAGTTAGGGGTGACCAGGCCTGCAGGGGACAGTAGTTAGGAGTGACCAGGCCTGCAGGGGAGGGCAGTTATGGGCAAACAGGCTGGCAGGGGAGCAGTTAGGCATCAATCAGGCTGGCAGGAGAGTGGTTAGGGGGTGATCAGGCTGGCAGGCAGAAGCAGTTAGGGGCAATCAGGAAGGCAAGCAGGCGAGCAGTTTGGAGCCAGCAGTCCTGGATTGTGAGAGGGATGTCTGACTGCCTGTTTAGGCCTGATCGGGCCTAAACAGGCAGTCTTACATCCCTCGACGGGTCCCCGATTGGAGAGGGTGCAGGCTGGGCTGAGGGACACCCCCCCATGCACGAATTTCATGCACCGGGCGTCTAGTTTTTAATAAAAAAACTAAGATCTTTCCATTTATTTTTGGATGAGGGGTGTACAGAAACATGCAAAAAGTGGGTTAATTCTCCATAAGTGAATGCTTTGTAAAATGTTTCAGAAGTTGAATTGTTCCAGTTGGTTGCAGGATAAGGCTTTTTGGTTTCTTTCTTCCTTCCTCCCCTCCCCTCTCCTGCCCTCCCCTCCCCTCCCCTGCCCTCCCCTCCCTCCTTCCCTCCTTCCCTCCTTCCCTCCTTCCCTTCCTTCCTTCTTTCTTTCTTTTGGTATGTCTTACAAATTTTAAAACTCAGAGCTCATTTTTTGTTTAAGACTTTTTTTAAATTAGAGATTTTGATTATTAAGAGTAAAATTAACTTCCTCCTTTTGAATTTGGATGTCTTTTATTTCTTCTTCTTGTCTGATTGCTGTGGCTAGCACTTCCAGTACTATCCTATATAATAAAAGCCTAGGTAGAGTCACGCCCTCGCATGGTGCCCTCGTACAACGTCATCACAAGATGACCGCCACAAGATGGCTGTGTGCACAGCAGAGGCGGGTCCTGGTGGCCACTCTGTGTGGTGAGGCCAGGGGGTCCCACAGCTCTGCGCAGCTCAGAGAAGGTCGGTCCTGGTGTCTCCACCGCCTCATGCAGAGGAGGCGGGTCTCAGCAGAGGAGGAGGGTCTCGGCAAAGGAGGCGGGTCGCGGCAGGGGAGGGCAGTTATGGGCAATCAGGCCGGCAGGGGAGGGCAGTTATGGGCGATCAGGCCAGCAGGGGAGGGCAGTTGTGGGTAATCAGGCTGGCAGGGGAGGGCAGTTGTGGGTGATCGGGCCGGCAGAGGAGGGCAGTTGGGGATGATCAGGCTGGCAGAGGAGGGCAGTTGGGGGTGATAAGGCTGGCAGGGGAGGGCAGTTGGGAGCAATCAGGCTGGCAGGGAAGCAGTTAGGCATCAATCAGGCCAGCAGCGGAGCGGTTAGGGTGTTATCAGGCTGGCAAGCAGAAGCAGTTAGGGACAATCAGGCAGGTAGGTAGGCGAGCAGTTAGGAGCCAGCGGTCCCGGATTGTGAGAGAAATGTCCAATTGCTGGTTTAGGCTTGATCCCGGAATCGGGCTTAAACTGACAGTCGGACATCCCCCAGGGGTCCCAGATTGGAGAGGATGCAGGTTGGGTTGAGGGACACCTTCCCCCGTGCATGAATTTCATGCACCGGGCCTCTAGTATATATACTAGAGGTGCACGAAATTCGTGCACGGACGGGGGGGGTGTCCCTCAGCCCAGCCTGCACCCTCTCCAATATGGGATGCCTCGAGGGATGTACGACTGCCCATTTAGGCCCAATTCTACCGGGATCGGGCCTAAACAGGCAGTCGGACATCCCTCTCACAATCCAGGAATGCTGGCTCCCAATTGCTTGCCTGCCTGCCTTCCTGATTGCCCCTAACCACTTCTGCCTGCCAGCCTGATCACTCCCTAACCACTCTCCTACCAGACT
Source organism: Ia io (assembly GCA_025583905.1). NCBI lineage: Eukaryota > Metazoa > Chordata > Mammalia > Chiroptera > Vespertilionidae > Ia > Ia io. The sequence continues at coordinate 104,671,467 of JAJQQW010000004.1, read as the reverse complement.
GATTGATGCCTAACTGCTCCTCTGCCAGCCTGATTGCCCTTTACTGCCCTCCCCTGCAGGCCTGGTCACACCTAACTGCCCTCCCCTGCAGGCCTGGTCCCCCCCCCAACTGCCCTCCCCTGCAGGCCTGGTCCCCACAACTTCCCTTCCCTGCAGACCTGGGTCCCCCCCACTGCCCTCCCCTGCAGGCCTGGTAACACCTAACTTCCCTCCCCTGCAGGCCTGCTCCCCACAACTGCCCTCCCCTGCAGCCTGGTCCCCCACAACTGCTCTCCCTTGCAGGCCAGGTCCCTCCCATCTGTCCTCCCCTGCTGACCATCTTGTGGCGGCCATCTTGTGTCCACATGGGGGCAGCCATCTTTGACCACATGGGGGCAGCCATCTTGTGTGTTGGAGTGACAGTCAATTTGCATATTACTCTTTTATTAGATAGGATATATATATATATATATATATACATATATATATATATACACATACATACATATACATACATACATCAGGGGGCAGACGCTCAATTCAGGAGTTGTCCCCTGGTGGTCATTGTGCTCCCACAGCCAACCTCCCATGGCCGGCCAACCTTCCCCCTGGCCGATTGGCCCCAATTGCTGGCCAGGCTGAGGGACCCCACCTTTGCACAAATTCATGCACCGGGCCTTTAGTGTTGAATAAGAGTGGTGAAAGTTGACATCCTGCCTTGTTCCCAATCTTAAGGGAAATGCTTATAGTTTTTGCCCATTGAGTATGATGTTGGCTGTGGCTTTGTCATACATGGCTTTTATTAAATTGAGGTATGTTCCCTCTATTTCCACTTTGCTGAGAGTTTTTTTCATAAATGGATGCTGGGTTTTATCAACTGCTTTCTATGCATCTATTGATATGATCATGTGGTTTTTATCCCTCAGTTTGTTTATATGGTGTATCATGTTTATTGTTTTGTGGATATTGTACCAACCTTGCATCTCTGGAATAAATCCCACTTGATCATGGTGTATGATCTCCTTAATGTATTGTTGGATTTGGTTTACTAATATCTTGTTGAGGATTTTAACATCTGTGTTCATCACAGATATTGGCCTATAATTTTCTTTCTTTGTCATACCTTTATATGGTTTTGGAATTAGGATAATGCTGGCCTCTTCCCTCCTCTTGAATTTTTTGGGTTAACTTGAGAAACATAGGTGTTAATTCTTCTTTGAATGTTTGGTAAAATTCACCTGGAAAGCCATCAGGTGCAGGGCTTTTGTTTGTTGGGGATTTTTGATTAGTGATTGAATTTCACTAGTTGTATTCTGTCTGTTCAGATTCTCTGATTTTTCATGATTTAGTTTTGGAATGTTGTATGCTTTTAGGAACTTATCCATTTCTCCCAGGTTGTCCATTTTGTTGGCATATAGTTGTTCATAATGCTTTTTTTTTTTTTTTTTTTACAATCCTTTGTATTTCTTTGGTGTCAGTTGTTACTTATCCCTTTTAATTTCTCTCTTTTTCTTTCTTGATAAATCTGGTTAAAATTTTGTCAATCTTGTTTATCTTTTCAAAGAACCAGCTCTTAGTCTCATTCATCTTTTGTATTGTTAGACTCTATTTATTTATTATTTCCTTCCTTATACTCACTCTGGGCTTTGTTTGTTGTACTTTTCCAAGTTTCTTTAAGTGTAAAGTTAGTGTTTATTTGAGCTTTTTTTTTTTTTCCCCTTGAGGTAGGCCTGTAATGCTATAGGCTTTCCTCATAGGACTGCTTTTCCTCTGCCCCACAGATTTGTAGTTGTTGTGTTCTCATTTTCATTTGTTTCAAGGTACCTTTTGATTTTTTCCTTGATCCCTTTGTTAACTGAATCATTGTTTAGTAACATGTTATTTTTTGTCCATGTCTTTATGTGTTTTTTCCGTTTTCTTCTAGTGATTCATTTTAAGTTTCATAGCATTATAGTCATAGAAGATGCTTGATATAATTTCAGTCTTTTTAAATTTATGGAGACTTGTTTAGTGTCCTAACATGTGGTCTATCCTAGAAAATGTTACATATCCACTTGAAAAGAATGTATATTCTGCTACCTTGGTGTGAAATGCTCTGAAGATATCAATTAAGTCCTTCTTATCTACTGTGTCATTTAATGCCTCCATCTCTTTATTGATTTTCTGTCAGGAAGATCTATCAATTGATGTCAATGGGATATTAAAATCTCTACTATAACTATATTACTGTCAATCTCTCTTTTTATGTCCATCAAGACTTGCTTTCCATATTTAGGTGTTCCTATGTTGGGTGCATAAATGTTTACAAGGGTTATGATTCCTTTGTCATTATATTGTACTAGAGGCCCAGTGCACAAATTCATGCACAGGTGGGATCCGGCCAGCCTGGCCCCAATTGGGTGGGATCAGGGCTGGGCCTGTTGGGAGGAGATCGCAGGAGGTTGGCCAGCTGGCCTGCCCCAATCGGGGCCTGATTAGGGTGGGCCGGTTGTGGGAAGGGGCTGAGGGTGATTGGCTGGCAGGCCCTGCCCCTGATTGGGGTTGGGGGGATGATTGGGGGTGGGGCCAGCCATTGCGAGAGGCTGTGGGCAGTGGGCTAGCTGGCCCCACCCCTGAATGGGGTGGGCGGTGCTGATCGGGGGCCAGTGGCCTTGGGCTGCAGGAGGTTGGTGGGCCAGCCCCGCACCCTATTGGGGTGGAGGGTGGTGATCAGTGTCGGGTCCCACCCCCTGATGGTGGGTTCGCTGGCCACGGTGGGCGTCATGGCGACTGGTCGTTATGGCCATTATGGTCGTTGGCTTTTTATATATATATACTATATAAACTAGAGGCCCAGTGCACGAAATTCATGCATGGGGGTGTATGTCCCTCAGTCCAGACTGCACCCTCTCCAATCTGGGACACCTCAAGGGATGTCCGACTGCCCTCTCACAATCCAGGACTGCTGGTTCCCAACTGCTTGCCTGCTTGCCTTCCTGATTGCCCCTAACCACTTCTGCCTGCCAGCCTGATCACCCCCTAACCACTCCCCTGCCAGCCTGATTGATGCCTAACTGCTCCCCTGCCAGCCTGATTTCCCCTAACTGCCCTCCCCTGCAGGCCTGGTCACCCCTAACTGCCCTCCCCTGCTGGCCTGGTCACTCCTAACTGCCCTCCCCTACAGGTCTGGTCCCCCCAACTGCTCTCCCCTGCAGGCCTGGGTCCTCCCCAACTGCCCTTCCCTGCAGGCCCAGTCACCCCCAATTTCCCTCCTCTGCCGGCCTGGTCACCCCTAACTGCCCTCCCCTGCAGGCTTGATCGCTCCCAACTGCCCTCCCTTGCAGGCCTGGTCCCTCCCAACTACCCTCCCCTGCTGGCTTGATGGCCCACAACTGCCCTTCCTTGCAGGCCTGGTCCCTCCCAACTGCCTTCCCCTGGTGGCCATCTTGAGTCCACATGGGGCAGCCATCTTTGACCACATGGGGGCAGCCATCTTGTGTGTTGGAGTGATGGTCAATTTGCATATTACTCTTTTATTAGATAGGATTGAGGCCTGGTACATGGGTGGGGGCTGGCTGGTTTGCCCTGAAGGGTGTCCCAGATCAGGGTGGGGGTTCCCTTGGGGCTTGGGGCGGCCTGGGCGAGGGGCCTGTGGTGGTTTGCAGGCCGGCCATGCCACCCTGCGACCCAAGCAGCAGCCCTGGTATCTGGGTTTTATCTTCTATAATTGAAACTTTGTAGCCTTGAGCAGAGCCAAGCCTCCTGCTCACTCCATGGCCGCAGCCATTTTTGTTGGGATTTATTTATCTTCTATAATTGAAACTTTGTAGCGGAGGCCAAGGCAGGCCAGGGCTGTGGGAGCTTGGCTTCCTCCATTGCCGGGGGCAACTCAAGCCTCCTGCTCTCTCCAACTCCATGGCTGCCGCCATTTTGTTGGGATTTATTTATCTTCTGTAATTGAAACTGTGTAGCTTTGAGTGTAGGCCTGGGCCGGCCAGAGCGGCAGGGAAGTTTGGCTTCCTCCATTGCCTGGGAAACCCAAGCCTCCCTCCTGCTTTCTGTGGCTGTAGCCATCTTGGTTGGATTAATTTGCATACTTGCTGCTGGTAGGCTGGTGGGCGTGGCTTGTGGGTGTAGCAGAGGTATGGTCAATTTGCATATTACTCTTTTATTAGATAGGATACTTTTTTGGCTCCTACCATATCCTTGGTTTTAAAGTCTATTTTGTCAGGTATAAGTATTACTACCCCAGCTTTTTTTTCCTTTCCATTTGCATGAAATATCTTTTTCCATCCTTTTACTTTTAATCGGTGTGTATCTTTTGCTCTGAGGTGGGTCTCTTGAAGACAGACTAATTATGGATTTTGTTTTCTTATCCATTCAGCTACCTTATGTCTTTTTGATTTGGAGTATTTAAGCCATTTACATTTAAAGTGATTGTTGTTGGGTATGTATTTATGGCCATTTTATTTTTTAAGCTATGTTCCCTTTTTTTTTCTTCACCATCTTCTTTCACTTCTTTTTAAAAAAATCCTCACCTGAGGATATTTTTCCATTTATTTTTAGAAAGAATGGAAGAGAAAGGGAAAGACAGAGAGAAATATTGACGTGAGAGAAACACATTAATTGGTTGCCTCCTCCATGTGCCCTGACCAGGGCCTGGGCCGGGGAGGAACCTGCAACTGAGGTACATCCTTTGACCAGGATCGAACCTGGGACCCTTCAGTCCACAGGCCTATGCTCTATTCACTGAGCCAAACTGGCTATGACTTCTTCCACTTCTTAAAGCAAGCCCTGAAACATTTTCTGTACTGCTAATTTACAAACTCCTTTAGTTTTTTCTTGTGTGGGAAGCTCTTTATTTCTTCTTCAATTTTAAATGATAGCCTTGCTGGGTAATGTAGCATTGATTGAAGGTCCTTGTTTTTTCATCACTGAATATTTCATGCCAGTTCCTTTTGACCTTAAATGTTCTGTTGAGAAATCAGCTGACAGTCTTACGGGAACTCTCTTATGGGAACTGATTGCCTTTCTGTTGTGGCTTTTACGATATTCTCTTTGTCTTTAATTTTTGACATTTTAATTATGATGTGTCTTGGTGTGGGCCTCTTTGGGTGGTGTTGGGGTGGAAGGATTGAGGAAAAAAAAAGAACTCATGGACAACATTGTGGTGATTACGGGGTAGAAGTGGAAGAGGGCATGGAGGAGATAAATGGTGATGGAAAAAAATAAATTAAAAATAATAAAAAAATAAAAAGATAAAAACAAATAATGCATGCATACATAAAAAAAGAGTACATTTTAAATTGTATATGTTTCGTTTTTAATCATTAGTTAAGTATAGGTAGTATTAAAATCATACACCCCAATTTTAAGTATTTAATGTGTAGGTAAAATTCCTTCTGGGTTCATACTAGATTGATTAAAATATATTATTCAAAATAATAGCAACATATTATTAAAATAATAAAATATATTATTAAAAAATAGCAATATAGCCTTCTCCTTTGACTCTCTCCCCTCACTTCCAGAATTTAAAATAAGTAAAGATGTAGAAAATAGATATTTTAAAAAGACTTTTATAAGTACTTGAGCCTACTTAATTTGCTTACATCCTGAGAACACTCTTTAAGTAGTTAAGTAACTTGTTACTGGGTTTTTTTGCATGTATATGAAATTAAGATAGAAACGTCAAGCACTATTGTTTAAATGTATTTTTCTAAATTTTTTTTAAATAGCTAATACACAGTTCCTGCCGAATGCTTCACTTTTTCACTAGAAGTAAACGATTTTTAGCAGCCAGTTTGTTCACTTTCACAACCCAGCATGTTTCTTTGAGATTAGCCTGGATTTTACAGAACCTGGTTGAGGTAAGAAAAGAGTTTGTGTGTTTGTGTGTGTGCATGTGTGTGTACATGCACACACTTATGCATGCATGGGACTTTGGGGTAGATTCAAGAAATACGGATAGTAATTTGATTATTTGAGGGAAAATTAAGAACTCATAACATACTGGTATGGAAGACAAGGAATCTTCACTGAGTTTATTTTTTAAACATTTTTATTTTGAGTCATAGCACATATAGAAAAGTGAACAAAACATAAACGTACCATTTGGTGATATACTTACTATAGAGCAAATATCTGTAATGCTATTTGAATGAAGAACTAGAACACTGTAATACTATGTATTACATTTTCTTTCTACTTTTACAGTTTAGCTTTTTTTCAACAGTATACTTTAGTTTTGCCTGAAAAAATTTTGAACTTTGAGTAATGGAATCAGACAGTGTTTATTCTTTTGTATTTTACTCCTTTTGCTGAACATTATATGTTTGAAATATATGTTTGTTTTAGGTAAATTAATATCCTTATATTTCTATTGCTATTTAATATATGATTAAATATATGATTTAATATATGTTTAATATATGATTTTACCATAATTTATTCATCTATTGTGTTCATGTACATTTGAGTTATTTCTAGTTTGGGGTTGTAATGAGTAGTGCTACCTCTTGATGTACATGTAAATGTATTTCTGCTGTACTTACATATAGGAATGAAATTTTTAGGATACACACACACACACACACACACTGAGTGGCCAGATTATTATGACCTCTGAACGCATAATAATCTGGCCACTCAGTGTATATATATAATAATTTAATTTTTTTTTCAAATTTTTTTCCATAGACAGAAAAGACTAATTTTTACCTGTGTGATTTTGAAGAACTCAAATATGGTGCTTCCAATCAAAACACAAATTGAGAGATTGTATAACATATCATTTAAAAATGTATTTTCATATTCCTTGTACTAAATTTTACTCTGTATGTTCAGCAGTTGCTGCATAATTATTGCTTCCATTACAACTAAATTATGGATTAGTCAACCTGAAAAAAACAACTGAAGGCTAATTACATGGAAGTATTATAACCTAGGATCTACTGAAGAAACCACATTGAGACTGGTAATAAGGGCAGAGACGATGAAAGAGCTGGCCTCTCACCCACTTGTGGCAGTTGAGAATCTGGAGGGATGATATCTCACTGCAAAGGTCCCCCTGAGTAACGAGGAGTTCCAACCCAGAGCACTAGGGCCAGGAAAAGACATCTGCGTAACATCTGGTGATGAAAATCAGTGGGGATTCTGCCTGCCTGGGAGAGATGGGAGTCTGCTAGAAACCCAGGCATTCTCTTCAAGGGCCAGCACACAGGGTCTTTTTCTTACCCAGAACTCCAGTAGAGAAAAGGTGACTCAGTGCATACAGGAGTCATGAAGAGGAGATCTAGTGTCATGGTTTCAAGGAGTGATCTGTGCTGAGTCCCTATCCCATACTGCTCTCAGACACTGTCTTTTCAAGGTAGAGCACTCCTGTCCTTATAGCACCAGCCTGGGGAGTGCACTAGCTCAGTCCTCCAACTCCTGGTGGCACCATTCTGCCAAGCTTAAGTCCTGCAGAAACATCTGCTGGCTGCACCCAACTGGGACCTTCAGTGCACTCTTTTACTTGAGAAGCTCTTGGCAGAGACTCAGACAAACATTAATATTTATAACTCTGGAGTAGAAACCATCCATACCCTCCAATGTGCTGCCAGTGCCCTTCCTGTCCACTTGTCCTTCCTGATTCCCAGTAACCCCGCCCTATTGAGCTTGAGTCTTGTAGAAGGGTCAGCTGGCTATACCAGCCTGAACCAGCGGTGTACTCTTTTCGAGGGAGCTAGGGTCAGAGACTCAGGTGGAGTATGGTATTTGTTCTGGCGTAGAGGCCACTTTCCCCCCACTGAGTACCTGACCATGCTGTCTCCAAGCAAGAGAACCACTAGCCCTGTTCTCCTGACTTTGATCACCCAACTCTATTGAGCTCACACCTTGTGGAATAGACTGTGGGAAACCGATCTTTGTACACAACTTGACCCCTCCCATTCACACCCAGGCCCAGTAGAGGCAGCCACTAACAGTGAATTGTTTGGTAGCTCCAGATAAGTAGCCCAAAGCCAGTTGCAGGCAGCATTTGACATCAACCTGCACCAGAACCCCTCCCAAGTGGACCCAGAACCAACACAACCAGTGATGGGCTTCAGACCACACTAGAACACAACCCAACTAGCCACACAAGTGGAACACCCAAAGGTAGATCCTGGAAGGCACCAGATCCTGCTGCGGACAACTGAACCTTGAGCACATAGAAGCTCATACAGTGTGATCAGGGTCAATCCTAATAGTCAGACAGCATGTGGCTTAACATCGTTAATGAATGGACTAACAGCATTCAAGACTCAGTCACAACAGGAAGGCTCAATAAGCCACACAAGAGACATTACTGGAGCTCCTAGCTCAGGTGATCTGGAAGATGGTACATTGAGCCCACAAGACACTTACAACAAAAACCACCATAACAAGTTTGGGAATCTACCGAATACATAGAGACAAACACAAAATGGCAGACAAAATGGGGAGACAAAGAAACATGCCCCAAATGAAAGAACAAGGGGAATCCCCAGAAAAAGAATTAAATGGAAGCAACCAAGATACCAGATGCAGAATTCAGAACAATGGTTATTAGAATACTAAATGAATTTAGGGAAGAATAGATTATCTCAGTGAGAACTTAAAGAGGTAGTAAGCATTAAGACATAGAATGCATAAAAAGAACCAGTCAGAAATGGAGAACACAATAGCTGAAATAAATAACACACTAGAAGGAATCATCAGCAGGTTGGATGAAGCAGAGGATCCAATCAGCGACTTAAAGGACAAGATAACAAAACACCCAATCAGAGCAACAAAAAGAAGAATTTTAAAATATAAGGAAAGTCTAAGGGACCTTTGGGACAACAAAAAGCATAGCAATGTGTCCATCATTAGGGTACCAGAAAGAGAAGAGAATGAGCAAGGTATTGAGAACCTATTTGAAGAAACAATGGTTGAAAGCTTCCCTAATCTGGTGAAGGAAAAAGATACACCTGTCCAGGAAGCGCAGAGAGGCCCAATCAAAATGAACCCAAGACACATCATAATTAAAATGGCAAGAGTTAAAGGCAAAAAGAATCTTAAGAGCAGCATAGAAAGACAGTTCCCTACAAAGGAACTCCCATAAGGCTGTCAGCTGATTTCTCAATAAAAACATTTTCAGGCAAGAAATGATTAGCATGAAATATTCAAAGTGATGAACAGCAAGGACCTACAACCAAGATTACTCTACCCAGCAGGCTATCATTTAAAATTGAAGGTGAAATAAAGAGCTTCCAAGATCACCCCCCTCCCAAAAAAATATAAAGGAGCTTATTACCACGAAAACCAGTATTATAAGAAATGTTAAAGGATCTTTAAGAAGAAAGGAAAAAAAAGGAATATGGTTATAAAGAATAAAATGGCAATAAATAATGTACTTATCAGTAATTACCTCAAATGTAAATAGACTAACTTCTCCCATTGAAAGACATATGGTAGCAAAATGGAAAACAAAACAAGACCCATATGTATGCTGACTACAAGACACCCACCTCAAATGAAAGATACAAATTGCAAGTAAAGAGATAAAAAGAGATATTTTATACCAATGGAAATAGAAAAGCTGGGGTAGCAATACTTACAGCAGACAAAACAGACTTCAGAAAAAGACTAGACTAAGAAACAAAGAAGGACACTACATAATGATAAAGGGATCAATCTATCAAGAAGATATAACCCTTATAAACATTTATGCACTCAACATAGGAGTACCTAAATAGGTAAAGCAAGCCTTGATGGACAAAAAGGGAGAGATTGACAGTAATACAGTTATATAAGGATTTTAACACCCCATTGATATCAATTGGTTGATCTTTCAGACAAATCCAAAAGGAAATAGCAGACTTAAATGACACACCAGCTCGGCCAGTGTGTCTCAGTGATTGACCACCAACCTGTGAACCAGGAGTTCACAGTTCAATTCCCGGTCATGGCACATGCCTGGGTTACAGGATTGATCCCCAGTAGGGGACTGACAGGGGGTAGCCAACCAATGATTCTCTTATTGATGTTTCTATCTCTCCCTCTCCCTTCCTCTCTCTGAAGTCAATTTAAAAATGGCACACTAGAATAGATGGATTTAATTGATATCTTTAGAACATTTCACCTCAAGGCAGCAGAATATACATTCTTTTCTGGTGTACATGAAACATCTTCTGTGATAAACCACATGGTAAGACTTCAGACAAGTCTCAATAAATTCAACAAGATTGAAATCATATTAAGCATCTTCTCTGATCATAATGCTATGAAACTAGAAACCAATCACAAGGAAAAAAAAGCCTGAAAAACACTGGTAAACACATGGAGGCTAAATAACATGTTACTAAACAATGAATGGGTTAGCAATTTCAAGAAAGAAATGAAAAGAAACCTTGAAACAAATGAAAATGAAAACACAACAACCCAAAATTGATGGGGCACAGCCAAAGTTGTTCTAAGAGGGAAATTCATAGCATTCAAGATTACCTCAAGAAACAAGAAAAATCTCAAATAAACAATCTAACCTTGAACCTAAAGGAACTAGAAAAAGAACAACAAACAAAGCCCAAAGTCAGTGGAAGGAGGAAAATAATAAAGATCAGGGTGGAAAGAAATGAAACAAGTTTTTTCAAAAGCAAACACTAAAAAGGTCAATGAAACCAAGAGCTGTTTCTTTGGAAAGATAAACAAAATTGATAAACCTTTAACCAGACTCATCAAGAATCAAAGAGAGAGGACCCAAATAATACCAGTAAAATCAGAAACGAAACAGGAGAACTAATAGCACAGAAATACAAAGGACTTTAAGAAAATAATGCAAACTATATGCCAATAAGTAGAACAATCTTGAAGAAATAGATAAATTCTTAGAAATCTACAATCTCCAAAAACTTTAAGAAGAAACAGAAAATGTGAACAGACCAATTACAAGTAATGAAAGCCAAGCAGTAATCAAAAGACTCCCAGCCAACCAAAGTCCTGGACCATTTGCCTTCACAGGTAAATTTTACCAAACATTCAAAGAAGAATTAACACCTATCCTTCTCAAACTATTACTACAAATTCAAGAGGAGGGAAGACTCCCAAGTTCATTTTCGAGGCCAGCATTATCTTAATTGCAAAACCAGATAAAGACAGGACAAAGAAAGAAAAGTATAGGGCAGTATTCCTGACAAACATAGATGCTAAAATCTGTAACAAGATATTAGCAAACCAAATCCAGCAATACATTAAAAAGGTCATAAACCATGATCAAGTATGATTTATTTCAGAAAAGCAATGTTATTCACAAATTAATAAACATAATACACCACACAAACCAAATAAAGTATAAAAATCACATCATATTAATAGATGCAGAAAAAGCATTTGATAAAATCCAGCACCCATTTATGATAAAACTCTCAGCATAAGTTGGAATAGAGGAATTACACTGCAACATAATAAAGGCCACTTATGACAAACCCACTGCCAACATCATACTCAATGGGGAAAAACTAAAAGTGTTAGGATGAGGAACAAGACAGTGAGGTCCACTTTTTCTACTTTTATTCAACATAGACGTGGAAGACCTAGGCACAGCAATCAGAAAAGAAGAAGAAATAAAACGGCATTAAAATGGGAAAGGAAGAAATACAACTGTCGTTTGCAGATGATATGATACTATATATAGAAAAATTTAAACATTTCACCAAAAACTGCTAGAACTGCTAAATGAATTCAGTAAAGTAGCAGGATGCAAACTTAACATTCAGAAATCAGTGGCATTTTTATACACCAATCATGAACTATCAGAAAGAAGTACTAAGAAATCAATCACATTTACAATTGCATAAAAATAATGTACCTAGCAATAAATTTAATAAAGGAGGTAAAAGACCTGTGCTCAAAAAATTATAAGATACTGAAGGAAGAAATTGATGAAAATAAAAATAAGTGGAAGCATATACCGTGTTCATGACTAGGCAGGATTAATCTCATTAAAATGTCCATTCTATCCAAAGCAATTCAATTCCTATTAAAATACTAATGGTGTATTTCACAGAACTAGAACAAATAATTCAAAAATATAAATGGAGAAAAACAGAAACCAAGATGGCGGCATAGGTAAATACCTAAACTGCTGCCTCGCATAACAATTTCAAAACTACAACTAAAAGACAAAATGTCTATCACCCAGAACCATGGGAAAGCTGGCTGAGTGGAAGTTCTAGAACTAGAAGGAAAGAGAAAAGAGCATTGAGATGTGCACAAGCGCTGAAAAGCTGAGGTACGGAGGCACGTGAACTGGGCTGGTGGCGGGCATTGCTTTTTTCAACCTGAAGGGAGACAAGCTCCCTATTACTCTGAAATCCAGTTTCTGGGGAGACACTGGGGACCCAAATTCCTACAGGGAGAAGCTGGACTGTCTGCCATCAGATCGGAAAGTGAGGGTGGCTTGCTTGCAGAGCTGTGTGCAGGAATCATTGTTTATTGCACTGGGGCGCGAGACGCGGGGACACGGAAACTTGGAGATGCAGAGATGGCTGACTGGCAGCCATCACTGTTTGTCATGCCCTAGCCTAGTGACTCCCGGAGACCCCGCCCTGCACAATCTACAAACCCACCCAAGCTCCACACAGCGGCTTTTGCATATGAATGTCCTCCCCTATCACAGCTTAACCTAACAAACTGCAGCTCTGGGCAGACAGCTCCAAAACCTCCAAACCCCAAGCAAAGAGGAGAAAAGTGTAGTTCTCGCTGTAGCTCCTGCTGGGTGGCTCAGACAGTAGCTGACCTGTATCCCATTGGAGATCCAGAAGCCAGTGTACCTAGTAGTCAGTGTGAGACGACACCAGATTTCAACTCCTCACATCCATAAGTGACACATTCAAGAGGCAGGCTCAGTGAGCACCAAATCCTCACTGAAGCAAGTCCGGCCCATAAGCGTGTCTCCAGTGAAGCAGTTCTTCCATTATAGACACAGTGGGTCCTCACAGCCAATTGGCCTGGAGATCAATTCCTCCCAGTGTACCAACAGCAATCAAGGCTTAACTACACCAAGACTTTACACTCAGCCCACAAATGGGTGCACCAAGAGCATCCACCTCAGGTGATTTGGGAGGCTGAGCCACTGGCCCCTATAGGTCACCTACCACACAAAGCCATTCCATCAACACAGGGAATCAGCCAAAATGCAGAGTCAAAGAAACATGTCACGAATGAAAGAAATGGAGGAAAGCAAATTACTGGACATAGAGTTCAAAACCACATTTATAAGGTTACTCAAGAATCTTCTAAAAACTGCCGAGAAACTTGATGAGACCTCCGAGGAGCTTAGTGAGACCTTCAAGGATCTTAATGAGAATGCCAAAAAAAATGGAAAAGGACCAGTCATAAATTAAGCATACACTGTCTGAAAAAAAGAATATACAGAAATTCAGCTGCAGATCAAAGGACCCCAATAATCAAACCAAAGATCTGAAATATGAGGAAATAAAAAACACCCAACCAGAAAAACAAAAAGAAAAAAGAATCCAAAAATATGAAGATAGTGTAAGGAGCCTCTGGGACAACTTCAAGCATACCAACATCAGAATTATGGGGGTGCCAGAAGGAGAGAGAGAGCAAAATATTGAAAGCCTATTAGAAGAAATAATGACAGAAAACTTTCCCTACCTGGTGAAAGAAATAGACTTACAAGTCCAGGAAGCTCACAGAACCTCAAACAAGAGGAATCCAAAGAGGACCACACCAAGACACATCATAATTAAAATGCCAAGGGCAAAAGACAAAGAATCTTGAAAGCAGCAAGAGAAAAACTACAAGGGAGTACCCATATGACTGTCAGTTGATTTCTCAACAGAAACTATGCAGGCCAGAAGGGAGTGGCAAGAAATATTCAAGTGATGAACAGCAAGAACCTACAACCAAGATTACTCTACCCAGCAAAGTTATTATTCAGAATTGAAGGGCAGATAAAGAGCTTCACAGACAAGAAAAAGCTAAAGGAGTTCATCACCACCAAACCAGTATTATATGAAATGCTGAAGGGTATTCTTTAAGAAAAGGAAGAAGAAGAAAAAGGTAAACATAAAAATTATGAACAACAAAATGACAACAAATACATACCTACCAACAAGTGAATCTAAAAATCAAGTGAATAAAAAATCTGATGAACAGAATGGACTGCTGAATATAATATAATCAGGGACATAGAAAGGGAGTGGACTGATAATTCTCAGGGGGAAGGGGGTGTGAGGGGTGCGGGAAGAGATTGGACAAAAATCTTACACCTATGGATGAAGACAGTGGCGGGGGGTAAGGGCATGGGGTGGGGTGGGGAATCAGGTGGAGGGTAGTTATGGGGGGGTGGAAAGAGGAACACCTGTAATAATCTGAACAATAAAGATTTATTTAAAATATATATATATATATACATATATATATATATATATATATATATATATATATATATGTAAATGGAATGATAAAATACTCTGAATAGCCTCAGCAATCTTGACTAAGAAGAACAAAGTTGGTGATATCATGCTACCTGGTATCAAACTACAAGGCCATAGTAATCAAAATAGACATAAAACTGGCATAAAAAAAAAGACATAGATGAATAGAACAGAATAGAGAGCCCAGAAATAAACCTATGCATATATAGTTAGTTAATATTTGACAAAAGAGGCAAGAACATAAATAACTGTGTTGGGAAAATTATGGATAGATAAATGCAAAAAAGAAAAGAAAAGAAACCAGAGCACCTTCTTATACCATATACAAAAATAAAATGGATTCGAGATTTAAATGTAAGATCAGAAACCATAAAACTTCTAGAAGAAAACATAGGCAGTAAAATCTCTGACATTTCTCTTAGCACTATTTTTTTTTCTGATATATTTCTTAAGGAAGAAAACACAAAATAAACAAATAGGAAAACATAAACTAAAATGTTTTTGCACAGTAAAGCTAACCATCAACAAAAAGGCAGCAGCCTACTGAGGGAGAAAAGATATTTGCTAATGATACATCAGATAAGGTGTTAATATCCCAAATTTATAAAGAATTCAGACAACACCAGAAAACCCAATTAAAAAAGGGCATTTGTGAATAAACACTTCTCCAAAGAGGACATACAGGTGGCCAATAGACCTATGAAAAGATGCTCAACATCACTAATCATTCGAGAAATGCAAATCAAAATCACAATGAGATATCACCTTACACCTGTCAGAATGGCTGTCATCAGTAAATCAACAAACAATAAGTATTGCTGAAGATGTGGATAAAGTGAACCCTTGTGCACCATTGGTGGGAATGTAGATTGGTGCAGCCACTATGGAAAATAATGTGGAGGTTCCTCAAAAAATTAAAAATGAGCACTGGCTGGTGTGATTCAATTGGTTGGGTATTGTCCCATGCACTGAAAGGTTGCTGATTGATTCCTGGTCACAACATATACCCAAGTTGTGGGTTTAATCCCCCCATTTGGGGTGTATGCAGGAGGCAACGGATCAATGTTTCTCACCTCTCTGTCTCTCTCTCTCTCTCTCTCTCTCTCTCCTTTCCTCTCTTTCTAAAATATATAAAAATATATTTTAAAATATTAAAAATGAATTTCCTTATGACCCAGAAATTCCCCTATGGGAATATATCCAAAGGAACCTGAAACATTGATTAGAAAGAATATATACACCCCTATGTTCATTGTAGTGTTATTTACAACTAGAGGCCCAGTGCATGAAATTCATGCACAGGTAGGGTCCCTAGGCCTGGCTGGCAATTAGGGCTGATCAGGTCCCCCTCCCCCCCCCCCCCTTCCCTGCCTCCTCCTTCCCTCACTCCCTCAGCACCCCACCGCTGCTGGTTGCCTGCCATGTTCCGTGCAGCCCCCCTGGTGGTCAGCGCATGTCATAGCAAGCAATCGAACTCCTGTTCTTCTGGTTGAACTCCCGAGGGGACACTTTGCATATTAGCCTTTTATATATATAGATAGCCAAAATTTTGAAGCAACCCAAGTGCCCATCAGGAGATGAGTGGATAAAAAAGTTGTGATCCATTTACATAGTGGAATACTACTTGGTTATAAAAAAGGAGGAAATGTTATTTTTTGGGACAGCATGGATGGATCTAGAGGGTATTATGCTAAGTAAAATGGCATTCAGAGAAAGATAAATACCATATGATTTCATTTATATATGGAATCTAAAGAACAAAATAGAGAAAATAGAAACAGACTCATGTAAACAATAGCTGTGAGAAGGGAGGGGTGTTATGGCAAATTGAAAAGGTGAAAGAATTAAGCATTACAAATTGGTAGTTTAAGAATAGCCTCAGATGTCCAGCTGACTTGTCTCAGTGTTTGAGAGTCAACCTATGAACCAGTAGGTCCCGGTTTGATTGCTGGTCAGGGCACATGCCAGGATTGTGGGCTCGATCCCCAGTAGGGGGTGTGCAGGAGGCAGCTGGTCGATGTTTCTCTACCATTATTGATATTTCTATCTTTCTCTCCCTCTCCTTTTCTCTCTAAAATCAATAAAAATATATTTTTAAAAAAGAATAGCCTCAGAGATGTAGATTACAGCTGAGGAATATAGTCAGTAATATCAAGATAAAAGTACTTGAAGCAGTGGTTTCTAAAGCATATGATTTTCTAACTAATTTCTTATAGACAAACTATTACAGAGTAATTTTTTTATATAAAGTATAATTGAGAAATAAAAAAATGGAAAAAATATAGATATATCACACAAGTAGAAACTATATGAAGATAAGTGGCAATACTAATATCAGACAAAATAATTTTAAAAATCTTACCAGTGATAAAGAGAGGCATTTTACCATAGAAGAAGGTCAATCCATCAGAAATATGTAATAATTATAAACATACATGTACCTAATAACAGAGCCTCAAAATACATGAAGTAAAAACTGACAGAATTGAAGGGCTAAAAATAGACAATTCAACAATAATAGTTGGAAACATCAATACCCCACTTTGAATCATGAAAAGAACTGGAGAGAAGATGAACAAGCAAACAGAAAACTTGAACAGCAATATAAACTAACTAGATCTAATAGACATTTATAGAAAACTCCAACAGCAGCAGAATATACATTCTTCTTCAGTGCATGTGAAACATTCTCTAAGATAGACTATATGCTACACCATCATGCAAGCCTGAATAAATTTAAAAGGACTGAAGTCATACAAAGTATTTCTCTGTCAACAAAAGATTGAAGTTAGAAATAGGTAACAAAGAAATTTGGGAAGTTCAAAAATATGTGGAAATTAAATTGCATTTTAAAATGATGAATGGTTAAAAGACTTCCCAAGAGAAATTAGAAAATAGTTTTTGATGAATAAAAATAAAAATGCAGCATATCAAAATGTGATGCTGGTAAACTCAAGCAGTGTTTAGGGAGAGATTAATAGCAAGATTATCCTATCTAATAATAGAATAACATGTAAATTACCATCACTCCGCTACGTCCACAATTGGGCGGCGGGAGGCTGGGGGGCGGGACTCGGGGTGGCCTATCCGGCCATTGAGAGGCATGGATCTGCTGCCACTGAGGGGGGCTACCCTGCTGTTGAGAGGTGCAGGGGGCGGGACTCCCGCCCCCTGTGCCTCTCAACAGCCAGATCCGTGGCCGCTGAGGGGGCCTGCCGCGGACACCCGGCTGCGCCTCTCAACGGCAGGGTAGCCAGGTGTCCGTGGCAGCCCCCCTCAGCGGCCGTTGAGAGGCGCAGGGGGCGGGAGTCCTGCCCCCTGTGCCTCTCAACAGCAGGGTAGCCCCCCTCAGCGGCCGTGGACCATCAAAAGCATGGGAGCTGGGTCCCTGTCTGCTCCGCCACCAGCGGACAGGCACCCAGCTCTACCGCGAAAAGCGAAAGCGTGTAGAGGACCCTACACGTGCATGATTCAATCATGCACTGGGCCTTTAGTATTACATATAGAGATTATATAAAAAATAATCTAAAATTCTACCTTAAGACACTGAAAGAAGATGAACAAGTTAAATCTAAAACACACATAAGAAAAGAAATATAATGTTTAGAATGAAACTTAATGAAAAAGAGAATAGAAAACAGTTTAAAAATTCAACCATCCCCAAAACTGATTTAAAAAATTAGCTAGACTGACAAGGAAAAACAAGAGAAGACCCAAATAACTAAACTTAAGATAGAGAGAGAATATTAATTCCAACATCACAGAAATAAAATCATAATCCTATATAATAAAAGCGTAATATGCAAATCGACTGAATGTTGGAATGACCAGTTGCTATGATGCGCACGGACCACCAGGGGGCAGATGCTCAACGTAGGAGCTGCCCCCTCGTGGTCAGTGTGCTCCCACAGGAGGAGTGCTGCTCAGCCAGAAGCCTGGCTGGCAAGCACAGTGGCGGTGGTGGGAGTCTCTCCCACCTCTGCTGCAGGTGGGTGATAAGAAGCGAGGGGTCCCAGACTGCGAGAGCCCCAGACTGTGAGAGGGGTGTCTGACTGCCAGCAGATCGGGCCTAAGCTGGCAGTCAGACATCCCCTGAGGGGTCCTGGACTGCGAGAGGGCTCAGGCCAGGCTGAGGGACTCCCAGGCTACCAGTGCACGAATATGCACCAGGCCTCTAGTTAGGCTATAATATGAACAACTGTATGCCAACAAATTAGAAAGCCTAAGTAAAATGGAAAATTTCCTAGAAATACACTACTGAAACTCTATCAAGAAGATATAGACAATCTGAATCTTTTGTCCATTATAAATTGGTAGATTTTAATTTTAGAGCATTTTTAGGTTTACAGAAACATGAGCAGAAAGTACATAGAGTTCCCATCTACAACTCCCCAGCATTTCTTCTATTATTAGCATCTTGTATTAATGTGGTACATTTGTTCCAATTGATGAACCAAGATTGACACATTATTATTAAATATTATTAATGTAATGTATCTCCCATTACAGCATCACACACAGTAGTTTCACTGCCATAAAAATCTTCTGTGATTTACGTATTCATCTCTCTCTCTCCTCACTCCTGGAACCTCTGGCAATCACTAATGTTTCTCTCTCTATAGTTGTGCCTTTTTTAGAATGTCATATTGTTGGAATCGTACAGGTACATACTGTATGTACCCCTTCAGACTGGCTTCTTTTTTTTTTTTTAATGTTTTTATTGATTTTTAAAGAGAGAGGCAGGGAGAGGGAGAAGGGAAAGACAGAAACATCAGTGAGAGAGAAACGTCAATCGGCTGCCTTCTGTGTGCCCTTACTGGGAATTGAGCCTGCAACCTGAGCATGTGCCTTGACCAGGAATCGGAACAGCAACTTCTTGGCGCATGGGTCGACGTTCAACCACTGAGCCACATTGGCCGGCCTGGCTTCTTTCACTTAGCAACGTATATTAAAGATTTCTCTGTCTTTTTGTGGCTTGGTAACTCATTTCTTTTTCTCACTGATTAATATTTCATTGTTTGGATATGTCACAGTTTGTTTATCCAGTCACCTACTGAAGGACATCTGGTTGCTTCCCGTTTGCTGCAATTATGAACAAAGCTTCTATAAACATTTGTGTGCAGGTTTTTGTATGAACATTAATTTTCAACTCATTTGGGTAAATAACCAGGTGTGCAATTACTGGATCATATGGCAAACTGTGTAAGAAACTGCCAGATTATTTTCCAAAGTGACTACCATTTTGTATTCCTACTTACAAGTAAAGAGAATTCCTGTTGTTCCACATCCTGGCTAACATGGATGTCAGTGTTTTGGATTTTAGCCATTCTAATAAGTGTGAAGTAGTATCTCATTGTTTTAATTTTTTTAATCCTCACTCAAGGGTATGCTTAGAGGAAGCGGAGGCTGGGAGGGGGGAAGAGAAGGGAGGCAGCGGGGCAAGCGGCGGGGGGGGGGGGGGGCGCGAGGGGAGAGAGACAGGGAGAGACAGAGACATCTATTGATTCCCTCCCATATGAATATATAACCCGAAACCTAGGTATGTACCCTGACCAGGAATTAAACCTGCAACCTTTTGGTATACAGGATATTGCTCCAACCAACTTAGCCACACCAGTCAGCGACATTGGTTTAATTTTTAATACCCTAATAACCTTAATATTATGTAGAAATATGAGTTTCCTTTTATTTTCCGGGTACTGACAAGGACCGCTAGAATAAATTGGAGTTTTTTTTGTTTTTTTGTTGTTGTTGTTGTTTGTGTGTGTGTGTGTGTGTGTGTGTGTGTGTGTGTGTGTGTGTTTTAATTTTATTGCAGTGACGCTACTCAACATGAACATATTGGTTTCATGTGTAGATTAGTAATTTACTATTCTGTATATAGGACCCTGTGCCCATCACCCAAAGTCAAAGATCCTGCCACCCTCATATTAGGATATATTGACTAGAAGGAATGACCACAAATATCCTTTTCTCATTCCTTATCTTGGAACAAAAGGTTTCAACATTTCACAAGTTAGTATAAATTTGTAGTAGATTTTCTTTATCAAATTTAAGGAAATTATCTACTTATTCTAGTTTGCTAAGACTTTATTTTGAGTGGGTGTTGAATTTATCAAACACATTTTCTGCACCTATTTTCTAGGTATGGCAATCTAATTGAGACTTTTAGAGTGTCTTGAATTCATTGCTTGATATTTGTTGATTTTGAAAATTTCTCAGCCATTATCTAAAATGTAATTTCTGATTCATTCTTCTTATCTTCTTTCCTTCTGAAAGTCCAATTACACATATATTAGACCTCACTAAATTTTCTTTGTCTCCCACTCTGTTTTACGTATTTTCCATTCTTTTTTCTCCATGTACTTTATTATGGATATTCCTCCTAATCTGTCTTCCAAATCTTATTATTTTCTCTTTATATGTTTCTAATGCATTATTAAAACACATCCATTAGGTTCTTAATTTTTTAGTTCTACACTATTTTGTCACATAATTATCATGGTATTTTAAGGCCCATAACTATTAATTCCAATATATGTAGCCTCCATGGGTTGCCTGTTTTTCCTTTTTTTTTTTTTTTTTCATATTCTCTTGTGTCTTCCTATGCCTGGTTAATTAATTGGATTTTGAAATTTTTAAACCAATTCATTTAGGTATGATTGACTTACAAAAAGCATACATATTCAATGTATACAAGTTGATGATGCTGGTGAGCCTAGTTACTTATTTGTATGTATGTATGTATATATGAGCTAGACATTGTATTTGCAAAATTGTGTGTAGAAATTATGAGTGTATAACACAATGCTATCTTGCTCTGAATATGATTTATGTTTGTTTTTGCCGTTCTTTTAGGCGCCAGGATTATCTCAAACCAGTTTAAAGATTGAGATGATTCAAAACTGAGTTACAGTTCCTGTGAGAGCCTGTTCTTTTAGTTTGCCCTACTCCTAGGGTAGCTCCATTTGGAATCTTAACCCAATGCAAGGAGGATTGACCTGTGTCCTCCTACTTTAGAAAGCCCTGATACCTACTGTGTCCTCCTAGCCTTATAAGGGCATATGACTTATCAGAGGGCCTGACTCAAATATTTTTTAAATGGACAAATGAGCTTGCTATCAGCCAGGTATTATATTTCTCACTGAAATACAGATTAAACTTTGTCTAATCTGGAACCAATTTTAGAATTACAACTTTTGAATTTAACAAAAGTTTGAATGTAATAATATCATTTTAAGCACTCCATATTTAAGTGATAGAACACTTGGATGGATGGAGTCTTCAAAATACTTGTTACAAATAACCTACAAATGACCTCTTTTTCTGGACTTCATATCATGCATTTTCATTTTATTGATTCTACTGTTAAAATATAATTCATCTTAAATGTCTTCATTTGACATTCTTTTTATCTCAGTTATTTATTTAGCAAGCATTTCTTTAAATATCTGCTGTATTCCAGAAACCCTCCTAGTTGTTGGGGTTTTAAATATGAATGCCCTTAAGGAGCGTAGGGAAGTAATGAGGCTGGGAAGTAATGGCTGTGTAGAAGCTATCTCTAGGGTGCTGGGTGAACAAAGCTAGGAAATGTTAGTCTTGAGGGACAAGTAAGAGTTGGAGAGGTGACATATTATGATTTAGGGAATTATTTTTCAGTATGTTAATAATATCCTAACAAGCATTTCAGTTTCTCTACTAGCTAGTTGATACTTTTATTTCCTTTGGCATGCTTTACGCTAAGGATTGGTAAATATTTTTTGTAAAATGCCATATAGTAAAATTTGAGGTTTTTAAAGCCACAAGTTTCTGTCACAAGTACTCTGCCATTTTAGTGCCAGAGCAACAATATAATTCATAAACAATTAAGCATGGTGTGTTCCACTAAAGCTTTAATATGCACATTGGAATTGGAATTTCATACACTACTTTTCATGTGTCACAAAATACTCTTCTTTTCTTTTTTAACCAATCAATTTAAACACCATTCTTAACTTGCTATACAGAAAAGGCAAGGGGTTGGATTTGATCTGTGAGCCATTGTGTGCATCTCCTGTTTTAGGCTATTTATAGTTAGAGATATTTATATGTCCAACTTAAAAAATGTATATACTTTTCTTTACTAAAGTAACACATGCTTGGTTTAAAACTAAAGGGTTTCATACCGTATAGTAGTGGTTCTCAACCTTTCTAACGCCGCAATCCTTTAATACAGTTCCTCATGTTGTGGTGACCCACAACCATAAAATTATTTTCGTTGCTACTTCATAACTGTAATTTTGCTACTGTTATAACCGTAATATAAATATCTGTGTTTTCCGATGGTCTTAGGCGACCCTGCTAGCGGTTCTCAAACTGTGACCTAAGAGTCGCCTAAGACCATCGGAAAACACAGATATTTACATTACGATTCATTAGGTTGAGAACCGCTAGCAGGGTCGCCTAAGACCATCGGAAAACACAGATATTTATATTACGGTTATAACAGTAGCAAAATTACAGTTATGAAGTAGCAACAAAAATAATTTCATGGTTGTGGGTCACCACAACATGAGGAACTGTATTAAAGGGTCGCGGCGTTAGAAAGGTTGAGAACCACTGCCCTATAGTAATTGCTTAGAACCGTTAGAAATTGTTTCTCTCTATATATTAATTTTTATCATAAATGGGGTTTCATTATACTTATTGTTTGGCACTTAATCATGCACTTAATAATTTGGCTTTTTAAAATTGATTTGTGCTATTCTGATTTCAAGGTACAAAAGGCAATTGAAGAAGAAAATTGCTGCTTTGGGACTGTTGATACGTGGTTGTTACATAAGCTCACAAAAGGTAAGGATGATCTGGTAAATCTTATCTCAAGTAGCTGAAATTTGACTAATAGGAATGATTCACCTAAAAATAGTAGAAGTTACTGTTTTCCTTCCTATAGCCCAGGCATGTTGCCTTTTGGATCCCTACTAACTACATGTTATAGTAAAGCTAGATTAATTTCAGATTTGTTGGAAGAGGATGGTGATTTTAAAACTGTGGTTAAACCTCAAATATATGACTGAGGAACAGTCTTAATTTTAAGACCGCTGAAATTTGAGTTTAGTACCAAATCTCCCATTTTGAAACTGAGTATAACTATAGGCAATCACATTGCATCTCTGCACCCCCTTCCTCATCTTTAAACTGGGGGTCATAACATGACAGTGTGTGTGTAAGTACTTTTGTAAATTATGAAAGTTCATAAAGATTAAGTGGGACATTGCTTTGGAGACTTTTCACTGGAAATACACATTTTGGAATGAATTTTCAGGTCAAAAAATGGTCTAGATTATAAACTAGAGATAGGTGTTTACATTACCTGATAATAAAAGATTATTTCCAATGTAAATTTAGGTTCTGAATTTGCCACGGATTTTTCAAATGCCAGTACCACTGGACTTTTTGACCCATATGAGGTAAAGGGTTTTTTCCCTCCTTCTTGAATCATCACTTTTTGTGTAATTTAATTTGGATTCTGATTATATATTTTTTATGTTCAGATGTGTTGGAGCAGTTTCATTACTTCTCTGCTTTCAATACCACTCTCTCTCCTGCCTCCTGTGAGGGATACAAGGTAATAATGAACATTGGACTTAGAAACCAGCAAAATAGTCCTTGAATTCATTTCGCCTTGGTGAGGAAAAAGCATTTGATTAAAAACTGAAAAGTATTTGGTTTACATGTTTGGGGCACTTTATGAACATGTTATACTAGAGGCACAGTGCACGGATTCATGCACTGGTGGGTCCCGCGGCCTGGCCTGCGGGGATCAGGCCAAAACTGGCTCTCCGACATCCCCTGAGAGGCCCCGGATTGTGAGAGGGCGCAGGCCAGGCCAAGGGACCCCACCGGTGCACGATCAGGGTTGGGGAGGGGCCATGGAAGATTCTCCAGGGTGTGTCCAGCCCATCTCACCCAGTCCCGATCGGCTGGACCCCAGCAGCAAGCTAACCAACTGGTCGGAGCGTCTGCCCCCTGGTGGTCAGTGCGCCTCATAGCCACTGGTCAAATGGTTAGACACTTAGCATATTGGGCTTTTATTATATAGGATTAGCGGCCCGGTGCATGAAATTTGTGCATGGGAAGGGGGGTCCCTCAGCCTGGCCTGCACCCTCTCCAATCTGGGACCCCTCGAGGGATGTCTGACTGCGGGATTGGGCCTAAACTGGCAGTCAGACATCCTTCTTGCAATCTGGGACCGCTGGCTCCTAACCACTCACCTGCCTGCTACCTGATCACCCCTAACCACTCTGCCTGGCGGCCTGGTCGCCCCTAACTGCTCTCCCCTGCTGGTCTGGTCACCCCTAACTGCCCTCCACTGCTGGCCTGGTTGCCCCTAACTGCCCTCTCCTGCCGGCCTGATCACCCCTAACTGCTCCCCTGCTGGCCTGATCTCCATAACTGCTCTCCCCTGCCAGCCTGATTGCCCCTAACTGCTCTCCCCTGCTGGCCTGATTGTCCCTAACCACCTCTGTCTCAGCCCCCCGCTACCATGACTTTGTCTGAAAGGAAGTCTGGAAGGATGTCTGGTCTAATTAGCATATTACCCTTTTATTAGTATAGACTAGAGATCTGGTGCTTGGGGGGCAGGGGGCGGTCCCTCAGCCTGGCCTGCACCCTCTCGCAATCCGGGACACCTCAGGGGATGTCCAACTGCTGGTCTAGGCCCGATCCAGATCGGGCCTAGACCGGCAGTCAGACATCCCTCTTGCAATCTGGGACCGCTTGCCCCTAACAGCTCGCCTGCCTGCCTGCTTGTCCCTAGCCGCTTGCCTGCCTGCCTGCCTGCTCTCCTCTAACTGCTCACCTGCCTGCCTGCTTGCCCCTAACTGCTCGCCTGCCTGCCTGCTCAATGAGCATCATAGTGACCAGTCATTCCACTAAAACGGTTGCTTAGGCTTTTATATATATAGACTAGAGGCCCGGTGCATGAAATTCGTGCACGGGGGTCCCTCAACTCAACCTGCACCCTCTACAATCCAGGAGCTCTCAGGGGATGTCCTACTGATGGCTCAGGCCCACTCCCGTGGTTCTCTGCTCTCTGTGGGGCCTGGGGGTTTCACTGCAGCCATGGAGATGAAGCCTCCATGCCCTGCTGTTTGCTCTCTGCCTGCCGCTGCCATGTGCCATGTGAAGGAAGCCCCAATGCCCTGCAGTGTGCTCTGTCTGCCAGGCCTGGGGGCTTCGCCAACACCGACACACTAAGGAAGCCCCCATGCCCTGTTGTCCTGACTCTGTCTGCGGGGCCTGGGGGTGTTCCTGCCACCACCTTACTAAGAAAGCCCCCAAGCCCTGCTGTCCGGATTCTGTCTGCCGGGCTTGGGTCTTCACAGTCATCACCCTGCGAAAGAAGCCCCCAAGCCCTGCTGTCTGGGCTCTGTCTGCTGGGCCTGAGGGTGTTCCCGCCGCCTCTGTGCTAAGTAAGCCCCCAAGCCCTGCTGTCTGGGCTCTGTCTGCTGGGCCTGGGGGTGTTCCCGCCGCCTCTGCGCTAAGTAAGCCCCCAAGCCCTGCTGTCTGGGCTCTGTCTGCTGGGCCTGGGGGTGTTCCCACTGCCTCTGCGCTAAGTAAGCCCCCAAGCCCTGCTGTCTGGGCTCTGTCTGCCATGTCTAGGGGCAGATACAGCTTCACCCATTGGTCCGCGAGAACTCCCAATGGGCTGATGGGCCCAACTGCTGCAGCACTGGCGGGGCGGGAAAGCTGGATCTGCCCGCTCCGGCGGACAGGCCCAGACACTCCAGCAGCGGGGCTGAGGGGACTGGGTGCCGCCATCTTGTGGCTATGGGGGCCGCCATTTTGTCGTGGAGTGATGGTTAATTTGCATATTACTCTTTTATTAGATAGGATAACTTTTTGGCCTATGCTAAAAAAAAAATTCCTAAATTTTAAAATTAACATTTCTGGAATTATAACTTACTTTTAAATCAATTTTATTTGAAGCTGCAATTTTGGATCAGTGGATGAAGAGATATTTGGTGTGCCTATACCAATAATGGCCTTGGTAAGTTGAAAATTTGAGGTTTTTTTCCTTGTATAGTATAAAGTAAATGAATATATGTGAATAGTTGGGATTAGATATGAGATAAAAAAGGTCCTTGCAGATTAAAATTAAAGCATCTTTTTTATTTTCTTTATACCTTGGATATAATCAAAAGTATTTTCTCTGTTCTGGAAAGAGGACTGCTAAACACTTCACAGCCTTTTCTGATTTCTCTATATATTGTTTTTTAGGAAACTTAAAAAATTTAAAAATATATTTTGAATAATATTGGTTTATATTTGATATTCTGATACATAATAATAATAATAGGGCCAATGCTTAATTTATATTCAATGCAATGTAACCATAAAAAATGATATGGCACTTAAAGAAGTTGTATTTACATTTTGTAAGTCCTTAGCCAGCATCTGCCAGTAGAGAAGCTCGTGGAAGAATGAAAAATTAGCTGTTACTGGTGTTTGAAGGTTCTTTCTTGATTCTACTTTCTCTCTGGAAGAGTGATTCATAACTTGGAGAATCCCAAAGATTTACCACCTGATTGAGAGGCTGTGTATATCTTGCCTTTGATTTCCTGTAATGGCTTAAGCAGGAAGTATAGACCATGTCCCTAGATGGACAGTCACCATGGTAGGTAGAGGAAACAAATGAGGGAAGGGGAACTTAATGCCCAATTTATAAATTCTTTTTCATTTAGAGAGGATCAGTCTTACTCAATCTAGGGGTAGGCTCAGGTTTAGATTTAGGTATGGCTGGAAAAACTATAGATTAGTAAGAAAGTGTTCTTCAGATTAATTTTGCTGTATATGTATCTACATTTAACTATATTAACAGAATGTTGTACTTTTTCTTTTATCAAAAATGTATCGTCGGTAGATGTATGGTATTGAGTTACATCTATTTCTAGTTAAGCATACACCTGTCACTTTTACTAAAAGAAAGGTGTGAGGTCAATTATTTTGACTGAGTGAAACTGCTTGTAAAATGTAAACAAAATATCTTGGGGGTTTTTCCTGCACAATTTTTATTCTGACTTTTATTTCTAAGGTTATTCCTATGATACTTAAAACTCATGAAGTAGGTTGCTGAGTAAAAATTGCTAAGGCGCATTAGTTCTCCGTACAGTTAATCCTAGAGATTCCTAACCTATAGTTATTGCTCCTTGTTTTCTCCAAACATTTATTTTTTTAAGGAAAAGGAAAAGAGAAGATGCTGAACCATGAGAATACATTCAGTGAGCCAGTGAGATGCAGTGAAATGGGCCACAGCTAGGGTTCCAAGGTCTCTGTTTGAATTTTTGGCAGGTGGCCGACCAGCAGGCAGCCATGTTTGGAGAGTGCTGCTTCCAGACGGGAGATGTGAAGCTGACCATGGGGACTGGGACGTTTCTGGACATCAATACTGGAAGTAACCCTCAACAGAATGTTGGAGGTAAATATTTAGAATTTATCCTATTGATTAATTAAATACCACTTTTTGCAAATTTAACTTTTATGATAGTATTTTCTCATATTATCTAACATACTTTAAGTTATTATTCTTAGAGACAGTTAATCCCCATTTTCCTTTATCTTTAAATTAAAAGCATGAAAAATGAGAGAGATGTTATAGAAAAATTCAGTTGGATTAGGGTATTTTGGTTAGCTTTCTAAAAGTTTACCTATAATATGTGTCTAACACATCTTTCTATACCTCTAAAGTATTGTTTATGTATAACAAATTATTTTTATTTTTGTGAATTTTTTGAGGTGGTTGTTCTCAACTAGTGATCCCTGCATATTAATGGCAATTACTAGGAATTTTTTCTCCCTAATGGGAAAAATCTTGGGATGTATAAACCAAGAAATTTCAATTGGCTGGGGGCTCTTAGTCTGACCTCTGGTCCCCTAACATGGTTACTAAGAGGTGGATTTGAAAACCTTTTTCCTACCTTCTATCCCCACTAAATCTGTTCCTTTTCCCCTAACTGGGAAAATAGAAGCTATAAAATGTTTATCATTGCATGAGGTTGTTTTACCTTAGGAGGGTTGTTTAGAAACCACAGATAAATGCAATAGATAAGACAGTTCTTAAGCTAACCAATCCTATATAATAAAAGCCTAATATGCTAAGTGTCTGGTTGTGCATTCAACCAATCAAAGCATAATATGCTAATGATATGCCAAAGCCGCTCAAACACTCACTATGATGTGCACTGACCACCAGGATAGGCAGATGCTCCGACTGGTAGGTTAGCTTGCTTCTGGGGTCTGGCCAATTGGGACTGAGTGAGATGGGCCGGACATGCCCTGGAACCCTCCCGTGTTCCCTCCCCAGCTGACAAACCTCTCACGTCCCTCCCCGGCCCCAGTCATGCACTGGTGGGGTCCCTCGACCTGGCCTGCACCCTCTTGCAATCCAGGACACCTCAGGGAATGTTGGAGAGCTGGTTTAGCCCGATCCCACAGGCCAGGCCGAGGGACCCCACTGATGCACGAATTCATGCACTGGGCCTTTGGTTACATAATAACCTTTTATTTCTCAATTCAAATATTATTTTTGTGTTTCCAGAGACATTGATGTACAAAGCTAATAAAAGCTAATATTTTTAATGTGCCAGGCATTATGCTAAGTTCTCTTTCTGTATTAGCTCAGTTTATTCTCACAAGAGCTCTCTGAGGTAGACCATTTTAGTTAAGGAAACTGATACTAAGAGTTAGAAACTTTTTTTATATATATATATATATATATATATATATATATATATATATATATATATATATATATATATATATATATATTTATTCATTTCAGAGAGTAAAAGAGAGAGAGATAGAAACATCAATGATGAGAGAGAATCACTGATCGGCTGCCTCCTGCACACCCCCATAGGGGAATTGAGCCCACAACCCAGGCACGTGCCCTTGACCGGATTCGAACCTGTGACTCATCAGTCTGCAGGCTGATACTCTATCCACTGACCCAAACTGGCCAGGGCAGTTAGAAATTTTCAAGACCACAGCTAGTAAAGAAGAGAAGACGGGGATTTGACCCCAGGCATTCTGACTTCAGAGCCACTTGGCTAGTTTCTTAGTTAATCAAAATTTTCAATTGTAGATGTCTGCAATGAATTATCTATTTCTGATATGAATTACATTGTTTTTAAGGTTTTTATCCGTTGATTGGATGGAAGATTGGACAAGAGGTTGTATGCTTAGCTGAAGGCAATGCAGGAGACACTGGTACTGCCATAAAATGGGCTCAGCAATTAGGTAAGTCATCCTTTACACAGATTTCACAGGCCAGACTTAAAGAAGTTAATGCCACAGGATCGCAGATCAGTAGGAAATGATGGATTGTTCAAATGAAACATAAGGTAAAATGACATGTGCTAGAATAAAATATAGGATGTTATTTTTATGCTATTAGGATGGTGAAAAGCTAGGTGTTAAGGCCAGATGCCATAAAGATAATAATAAATTTATGCATATAAAATGTTAGAATGTATAGGGAAAGAGTTGCCATAAAGCAAACTAAAAGACATATTGGTGAGAACAATTTGTAGCATATGTCAGAAAAATTAATAAAGATGATAAAAAATGACAAATTAAATGACTAAAAATGTTCAAATTCAATAATGAAAGAAATACACATTTAAAAAATTATGTCATGTCTCATTATCAGAGATTAATTAGTTTGATATGCTCAGCATTGGTGGGAATGTAGAGACAATAATACTATATTTTCCATTGGGATGAATGTTAATTAGTATGGCCTTGCCAGGCTAGCGTGGCTCAGTGGTTGAGTGTCAGCCTATGAACCAGGAGGTCATGGTTCAATTCCCCATCAGGGCACATGCCTGATTTTCAGGCTCAATCTCCAGTAGGGGGCGTGCAGGAGGCAGCTCATCAATGATTCTTTCATCATTGATGTTTCTGTCTCTCTCTCCCTCTCCCTTCCTCTCTGAAATCATTAAAAACATATTTATAAAAAATTACTATGGCCTTTCTGGAGGACCATCAGACAGTATGATTGAATGCAGACCCTTTACCCACGGTTTGATTTTTTGTTTTCTTTCTTTTTTTAAAAAAAATATTTTATTGATTTTATTACAGAGAGGAAGGGAGAGGGATAGAGAGCTAGAAACATTGATGAGAGAGAAACATCGATCAGCTGCCTCCTGCACACCCCCTACTGAGGATGTGCCCACAACCAAGGTACATGCCCTTGACCGGAATCGAACCTGGGACCCTTCAGTCCACAGGCTGATGCTCTATCCACTGAGCCAAACCAGTTAGGGCTGATTTTTTGCTTTCTACAGAAATAATTAGACAAGTGTGCAGAGATATATGCATACATGGGTGTTTAACGCAGCAATTGGAAATAAGTTCCTATCCTATATAATAAAGAGGTAATATGAAAATGGTTGTTATGCTGTGACAGTAACGACCGATCAGCAGGAGGGCAGGGCAGCGAGCTACCAGCGGCAGAGAGCTACAGTGCAGCAATGGGCAGGGCGGCCAGCTGAGGCAAGCAGCATCCACAAGGTCACTAGTCCTGTCTAATAAAAGAGTAATATGCAAATTAACCATCACTCTGCTACACCCACCAGCCACGCCCACCAGCCAATCAGAGTGAGTATGCAAATTAACCCCAACCAAGATGGTTGTGGCCACAGAGAGCAGGAGAGAGGCTTGAGTTTCCCTGGCAATGGAGGAAGCCAAGCTTTCCACACACCCTGGCTGACCCAGGCCTCCACCCAAGGGTACAAAGTTTCAATTATAGAAGGTAAATAAATTCCAACAGAAAAGGCGGCAGCCACAGAGCTGGAAAAGCAGGAGGCTAGGGTTGCCCCTGGCGATGGAGGAAGCCAAGCTTCTGCAGCCCTGGCCAGCCTAGGCCTCCACTCCAGGCTACAAAGTTTAAATTATAGAAGGTAAATAAATTCCAACAGAAATGGCTGCTGCCACAGAGCGAGCAGGAGGCTTGGCTCCACTTCAGGCTGCAAAGTTTCAATTGTAGAAGATAAATAAATTCCAGATACCAGGGCCTCTGCTTGGGTCACCGGGGGGTGTGGCTGGCCTGCAAACCACGACAGGCCCCTCACCCAGGCTGCCCTACACCCCAAGGGAACCCCCACCCTGATCCGGGACACCCTTCAGGGCAAACCAGCTGGCTCCCACCCATGCACCAGGCCTCTATCCTATCTAATAAAAGAGTAATATGCAGATTTACCATCACTCCAACACACAAGATTGCTGCCCCCATGTGGTCAAAGATCCTGCCCCCATGTGGACACAAGATGGCCACCACAAGATGGCCAGCAGGGGAGGGCAGTTGGGAGGGACCAGGCCTGCAAGGGAGGGCAGTAGTGGGCGATCAGGCAAGCAGAGGAGGGCAGTTGGGAGGCACCAGGCCTGAAGGGGAGGGCAGTTGAGAGGGACCAGGCCTGCAAGGGAGGGCAGTTGGGGGCAATCAACCCTGCAGGGGAGGGCAGTTAGGGGTGACCAGGCTGGCAGAGGAGGGAAATTGGGGGCAAACAGGCTGGCAGGGGAACAGTTAGACATCAATCAGGCTGGCAGGGGATTGGTTAGGGAGTGATCAGACTGGCAGGCAGAAGTGGTTAGGGGCAATCAGGAAGGCAGGCAGGCAAGCAGTTGGGAGCCAACAGTCCTGGATTGTGAGAGGGATGTCCGACTGCCCGTGTAGGCCCAATCCCAGGCAGTCGGACATCCCTCGAGGGGTCCCAGATTGGAGAGGGTGCAGGCTCGGCTGAGGGACACCCCTCAACCCCGTGCACAAATTTCGTGCACCAGGCCGCTAGTCTAATAATAAAGCACTAGATAAGTAAATATCAGTATATCAATATAGTAGAACATTCTACACTCATACATAACAGTATAATTGCATATCTTATTGAAATGGAATATTATCTATTATACTGCAAAGAGGAGATGAAGCAGTTGCCTGTGTAAATACTTTTTTGCTTATTTAAAAACTAGCTTTCTTGAAATATAATTAACATACCATATAATTCACCTATTTAAAGTGTACAATCAATTTTTTTCAGTATTTTCACAGCTTTGTGCAACCATTACCACAATCTCATTTGAGAACATTTTTGTTCCCCCTAAAATAAACCCCTTTGCCCATTAGTAGTGATACCCTGTCCCACCTCCCATTCCTAAGTTACCATTAAGCTACTTTGTGTCTCTGTAGATTTGCCTGTCATTTCATAGGGTTAGAATCATCCTATATATTAAAGATGTAATATGCAAATGGTCGTTATGCCGTGAAGTGTAATGACTGACCGTGTAACTGTCGGATCACGGATCAGCAGGAGGTTGGGGCAGCAAGCTACAAGCGGTTGGCGAAGAGCTACAGGAGGGGGCAGGGCAGCAAGCTATGGGGCGGTGGGAGGTGGAGGGAGCTACAGGAGGGCGGGGCAGCAGGCGGAGAGCTACAGGAGGGTGGGAGTGAGCTACTGGCTACAAGTGGGTGGTGGAGAGCTACAGGAGGAGGCAGGGCAGCAAGCTGTGAGGGGAAGCGGGGGGAGGGGAGGAGGGGTGCTACAGGAGGATGGGGCAGTGGGTGGAGAGCTACTGGTGAGCTACTGGTGCACGGATTCGTGTGCAGGGCTACTAGTATAACATAAGGTCTTTGTAACTGGTTTCTTTTAGCACAGTCTTTTCAAGGGTCACCCATGTTGCAGCATGTGTCAATTCTTCATTTCTTTTTATTGCTGAATAATATTGCATTGTGTGGATGTGCCCTAATTTATTTATCAGTTGATGGACATTTGGGTTGTTTCTTCCTTCTGGCCACCATGAATATTGAACAGCCTATATATAACATAACTGTATTTCATACATAAGGTGTAAAATGTTATATACCAAAGTATTAGCAGTGATTATCTCTGATAATTAAATTGTAGAGCAGGTTCTGACTCTCTACTTTGCTCTTTTCAACTAAGCTGATATGTTTAAAGACAAAAATAATTCTGTTGGCAGAAAACATACACTCTATAAGGGAAATACCAATCCATTTATTCATTTCTTCCTTTTTTTTCTATTTGTCTATAAGCCTTCACCTACATCATAAATATAAGATTACTTATTAATAAAAAATATTTATTTCAGAGCTTTTTATTACTTAACTCTTCTCCTTAAATGTACTTCTTATAATTTTTTGGACATGTATCTTTAGATAACTTCAGATTATAGAAACTATAGGTTATATATGTCTTCTTTTTTAGTTATACCTTTTAATTTTACTGCTTTCCAGAAGATGCAAAGAAAAAGCAGAATAATTTCACATTCGTCATTAAGAAAAAATAATCATCAAGTTGCATATGACATCATATGCATGTGTCAATGGGAATAATTTCACTGCCCATCGGGCTTGAGGGTCATCCATTGTGATTCTCAAATGATGAGCACTCTTTTCTGGGAGATGGAGCTAAAATGCCTTGACTTACCAAAGTGATGTGACTTCTGGTAGAGGCATGATGCCCTCCTGAAGGCTAATCCAATCTCTGCAGGAAAACAGAACTGTTGGTCTGATTGGAGGGAGAGAGAATTCAGAGTTGAATTATTTGCTTTCAAATTTCAATGATTGGCATAGCTAAACATTATTGGTATGTATCTGTCTGAAATACAAAAATCCAACATTTACTTGAATATATCTCTTTCTAGTCTGAGCATTCACTTTAATGGGTATATCGACAAACATAACTGTATTACATTCAGGAGAAACATAGGATGTAAGAACTTGAATAACCCTGTCATTTCCTTGGAGACATGCAGTTTGAACCTTCATATCCTTCTGTGACATGCTGAGCTTGTTCCACTCTGAGTGTGGCTTCCTTCAGTGTCTTTGCTGGGTAGTACAACTCAGGCTCAGGCGTAGATGCTGTTTTAAACTAAAAAAATACTATTTTCTTAATCTTTTTTTACACAGGCCAGTTCTCTCTCATCTTTTTTTCCCCTTTAGGTCCTATGTTAACTGCCACATTTGGGTCCCTACATGTTCATCTTTTCTCTTTAATTTGGTCCATTTCTGTTCCTCGTCACTCTTTGTTCTGTTTTGCTGTCACAATCTTATAAATATTTTTATGTCTGAAACCATACATGCTAGGATACCAGTGAAGAAGACAGATACCGCTGTCCTCATGGAGGGTACAGTCTAGCAAGAAGCACACATATTAAATGAACAATTGGAAAAAAACAAACCAAAACAATAACCATTAGTGTTAAATACCAGGAAGGACAAGTAGTTATCGAGTCAGTGATGTCTTTCTAAAGAAAAGACTTTTTCTAACTGGAGAATCAGAATGTTTCTTTCTTTTTCATTTTTTCCTTTTATTTAGTTAATTGGGGTGACACTGGTTGACAAAATTATACAGGCTTCAGGTGCACAATTCTACAACATATCATCTGTACACTGTATTGTGCATTCACCACCCCAAGTCAAGTCTCCATCTGTCGCCATTGCTTTTCAGAGAGAGTGGAAGGGAGCGAGGGAGGGAGAGAGAGAAACATCAATGTGAGAGAGACACATTGATTGGCTGTGTCCCAAAGGTTAAAGACAAAAAGAGAATCTTAAAAGCTGCAAGAGAAAAGCAGTTAGTTACCTACAAGGCAGCTCCCATTTAACGGTCAGTTGATTTCTCTACAGAAACTTGGCAGGCCAGAAAGGATTGGCAAGAAATATTCAAAGTGATATAAAGCAAGGACCTACAACCAAGATTACTTGATCCAGTAAAACTATCATTTAGTAAGGAAGGACAGATAAAGAACTTTCCAGAAAAGCAAAAGCTAAAGGAGTTCATCACCACCAAACCAGTATTATAAGCAATGTTAAAGCCCAAACCGGTTTGGCTCAGTGGATGGAGCGTCGGCCTGCGGACTCAAGGGTCCCAGGTTCAATTCCGGTCAAGGGCATGTACCTTAGTTGTGGGCACATATCCAGTAGGGAGTGTGCAGGAGGCAGCTGATCAATGTTTCTCTCTCATTGATGTTTCTAGCTCTCTATCCCTCTCCTTTCTTCTCTGTAAAAAATCAATAAAAATATATATTTTTTAAAAAGCCTCCATCTGACACCATTTATCCCCTGCACCCTCCTCCACCTCCTCTTCCCCCTAGCAGTCACCACACTGTTCTCCATGTCCATTAGGTGTTTGCTAATTTTTTTTTGTTCAATCCCTCCACCTTCCTACCCAGCTTCACCCCGCCCCAACAGCTGTCAGCCTGCTCTCTGTCTCTGAGTCTCTCTGTTTTGCTTGTTAGTTTATTTTGTTCATTAGAGTCTACATATGAGTGAATATATAAGGTACTTGTCTTTCCACAATCTCATTTGCTCACTGGCTTCTTTCACTTAGCGTAATGCTCTCCAGGTTCATTGATGCTGTTGCAAAGGTAAGATTTCCTTCTTTTTTACCATAACTTTAAATATATATGAATATATATGTATATATATATTCATTTCAGAGAGGAAGAGAGAAGCAGAGAGATGATGAGAGAGAATCCTTGATCAGTTGCCTCCTGTACGCCTCCTACCAGGGATTGAGCCCAAACCTGGGTCTCTGGGTCTGTGCCCTGACCAGGAATCAAACTGTGACCTCCTGGTTCATAGGTTGATATTCAACCACTGAGCAACACTGGCTGGGCTGCCACAACTTTTTTATTCACTCATCTACTGATGGACACTTGCACTGCTTCCAAATCTTGGCTGTTGTAAATAACACTGCAATGAACACATGGGTGCATATATTCTTTTGAATTAGTGTTTTGGGTTTCTTCAAGTAAATTCCCAGAGTGGAATGTTGGGTCAAAAGGCAGTTCCAGTGTTAATTTTTTGAGGTAACTCTAACTCCACACTGCTTTCCACAGTGGCTAAACTAGTCTGCATGCCCACCAACAGTGCACAAGGGCTCCCTTTTCTCCACATCCTTGCCTGCACTTGTTGTTTGTTGATTAATTGATGATAACCATTCTGACAGGTGTGAGGTGGTATCTCATTGTGGTGTTAATCTGCATTTCTCTGATAATTAGTGACATTGAACATTTTTTCTTATGTCTATTGGCCATCTCTATGTCCTCTTTAGAGAAGTGTCTATTCAGGTCCCGTGCCCATTTTTTTAATTGGATTGTTTGTATTTTTTGGTGTTGAGTTTTGTAAATTCTTCATAAATTTTGGATATTAATCCCTTATCAGATGTATTGGTGAATACGTTCTCCTATCCAATGGGTTGTTATTTCATTTTATTGATGGTTTTCTTTGCTGTGCAAAAACTTAGTTTAATGTAATCCCATTAAACTTAGTTTAATGTAATCCCAGTTGTTTATTTTTTCTTTTGTTTCCCTTGCCCGAGAGGGACAGAGAGCTAGAAACATCGGTGAGAGAGAAACATCGACCAGCTGCCTCCTGCACACCCCCTACCGGGGATGTGCCCGCAACCAAGGTACATGCCCTTGACCGGAATCGAAGCTGGGACCTTTCAGTCCGCAGGCCGACACTCTATCCACTGAGCCAAACCAGTTTCGGTGCTGAATGTTTATTTTGTAACCTGCTACTTT
The DNA here is from genome assembly GCA_025583905.1 of Ia io. Lineage (NCBI taxonomy): Eukaryota > Metazoa > Chordata > Mammalia > Chiroptera > Vespertilionidae > Ia > Ia io. The sequence continues at coordinate 104,634,481 of JAJQQW010000004.1, read as the reverse complement.
ACTGAATGCATTTATCAGTTATGGTAGTTTTTTGGTAGAACCTTGAGTGTTCTCTACATACAGTATAATGTCATCTGCAAATAATGACAGTTTTACTTCATTTCCAATTTGGTTGACTTTTATTTCTTCTAATTGTCTGATTGCTGTGCCTAGAACTTCAGTACTATGTTGAAAAAGAGTGGTGAAAGTGGACATTCCTGTCTTATTCCTGATCTTAAGGGAAATACTTGTAGTTTTTGCTCATTGAGTATGATGTTAACTATGGGTTTGTCATATATGGCCCTTATTACTTTAAGGTATGTTCCCTCTATTACCACTTTGCTGAGAGTTTTTATAAGTGGGCGCTGGATTTTATCAAATGCCTTTTCTACATCTATCGATATGATCTTGTGTTTTTTATCCTTCATTTGTTCATGTGGTATATTCCATTTATTGACCTGCAGATATTATACAAACCTTGCATACCCGGAATTAATCCCACTTGGTCATGGTATATAATCTTTTTAATGTATTGCAGAATCCTATTTGCTAATATTTTGTTTAGGATTTTAGCATCTATGTTTATTAGGAATATTGGCCTATAATTTCCTTTCTTTTTAGTGTCTTTATCTGGTTTTAGAATTAACATAATGCTGGCCTTGTAAATGAGCTTGGGAGTCTTCACTCTTCTTGATATTTTTTGAATAGTTGGAGAAGGATAGTATTAGTTCTTCCTTGACTGTTTAGTAAAATTCACCTGTGAAGCCATTCAGTCCATGGCTTTTGTTTGTTGGGAGTTTTTTGATTACTGCTTCACTTTAACTAGTTGTAATCTGTCTATTCAAATTCTCTGATTCTGTTTTATAGTATTGTTGTTTCTAGGATTTTATCCATTTTGTCCAGATTGTCCAATTTATTACTTCTTCTTTTTCATTTCATTTATTTGTATCTGATCTCTTTTTTTCTTGAGTCTGGTTAAATATTTGTCAATCTTTTCAAAGAACCAACTCTTGGTTTTATTTATCTTTTTTATTTTTGTTTTAGACTCTTATTTATTGCTGCTCTGATCGTCATTATTTCCTTCCTTTTGCTCACTTTGGGCTTTGTTTGTTGTTTTTTATTTCTAGTACCTTTAAGTATCTATACTAATAAAGGCCTAGATGGCCCTCACACCCTCATGGCATCACAAGATGGCCGCCCCCATTTTGTCACAAGATGGATGCCACAAGATGGCCAACTCCACGTTGTCACAAGATGGCTGGCAGGGGAGGGCAGTTAGGGGCAACCAGGGCGGCAGGGAAGGGCAGTTTTGGGAGACCAGGCTGGCAGGGGAGGGCAGTTAGGGGTGACCAGACCTGCAGGGGAGGGCAGTTCGGGGAGACGTGGCCAGCAGGGGAGGGCAATTGGGGTGATCAGGCCGGCAGGGGAGGGCAGTTGGGTGCGACCATTCCAGCAGGAGAGGGCAGTTCGGGAAGACCAGGCATGCAAGGTAGGGCAGTTGCGGGGAACCAGGCCTGCATGGGAGGGCAGTTAGAGGCAACCAGACCTGCAGGGGAGGGCAGTTAGGGGCAACCTATCCTGCAGGGGAGGGCAGTTTGGGGAGACCAGGCTGGCATGGGAGGGAAGTTGGGGGCAATCAGGGCAGCAGGGGAGGGCAGTTGGGGGACCAGGCCAGCAGGGGAGGGCAGTTCTGCAGGGTAGGGCAGTTGGGAAAGACCAGGCCTGCAGGGGAGGGCAGTTAGGGGCAAGCAGGCCAGCAGGGGAGGGCAGTTTGGGGAGACCAGGCTGGCAGGGTAGGGCAGTTTGGGGAGACCAGGCTGGCAGGGGAGGGCAGTTCAGGGCGATCAAGCCAGCAGGGGAGGGCAGTTGGGGGCCATCGGGCTGGCAGGGGAGGGCAGTTGGGGGCCATCAGGCTAGCAGGGGAGGGCAGTTGAGGGCGATCGGGCCAGCAGGGGAGCAGTTAGTCGTCAATCAGGCCGGCAGGGGAGCGGTTAGGTGGTGATCAGGCTGGCAGGCAGAAGTGGTTAGGGGCAGTTAGGCAGGCAGGCAGGCGAGTGGTTAGGAGCCAACAGTTCCAGATTGTGAGAGAGATGTCCAACTGCCGGTTTTGGGCCTAAACTTGTGGAATCGGGCCTAAACCAGTAGTCAGACATCCCCCAAGGGGTCCCAGATTGGAGAGGGTGCAGGCTGGGTTGAGGGACACCCCCCAGTGCATGAGTATCATGCACTGGGCCTCTAGTAAAGTTAGATTGTTTATTTGAGATTTTTTGTTTTGTTTCTTGAGGTAGGCCTGTAATGCTATGAATTTCTCTCTTAAGACTGCTTTTGCTGTGTCCTATAGATTTTGAGTTCTTGTGTTCCCATTTTCATTTGTTTCAAGGTATCTTTTTATTTCTTTTTTTTAAATAAATCTTTATTGTCCAGATTATTACAGTTGTTCCTCTTTTTTCCCCAATATAGCTCCCCTCCACCTGATTCCCACCCCATCCCTTGCCCTTATCCCCCCCCCTCGTCCTCATCCATAGGTGTGTAATTTTTGTCTAGTCTCTTCCCACACCCCCATACCCCTTTCCCCCCAAGAATTGTCAGTCCAACCCCTTTCTATGCCCCTGAGTCTATTATATTCACCAGTTTATTCTGTTCATCAGATTTTTTATTCTCTTGATTTTTAGATTCACTTTTTGATAGATATGTATTTGTAGTCACTTTGGTGTTCATAATTTTTATCTTTGCCTTTTTCTTCTTCTTCCTCTTCTTAAGGAATACCTTTCAGCATTTCATTTAATACTGATTTGGCGGTGATGAATTCCTTTAGCTTTTTCTTATCTGTGAAGCTCTTTATCTGACCTTCAATTCTAAATGATAGCTTTGCTGGGTAGAGTAATATTGGTTGTAGGTTCTCGCTATTCATCACTTAGAATATTTCTTGCTATTCATCACTTAGAATATTTCTTGCCACTCCCTTCTGGCCTGCATAGTTTCTGTTGAGAAATCAGCTGACAGTCGTATGGGTACTCCCTTGTAGGTAACTGTTTTTCTCTTGGTGCTTTTAATATTCTCTCTTTGTCTTTTGTCCTTTGCATTTTTATTATGATGTGTCTTGGTGTGGTCCTCTTTAGATTCCTTTTGTTTGGGGTTCTGTGCGCTTCCTGGACTTGTAAGTCTATTTCTTTCACCAGGTAGGGGAAGTTTTCTGTCATTATTTCTTCTCTCTTCTTCTGGCAACCCTATAATTCAGATGTTGGTACGCTTGAAGTTGTCCCAGAGGCTCCTTACACTATCTTCATATTTTTGGATTTTTGTGTTTTTTTTTGCTTTTCTGGTTGGGTGTTTTTTGCTTCTTCGTATTTCAAATCTTTGACTTGATTCTTGGGATCCTCTAGCCTGCTGTTGGATCTCTGTATATTATTCTTTATTTCAGTCAGTGTATGCTTAATTTCTGATTTGTCCTTTTTCATATCCTTGAGGGTCTCACTATATTTCTCGGAGGTTTATAGAAGATTCTTGAGTAACCTTATAACCGTGGTTTTGAACTCTATATCCAGTAGTTTGCTTTCATCCATTTCTTTCATTTGTGACATGTTTCTTTGTTTCCACATTTTGGCTGCTTCCCTGTGTTGATAGAGTGGCCTTGTGTGGTTAGTGTCCTATTGGGCCCAGTGGCTCAGCCTCCCTAATCACCTGGGTGGACACTCTTGGTGCACCCCTTTGTGGGCTGTGTGCACAGTCTTGTTGTAGTTAAGCCTTGATTGCTGTTGGTATCACTGGGAGGAATTGACATCCAGGCCAATTGGCTGTGAGGACCAGTCGTGGCTACAATGGGAGAACTTCTGTGCTGGAGACACCCTTATGGGGTAGGACTTGCTTCAGTGGGGCTTTGGCGCTCACTGAGTCTGCCCTTTGAGTGTTTCTCTTATGAATGTGAAGAGTTGTAATCTGGATGGTCTCACTCTGACCACTGGGTACACTGGCTCTTGGATCTCCAAGGAGGTGCAAAGTCAGCCACTGCCTGAGGCCACCTAGCAGAAGTTACAGAGAGATCTGAAAATTCCTCCTCTTTGTTTGGGGTTTGGAGGTGCCCAGATGAGGCCCAGCTGTGAAGCAATGCAAGCTGCTGTGGAGCCTTGGGTCTTCTTTTGGAGGCTCTGGGGCTCTTTGACCCAGCTGCAGTTTGTTAGGTAATTTTAGATTGCAAAAGGCCAGGCCATTCATATGCAAAAGCCTCTGCACACAGCTTGGGTGGGGTTGTAAATTGGGTGGGGCGTTGTCTCAGGGAATCACCAGGGCAGAGCAAACAGCAATGGCTGACCGTCAGCCCTGCCCAGAAGAGGCCCCCGGGTCTCTGTGTCCTGTGACACCGTGCAGGAACAATGATCACTGTAAGCACCTCTGAGAGAAAGCCACCCTCGTGTTCTGGACCAATGCCAGACAGTCCAGTTTCTCTTTGTATGAGTCTTGGTCCCCAGAGTCTTGCCTGGAACTGGGAGTTCAGAGCTGTTGGCAGCTTGTATCTCTCTCCCAATAGAAAACGACAGGGCCAGCCCCTTTTTGCGTGCATCTGTACCTCCACACTTCCACACCTCCGCACCTCCTACTGGACTCAATGCACTTTTCTCTTTCCTTCTAGTTGTAGAATTTCCACTCAGCCAGCATTCCCATGGTTCTGGACGATATTCGTGTTTTCTTTTAGGTGTAGTTTTGATATGGTTGTGCGCGGCAGCAAGTTCAGGTATTTACCTATGCCAGTGATGGGCAACCTTTTGAGCTTGGTGTGTCAAACTTCGCCAAAAAACTGAGCATAACTCAGGTAGTGTGTCACTTTGAGGAAAAAACATTATTTCGCGATATTTATAGTTTAAATAACATAAATGTATAATTGTTATATATAATTGTATTTAATAAACCAAAAACTAAATATTTAACTTACCTGCTTAGTGACTTCTTTGTTCATCCGTCAGTCGGTTTCTTTTGTTGGTCTTGATATTATTTAGCTTGTGTGGGGTGCCATGAACTAAGATAAGTGAGGGGGAGGGGGAATTCTTTAACTAACCTGCCTATTAGTGACTTTTTTGTTGCTGAATTTCATTGGCTAAATCTTCAATTGAAGGTTGGTATTTTGTACACTTCAGGCCCAAGCAAGCGCTACTAACTTCATCTGTCAATCTGATTCTTTTGTTGGTTTTGATATTATTTAATGCTGAGAATAAGGCCTCACAAAAGTATGTAGAGGGAAAAATTGTGAGTAAAGCCATTGCTATATTTTTCAGGGTGCTAAAAGTGTCTGGTAGTCGGTTCCAGGCACTCCAAATTTCCTGTTCGTAGTGGCACTCCTCTTGATTCTCCAAGCGGCATCTTTCCAGATTTTCAAGCTTTGACCTCAAGTCGACAAACACCTGAGCCCAGATACTGTCTTGCAATTCTGCAAGTTGCATCTCCAAATCATCAATTTGCATCCATTGGAAACCATTTAATTCCAAACTACTGTAGACTACTACATCAGGATACTTAATTATTTTCATGGTCTGTTCTAGACTTCTAAATTGACTAAATCTATCACTAAACTGATCAAGTAACGAGTCTAAAACATGCTGGTACTTCATATGCACGAGTTCCATTTCATTTTGTACAGCTGCACTGGCCTTCTCAAAATACTTTGTTACTCGAGGAAAATACTTACAAGTTTTAGTTTCTACATCTTGCTTGAAAATTTTAACTTAACTTTCAAAAGCTTTTATGTATCCAAACATAACATCAATAATTTTGCCAAAACCTTGTAACTTTAAGTTCAGTTCATTAATATGAACAGAGAGATCTGTAAAAAACATCAGGGTGTTGACCCACTTATCATCATTAAGCTGAGGAAAGTTTCCCAGATCCTTATCGTCAAGAAATACCTTAATTTCTTCAAAGCACTCCACAAAGCGCTCAAGAAGTTTGCCTCGGCTCAGCCATCTTACATTATTGTTCATCAGCAATCCACTGTAGGTAGAATCAACCTCCAGTAAAAGTGCCGAAAATTCTCGCTTGTGAAGGGGGCGAGCAGCTATTAAATTAACTATTTTTGTAACAACTGACATTAAGTCGTTTAAGTCGGTGAATCCTGCCTTGGCACATAAAGCCTCCTGATGGATAATACAATGAAAAGGCACACTCGGATGTCCAATAGCTTCTGTAAACAATTTGACAAATCCGACTTTTTTCCCCACCATATTTGGTGCCCCATCTGTCGTCACTGACACAACTTTAGAGATATCAATGCTTAGGTCACGAAATGTTTGTATAACAACCTTACATATTTCGCTTCTTGGTTTACTTGTTGACACTGATACTAACTTTATCAACTCTTCTCTCATTGTGAGACCATCAGAATATCGACCAATAATGGCCAACTGAGCATGTGATGTGACATCAGTAGTTTCATCAAGAGAGATCGAAAAATATTTACACTTCCTTATGTCTCTCTTTAATTGATGTTGTATGTTTGTGTTCAGTCTCATTATTCAGTCCTTTATGGTATTTCTATTGAGTGGTAACTCAGATATTCTCTTAATAATTGCATCTTTATTCTGCATATCATGAAATAGAACTGGTGCACATCTTAGGAGAGTTTCTTTAATAAATTCTCCCTCACTGAGCGCTTTTCCATGCTGAGCTATAGAGTGAGCAATGCTCAACTTGCAGATGTTAAATTTGTAGAGCCTTTTATAAATTTAAGGATGGAATTAGATTGGCTCTTATAAAGGTGTAGCTGCCTGGAAATGTATTCCTTCCTTTCATCCTCACTTTTTTCCAAGAGCTGGGAATGATTAGTTTCAAAATGTCTATTTATATTCCATGTTCTGCTTACTACCGTTTCAGTACATAGAAAGCAAAATGATCTGCCATTTTTTCTATAAAGCGATACATCTCGGTCCATGTCTCTTGAAAGGGTCGGCCACTGCTACTACCACTTCCTTTACTTAACCTTAGTTTTTTATTTTTTGGGTTCTCCATCAGGGGGGCAGTGACAGAAGATAGAATTATAGATAGCTTGTTAGGCCTGCAGGCAATTAGGGGTTAACTAGCCTAACTAACCACAAAATGGTGCATATAACTGCCTTTTAGCAAAGGGCAGGGTTAATAAGCAGAAATAGGGGTTAATAAGGATGCACAACAGTAATAGTGGTGAAATGGAGTCTGCACTATGGAGCAAGATGGTGTTCCTTATGTGAATTAAAATGGCTGCCGCTATTTCTAATGGCGGGAAACGGCACCCATAGTACGCCACAAACCCTCGCCTCTCCCAGCCTCCCCCTCACTTATCTCAGTAATGATGGATTAGAAATCCATGACACCCCAGAACAGTAGATAATGGTTGCTGTGGTTAACTGTTATTTGGTTACTGGTAATGGCAGGGCCCCCAGAGATGCGTCCCCCGCTGTGTTCCACTGCTCCCTGCTCTGCCGGCGGAAGTGAGGGCAAAGACCCCGGCTTAACCAGAAGTCCCAGAACTAGGCGCTCTGTGCCGGACTTCTGTTGTTTTGGCCTACAGACCTCCGGCACAGAGTGTCTAATAGGGGAGGATGAAACATTTGCGACTAGAGTCTTGGAGTTAGCTTTGGTTTTAATATTTAGCTTCCATGTCTTGGTGTGTTATTTTTTTCTTGTGATTGATTTCTAGTTTCATAGATTGTTTGATCAGAGAAGATTCTTGATATGATTTCAATCTTCTTAAATTTATATAGACTTGTTTTGGGTCCTAACATACGGTCTATCCTAGAAAATGTTCCATGTGCACTTGAAAATAATGTATAATCTACTGCTTTGGTGTGGAATTCTCTGAAGATATCAGTTAAATTCTTCTGAACTAATGTGTCATTTAAGGCCACTATTTCCTTGTTGGTTTTCTGTCTGGACAATCTATCCATTGATTTCAAGGGGTGTTAAAATCCCCTACTGTGACTGTATTACTGTCTATCTCTCCCTTTACATCCATCAATATTTGCTTTATATATTTAAGTGCTTCTATGTTGCACGCATAAGTATTACAAGGGTTATATCCTCTTGTTCATTTGTTCCCTTTATCATTATGTTCCCTTTATCAAGTGCCCTTTTTTGTCTCTTACTATAGGTTTGGTTTTAATATCCATTTTGTGAGATATAAATATTTCTACCCCAGCTTTTGTTTTTCTTTCAATTTGCATGAAATGTCGTTTTCCATCCCTTTACTTTTAGTCTGTGTGTATCTTTTGTTCTGAGGTGGGTCTCTTGTAGACAGCATATATGCAGTTCTTGTTTTCTCATTCATTCAGCTATCCTATGTCTTTTAATTGGAGCCTTAAGCAATTTGCATTTAAAGTGATTTGTGATAGGTACATATTTATTGCCACATAATTCTTTAACTATGTTCCTCTTTTTTTCTTCTTCTTATTATTATCATTAAAGCAGGCTTTTAAACATTGCTTATAATATTGGTTTGGTGGTAACAAACTCCTTTAGTTTTTTCTTAAGTGGGAAGCTCTTTATTTTTCCTTCAATGTTAAATGATAGCTTTGCTGGGTAAAGTAGTCTTGGTCATAGGCCCTTTCTTTTCATCACTTTGAATATTTTATACGAATCCCTTTTGGCTTGAAATGTTTCTGATGAGAAATAAGTTGACAGTCTTATGGGAGCTTTCTTTAGGTAGCTGTCTTTATCTGTGGCTTTTAAGGTTCACTCTTTGCCATTTTAATTATGATGTGTCTAGGTTTGGGCCTCTTTGAGTTCAACTTGCTTGGGACTCTCTGTGCTTCCTGGAGTTGTGTATCAATTTTCTTCACCAGATTAGAGAAGTTTTTGGTCATTATTTCTTCAAAGGTTCTCGCTTGATCTCTTGCTCTCTCTCTTCTCTTTCTGGTACCCCTATGATGTAGCTGTTTTTATGCTTCATGTTTTCCCAAAGTTCCCTTAAACTATCCATATATTTTTTTTAAATCTTTTTTTCTTTTTGTTGCTCTGATTGGGTGTTTTTTCTACCTTGTCTCCAAATCACTGATTCAGTCCTCTGCTTTATCCATCTTTCTGTATTCCTTCCAGTGTATTCTTCACTTCAGATATTATATTTTTCACTTCTGTCTGTTCTTTTTTTATAATTTCTACTAGTAGCCAAGTGCATGAAATTCGTGCACAGGGGGGTCCCTTAGCCCGGCCTGCACCCTCTCCAATCTGGGACATCCCTCTTTCAATCTGGGACTGCTGGCTCCTAACCGCTCACCTGCCTGCCTGCCTGATCATCCCTAACCACTCTGCCTGCCAGCCCGGCTGCCCCCGATTGCCCTCAACTGCCCTCCTGCCAGCCTCACCTCCAACTGCCCTCCCCTGCTGGCCTGATCACCCCCAACTGCCCTCCCCTGCTGGCCTGATCATCCCTCACCACCTCTGCTTCAGCCCTGCCACCATGGCTTTGTCCGGAAGGATGTCCAGAAGGTCTCCTGGTCTAATTAGCATATTACCCTTTTATTAGTATAGATGTCCTTTTTCATGCTGTTGAGCATCCTTATAAGCATTACTTTGAACTCTATATTTGATCAATTGCTTGCCTCCATTTCATTTAGCTCTTTTTCTGGAGATTTCTCCCATCTTCCTTTTGGGGCCTTTTCTTTGTTTCCCCATTTTGGCTGCCTTTTTGTGTTTGTTTCTATGTATTAGGTAGATCTTCTGTGACTCCCTCTCTTTGTGGGGTGATCTTATGTTGTAGGTATCCTATGGGACCCAATGGTTCAGTCTCTTTGGTCACTTGAGCTGGATGCTCCAGGAATGTTCCTTGTGTGGGTTATGTGGGCACTCCTGTTGTAATTGAGTTTTGACTGCTATTGGCCCATTCATGCATACGGTTGACCACCAGGCTGACCGACTGTGAGACTCATCCCACACCAAGTTGAATAAGCTGCTGTACAGATGCTGACCACATGAAGCAGAATTTACCTCAGCAGGGTTTGGTGCCTGCTGAGATTTCCCTTAGAATATGCACTATGAAGCTTACTGGATCCTGCTCTTTTGTTGTCTGAAGCTTGTCACTGGGTGTGTTGGCTCTGGGCCTCCTGGGATGGGCTTTGATATAGGCCAATGTGAGACACTGCCTGTGATTAATGCTCAGCAACCTGTTTTGAGCTACAAGTGATCCACAGTTTGTGGCTATCTCTGCTGGGCCTGGGGGCACTGGAAGGACCAAGGTGTACAACCGAACCTGACTTTATTAGCATCAGGCCCAGGGGCAGGTCAGCAAAAGTCCTACTGTACCCTAAGATCTGCCTCTGCCTGCTGGTTGCCTGTTAGAATCAGTCTCTGAAAGAGCCTCTGGTTACTCCTCAGCAGGGTGTAAGCTCCACAGGGTAGGACAAGAGGCAGTGCAGAGGGTGGGGCTGTTGCCTTGCCCCAGGCTGATGCCTCAGGGAAGGGAGTGCTCCACCCAAGAAAGATGGCATCTGTAGTATGGGAGAATGACTCAGCACACTGATCCTGGTGGCTTTCCCTTCAGCTCTGTCCCCAGAGTCACAAACCCTAGAGTTGGAGTATCAGAAAGTTTCTTTGAAGAAGTGATGTTTGAGCTGAGCCCTGAAGGAAGAGTAAGAGTGGGGAAGGTGGGAAAGGCCATTGCTCAAAGAGCAGTCCAAGCTAAGAGGACTAGTGAGGAAGGCCCTAGCATGACCTAGGCAAGGCAATGAAGGAATGCCCTATTTCTTTTATATAACTGAGGGTGTTCCCATCTCTGGTGTCCTCCAGTATCATGAGTCAATGGGCATCTTTTCCCTAGTAGTGCCACTTTTAATTGCTGCATGTCACATCTGCCTTCTCCAGGCAATCCTCATAAGAATTCCAGTACCCATTTAAAATTACCCAGGACTCTTATTTACCCAAAGAAAACTGGTTTGTTCTTTATGGATGTCTTCCCAAGAGAGATACAGTCTCCATTAGGGAAGATGAGATAAACATTCTCTGAAATATGAACTAATTCTAGGTAGTGGTGAATGGTTACATGTTACTGCTAGTGAATAGGGCCTTTATTCCTGATCCTGTCTCCTTCTTGCTTCCTGGTGGGATGACAAACTGTAAGATGAGTAAGGCTCACTGTCAAAGCTAGAATGGAGTCCAAACAAGAATGGAGTTTTGAGTTTTCAAGTAAACTGTGCAGACCTGAGTTTTGGTAAAAGTACCAGTGGCTGGTAAGAACCTTCTAATGTTCTCTACATAGGAGCCTCCTGAGCCAAGAGAAAATCCACTCAGCATGTGCAGAAGGAGCTGGCCCAGCCTATCCCTGGGAGAGCCTGCTGACAGTGGAGGACTACTGTTTGGTCTAAACAGCTCCTTTCTAGGCTGAGGGGAGAGGCTAATCTTTCTCATACGTGGAGAAATGCATGACCAAGGGTGTTCACTCCCTTACCTCTCACCGCCTGCCATGAGCCTGACCTAAAAGAGAACACACCTATTTAAGAGCATATAGCACCCTGGAGGAGGGGGAGCAAGTTCAACTAAGCACCACTTAGTAGGAATTAGGCTCTTACAAAGGCAGATGTAATGGAAGAAACAAGATTAAAATAACATCAATAGGTCACAGGTGTACCTATTATGAGGAAAGAGAAAAAGACACCTGTTTTTAGAGAGTTGCAGCTCATCAGAAGGTGAGTGAGGTAGCAAAGTAAATGCTATCTTTGTCTAAAAGCATTGCCAAGATTGGAAAGAAAAGTTTATAGTAAATGGTTAGGTTTACACTAAATTGGAAGACTTTGTCCATGTATTCTCATTTAGTATTTTTTTTTCATTGCCAGCATTTTATTTTTTTAATAAATATATTTTTATTGTTGACAGTATTATGGATGTCTCCCACTTTCCCCCATCTGCCCAGCCCGTACCTACTGCCACACCCCAGGTCTTCACCACCCTATAGTCCGTGTCCATGGGCTATGCCTATAAGTATAGAAGTTCTTTGGTTTATCTCTCCTTGCCCCTCTACTCCCATATCAGGGTATGTCAGTCTGTTCCATGCCTCCATGCTTCAGGCCTTATTTTGTTGGTCAATTCATTTTATTCATTAGGTTCCACAAATAAGTGAGATCATGTGATATTTGTCCTTCTCAGTTTGGCTTATTTCATTTAGCATAATATTTTCCAGGTCCATGCTGTTCCAAAGGGTAAGAGATCCCTCTTTTTAATAGCTGCATAGTATTCCATTGGAAAACTGTAGTTTGAGGGAGATAGGTGTTAAGTTCTTTGAATGTTTAGTATAATTCACCTATAAATTCTTCTGGTCCAGGACTTTTGTTTACCTGGAATTTTTAAATTACTGTTTCAATTTCATAAGTTGTTACTGGCCTATTCAGCTTTTCAGATTCTTCCTGATTGAGTTTTGGGAGTTTGTATGTTTCTAGGAATTTGTCCATTTCACCCAGGTTGTGCAGTTTGTTGGCATATAGTTGTTCATTGTATTTGCTTACAATCCTTTGTATCTCTGTGGTGTCCATTGTTACTAGTATATCACCTCTTTCGTTTCTGCTTTTATTTATTTGGGTCCTCTCTCTTTGTTTCTTGATGAGTCTGGCTAGGGGTTCATCAATCTTGTTTATCTTTTCAAAGAACCAGCTCTTGGATTCATTCATCTTTTGTACTTATTTTTTAGCATCTATGTCATTTATTTCCACTCTACTCTTTATTATTTTCTTCTTCTACTTCCTCTGGGCTTTTCTTGCTGTTCTCTTTCCAGTTCGTTTAGTTGTAGGGTTAGATAGTTTATTCGTGCTTTTTCTTGATTATTGAGGTAAGCCAGTAATGCTATGACCTTCCATCTCAGGACTGCTTTTGCTGTGTCCCATAGGTTTTGGGTGGTTGTGTATTCATTTTCATTTGTTTCAAGGAAGGTTTTAATTTCTTGCTTGATCTCATTAGTAATCCATTCATTGTTTACTAACCTGCTATTTAGCCTCCATGTATTTGAGTGTTTTTGAATTATTTTATTATAGTTGATTTCTAACTTCATGCCATTGTGATCTTAGAAGATGCTTGGAATGATATCTGTCTTCTTGAATTTGTATAGACTTGTTTCATGTCCTAGTCTATCTTTGGAATGTTTCATGTGCACTTGAGAAGAATGTATATTTTCGTGCTTTGGGGTGAAATGTTCTGTAAATATATTAGGTCCATCTGATCTAGTGTGTCATATAAGGCCTCTGTTTCCTTGTTGATTTTTTTTTTTTTTTTTTTTTGGTCTGGAAGATCTATCCAGTAATGCCAATGGGGTATTAAAATTACCTACTATGACTGTATTGCTGTCAACCTCTCCCTAAAAGTCCATCAAGAGTATATATATACATATATATGTATATATTGGGTGTGTATTTGTTTACAGGGATTATATTTTCTTGTTGAATCATTCCCTTTAGTATGTAGTGACCGTCTTTGTCTTTGGTTATAGCTTTTTTTTTGAAGTCTATTTTGTCAGATATGAGTATAGCTACCCCAGCTTTTGTTTCCTTTCCATTTTCATGAAATTTTTTTTCACCCCTTCACTTTCATTTTGTGTGAATCTTTTGTTCTGAAGTGGGTCTCTTATAGACAGCTTATGTATGGGCATGTTTTCTTATCCATTAAGTCACCCTATGTCTTTTGACTGAAGCATTAAATCCATTTATACTTAAGGTTATTATTGATAGTTATTTGTTTATTTCCATTTTAATTTTTCTTAGGCTATGATCCTTTCTCCTTTTCTTCTTCTTAAAGCAGTGCCTTTAACATTTTTTATATTGCTGGTTTGGTGGTAATATACTCCTTTAACCTTTTTTGTCTGGAAAGCTTTTTATTTCATCTTCAATTTTGAATGATAGCCTTGTTGGATACAGTAAGGCCCTTGCTAACACTTCTTGCCTGATGTGTTTCCATTGAGAAGTCTGCTGACGTTCTAATGGGAACTCCTTTGTAGGTAAGTTTCTGTCTACTCTCTTGCTGCCTTTAAGATTCTTCCTTTATGAGACAGCATGGATTGACCTAGAGATTATTATGTGGAATCTAATAAACAAAATAAACTGACGAGCAAAAAAAAGAAAAAGAAAAAAATCTATGACTAAGAAAACTAATGTGATATGCCTTATGTGAAGAGCACTAGAATACACTACATGAAACTTAAGTGAGTTGATCACTCTAAGCCTATTTCCTCATCAGTAAAATGATGAATGTGTTTTATAAAGATGGTAGGCTTAAATGAAATAGTGCATGTGAAGAGCACAATATCTGTAGTAACTAGGTATCATACCAGGCAGGAACTAGAATTATCAGGGGGATCACTATGTAAATTATATATTTGTCTAACCACTATGCTAAACACCTGAAACTAATATAAAATAACTAGAGGCTCGGTGCATGGAATTCATGCATGGGATAGGATCCCTAGGCCTGGCCAGCAATCAAGACCGATTGGGTCCTTTCTTTTGCTGGCTGCCGGCCAAGGCCTTCCTTCCCCTGGCTGCCGGATGCTGGCCTGGGCCTTCCTTCATTCCATGCCACCCCCCGGTGGTCAGCACATGTCATAGTGAGCTGTCAAACTCCCAGTGGGTCAAACTCACAAGGGAACAACTTGCATATTAGCCTTTTATTATATAGGACTAGAGGCCTGCTGCACGAAATTTGTGCACAGGAGGGAGGTCCCCTCAGCCCAGCCTGTACCCTTTCCAATCTGGGACTCCTCGGACATCCCTCTCACAATCTGGGAACACTGGCTCCTAACTGCTCACCTGCCTGCCTGCCTGATTGCCCCTAACTGACCCCCTGCCAGCCTGATCGCCCCTAACCACCTCTGCCTGCCAGCCTGATTGCCCCTAACTGCCCCGTCTCTGGCCTGATCACCCCCAACTACCTCCCACTGCTGGCTTGGTTGCCCCTAACTGCCCCCCCACCATCCTAGTTGCCCCTTACTGCCCCACCTACCATCCTGGTTGCCCCTAACTGCCCCCCTCTGCTGGCCTGGTCACCCCTTACTGCCCCCCTGCCGGCCTGGTTGCCTCCAACTGCCCCCCTGCCGGCCTGATCACCCCCAACTTCCCCCCCCCCACGCCAGCCTGGTTGCCCCATGCAGCCTGCTGTTCAGTCATTTGGTCATCCCTCACTATCCCCCCTGCCAGCCTGGTTGCCCCACACAGCCTGCTGTTCGGTCGTTACTGTGATGGCACCCTGGACAATTTGCATATCCCTCTATTATTAGTATAGATGTTGTATTTCAACTGTGATTGAAAAATAAAAAGAGCACAATATTTATTATACATTAAGTGTTAAGTAAACACTAACTTTAAAAAAAGATTCTCTCTTTGTCTTTATATTTGCCATTTTAATTATGATGTGTCTAGATGTGGATGTCTTTGGGTTCATCTTGACTGGGACTCTGCACCTTCTGAACTTGTGTTACATTTTCCTTCACCAGGTCAGGGAAGTTTTCTGTCGTTATTTCTTGAAACAGGTTCTCTGTTTCTTATTCACATTCTCCCCTTTCTGGTATTCCTGTGATGCAGATGTTGTTACATTTCACATTGTCCCAGATCACCCTTAAGGTAGCTTCCTGCTTTTTAATTCTTTTTTCTATTTGCTGCTCTAATTGGATATTTATTTCTACCTTGTCTTCCAAATCTCTGATTCCATCCTCTGCTTTATCCAGTCTATTTTTAACTCCTTCCAGTGTGTTCTTGAAGTCAGGTATGTTCTTCTTTTATGTCTAGTTCTGGTTATTGTTTCTATTTCCTTTTTCATGGTTTTGTAGTTCCCACTGAGTCCCTTGTAATTTTTACTAAGCTCCTTAAGCATCTTTATAATTATTACTTTGAACTGCATGTCTGTTAGGTTGCTTTCCTACATTTCATTAAGTTCTTTTTCTGGAGATTCCTCCTTTTCTTTGATTAGAGGGGTGTTTCTTTGTCTCCCCATTTTAGCTTTGTCTTTGTATTTCTTTCTACTTATTAGATAGAACTTTGATGCCTCCAAGTCTTTGTGGGATGGCCTTATATAGAAAGGGTCTTGAGGGGCCCAGTGGTGCAGTCTCTTTGATCTCCTGAGCTGGATGCTCTATGAATTCCCTGGTGTGCATTATTTGAGCTCTCTGTTTTAATTGGGACTTGATTGTTTATATCCTGTTCATGGGAGGGATCTCCCCTCCAACTTGCTGATGATGAGGCTCAACCCCAACATCACCATGCCAGCTGTTATTCAGGTGCTGACAGAACAAAACAACATACAACAGAACCCAGCCTAAAGCACCATGAAAATCTAGCTACACAAAGCAACAACAGGAAAAAATTAAGAATAAAAAACAAGAGAAAGCAAAACAAAGAAAAAAATAAAAGGAATACTAACGGACACACAGCCAAAGAATTACAGGAGATATAAAGAAAAAGGGAGAAAGAAGAAGGAGAAAATGGCATTATGGAAGCAAGGAGGAAGCTAAAAGAACTAGTATATGATGAAAAAAGAAAAGGAAATAGAAAATAAATGTAATAATAATAATGAATTTAAAAACATAGTAATAATGGATATATTAAGATATAGGTAGGATAAGTAACATGGAAAGAGAAAAATAAAATAAAAATCAATAACAATAAAAAGAGAAAAAAATAGAATAGAATCAAAGGAGAAAAATTATTGGTATGCAAGAAAAAAGAGAAGAAAAAAGGTGAAAAAACAAGCACCAAAAAACAAAAAAGGAGACACACAAACACACAAAATCACACACACTCAAAAACCTTTGGGTCGCTATTTGTGGGGCTCACTGGATTTTGCACTGATGTTGTTGAATGTGGTCCCTTGGTGGATCTCTCCTGGAGGCCAATGTGAGTCACTGACCCTTCTGGCCCTGAGCAGCATGATTGAGGTCTGATAGGTTGAAGCCCCCGCGAGTCCAGCAGGTGGGGCCTCCTTGGCCTAGGGGCTGGGTCTGCCTTGAGTATCACACCTTGATTGTCCCTGTTTTGAGCTGTTCTCCATTCCCCCATGAAGCTGGGCTCTGTAGGGGTATCCTGGCCTTGGCCAGGAAGATTTGATCAGACTCATGTTGGAGGTGGTGCTAGTAGTTTGTTGGGGGTTGGTTGGGCCTTTCCTCTCCTTCTAATGTCTCAGCTCTGCCTGGTTTTCTGGCACCTCCTCGCTTGTTACATTTCACATTGTGACAGATTTCCTGCCCCGAGGTGTTCCCCCTTGCCTCAGGTCACTGCAGGTCCCGTCAGAAGCAGCTATTTTTCTGGGAAAGAGGGCATCTCCCCTGTGTTCCAGGTGGCTAGGCTTATCTCCTTCCTAGTCCTACTGCCAAGCCCCCTTTCTGCTTATCAGCACAAGTTCCTCCAAGAAATAGAGGGTCCTCCAGACTCAGTCCTCCAGTGTAGGCTGGCCCTGAGCTCCACTGCATGGTCCTTCCCACTTGTCAGAAGAGCATCCCAGGCTGCACTGTGGTGGGGTACTGGTGCTGCTCTATCCAGGGATTTCAGCCCCAGGCTTCCACTGCTGCACCCATTCTGCAGTCTCCACAGCCAGTGCCCTCAGGGCCTCCTCTCTTAGTCCCAGCCCATCCTGTCTCACCTACAGATCTGCAGCCTCTTCAATCTCCTCAGGTCTTCAGTTCTAATAGGTTCAGGTCAGGGGAGGCTACACCCATCTAGCTCAGTTCCTCTCGCCAGCCTTGGTGGTGGAGCCAAGCATCTGGGCTCTAGGGCAGCAGTGGCAGTGCAATGGTGATGGCAGCACAGTAGCAGTGGCAGCGGGTGAGTACACAGCAAGAGCACAAGTCCTTCTGGGTCAGCAGCAGTCGCCCAGGTCCAGGCTGGTTACCCATCGGGCATGTAAAGTCAGGCTGGGTGCATGCCAGGTGGCAGAGGTCCCGCCAGTGTCTGTTGCAGGTGTGTGGTGTCCCGTCTGTGTCTGCTGAAGGCTCACAGGATCGCTCAGGTATCCACTTAGGCATGCGGTGTCTGGGTTGTGTTCTCTGCTGGCATGCAGGGTCTGGGGCGGGGTGCATGTGGGCTCAGGCTTGGGGTGCGGCAAGGCTGGGTGGTAGCAAGGTTGGGCACCTAGCTGCTGCTGCTCCCTGCAGTCTCCTGAGAGGCTATTTTAGCTTTTTATTTTGAAATAATTTCAAACTTAAATTTGTAAGAATAGTACAAAACTCTTGTATATCCTTTACTCAGATTTGTTATGATTGCTTTATCTATTTACTTACCTACCATCCATCCATATATCCACCCATCATATATGCTATAGGATAGATAAATATTTCTATAATTTTCTGAGCTCTTTGAGAAAAGGTTGCATACTTCATGTTCCTTTTCCTCTCTCTATTTCCTAAGAATAAGAATATTGCCTTACATACCTAAAATATAGTTATTGACTTCAAAAATATAACATCTATATATATAAAAGGCTGATATGCAAAGTGTCCCCTAGGGAGTTCGACGGGAGTTCATTCACTCTCTATGACATGTGCTAACCACCAGGAGGCCCCGGCCGACGACTGGCAGCCGGCAGTGGGGGAAGGAAGGCCCTGGCTGGCAGCTGGGGAAGGAAGGCCCCAGCAGCCAGGGAAGGAAGGCCCCGGCCAGCAGCCGGAAGGCCCCGATTTGCCCTTCACCGGCCAGGCCTAGGGACCCTACCCATGCACAAATTTTATGCACCGGGCCTCTAGTTGAATATAATACTTTCATCAAATTTACAGTTCATATACCAGTTTTGTCAGGTGCCCCAGTAATGTCCTTTGTGGTAATATTTTAAATACACGATCCAGCCTAGGGTTGCTTATTGTATAATTTCCTTTAATCAGGAACATTTTCCTCAAATTGTTTTAATGCCATTGACATTTTTTTAAATATAGGCCAGTTATTTTTTTAAATGTCTTTCAATTTGATTTCTCATGACTAGATCCAGGTTATGTAGTTTTGGCTAAAATCCTATGTTAGTGATAGATACTGTGTCCTTCTCAGAATATATACATGGCGATGCAAAGTATCCATTAGTCTTACTTTGGTTCTGTTTAAGTCCATAAGCCCACTGTGTAGTTACTGTTTTTCCTTTTGTAATAAATAATGTAGGGAAATACTTTCAGACTTAAATCCCAAAAATTTAGCAGTCATTGATGATTCTTGCCTAGCCTGCATCCTTCTTCACACTGATGGTTGCAAATTGTGTTTTCTAACTTCCTTATTGCCTCTGTGTTTATCAGGGAGCATTCTAGTGTAGAAGGAAGAACTTTCCCTTCTCCCCTCTTTATTTATTATTGGTATAAACTCATGGTTTATTTCCTTGAACAGGTTATAATTTTTATAGTTTTTATTTAATTTCATGCTCAAATGCTTGCAAATTTGGCCAGTGAGAATCCCCTCATACTGGCTTCTGCCTTTTAAATGTATCTATTATTTTATGAGCATGTTCTTAGTTAATGGCACTGAGCTCCTCTTGTGTTTTTCTTACACCTGCCCTGGAATTAGCCACCTTTCCAATGAGTACTTACTCCTTTTAGTGGAAAATGGTATTTGAACACAATGAGTGAAGTGTCATTGCTTGTAGGCCCTTACAGCGGAACTAGAAGTGTGTGTGTGTGTGTGTGTTTGTGTGTGTGTGTGTGTGTGTGAGAGAGAGAGAGAGGGGGGGGGGAGGGAGAGAGAAAAGAGAGAGAGAGAGAGAAAGAAGGGGTGGGGGAGAGGAGCAGATACGCAAGCATGCATGTGTGAAAATCTTTGAGTTTATATTGTACCTCCAATTCAAGTCTAGCCCCTAAGGATTCTTGCTTTTCTTTCCCTTTTCTATATTTTTGTCTCCCTTTTTCTACATTGAGGACCTTGGTTCCCAACAACATCAATATTATATACTCACCTGCTAAATCTCAAAATATACACAAAAAGTTTCAGAATTACTCGACCCATACCAGTAAAACATGCTGAATTTGTTCACGATGATGTTCAGGGATTTTCCTTTATATCAAGGATATATGGTCAAAGCACACTCTTCAACAGTTACTTAGATTAGTTCTTTTTCTTCTCCCTTTAGTGATTTTATTAATTTGAAATAGGATTGGGTTTATTTGTTTCTATTATCATTCAGTCTTCATTTTTAAACCTCTCTACATCCTTTATATCTATGTCTATATGCTATTTCTACCCTATATAATAAAACTGTATTATGCAAATCAACTGAACAGCAGAACAACCGGTCGCTATGACATGCACTGACCACCAGGGGGTGGACGCTCAATGCAGGAGCTGCCCCGGTGGTCAGTATGCTCCCACAGGGGGAGTGCAGCTGCGTTGGCAGGAACTTTTCCTGCCTCAGAGGCAGCGCTAAGGAGCAGCGGGCAGTAAGGAGGCTCCTGGACTGTGAGAGGGCACAGGTGGGCTGAAGGACCCCCTCCCCTCCCCCCAGTGCACGAATTTTTGTGCATTGGGCCTCTAGTATGTTTATAAGTGCTTGTGTTTGTTTTTTTGGTGTATAGTTCTACTGGTTTTAAGACCTACATAGACTGAATTAACCGTTCAGTCAGGATTGTGACTGTTGTGCTAAACACTTTCATCAACCCCGAATTACCATGTGTCACTCCTTTGTAGTTAATTCCTGTCCCACTCTAATCTCAGGCAGCAACTAATCTTTCCTCCATCCCTATACTTTTACTTCTTCCATAGTCTCATATACAGTAACTGGACTCACAGAGTAGAGTCAGCCAACACTGTTTCTTTTTCTCAGTGTAATGCCTTTGAGATTCATCCCTGTTTTGTTCATTTTATTGCTCTGTGGGAAGCTTACAGACATTTTTTTCTTCAAATAGTCATTCTGAGGTGCATTCTTTGTCTTCTGGAATTTAAATGACAGCAAAGTTATGCATTTTCCCACTGTCCCACAGATCCCTGAGGCTCTCTTCTTATTCCCTCTCTCTCTCTTCTCTCTCTCACCCTGTCTCTATCTTCCTCCTCTCTTGTTCAAGTAGAACGAAAAACACACACACACACACATAAAGAAGGGCAATTTCCCCACTCTCTGTTTTTTAAAGGCCCCCTGACTCCTGCTCTTCAGACCAGAAAGAGGGGGCTTATTTAGAAGCTCTTCGTATTTGCACCCAATGCAGCAATATTTATTATGACTGATTTCTGAGCTTTTTCACCCAATGCAGCAATATTTATTATGACTGATTTCTGAGCTTTTTCATCAATATTTATTATGACTGATTTCTGAGCTTTTTCAACATGCTCATTCAGATATCACTTCACAAACAAGAATATGCAAATGATGAATGAAAAGGATTGAAGCCTCATTAGTAAACAGAGAAATACAAAATCTAACAATCATACAATACCACCAAACTGGCTAAAATGAAAAATACAGACATTATCAATTATTGGCATGAATATGGGGTAACTGGAACTCCCATACAGGAGTCTTAAATTGGTAGAAACACTTTGGAAAATAGTTTAGCAGTATATGTTAAAGGTAGTCCTAATTGTGAAGATCCTAGGACTAGCAATTTCATCCCTTGGTGTATAGCAAACAATGTATACATATGTTCACCGAAAAGAAGGTCTGAGTTCAAAGTGGCCTGTGTATATTAGCCTAAAACTGTAAACTGCCCATATGTTTATTAGCTGTAGCTAGTCTAATCATTTGCGTGTGGTCACACAATGGAATACCTGACAGTGTGAGAATGAATGAAGCACAACTGCTTGTAACAAAATGACTGAATCTCACAAGCATGATGTTGAACAAAGAAATTTGTATTTTGATCTGGGTGTTGGTTAGCACATTATATTCACACTGTGAAAGTTCATCCAACTATACACTTAGGCCTTGTGCATTTTTCTGTATATATAATATGTAGTAAAAAGCATATTGAATGAATTAGATCTTGATTTTTTTGGTCTGGTTTTTTAAAGGTTAACTTTTGATATATTTAATTATTACTGCCCCTCATCGAACCCATAAGATCCATAGTTTTTCAGTTGATTCTCTTGGTTATTATCTATATACTAGAGGCCCGGTGCATGAAAATTCATGCACTGGAGGGGGGATCCCTCAGCCTGGCCTGCCCCCTCTCACAATCCACGAGCCCTCAGGGGAGGGAGGCGACCCAGCAATCAGGGGACGTGACGCCCCATCACACCTCTGCTGCTGCCACTGCCACTGCCGGCAGCGCAAGCCTCAGCCATCCCTGGTTACCTGAGCCTCGGGTGGCCCTTGGTGGCTGGGCAGCTGCCATCCGAGGCTTGCCTGCACCTCGGGCCAGCCCTGGGTAGCTGGGCAGCCGCCATCCGAGGCTTGCCTGTGCCTTGGGCCAGCTCTGAGCAGCTGGGGGGCTGAGGGGACTGGGGGACCCTGGAGCAGGTGCACAGGGCATCTGGGCCTGCCTAGGGGCAGGCCCAGCCTTGCTGTGCACCTGCCGCCCCCGTGGGGCTGAGGGGACTGGGTGCCGCCATCTTTGAGGGCGTGACAGTCAATTAGCATATTTCCTCCTTATTAGCTGTGGGCGCTGCCATCTTTGAGGGCAGGGCAGTCAATTAGCATATTCCCTCCTTATTAGCTGTGGGCACCGCCATCTTTGCGACAGTGTGAGGGTCAATTAGCATATTCCCTCTTTATTAGATAGGATATAAAAGCCTAAGTGACTGAACGACCGGTCAACCGGTCGCTATGATGCGCACTGACCACCAGGGGGCAGATGTTCAATGCAGGAGCTACCCCCTGGTGGTCAGTGCACTCCCACAGCGGGAGCGCCGCTCTGCTAGAAGCCAGGCTCACAGTGTAGCTACAGCAGCACGAGCCTCTCCCACCTCTGTGGCAATACTACCAAGCAGCGGCAATGGCAGGTGCAGTGGGGCCGGGATGAGCAGGAGCGGCGCCTGGCTCTGGCTCCTCCCCAGCCGCCTGCCACTTCCTGCACTGCTACATCCCCCAAGGGGTCCCGGATTGTGAGAGGTCGCAGGCCAGGCTGAGGGACCCCACTGGTGCATGAATCCATGCACCAGGCCTCTAGTCTTTAATAACCAAGAGAGATCTTTTCATCAAAAAACTGGAATGGGTGTAATCTTCAGAAGAATACACTTTTAATGCCAAAAACACACCTAAAATTTATTTATTTTTAAACAGCCTAAATATCTTTAAAGGAAAAGTAAGGCCTGCTGCATGCTGAGCTAAGAGGGCCTCTGGTTCCCAATCCAATCTGGGCTCCCAAATCCAAGCAAGTAAAGGAACCCAAATAGATTGGCTTTTTTGTTGACCCTTTGAAGTGAGTAATCTTTCATATTAAGTTCATAATAAATGTGGACACAGGTAAATATTGGTCATATAACGTAATTCTTTGTTCCTCCTCAACCCCTTCATTTTGTTTCAGACTTTTTTTTGTTGTTTGTTTGTTTTTATGTTTGCAGATCTTTTTACCGATGCTTCTGAGACTGAAAAAATGGCCAAAAGTTTGGAAGATTCTGAAGGAGTTTATTTTGTTCCGTGTTTTAGTGGTTTGCAGGTATGTAAGAAATAGTTAAGGACAATTAAACATTTCTCTCCCCATGCCAACCCCTAAAATTATGTATTTGCCATGCCCTTACCTGAAAATTTGGGTACTTAATAGACTAAGCTAAAAGGTACATTCTAGGGCTTATAAGTTATGGTTTGACATAGTATGAATTCCACAAGAGAGCACAGCTATTTCAGCTGGCTTCTGCTTAGAGCCCCACCCCTGTGGAAACAAAAAATCGGCAGGTTTATCATAGAACTTTTACATAAGACCCAGAATTATTTTATTATGACCAAAAGTGTCATTTCCCAGTGAAGGGAATCTATCAGTAGTTAAAGGAAGTGTATCATTGAGAATTAGAAAAATAATGTACAGGTACACACACACGCCCTCCCCCCATATCTATATATGTATGTTTTACAGTTCTTTATAAGTTATATTAAACTTCAAAAAAAATCAAAATTTCTTATGCTTAGTAGTTGAGCATCAACCCATGAACCAGGAGGTTACAGTTGGATTCCCAGTTAGGGCACATGCCCAGATTGTGGGCTCAATCCCTAGTAGGGGGCATGCAGAAGGCAGCTAAACAATGATTCTCTCTCATCATTGATGTTTCTATCTCTCCCTCGAAGAGCCTCTCCCTTACTCTCTGAAATCAATTGAAAAAAACATATTTAAAAAAATCAAAAATTTTTATTGTGATATATTGGTTACTGCCTAATCAAAAAGTGAATCCAGTAAAAGACTTGATTTTATAATATTAACTTTGTTATTGAATTGAAAGATCTGTGATAATACTTTTAATATGCTTATTGTTATAAAGACTTCGTAAAACACTCAGATATATTATTATGAACAAATCCCCCCCCCCTTTTTTAGAAAGCTTATACCAGTCCTTTTAATCCCCATCTAAATGGTTTTTTCCTTTCAAAAAATAAAAATTTCTTTTCCTTCTAGACCATCCCTTGTTCTGGCAATAAGTTACAAAAAAAGTCCCAAATTCAAAAGTTTAGATCATAGAATTTAGATGCTGGTGAAAAAAAATTAGATCAGAATGGCTTAAGTCTCTAAAAGTACCATATTTCCAAACTAGATTTTTTAAATGAGCATTATTTTAATATCTGTCCTGCTTTTTGTGTACTATACCCTGAGGTTCAGAAACTACCTCTATTGCATCTTCTGCAGGATGAGGGGAGGCAGTTAAAATACCATCCACCACATCAGAAGGAGTGAATAATTCTGATTGAAGTTTAAGGAGGAAGGTGACATGAATAGTGATCAGCAGAGGTGGGATTTAATTAGGTTACTGTGGATCCTCCCATTTTAAAAAATGTGCTGATGGACTTCATAGTGACTGTATCTTGTCAACTCTGTGTTTCCCTCCTCTATCAATTCATATACCTGTAAAAAATAACATGTAATAAAATCCTATTTAATAAAAGAGGAATATGCAAATTGACCATCACTCCAACAACAAGATGGCCGCCCCCATGTGGTCAAAGATGGCCACCCCCATGTGGACACTAGATGGCCACCACAAGATGGCCATCAGGGGAGGACAGTTGGGAGGGACCAGGCCTGCAAAGGAGGGCAGTTGTGAGCAATCAGGCCAGCAGGGGAGGGCAGTTAGGGGTGACTGGGCCAGCAGGGGAGGGCAGCTGGGGGGAGCAGGCCTTGCAGGGTAGGGCAGTTAGGAGGGACTAGGCCTGCAGGGGAGGGCAGTTGGGAGGGACTAGGCCTGCAGGGGAGGGCAATTAGGGGGAACCAGGCCTGCAGGGGAGGGCAGTTAGGGGCAACCTGGCTGGCAAGGGAGGACAGTTAGGGGTGCCTGGTCCAGCAGTGGAGGGCAGTTGCGGGGGGACCAGGCCTGAAGGGGAGGGCAGTTGGGAGGGACCAGGCCTTCAGGGGAGGGCAGTTTGGAGGATCAGGCTGGAAAGGGAGGGCAGTTAGGGTGGCCAGGCCGGCCGGGGAGGGCAGTTAGGGGTAATCGGGCCAGCAGGCGAGCAGTTAGGCGTTGATCAGGCTGGCAGGGGAGTGGTTAGGGGATGATCAGGCTGGCAGGCAGGCAGGTGAACAGTTGGAAGCCAGCAGTCCTGGATTGTGAGAGGGATGTCCGACTGGCTATTTAGGCCCCATCCCCTGCCATGAGGGATGGTGCCTAAACGGGCAGTCGGACATCCCTCAAGGGGTCCCAAATTGGAGAGGGTGCAGGCTGGGCTGAGGGGAATGCCACCCCCCAGTACGAATTTCGTGCACCGGGCCTCTAGTATATAATAAAAAAAGATAGAGAAAACTATTGCAGATATGGTATTAAATTTCATGTTGATCACAAAATGCCCCTGTCCTACCATGACTGCAACCTGGCCATACTTTGGGGTCGGGAGGGGTGAGGAAGCCTGCAAAGCCAAATATTTCCCAGTGTAAAATGAAAGTATTAACTGGAGACCTAAAATTAACAATAGTGTGTTGATGGTAAGCTGCTTAGATAATAGCAGAGAGATTGCCTATAAGCTGTGTGTATCAATAAATAGAGAAAATGAAGATTATGGGAATGGAAGGAAAGAAGGAACAAGTATAAGTGGTACTGCCTTTAATTTGAGAATATTTTCACAGCTATAGATAATGGACGGCAGGATGGTAAAGGTTTCTAATAGCCTCAGTTTCTCAAGGGAGTCTGCTAACAAAGGGTTGCTGGAGAAGATTTAAGGAGAGTGAGGGTGCTGGGGCCAGCCAGTTCAGGAAATGGCAGAGGGCTTGGGGAGCAGCAAGGCCGTGTGTGGGGCATTACTTGGTGTAGTCCGGTGGTGGTGCTCTAGCAGGGCTGTGCTCTGGGGGAGGGGTGCTGATGTAGTGTTCACAGCAGGTGTCAGAGGCGAGAGTCAGTGGTTCTACTTGGCATGAAAGTTCCTGTGATGGTAGCAGCAGGAGAGAGGACAAGACTGTGAGCTAGTGCTAGTCTTCAGGGATTAGTCATGCTGCTGTGAGGGCTCATAGGTGTGAGAAGCAGGCTTCCTTGTGTTGCATGCCCCTGAGGACGGGCTGGGAAGAGCTCAGGGCCAGCTGTGCAGTTCTGAGTATTCTGTTTTCCTGCTTCTCTATACATCTGCTTTTCTCTTCTCAGCAGTAGCTTTGCTGGATGTCCTTTCTTCCTCATAACTTCTGCTTGTCATGATTTCCCCTATGCTTTCTGCTTCTTCACAATTTGTAAATACACACAGCCTTTTTCCACCTTTTACATCCTTTTAATTTCATCCTTTAGTTCCCATTGATGGTCTTTGTCTAGGTGTTTCCTAGTTACAATTTCCAGGGAGGGAGTCTGATTGAACCACCTTTTTTTTTTCAAACTTTGGACAGACTTGAGCCAGTTGTGCTCACTCCAGTCATGCAGTGGCTGGGGGACTAGGGCATGAGGTATGGCTGCTTCAGAGAACAGGGCTGTGGGTTCAAAAGATGTGGCCAACAAGTACTGCGAATGCCATCTCTGGTCCTGGGAGTGACTGGGGTATCTGAGCAGTGGGAAGGTGAAAGGAAACACAGCATGATGTTGATGTGCAGCCAGGCATGCAGGGGGGACAGGGAAGTATCTGCTAACAGTAGATGCACAGTGGCCTAGAGTGGTCAGGGGAGTCAGTATAGTTTCCTTCTGTTCCTGTGGTATGGAAGCCTGAGGAACCTATACTGAATAGCTACAACTGAAGCCATTTGCCCATCCCAGAACCAGGTTTGTTACAGCACCCACAAAATAAGTGGAGGAAACTTCTCAGAATTGGATATGGGTTAGGGGAATCTATTTACAATAGAAGGAAGCATTTAGATGGTGCAGTGAAAGGATTGTGAAGACAGTAGTAGTGGGAGGGGAGTGGGTAAAATAAATATTGTAGTGGTAGCTAAGCTGTGAATTCTTACTGTGTATCAGGCTTTGTCCTAAATTCTCCACATGCATTATCTCAATTACTCCTCAGTAACTCAGCAAGACATGAGATACTCTTTGGATCCTGCTCTGAAGACCGGAGACTGGAGGGTTAGCTGTTAAATCACTTGCCCAGTCTCACACACTACTGAGCAGCAGCTCTGGTTTTAAGATTCAGGTGTCCGGACTCCCAGGTCCAGGTTATAGTCACCTCTGCCATACCCTCTCATAGCAGAATGTAGATACCAAGACAGCAGAATGACATAGTAGGTGCCAGAGGAATGTGCTGTCAGGTCGTGGTGGACTGGGACAGAGGCCTGCCAGCTGGGCAGTTTGTGCAGGGAAGGAGTCTGCAAGTTTTGCTTAGGGTGCCAAACAGAACTTGGCCAGGTCATGCTATCCTAGTTGGCGGTTGGTTCTGGGAGGCCCACTCGGTGGCAGTGGCAGTGACATATTTGAGGTGTAACTGGGGGCTGTCTGCCCTGACCAGGTATGAGCAGGACCTGAAAAGGACCTTCCCATTGTTTTTTCTGCCGTATCATCCCAGTGAGAGTCCCTTGGACTAACTAATGCAGGGATATTGTAACCTATCAAGGGATTTTTAGGCTTCGGTGGAATTTATTACCCCTCAAATTGGCCTATCAGTTATAGTAAATTATGTTCATAGTTACTTGTACAAAAGTGATTTCAAGCCATTCATATCAGAATTCTATGTGGTAGATCGGAAGAAATAATTTTTATGCAGAGAAACCCCATAGCATCCTAGGGACTAAATGAATTGGCAGAGTCTGGCCTGTCTTTGTAGACCAACTTCACTGTATAAATCAACTTTTACTGAGCGAATCATCAGAAGATATTAGTGAACTTGAAAATTATCAAGATAAATTCACAATAGGAGGAAAATTATAGCTACAGTAAAGGTAAGATATAATGTAGAATTTCTTCAATTAAGTAATTAGGAAAAGTATTGTTTGTTCATTGATTCAATGTGTATCAATGAGCAGATGTGTGTGGATCCCCTATGGAGGGCCACAGACAATGGAGTTTCCATAAACACACATACATACCTGTGATTATAAATTGTGGCACCTGATGTAATGGGGAGTCAGAGGCTTCCACAGAAACATATCATTGAGGACTGGTCTAGTCTCTGAGGTCAGGAACTTTCCCAGAGGAAGCTGAGCCAAGTTTCAGAATGGTAAGTAGGACTGACCAGGAGAAGGGGGCGGTAGAAAGTTTTCCAGGTAAAGAGATGATATGTGAGTGCTTGAAACTAGAAGGTGTTTTTTCTAGGGACCATCAGTTCCTGACAGCACTGGCATGTCCCTGTCATGACCTTATGTAAATGTGCCGGAATTCCTCTGTCTGCTTCCCCGTGAGATTGCAAGCCTGGCAGGAATCTGTTTTCTGTCTCAGAATTGTCTTGCATTTCAAAGATGAATACAAATTTCATCTGATTAATACATCCAGCTCAAGATTTTGACTCTTTAAAAAGAAATTTGTGTAATCCTCACCCAAGGTTATATTTATTCATTTTGGAAAGAGGGGAATAGGGAGAGAGGGAGAGAGGTCTATCAGTTGTCTCCGGGGATCAAACCTGCAACTTAGGTATGTGTCCTGATGGGAAATGAAACCCACAACCTTTTGGTATACAGGATGACACTCCAACCCACTGAGGCACACCAACCAGGGCAAGATTTTGACTCTTAAAGACAGATGTTAGGCTGGGTCATTTCTCATATTAGACAACAAGACTGTAAGCTAAGAAATTGAATACTAATTGAGTGTCTGGTGACATATTGGGTGTAAGCTATGACACTGAAAAACACATTTTTTGCATTGTTCTTTATCTTGAGTCTAACTTATGTCTTCAAAAAGCTCCTTTATGCAGTGAACAAATTTATGTGTAAAAACCCTACACCTGGAGAGAAGGGGGTACAAGGATTATTTTTCATTGCCTTCATTAATAAAGCTGGGCTGTTAATAATTGGTCACTCTGTACTGCAGTGCCTTTTCTTGGTAGGAGCTCAAACAGAAGGCCCAGGTAAGTCCCATGTCAGTTCTCAAACTTGCTCAAGCCCTGTTAAAATGTTATGGTAATATTTAACATAATTTTGGGCTGTCATTTATTTTAAAGCTACTTAACTATAATAGGGATTTTTTTCTAATGTGTTCATTTTTACTGAATAATATGTCTTTCAACCTATAGATGTGACTTAGAACAATAAAAATATATTCTTACTATCTCTTACTTTAGGCTCCATTAAATGACCCCTGTGCATGTGCCTCTTTTATGGGTTTGAAGCCTTCCACTAGTAAATACCATCTTGTACGAGCAATATTGGAGTCCATAGCTTTCAGGTACCAAAACCTGCTCTAAACTCCTTTCTCCCCACATGGTATTCCTGTTTTCTTTTATTAGTTTCTACAAAACTAGAAATGCCTTAATTTTAATCAAGGGTT
Organism: Ia io; assembly: GCA_025583905.1. Classification (NCBI taxonomy): domain Eukaryota; kingdom Metazoa; phylum Chordata; class Mammalia; order Chiroptera; family Vespertilionidae; genus Ia; species Ia io. The sequence goes on along the minus strand of JAJQQW010000004.1, from coordinate 104,604,668 downwards.
TATACCTTTAGTTTAATTCATACTGCATATGACATAGTCTGTTCTTACTGCTAATTTTCATATCATTTTTTATTTTTTCATATTAAATAGTACTAGTACCACTTAATCTGAAAATTCAGTGATTTTTAAAAATATCCAATTTTCTAAGCATAAGAGATTTAAAATTTGGACTTTCAAAGGTTTTTGTATTCATGAAGGAAAATTTTAATATGCTTCTGTGATTCTCAAAGATTGAATTATCAAAATTATTTTATGTATATTTTCCTGTGTTCTTTTTGTTATGAAGCAGGTGTAGCTTATTAAAATTAAAAATGTGGCTATCGTGAATATGGAAAATTCAAATGTTTAAAATAAAATTTCCAGTGATTATAAAATAGAGGGCCCAGTGCATGAAATTTGTGCACTTGGGTGGGGTCCCTCAGCCCAGCCTGCGCCCTCTTGCAGTCTGGGAGCCCTCAGGGGATGTCCAACTGCCAGCTTAGGTCCACTCACAGGGAGCTGGCCTAAGCCATCAGTCGAACATCCCCAGCACTGCTGTGGAGGCGGGAGAGGCTCCTGCCACCACTGCTGTACTCGCCAGCTGTGAGCCCGGCTTCTGGCTGAGTGCACTGACCACCAGGGGACAGCTCCTGCATTGAGCGTCTGCCCCCTGGTTGTCTGCACATCATAGCGACCAGTTGGGCCAAAACCGGCTCTCCGACATCCCCCGAGGGGTCCCGGATTGCGAGAGGGTGCAGGCCTGGCCGAGGGACCCCACCAGTGCCCGATTGGGACTGTGGAGGGACACAGGAGTTGGCCAGCCAGGGAGGGACCGTAGGAGGCATGTCTGGCCCATCTTGTTCAGTCCTGATCGACTGGACCCCAGCAGCAAGCTAACCTACTGGTCAGAGCATCTGTCCCCTGGTGGTCAGTGCACATCATAGTGACTGGTCAGCTGGTTGACTGTCTCCCCGCTGGTAGTCAGTGCACGTCATAGCGACTGGTTGAGCGGCCTTAGCATATCATTAGCATATTACGCTTTGATTGGTTGAATGGCCGACTGGACAACCAGACACTTAGCATATTAGGTTTTTATTATATAGGATTAGTTTTATATATGGTTAATTCTATTAGATATAATTTATGGCATGCCATCTTAATAGCTATCTATTAAATGGATGCTTGCTTTGTATTTTTATTTGTAGGAACAGTTATAGATAAAATTCAGTTTGAAAATAAAAATTGTGCTCTTTCGTATGGAGGTGAGAAGCACAAACCCTGAGCCTCTTGTTTATTTGAACATCTGTTACCCACTTCTAGTTAGCAGAATATATTTCTTTAATGCCTTTTTGCATATTTTATATATATATCATGTAAATAAAACCATAGTTTTTATTTTTATAGATTAGAAAAATAGAGAATTACTATGATTTCCTTTTCTCTAAATAGTTATCTTATTTTTTTAACTAGAAACAAGCAATTATATGAGGTGATGCAGAAAGAGATCCATATTCCCGTGACAAAAATCCGGTATGTATGCTTTGTTTCTAATAGATGTAATTAGAAATTGGAAGGAAGTGGTAGCTACCATGAGTATTTCCATCATTAGGGTTATTGAGTATTTCAAAAAGAACTTAAACCTAGATCCTTTGCAATAAAATTCTTGATCATAGGGATCTGACGAGGAATGAAAACTCGATTTAGGATTTATGGAGAATATAACACACTTTGGAATTTGGGAAGATCTTAGCATTCATATTATAAAAATCTTTAAAGTCTCTTTTGGGCATGTGGCTATCCTTTTTGGCATAGAAGCATCAAATTTTCTTTGCTAGAATGTCCAAATGAATTTGTATGTTGGCTCAGTTCACTTGGACTGTTTTGAACAAATAGAGCAGGTAGAAGAACTGATAGCAGGAATAAGGGAAAATGTTTCAAGATTACCTAGTAAGGTCCTGTATCTGCAAGTCAATACTAAGTGATATAATTTTGGAATTAAAAAGTAAAATCAAGGGTCTAAAAAAATATGACTCTTTTTAAAAATGGTGTTAATGCTTTTGTTACGGTACTTTATCTCAAATATCTTGCTCCCCACAGGGCAGATGGAGGAGTTTGTAAGAACAGTTTTGTCATGCAGATGACTTCAGACCTGATTAATGAGAAAATAGACAGACCTGTTCACCTGGATATGTCGTGCCTCGGTGCAGCTTCTCTAGCTGGCCTTGCTGTTGGTATGAATTTTATAAAAATGAGAGCTATCTTGAAAACTATTTCTTACAGATAACATTTCTCCTCCCAAACTGTAAAATTATAAAGAGGGTCCGACTGTAAAATTATAAAGAGGGTCCTAGTTGTCTACTAAGCTCCACAAGCATATGTACATAACTCACAAAACATTCCTGTGGCCTCCTCTATGGGTGGGTCTCATGAACCTCTTCTGTCCTTACTTTACTCCTTGACTCCTAAGTATGAGGCAAGGACACATAATTCTCTACTGCTTTGGTCCTTAGCAAGGCAGGGGCTCTGGTCAGGCTTCCTGAGCAGATAGGCTTGTCTTCGGCATTAAAACTACTCTATTCTTGTATTTATTGAACATCTGTTGAGCACCCTGTTACATGACAGTCACTACTGGGAATAAAGAGTTTAAATGGCATAGCCCTGCTGTGGGAGTCTCTGGTGAGAGCAGTCAGATGAGTTAACCGATTATTAAATTTGGTATAAAAAAAATAGCAAACAGCTGTAGTATTAAGCAAACAGTGTGGCCTTCCCAGAGGTGGCAACATAGAGCTCAGTTTTGAAGTGCACAGATAGCCAGGTGAGGAAGAGGGTCAGAACTAAGCTAGCTGTCCAACAGAGAATGCAGCTCCTGCAGAGGTACTGAAAACAAAATTTGGGATGTTGAGTCCAAGTTTGTTGTCTCGCGAAAACGAAGAATGAAGTGAAGGACAAAAACAATTAGCAGAACTGAAGTTTATTGGGAAAAGCCAGTCCTGGGAAAGGTGTAGCTGGGGTTTCAGGAGCAGCCCAGTGTCCAGAGCTTTCTTTTCATGTTATGGTCAGGAGTAGTTCAGCATCCAAGCTAATTAAAGTCTATTAGTCCATGTGTGGAGGCCCACATAGCCATAAGCCCCCACAACAGGAGCGTCAGCTATCCATTGTGCACTGCGCCGGGGAAAGAGAGAAAGAGGAAGCTCGAGCATGCTCTTTTTTATATATATATGCTTGTTAGTTCCTGATTGGTTATACTGCCTGTCTTAGTAATATCCATACGTTTTAAAGTTCATGCCTCTCTTGCATACCTTTCCTTCTCCGCCCAATTGGGGTATCTTAGTAACTCTGCCTAGTTGGGTTTTTGGGTTTTACTTTCCCTTCCTATGGTCCTGTCCCTATCTACCTAGCTTTCTTCTGTCTTCATTTCCCATTCCGATTTGGAGACCCCAACTGCTGTTGGGAATGGGGGCAATGACCACTCTAGCAACTTACAACTGAAGAGGGACATAGCAAGGAGTATTGTGGCTCCATTGGAGGCAGACGATCTAAGGCACTGTGGAAGATGGGAAGATGTCATTCAGAGTTTCATTTCCATGACCATCTGTAGTTTGATGGATTCTAGGCAAGAGAGGATGAATAGAGTTAGACAATTGAGTATATAAGAGCCAAACAGTAATGCTAGGAACAGGTAGCATACCATGGATTTGAGCCTAAATTTTAGGAGATTGAGAATGCAGTTTTTTCTCCCTTAACTATATAGTCTGTTTAAGAATATCTTGTGTTCTAAGATTTATTTTAAAAGGATTGTTGACATGTAGGAAGGCCCATTCTATGATATGGAACCATGTGATCCAGTGAATCTAGTGACCTTTATATATTTTGGTCTACAGGTTAAATTGACATAAATCCTGAGCTAAGGCCTGACCAAACAAATGGAGGCTATCTCTAAAGCCCTGGGATAAAACTGTCCAATCTGATCATGGGGGACCCGACTGGCATTTACTAAGAAGTATTTGTCTCTGGACTGTAGAGTTGTTCTAGGACTGACTGCTTCTCTGATCCTGAGAGTGTCTGACTTGAAAGAAGCATTACATTCTTCCATGATAAATTAAAGGTTTATGTCTGTCCCTGAAATACATCTATGTACTTACCAGGGTTATCTGAAAACTTTCCTAGACCTGAGGCCCTGAACCTAACTGTCCCCTTAAACCACTCAAAGTCAATTCAAACACATGGGGGCAGACATTTGCAATGGCCAACCATGAGGTTTGACCACGATTGGTTGGTTATTTTTAGTTTGTGATGCATTTTTTTCACGTACTAGGCAAAGTACCAAAAATTAGGTATAGCGGTATAGCGGCAGATTCGGAAATTACCGAAAAATTGGTACAGCGGTCTGGTAGGAAAAATGATACCTGGACCCAGATGGGTCTGTACTATCCCCCTGCCACTGCCTGTAGAGGGCAAAGGGTAACCAGGGGCCTGGGTGGCCAAGTCCCCTCAGGTCTAGGCAGGACTTGTTCTTCCAGGGGTCCTGGATAAGGAAGACAAGATGGCTCAGGAGCATTTAGTGGGCCACTAGACCCCATCACCTTCTTAGGGGTTTTTGACTCTCTTATACCGCTTTGGATCAATGTTGCCAGGCATCAGGGGTCAATTTTGTATTGCTTACACAGTTTTTTATTGTTTCTTAAGGCAAAGAAAGCCTGAACATATGGGACCTCAGACCACTTCCCTTCCTTCCTACAGAAAATACTTAATTGTATGATGGTAATACTCCCCTTTGAGGACCATGCCTCTCCATCTTCCAAGCTTATATTGTGGCCATACTTAAGTATGCTTTCTCTTCAGGGTTTGTGGATCAAATGAATCCCTCCCAGTTCCTCAAAATGCAATCTAGGGGTGTGCTGACCTTGGTGGCAGATGAGTTCCCCATCTGAAAAGAAAAAATGAACGAAGAAGCTACCAGTGCCATCTTGTTAGGGCCCTCGAGGGACGTCTCCTGTGTAGGGCAAGAAAGACTGTCTATTAGTGCACACACACTAATAGCTGATCTTCCTGGCTAGACATGCTCACAGGGAAGATCCTGACTTAACCCCCTACTACTGGTGCTCGCATGTGTGTGACCATATGCAAGTATCTGTCGGGCAATCACACTTTACCGATGAGATTTCCTGTGCTGCCTGTGTGATTTCCCTTAATGGGAAAGGGAACAAACCCTGGTCTGATTTGTAGAGTGGCCTACATGGTTCAAATATTTCTTTAGGGCAATTTGGGCCTATTGGAATGACCTAAAGAAAAGTTCCTTAAAATTTAAACCTTTGGAAGGTTGTCAAGTTTATTTGACCAAAAGATGTGACGTTTTTCCTCAGAGCCAAGAAATCCTTGCTCTCTGTCAGAAGGACAATGAGGCCTGGGCATGGAAGGAGGTGGCGATGGTGTCTAGAGGTGGTATTCTCTGAGCTGAGTAAGGCTTATAACCTATTGGAGACAAACTAAACAACAAGAATTATGACAAATGGTCCAGTGGAAGAAAAAGTGTTTTAGTACTCAATGATTCCAAGTCAAAGGATGGGAGAAAATTAAGCATTAGTTTGAAGAGTTGTAGCTAAACATCCAAGAACACTAAACAGATTTAGAATTCAGTTCAATTCATAGATGAAAAATAAAACTTCGAAACAATTAACTGGAGTCTGTTCCCAATTGTGTACTATAGAGTTTGTTGAGACACAATTGTTCTCTTCTAAAATCACCCTCATTTTTATTCAAGACAAAATTAAGTCTAGTTGTAATTTGGCCTGATTATTTGCATGAATACAATAAGAATAGCAATTGACTGTATAGGCTCTTTCAACATTTGCTTTGCTGGAATTTCATGGTTGAGGGTTTGTGTTTGTTTTCTTTCTTTTTTCCATGATTGGGCTTTAATGAGCCCTATATGGCTCCTAGTTGCCATCAGGCTTGCCTTGTAGACTTGGGTGAATTCCCCACGTTTTTGAGGTTCCCAAAATGCCTTGAGGTTCCTTTCTTGACATCTTTCAGGAAAGTAATGTTCATTCATTACCTGGAAAGACTGCCATGAACCACGTGACCAAGCAGGGTACCAGGCTTTTCTTAAAGGCACTCACATTGGCTTCAAGTTTTTTCTGGTGACATCCAGAGTCCAAGCATGTTTCTCTCAGACATGACACTCTAGTCAAAGTCTTGGTCAATAAAATGGCAGTTGGAAAGTGGTCTTATTGAATTCATGCAAAGAAATGCATTGCCATGATTTACTCAATAAGAATTGCCAAATTCTGGAGGGAGGAGGTAGGGAGAAAAATAAATAATTTACCAAATTGCTTTAAGAAAAGAAACAAGTTTCCTTCAGTCTGAAAAAAAGATTGAGAATCAGCAATACTTTCTAAAGTTATAAAACTATAATTATTTTCTGTTCATTCAGTCCCATATTAATGTTTTTGTTTCTCCTGACTTTTCCTACCAGTACTTCTATAAATCCAGATACTCTGTAGAATTCTAATAATTTTCATCCAGTTTGAAGGGAATGATTTGAAAATGTCAGAGTCCTTTCCATGGATTCCACAGAAGATGTAACATTTTCCTAAATGCATTATAACAAAACAGTGACTATCTCTAAATGACAAGAAGAAATTTAAAATGACATGGTTATGGATTTGAGTATAATGCAAATGACATGGAATCTTGTCCTTTTTGCAAAATACAATATTCTAGAATAGCAATTAGAGTTATAAGTAAAGGTGTAATATAGTTATTGTTTCTTTATTTGACAAAGCTTTCCATCACTAATTGGATTTCTGATATCTCTCTCCTTGTGTAGATTTGATTTAAGCTATTTATCCTCTGACTGGGGAGGAATAGTGTAAACCAGTGGTCAGCAAACTCATTAGTCAACAGAGCCAAATATCAACAGTACAACGATTGAAATTTCTTTTGAGAGCCAAATTTTTAAACTTAAACTTCTTCTAATGCCACTTCTTCAAAATAGACTTGACCAGGCCGTGGTATTTTGTGGAAGAGCCACACTCAAGGGGCCAAAGAGCTGCATGTGGCTCTCGAGCCGCAGTTTGCCGACCACAGATGTAAACCACTTACTTTTTAAGTGTCCTTGGTTCAAGGAAGATAGAATTTACTGTTCTAGGCTGTTCCCAATTTGGATCCTCGTCTCCCTATATAAATTAATTTATATTAGAGACCTTGACTGTATTGTGAAAAGTCAATTTATACAAGCAATTAAAGCATGCACCTCTACTGAAAAAGCAAAGCAAGTAAACATATACATCTGGATTATGAAGTATAGACGGGCCCAGCCAATCCGAAGAGGATGCTGAGTGGGGTTCTGAGGCATCATACACCCTCCTGTCCATATGTCTTAAAATTACTTTGCTGAATATTCTGTTACAGATTATTTCTTAAGATTCCTGTTACTTTGTTGTGGCCTTCCCAGAAATCATGAGAAGCACCTGGCAACTTTATTTTGCTAAGCCTTGAGACTGCTAGCTTCTTTGTTTAGGGAGTGAAACTACCACCTTTTTTTTTTTTTCTTTCCTTTCCCCCCTCCCTTTTTGCATTCTTTTGTTGGGGAGATTTTTTAACTATCTGCTCTTGTGTCCTAGGCTGGGGAAGATAATGGCTTGATAGTTACAAGATGTCTGTAATTGCCCACATTGTTTGGCCTTTGTTTTAACTTCCAGTTTTAGTTTTCCCATTGTGCTTGACCTGATGCATTGGCCCCTGTTATTTATATAACTTCCTTTTAATATTTCTCCTTCCAGACCTTCTATAACTTTCACAAACTTTTATACAACTTCCAGGAATAACTAGTTTCAAAATGCATCTCTTTGCCTCAGGCCTTCTATTACCAAAACCATACGATTTCCAACTAATAACTCTTAGAAGCCTCCATTTCCAATAACCAAGAAAAGCAAACAGCCAGTATTCCTTAGATTTACCCTTATGAACATATTTTAAATACACTTAGTTTCAAGACACTTTCAACAAAGCACAAGACATTATATCAACAGGTCCAAATTCACTTTACAGTCTTTTAGCAATAAAGACAAAGCAGGTGATCTAGCAATCAAAGCTGAAATGAGTTAAGATGATTTGCTCACATGGCCCAGAAACTTGTACTTTCAAAGATGGCCCAGACCGGAGTTTTTGACCAGGTGTTTCCATTTCAAAATTCCTAAACCTTGGTTTCATAAAGCCAATTATCTATAAGCATTTTGCAACCCTTAGCTCTACCTGGAGGATTTAAAAAAGCAACCTGATAGGGAAAAGCTGGGTGGTGTTGTGGTGTAACCCCCATCTTACAAAGGACGCCTCAAAAAAGTTAAATTACGGCCAGTGGCATACAAGGGAACAAAAGCTCTGCAGACCTCGCAGCCCCGAACAGCTTGCCACACCTGGCTTACATTGGCAGAATATCACAAAAGTATCGATTACATCTTTGGATCTGGAATGAGGAACCTGTTTCACGAAAAAACATTTTTACAGAAGCAGAATTTGAGCAACTTAGTTATCTACAAATCACTGAATCAACAGAAACACATTATCTGGGATGGACCACCTGGACAATTTAGAATAATTGTGCTGTCCAGATTCTGGGATCACTGAGTCAAAAGGAATGCACTATCTGTAGCTACTAAGGCAATTTAGGATAATTGATCTGTCCTGGGTCCCAGAAGAATGTGCTTCGATGACCAGTGAGATCACAATCAATGGGATATTCAAACCATCATCAATGGAGTATTGGGATAGCATACATAAGTTCATAAAATCAAAATAACTTTCTATTGTTTTAGCAAACAAATAAATACAGAACCCAAACAGCAGTTTCTACTACCATACTTCAGTGGGAAGGCCCTGCGTGACTCCACATTGCTTCATGTGTGCATGGACACCATCCTGCAGCTGGCGGGGTGCCCAGTATTACTTGCCCATCCATTACTGATCCATCCTGCCCATAGAAGGACCAAAATCCTGTCCCCTGAGGACATAAGGCATGCCTGATAAAGCTCAGGCCCTATGAGTGCTCAGGCGAGGCAGCCCCCAACTTCCTGTTCCCTGGCAGGATATGAAACTTACCTGGAATCTGTGGGATCTGCTAGCTGGAATCTGTGGGGTCTGCCGGGGCTCTTGGTTCCATTGAAATCTTGGTGGAACCTCAAGTTATGAAACCAAAATGTGGGATATTGAGTCTGAGTTGGTTGTCTTACAAAAATGAAGAATGAAGTCACAGACAAAAACAGCGGAACCGAAGTTTATTGGGAGAAGCTAGTCCTAGAAAAGGTGTAGCTGGGGTTTCAGGAGCAGCAAATGTCCAGAGCTTTCTTTTCATGTAACATTCAGGAGCAGTTCAGTATCCAAGCTAATTAAAGTTGTTAACATAAAAACATTCAAACCTATAAAGAATTTTTTGTGAGTTTATTTGAGCCAATCTATCGACAGTTGTCGGGAAGCAGAATCTCAACGGATTGGGATAATGCTCCGGAGAATGGTGGATTACATCTATATTTATACATTGCAATCAAAGGAAGGGATGTAGGTAGGTTACATGAAGTCCATTGGTGATAGATGAGAGAGGCAGGAGAAAGCAAAGCGGCAGGGAGTGAGGAGGTTTCCTTGGGATTGGATAAAAAGCAAAATGATAGACACATACTTAGGTGGGTGCAGGAACAATTAACATGATAACAATGAAGGAATTTGTGGTATCTGTTCTGGCGCCCAGGCACATTAGGTTGTGCCCCCAGGGATCCAGAAAAAGGGAAGTTACAAGTTACCCAGACATTTCAAGGGTATGTTATCATAGATGCAAAAAGAAAGATAGGCTCAGTTAAGGTAAAGGTTGACCTTGTCAGTGAAGATACTGGCCTAGGACGCAACTACCCACCATAACTTTTAGTTAAAATTTAATTTCAGACCATCCTTTGTGGTTACTTTAGGTCTCTGAGTTTGCCATGCAGGCCTTCCCTGAGCTTGTCAGGTTACCATGTGGCCCCTTTCGTCCACAAATTCTATTTGTCCATGTGTGGAGGCACACATACCAGTATCCATTATCCATGTGGGCCACGGGGAATGTGCTCCCCTGAAACAGGAACTTCAGTTTCCATGTGCGCTGTGTCAGGGGAGGGAGAAAGGAAGTGCATGCACTCTTCTTTGTATTTGTGCTTATTAGTTCCTGATTGCTTATGCTGCCTGTCTTAATAATATCCATACATTTTATTTTATTACTAGTGGCCCAGTGCACAAAATTCATGCACGGGGGAAGGAGGGAGGGTGTTCCCTCAGCCCAGCCTGCACCCTCTCCAATCGAACCGTTGGGGGAACCCTTGGGGGATGTCCGATCATGCAATCTGGGACTGCTGGCTCCTAACCGATCACCTGCCTGCCTGCCTGATCGCCCCTAACTGCTCTCCCCTGCTGGCCTGATTGCCCCTAACTGCCTCTGCCTGCCTGATCGCCCCTAACTGCCCTCCCCTGTCAGCCTGATCTCGCCCCCAACAGCCCTCCCCTGCTGGCCTGATATCGCACCCAATAGCCCTCCCCTGCCAGCCTGGTTGCCCCCAACTTCCCTCCCCTGCCGGCCTGATCTCGCCCCAAACTGCCCTCCCCTGCCAGCCTGATCGCCCCAATGGCCTCTGCCTCAGCCCCCACCACCATGGCTTTGTCCGGAAGGAAGTCAGATGTCCGGAAGATGGCCGGTCAACCCCATCTAATTAGCATATTACCCTTTTATTTGTATAGATAGATTATAGGATAGGATTACTTAAATGGTGGGGGAAGCCTTTTTCATCAGGAGGACATGCTCTTGGCTGACAAAAATAGATAACCCCTATATCTGGACTGATAACCAGCCATATGCACTATACTGCCAAACCGGTCATTAAAAAATTGAACCACTTTCTTACACCTTACACCAAACAGCTGTTGCCCTTAAAACCCCTCCTCAGTCCCCACCTTAGGTTCTGCCTTCACAGTTCACCCAATTAGGTTTTGATTGGTCGGTTTCTATGCCAGTCAGCATCAAAAGCTCTGCCTCCTAGGCAGCCATTGGCTTCTCGCACTTCACCCTGATTTGGTTCTGATTGGTCGGTTTCTATGCCAGTCAGCATCTCTGGGCCTATCAGCGGGCCTGATTAGAGAGGTGGGGCTAATCAACAGCCCCAGCAGAGGCCCGAGAGAAAGAGAGGCACAGCTGCTGGCCAGGCCCTGAGAGAAAGAGATAGGCAAGTGCTGATCAACAGCTGCCACAGAGGCTACGGATCAGACCCTGCCTCTCTCCCCAAGCCACTCTCCAGGCCTGATCTGCAGCCCCCTCGGCAGTCAGTGCTGGGTTGGGACGCCCCCAGCGGCGGCAGTTGGTGCTGGGTCGCCATAGCAACCCAGCACTGACTTCCAAATGGTCAAGTCTTCAGTCGTTTTGGATGTTACGGACCCTGGGTTTTTAATATTAGGATATATATACTAGAGGCCTGATGCACAAAATTCATGCAAGAGTAGGCCTTCCTTCCCCCGGTTTCTGGCACCGGCTTCCCTCTGGCACCTGGGACCCGGGCTTCCTGCGCAGCCCTGGCTTCGTCCGGAAGGTCGTCCAGAAGGACATTAGGTCTAATTAGCATATTATGCTTTTATTATTATAGAGTAGAGGCCCGGTGCATGAAATTCATGCATGGGGGGGGGGTCCCCTCAGCCCAGCCTGCACCCTCCCCAATCCAGGACGTCACTGTCACAATCCGGGACCACTGGCTCCTAACTGCTCACCTGCCTACCTGCCTGATCGCCCCTAACTGCCCCCCCTTCTGGCCTAGTCACCCCCAACTTCCCTCCCTGCCAGCATAGTCGCCCCCAATTGCCCCCCCCCACTGGCCTGGTCACCCCTAACTGCCACTCCTGCCAGCCTGGTCGCACATTAGTGCCCCCCCTGCCAGCCTGGTCACCCCTCACTGCCCTTCCTGCCAGTCTGGTTACCCCCAACTGCCCCCCCTCCGGGCCTGGTAGCCACACGCAGCCTGCTGCTCAGTTGTTTGGTCACCCCTCACTAACCCCCCTGCTGGCCTGGTTGCCCCACACAGCCTGCTGCTCAGTCGTTTGGTCACCTCTCACTAACCCCCCTGCCTCCTGGTCGCCCCACACAGCCTGTTCGGTCGTCCATTCCGTTGTTTTGGATGCCATGATCGCTTAGCCTTTTATATATATAGATACGCACACACACACACACACACACACACACACACACACACAACCAGGAGGGAGAGAGAGATAGAAACATCAATGAGAGAGAATCATTGATCGGCTGCCTCCTGCATGTCCCCTACTGGGGATTGAGTCCACAACCCAGGCATGTGCCCTGACTGGGAGTCGAACCATGACCTCCTGGTTCAAAGGTCAACACTCAACCACTGAGCCATGCCGGCCAGGCTATCCATACAGTTTAAAGTTCATGCCTCTCACGTGTGTCCTTCCTTCCCCACCCAGCTGGGGTGTCTTAGTAACTCTTCCTAACTGGGTTATTGGGTTTTACCTTCCCTTCCTGTGGTGTAGCCCCTATCTACCTGGCTTTCTTCTGGCTTCTCAACACTGGGCCATTAACAGCAAGTGCTGATATGATGAGAGCAAGAGAAAGGCTGGGCAGGTTACCCAGACCACCTGATCTGGTGGATTCCTCAAGAAGAGGATTTTGGGCTTGATTATCAAGGCATTGGAGAGCCCCTGAAGAGCTCTGAGCAGGAGGGGCTCATGGATAGATCTTGGACAGATCACTTTGGAAGTTAGAGGAAGGACTGATTTGAAGGGTAAAGAATGGAAGTGCAGAGGCCATTAGGGAGTTCTTTATGAAATACTCCCTTGGTACACTGGGAGTGTTTTAATGTGTTCCTGTATGGAAGGGAGGAGTGTTTGTGCAGAACAGAATATTTCAGTTAAACTTTAGGCTAAAACTTATTATAGTAAAGTTACAAATCCAAAAAGCCTGAAATCTTGGTAAATTCAACTTCAACTTTATTCTACTAAAAATCTGTTAACTTTGAATAAAATTATCACACTTTCATTTGTTCATTGACTAATATTTTATTAATTCAAATTTAAGAAAAAAACTTTCCCTTAAATAGTCATTCCCATTTACAATGTTAAAGTTTTTTGTATATGTTAACCCTTAAAATTTTAATATAGTTGATTTTTTAAAAATAATCCTATATAATAAAAGGCTAATATGCAAGTTGTACCCTTTACCAGGACTTTGACCAGGGGGCGGGGCCAGAAGCCCCTTCTCCAGCCAGCTCTGCCCCGATCAGCCCTTTCCACTCCAATCGGGATCAGGGCCAGCCAGCCAACCTCCTGCATCCCCTCCTCCCAGCTGGCCCAGCCCGATCGGACCCACCCGTGTGCGAATTCATGTACTGGGCCTCTAGTCCTCCTATCTAATAAAAGGGTAATATGTAAATCAACCATCACTCTATCACAAAGATGGTGGTGCCCATAGCCACAAGATGGCAGTGCCCAGTCTTCTCAGCCCCACTGGAGTCCCCAGTCCCAGGGGGCGGCTGCTGAGAGTGGGCAGCGTGAACGGCCTGGCAGAATGCTTTGCTTTGTCACCCCAGCGACAAGGCAAGCATTCCGCCCGGCCATAGATGGGCCCCTGGGCTGCGGAGAGCCTCTGGGCAGCGGGCACAGAGTGGCCAGGCCCTTCAGAGAGCTACTGGCACACCAATTCATGCGCAGGGCTACTAGTCCTACCTAATAATAAACAAATATACAAATTGACCATATCTCCAACACACCCACGAGCCACGCCCACCATCCAATCAGAGCGAGCATGCAAATTAACCCAAACCAAGATGGCTACAGCCACAGAGAGGAAGGTTTCCTAGGTAACAGAGGAAGCCAAGTTTTCTGCCTGCCTTTGCCAGGCCTAAGCCTCCACTCAAGCTACAAAGTTTCAATTTTAGAAGGTAAACAAATTCAAACAAATGGCGGCAGAAAGGAGCTTGAGAGAGCAGGCCAGGGTTGCCGCCAGCAACAGGGGAGCAAAGCTTTCCGCACACCCTGGCCGGGCCCACCCGCTTAAGGCAACAAAGTTTCAATTATAACCCCAACAGAAATGGCTGCCGGCCTCGGAGGGAGCCCCAGGCTTGGCTGCGCTCCAGGCTACAAAGTTTCAATTGTAGAAGGAAAATAAATTCCAGATACCAGGGCCTCTGTTTGGGTTGCCAGGGGGTGTGGCCGGCCTGCAAACCACCACAGGCCCCTCTCTCAGGCCGCCCCATGCCCCAAGGGAACCCCTACCTGATCCGGGACACCCTTCAGGGCAAACCAGCTGGCCCCCACCCCTGTACCAGGCCTCTATCCTATCTAATAAAAGAGTAATATACAGATTGATCATCACTGCAACACACAATATAGCTGCCCCCATGTGGTCAAAGATCCTGCCCCCATGTGGACACAAGATGGCCACCACAAGATGGCCAGCAGGAGAGGGCAGTTGGGAGGCACCCGGCCTGCAAGGGAGGGCAGTTGGAGGTGATCAACCCTGCAGGAGAGGGCAGTTAGGGGTGACCAGGCCGGCAGAGGAGGGAAGTTGGGGGAAAACAGGCTGGCATGGGAGTGGTTAGGGGGTGATCAGGCTGGCAGGCAGAAGCGGTTAGGGGCAATCAGGAAGGCAGGCAGGCAAGCAGTTGGGAGCCAGCAGTCCTGGATTGTGAGAGGGATATCCGACTGCCCGTTTAGGCCCGATTCCGGTGGGATCGGGCCTAAACGGGCAGTCGGACATCCCTTGAGGGGTCCCATATTAGAGAGGGTACAGGCTGGGCTGAGGGACAACCCCCCTCCGTGCACGAATTTCGTGCACCGGGCCTCTAGTATATATATAAAAGGCTAATGTGCAAAGTGCCCCCTTGGGTGTTTGACCGGGAGTTCGATCTCTCACTATGACATGCACTGACCACCAGGGGGCAGCGCGGAACGAAGGAAGGCCCTGGCCGGCAGCTGGAAAACCCCGAGTGGCCCTGATCACCGCCAGGCCTAGGGACCCTACCCGTGCACAAATTTTGTGCACCAGACCTCTAGTTTCACATAACTGAGCAAACTTAGACCTATAACAAGAAAAATCTAAAGTACTTAAACAACTCTTGCAAATTGAATGTTATGCTTATAATTATAAACAAATTCTCATAAAATTCTAATATTATAAGAAAAAGTATGTCACCTTCTCTTGAACATTTAAAATACTTTAAATAACAAACGTGCAGGTTATTCATACACATAACCTAGTGGCTTGAGTTTCAACTGCTTTGTTATATCTGTTTTTAATTTCAAACCTTTTCAGTGCAGGGTACTGCACTCACTACAGGGAAATAGTTTCACTTTCTCAGAATAGCTGAGACTTCTGGTCGGAAGGCTTCTCTTTCGGACATTTGAGACTGAAGGCTGTGCACATCCTCTCTGTTTTCAAAACTCAGAGTCATGGATCTATTCCATGCATAGTTTATAAAATAACTTTAGAAATATGTATGCCTTGGTCTAAATAATAAATTCTGGAAAATGAATTTTAAGAACATATTTATTTTTATGACTAGATTTATCTAACTGTATTATACTAATTAAAACTATGTTTAGTCTTTTAGAAATTTCTATCAATATCTTTAAATATAGAGAGTCTAAAATGTTAACTTTGTAAATAGAAAGATTGTGACTTAACAAAATTTTAGAAGGAAGAATTTTGTGTCAGTTTTATTGGTAGGAGAAAATGTACTTCACAAGACTTGTCAATTAAATACTTCAGAGTAAGTGATATGTGCCAAGTTTACTACCAAGACCTCTCTGCCGTTTCAGACCACTTATGCTTATAGTTGTGTGTTCTTGCTGCTTATTTAAAGAACGATGTGTGCCAGAACTCCAACATTGTCTTAAATAGGAATTTAAGTAACTTGTATGAAATGCAATAGTTTGAAAAGGAAGTATTTATTCTAGTAAATCCCATTTTTTAATTTTGTGCATATACCTAGGACAGGGTTCAGAACGTATGAGGCCCTAGAATCTTTTGGTCTGGCCTTGTCAAGCACCGCAGGTGGGACTAAAAATTCAATAAATCTAGGAGTTTTTTTCATAGCAACATAAGTTTATATTAAGTGAATTATATTAAACGAGTGATGTTATAAATATCCGAATGGCCCTTGGCAGAAAAAAGGATCCCCACCCCTGTTCTAAGGAGTTGTCTCTCCCCTCAAGATACATTCTTAATTTATCTTTTTTTTTTTAATCTATAAGAAGAAAATATGCTATTTCATATTTTTTTCTTAACAAGTCATGAAATTAAATGATGACAAGGCATGGTTGTTCTAGAAGCAACTTTAGTGCTCTGCCATGTGCACATAAAGCCAAAAGACTTTTAAATCCTGCTGTATTCATTCCCTGAGACAGTCAATCCAACAAAATTCAAAAGCAACATAATACTTTGGATTGTGTTTTAAAATAACAATTGTTTACCTTTGCACCAATTCACATAGGTTTGTGGATAAACTTTATGGACTCATTATTTGCTTTAAAATTTGAGAATAATTTTTTTATTTATAGGGTTTTGGACTGACAAGGAGGAATTAAAGAAACTGAGACAAAGTGAAACAGTTTTCAAGCCACAGAAGAAATGGCAGGAATATGAAATGAGTATGGAAAACTGGGTGAAGGCAGTGAAACGCTCCATGAATTGGTATAACAAGACATAGCACCAAACAGAATGGCTGAAACCACAGATGGCTGCATGTGACATGCAGATGAGACAAGCTCAGGAATGCCAATACAATGGGGACTGAGAGGAGATTTAAAATGAGCTTCACAACTGGAGAGAAAAAACACTGATTTTTTTGAAAACAACAATAAACTAAATTTTTAAAACCTCCAATTTTTTTTACCCAAACCTTGGAAAGATTCTAAGGCAGCAGTACCTCAAAACTTTCTATCTTCTGTTTTGTAGCAAAATTCCAAAGGACATTAATCATTAGAAATTATATTTTAACAGTTATAAGTCTTCCTTTTTAAAATACTAGGTCTATGGTACATATGAACATAATTTTTTACTATCCAAATCAATAGTTCTAGATCAAGATCATTCACATTTTGTTCCAAAATTATATGAAAAGTATTCTATATATAAAAAAAGAATAACTGAAGAATTGTGGAATTTTGAAACATTAATATTTTTTTAAAGCCATAGTTATTCAGTGTTGTATCCAAATACAAGCTCGATGCGTTTATCTCGGATAAGCTTGTTAGTCAGTTTTTTCCTTTATTGAGCTTAAAGTCACTGCCTTAATTTTTCCTTGTTTAGTCAATATCCGAGCATTATTTATATATTAAAAATACTGAAACTTAGGGTATTGATTCCTATGGAACAAGAAAATACTATATTTTTCTTCTTAAATAGTATTTCTTTCAAAAATTTCTGGCTAAAGTATAACATCCCATTAAAAAACAACAACAAAATGTAGGTATTAAGTATAAATCTTGTCTTCTGTTTCTGTTTTTAATCTTTCTTAGTTGTTGAGATGTCTGCATAAATGTCATTTTTTTTAAGTGCCTAATTGACAGAGCTTAATTTGAAGAAAGTGCCCTAATTTACCAGTGACATAATAATGGCTTTCATTGGGTATTTTACTTGTCCAGTTATCTTTTTAATTTTTGTCTGTCTTTTCCTCTCTGAGACATGCAGGGGTAGCGGCAGAAGTCGGAGATGCACTGAGAAGAGCAAGACAGTTCTCTGTTCTCCAGCTTTCTTGATAGAAGAAGAGTAGAGGGGTGAGAGTTGTGAGTAGCTTCAGGCCAGGAGTAAAATTGCCTTAAGGCAGTTGATTACCTTCCTTCTCTCAGATGATTTGCCCCCCCCTTACTTTTGGGCTAGGTTCCTGTTAGATTGGCGGCAGTGATGAGATTCACTTCCCTATTGGTCGGCTTTATCACATAAAGTCCCAAGCCTAGCTGTTTAATAATAATGTAATTGTAGAAGTGACTGTTACAGGAAATTTTGGTGTTTTTTTTTTTTTTGTATGACCTAAGAAAAACACCACTCCCCCCTCCCCCCACCCCAAAGAAAACCACACAAACAAGGTAATGGAGAAAGTTCAAATAGGTTGGTTGAATTGTGCTTTAACGTGTCGGTTCGCTACTAAAAACAAGAATTTTCCAATTTTACCTGTATTTTCCTGAATGTAGTGATATATTGTCAATTAGAAAAATTTTAATTACAGTTGACATATAATATATTAGTTTCAGATGTACAGTATAGTGATAAAACATTTATATTCATTACAAAGTGATCACACCCATTAATCTAGTACCCACCTGGCACCATCCATCCTATCTATCTATATATATCTATATATCTATATATCTATATATCTATATATATATATATATCTATATATATATATATATATATATATGTATAAAGATGTAATATGCAAATTGTCTGGGACGCTGTAATGTCACGACCTCTCAGGAGGAGACTGCATGTGCAAGTGGGCGGGAGGGTTCTATGTGCACAGTGAGGCAAGCCATGGATGGCGCAGGTCTGCCAGCCGCCGTGGCTGTGGGGAGGCCCGGAGAGAACAGGTCCTGCCAGCCGCAGCACTCCGGCAGTCCCGCCTCTGCATCTGAGCTACAGAGGAAACATCTTTTCTGACCACTCATTGGCTAAGCTCCCAGTATGCCACTCGCAGTGTTCTTGGTAACTTGGGTAATAAGAATCCAAGAAGATAATCTAGGGTTTTTTCACCTCACTCCTGGAGGAAAAAATGAAGGTTCGCTGCTGGAGGAGCTAAAAAATGTCATATCCTGCCCTAGCCAGCTTTGCTTAGTGGATAGAGCCTTAGCCTGCCAACCACAGGGTCCAGGTTCAATTCTGATCAAGGGCATGTACCTAGGTTGCCGGCTTCTCTCTGGCCGGGGCCCAGGTCAGGGCTCATGCAGGAGGCAATCAATAGAAGTGTCCCTCTCACATTGATGTTTCTCTCTGTGTTCCCCTCTCTCTTCCGTACTCTCTAAAAATCAATGGAAAAATATCCTCTGGTGAGGATAAAAAAAAGAAAGAAAGGAAGAAATGTCATATCCTATGAAAGAGACATCTTGAAAACGCCTAAACCAAGTTTGTCATTTTTTTTGTGGTGAAGGGACTGGACTCTTTGTTGATGAAAACACTTTGGTGGCTGTGGTTGCTGGCAGTGGTAGCAGCAGCAGGGTGATGGAGGCAGCACCTTCCCCTGATCAGCCCAGTTGCCTCCTATAGAGGAGCCGTCAGTAGGACATCCCCTGAGGGTTCCCGGACTGTGAGAGAGGCAGGCTGGGCTGAGGGACCCCCACCCCAGTGCACGAATTTTTGTGCACCAGGCCTCTAGTATAATAATAGAGGAATATGCAAATTATCTAGGATGCCGTAACGTCACGACCGCTCAATAGGTAGCATACACAGCAGGCATGGGTGGGCGGGGCCTTGCAGCATCAGGGAAGGGGGCAGGGCCGTGGCGGGAGTTAGGCAGGTGCGTGTAGAGGGAGGCCTCCACTGCGGGCCCACCCCTGGGGGTCTGCAGGCCTCTGCCGTGGCCTGGCCCGGGGTCCACAGGTCTCTCCCGGCTCCGGCCTACCTCTTTGGGGCAATCCATCGAGGAGCCCTGATGGGTGGGCGGGACCTACCTCTTTGGGGTGATGGATCACGGGGCTCCCGCACTGTGACAGGGCACAGGCCAGGCTGGGGGATTCCCCCCGAGTGTATGAATTTCGTGCACTGGGCCACTAGTGATGATTATAACATTACTGACTCTATTCCCTATGCTATACTTTACATCTCCATTCCTAGTCTGTAACTACCAATCTGTACTTCCTAACACCTTCACCTTTTCACCCAGTTCCCAAATCTCCCTCCCACCTGACAACGATCAAAATGTTTTCTGTATCTTTGAGTATTTTCTGTTTTGTTAGTTTATTCTGTTCTTTAGATTCCACATATAAGTGAAATCATATGGTATTTGTCATTCTCTGTCTAACTTATTTCACTTAGCATAGTACCTTCTAGGTCCATCCATGTTATTGCAAATAGTAAGATTTATTTCTTTTTTATGGCCAAGTAAGATTTCATAGTATTTATGTATCATATCTTCTTTAACTAATCATCTAACAATGGACATGTAGGTTACTTCCACATTTTGCATTGTAAAGAATGCTGCAATGAACATAGGGATGCATATGTCTTTTTGAATAAGTATTTTGGATTTCTTTGAACAAGTACCCAGAAGTGGGATATACTGTCATATATTTCTCTTTCAGAGGCAGATTTGATAGAATTAGGGATCAAATTGCATTTCTACCAATTCTATTTCAATGTACTTTGTCTTCTTAAACAATTATTTTGATGGATTCATTACTGCAAATATATAGTATTATTAACTTCATTAATTAAGATTTGGAAATATTTTTATGTTGAGGTGTTTTGTTTACTGTAATAAGTCAGATTCCCTTATGTAGATATCATACTCTTTTTATTCTTTGGTGTTTTTTTTATGTCCTTTTTACAAAGCTTGGGGCCAGTTAAAGTCTTTATTATCAAAATCATATAAAAGCTACTCTGCTGTTTTAGTGTTTCTTATAGAGTCTGCTTCTCAGTAGGTATGATTTCATAGGAAATCTGCCTTTTTGTATTAGGATATACTGAATTATATTACTAGAAGCCCGGTGCATGAAATTCATGCACGGGTACGGTCCCTAGGCCTGGCCTGCGATTAGAGCCATCTTCCCCAGCTGGTTGCAGCCGGCCCTGCCCCCCACTGCCACCCACCCCCGGTTACCCATTCGCCATTGGGTGATCGGTGCCTGACGGCTGGGGGAAGGGACCAAGAAGTTGGCTGTTCCCACCCGCTCGCTGGCCCCAACCCGCCATGGGTGGCCATAAGGCGATCGGAGCCTGCCAGCCAGGGAAAGAAACCAAGAGGTGGTCAGTGCACCTTATAATGACTGGTCCAGCCGAAACCGGTTTGGCTCAGTGGATAGAGTGTTGGTCTGCAGACTGAAAGGTCCCAGGTTCGATTCCGGTCAAGGGCATGTACATTGGTTGTGGGCACATCCCCAGTAGGGGGTGTGCAGGAGGCAGCTGGTCGATGTTTCTCTCTCATCGATGTTTCTAGCTCTCTATCCCTCTCCCTTCCTCTCTGTAAAAAATCAATAAAATATATTTTTAAAAAAATGACTGGTCCAGCGGTCATTCTGGTCGTTCTGCTGTTAGGGTCAATTTGCATATTACCCTTTTATTATATAGGATAAATACCTAAAAAGTTTTTAGTTCATCTCTTTTTCACATTTTCCTTTTTAAACCGTAAAGCACAAAAAGATATCTTTTAGATAACGTGGGAAAATAACTTTGACTATCACTTACTGGAATTGAGCATCTCACAAATCAGTGGCCATGTTTTTCTTTTGTTATCCTAGAAGTTACTCTTCTATTTTTAATATTTCAGGCTGTTTTTAGTAACAGTTTCATAAATCTTTTGTCAGATTTGACCTAAATCAGAAGTGTGACCACACTTGCTTTGGTGGTTATAGAAACAGTTGATGATCAAAATCAATTGAGCAAAAAAATTTTCCTTTCCATCTTTCAAGTTCATTTTTCATTTGCATGTTAATATTTGAAAATTTTTTTTAAATGTGTGCTAATTTTCTCATAATGTTTTATTTTCCCTAATCTTATGGATCTGTCAAATAATTTTAGGAGATGTAGCTATCTTATCCAGGAGAGAAAGTTCCTGTCAAATCCTTCTTAAAGTGGCACTGATTGCTTCTATACTACAGACTTAGTGATTTTAAGTTTTTATTCTCAGCCTCAGCATTATTGACATTTTGGGACAGGTCATTCTTATTTTAGGGGGCTGTTTAGTACATTATAGGATATTTAGCAGCATCCCTGGCCTCTACCTGTTAGCTACCAGTAGCATCCCAAGTTGTGGTAAAAAAATGTCTCCACATATTGTCACATGTGCCCTGGGAGGCACCACACCCCCCAGCTGAGAACCACTGATACAGACTGTTAGAAGGAAAGGGGAGGTTGGGGGCATGTGGAGTACCTATCACATTCTTTAATCTCTGCCTCATTTTACTTTAGGAAATGGTCCTTAGCAAAAACAGGTGGTAGTGGAGTTTTTACTTTGTAAGGTTTCCTTTTTTTTGTTTTAAATATATTTTTATTGATTTTTTACAGAGAGGAAAGGAGAGGGATAGAGAGTTAGAAACATCGATGAGAGAGAAACATCGATCAGCTGCCTCCTGCACACCCCCTACTGGGGATGTGCCCGCAACCAAGGTACATGCCCTTGACCAGAATCGAACCTGGGACCCTTCAGTCCACAGGCCAGCGCTCTATCCACTGAGCCAAACCGGTCAGGGCATACTTTGTAAGGTTTCTACTTTGCTGGTTAATATGGTTAAAAATTGTCGTAATTGTTTTCTGCTATTTTTATTCCCCCCACCCTCTGGGTGGGTGGGTTCATGATTTCATGTAAGATGAATGTAGTCCATATGATCTACCCAAGGTTACCTTTCCATCTCTGAGCCAAGGGGGTGGTCTCTGTCTGTGCCTACCCCCCTCCCGAGCTTCTAGCAGACTGGAAGCCCCCAGGAGCATGTCTGCTTCCACAGGACCTAACTCTTGTGCCTTCATATTTGTGGAAGGAACTTCTACTCTGTTTACAAGGGCATCTTTTTTTGCATAAATATTTTATACTTGTTGACAGGGAGGAGTTCTATTTGTTGCAAGTGAAATATGTTTTGTTGGATTAAGAAGGACTACTTTGGTATGAGAGCTAGAATCTTCATACTGTTTATTTTTAAATTCTTCATGTTTATGAATTTGTATATGTATCTATGTAGAGATAAATACACCCACAAATACACATGTTTACATTAACTTTCTGAGGTACATTTGGAGCCTTTCTAGTTGCAGGTTTTGTATATTTGACTGAAGAGGACTAAACAGATTGAATCTTAAGAATGTCACTCTGATGTTAGAAAGAAAAACTTCAGAAATAGCCCTTTCTGCAAGGGACTTAATACTAGCGACAAGTCTTTAATTAAAAATAATTTAGCCTAAGAGTTTGAAAAGAATCTATAATTCCTAAGAGGGATATAGGTGGAGCCTGGGCTCTTCAACTTTAAGTGATTCTGGAGTCATCCCAGACATAGTCTAGAAGGCTTGGATCTACCCCCAAAGGATTCTGAACCCCCTTGGGACATTTAGATCATGTTTCTGAATCAGAATTAAAAGCTCAAAACATACCCAGAACCTGTCTGGTCCCAGAATCATCCTTTTCCATAGACAAAGCCAAGTAATCTGGTTTGAATCAGTCCAAATGGGTAACCCCCCAGAAGTCAAATAGGTGACCCAGAAGTTTTGGAGCCGTATAGCAATAAATATTTTGGCACCAGCATTTATTATAAGTAACTGACTATAGTATATTATAAGTAACTGATCATATTCCCATGGATCCTTGTACTTGGAGGAATGCAAGAATGATCTTGGGAGTGGGAATGATAGAGGCAGAAAGTGGAAGAATCATATTTCTGAAATTCTCCATTATTTCACTTCCGCTGTCTTTACCCCTTTTGCTATAAACTTGGTTTATTAATTAAAATGGTTATGTCTGTATGGATATTTATTATTTACAAAATAAATTATATAGATTCCAATTTAAATGAGCTCTGTCATTGTAAGAAACTGCCAAACTGTTTTCCAGAGCAGCTATACCATTTCATATTCCCACCAGCAGTGTATGAGTGACCTAGTTTCTCCACATCCTCACCAGCATTTGACATATAAATTAACCCTAACTATAAACCCAAACCTAAATTTGATAAAAAATCTAATCATAAACCTAACACTAACCCAAAATTTAAACCTATCTGTAACCTTAACTTTAACACAGCCTTAACCCTAACCCTTACCCTAACCCTAAACTTAAACCATAGCTCTAAACCTAAACCAAAATTTAAAGCTAAACCTAACCCAAATCCTAATCCTAGACCTAATTTTAAAGCAATCCCTAACCATAAAATTCTAAACCCTAACAAAAACTTATAATCCTAACCATAACTTTAAACATAAACTAACCCTAAACCAAAAGCAAAACCTAACCCTAACCCTACATTTTAACCTAACCCTAAATCTAACCTTCACCCTGTAAATAAACCTAATTGTAACCCTAACTCTTACATAGCCCTAAACCTAAATGTATTTTATTCCTAACACTAACTCTAATCCTAATCCTAATTCTAACCCTAACCATACACCTATAACTATATCCAAACCTAACCCGAAACCAAACCCAAGTCCTAAGTCTAACTTTTAACATGAACCTAACCCTAACTGAAACTCTAAGCCTAATCCTAACCTAAACTTAACCCTAGTTATAACACGAACACTCTCCATATTCCTAATACCAATACTCTAATTTTAATAAAAACCTATCCCTAACAATAACCTTAATTCTAAATCTAAACCAAACACTAATCTTAACTCTACATTTAACCTAAAACTAAGCCTAACCTACCCCTATCCCTAATTTAACCCTAATCTGAACCCAAGGTTTACTCCAAATGCTAACTCTAAAACAAACCCAAAACTTAATCTCAATAACCCTAACACTAATTCAAACACTAACTTTAATCCCTACCCTTAAACCTACACTAGCCATAATCATAAACATAACCCTTCCCTAACCTAACCTAAGCCCTATCTCTTACCCTAAACCCAACACTAACCTTGTCTTATCCTACAACTAATACCAGACCCTAACCCTAATCTAAAACCAAAAACTAACATTAATCTTAACTCTAACCTTAACCCTAAAATTAATCCTTAACCTAACCCTAATCTTGACCCTAACTAAACATAACTCTAAATATAATGTTAGCCCTAAAACAAACCTGAATGCCAAAACCTAAAAATAAATATTAACACTAATCTTAATCCTATACATACTGGTAATCCCCAACCTGCTTTAAATCCTAATGCTTAACCTAACTTTAAGCCTAAAACTACCTTCAAACTAAACCAAAACAAAAATTTTTATTTTTTAAAAATTTTATTAAATTTTGGGGGTGGCATCTACACTAATAAAAGAGAAAGATGCAAATTGTCCATACCTCCGCGATGCCCACCAGCCAATCATGAGTGAGTATGCAAATTAACCCGACAAAGATGGTGTGTTTATTTGCGTACCCAGGTGCCCAGCAGCCTGGGTCCTGGGAACATCCTCGGGACTCAGGCCACTCAGAGCCTGTAGGCCCTGAGCTGCCAGGGTCCCAGAACGCCCCTGACCACTCCTGGCCTACGGGCCTTGGCGCCGAGTGACTGGGGTTGGGGCAGCAGAGACTTGAGCAGGGCCTGAGTGGACCCTGGGGGTCCTGCCCAAGCCACGGCACAGGCTTGAGCAGAGCTGGGGGGGGCCCTGCCCAAGCTGCAGGGGAGGCTTGAGCAGGCCCAGAGATGGGGGGTGTGCCAGCCTCGGCTTGCCAGCAGTCCTACCTCTGCATGTGAGCTGCAGAGGAAACACCTTTCCTGACTGCTCATTGGCTAAGCTCCCTGTATGCCACTGATAATGTTCTTGGTAACTTGGATAATAAGAATCCAAAAAGGTGATCTAGGGTTTTTCCACCATACTCCTGGAGGAAAAAATGAAGGTTCACTGCTGGAGGAACTAAAAAATGTCATATCCTGCCCTTGCCAGTTTTGGTTAGTGGATAGACCCTCAGCCTGCCAACCACAGGGTCCAGGTTCGATTCTGATCAAGGGTAAGTACCTAGGTTGCAGGCTCCTCCCTGGCCAGGGCCCAGGTCAGGGCTCATGCAGGAGGCAACCAATAGAAGTGTCCCTCTCACATTGATATTTCTCCCTGTGTTTCCCTCTCTCTTACACACTCTCTAAAAATCAATGGAAAAATATCCTCAGGTGAGGATAAAAAAAAAAAAAAAAAAAAGAAAGAAATGCATACCCTATGAAAGACACATCTTGAAAATGCCTAAAGAAAGTTGTCGTTTTTTCATGGTGAAGGGACTGGAGTCGGGTTGATGAAAACACCTTGGCAGCTGCGGTGGCTGGCAGTGGCTGCAGCAGCAGGGTGATGGGGCTGACGCCTTCCCTGATCAGCCTGATTGCCTCCTGCAGAGGGAGGCCAGACTGCAGCATAGGCCCTTTCCCCACGGAGATCCCAGTCTGTGAGAGGGGGCAGGCTGGGCTGAGGGACCCCCCCTAGTGCACGAATTTTGTGCACCGGGCCCCTAGTCCTATCTAATAAAAGAGTAATATGCAAATTAACCACTCCGTTACACCCACAAGCCACGCCCACCAGCCCATCAGGAGCAAGTATGCAAATTAACCCAACCAAGAAGGCTGCGGCCACAGAGAGCAGGAGGGAGGCTTGGGTTTCCCCAGTGATGGAGGAATCCAAGCTTTCCGCACACCCTGGCCAGCCCAGGCCTCCACTCCAGGCTAAAAAGTTTCAATTATAAAAGATAAATAAATCCCAACAAAAATGGCAGCAGCCACGGAACTGGAGAGAGCAGGAGGCTAGGGTTGCCCCCGGCAATGGAGGAAGCCAAGCTTCTGCAGCCCTGGCCTGACTTGGCCTCCGCTTAAGGCTACAAAGTTTCAATTATAGAAGATAGATAAATCCCAACTGAAATGGCTGTGGCCATGGAGCAAGCAGGAGGCTTGGCTCCGCTCCAGGCTACAAAGTTTCAATTGTAGAAGATAAATAACCCCCAGATACCAGGGCTGCCACTTGGGTTGCCGGGGGGCATGGCCGGCCTGCAGACCACCACAGGCCCCTCGCCCAGGCCGCCCCACGCCCCAAGGGAACCCCCACCCTGATCCGGGACACCCTTCAGGGCAAACCAGCTGGCCCCCACCCCTGTACCAGGCCTCTATCCTATCTAATAAAAGAGTAATATGCAGATTGACCATCACTCCAACACACAAGATGGCTGCCCCCATGTGGTCAAAGATGACTGCCCCATGTGGACACAAGATGGCCACCACAAGATGGCCAGCAGGGGAGGGCAGTTGGGAGGGACCAGGCCTGCAAGAGAGGGCAGTTGGGGGGGACCCAGGCCTGCAGGGGAGAGCAGTTGGGGGGGGACCAGGCCTGCAGGGGAGGGCAGTTAGGGGTGACCAGGCCTGCAGGGGAGGGCAGTTATGGGCAAACAGGCTGGCAGGGGAGCAGTTAGGCATCAATCAGGCTGGCAGGGGAGTGGTTAGGGCGTGATCAGGCTGGCAGGCAGAAGAGGTTAGGGGCAATCAGGAAGGCAGGCAGGCGAGCAGTTGGGAGCCAGCAGTCCTGGATTGTGAGAAGGATGTCCAACTGCCCGTTGGAGCAGTCGGACATCCCTTGAGGGGTCCCAGATTGGAGAGGGTGCAGGCTGGGCTGAGGGACCCCCGCCCCCCATGCACGAATTTCGTGCACCGGGCCTCTAGTTGATTAATAAGATATTTCAAGTATACAATTCTATAATACATCATCTGTATGTTACTTTGTGTGTTCACCGCCCAGAGTCTGGTCTCCTTCCATTACCATATATTTGATCTCTTTTACACTCTTCTAGCTCCCTCATAACCCTTTACCCTCTGGTAACCACGATGCTGTTGTCTGTGTCTATGAGTTTGTTTTGTTTGTTCATTTGTTGTCTTTTCTTTTATACCCTATATATGAGTGGAATCATAGGGTTCTTGTCTTTTTTCATCTGACTTATTTTGCTTGGCATAATATTCATTCATATTGTTACAAATGTTAGTATTTCATCTTTTCTTATGGCTGAGTAGTATTCCATTGTATATATGGACCACATCTTTATCCAATTATCTGTTGAAGGACATTTTTGTTGTTTTCTTGTCTTACCCACCATAAATAAAACTGCAATAAACATAGGGGTGCATATATTTTTATGAATAAATGTTTTCAAAAATTTGGGGTAGATACACCCAGAAGGAGGGATGCTGACTCATATGGTAACTCTATTTTTAATTTTTTGAGGCCCCTCCATACTGGTTTTTTTTTTACAAATTTTTTTCATTAAGGTATTATATGTGTACATATCTTACCATTGCCCCCCCACCCCACTCCCATATATGCCCTCATCCCCCAGAGTTTTGTGTCCATTGGTTATGCTTATATGCATGCATACAAGTCCTTTGATTGATCTCTTATCTTCCCCACCTCTCCCTAACCTTCCTGCTGTAATTTGACAGACTGTTTGATGCTTTACTGTCTCTGTATCTATCTTTTTGTTCAAGTTTTTAATGTTCTTTATTATCCATAAATGAGTGAGATCATGTGGTATTTTTCTTTCATTGACTGGCTTATTTCATTTAACATAATGTTCTCCAATTCCATCCAGGTTGCTACAAATGGTAAGAATTCCTTCTTTTTTATGGCAGCATAATATTCCATTGTGTAGATGTACCATAGTTTTCTTATCCAGTCATCTGCTGATGGGCACCTAGGCTGTTTCCAGATCTTAGCTATTGTAAATTGTGCTGCTATGAAGATAGGGGTGCATATATCCTTTCTTATTGGTGTTCCCAGTTTCTTAGGATATATTCCTAGGAGTGGGATTACTGGGTCAAATGGGAGTTCCATTTTCAGTGTTTTGAGGAAACTCCATACTGTTCTCCACAGTGGCTGCACCAGTCTGCATTCCCACCAGCAGTGCACGAGGGTTCCTTTTTCTCCGCATCCTCGCCAACACTTGTCGTTTGTTGATTTGTTGATGATAGCCATTCTGACAGGTGTGAGATGGTACCGCATTGTTGTTTTGATTTGCATCTCTCGGATAATTAGTGATGTTGAGCATGTTTTCATGTGTCTCTTGGCTTTCCTTCTGTCTTCTTTGGAAAAGATTCTATTTAGGTCTGTTGCCCATTTTTTTTTTTTTATTGGATCATTTATCTTCCTTTTATTAAGTTGTATAAGCTGCCTGTAGATGTTGGAGATTAAACCTTTATGAGTGATGCCATTCGCAAATATGTTCTCCCATGCAGTGGGCTTTCTTGTTGTTTTGTTGATAGTTTCTTTTGCTGTAAAAAAGCTTTTTATTTTGATGTAGTCCCATTTGTTTATTTTCTCTTTAGCTTCCATTGCCCTAGGGGCAGTATCGGTGAAGAAGTTCTTTTGGCATATGTCTGAGATTTTGCTGCCTGTGTATTCCTCTAGTATTTTTATGGTTTCCCGTCTTATGTTTAAGTCCTGTATCCATTTAGAGTTTATTTTTGTGTATGGCATAAGTTGGTGATCTAGTTTCATTTTTTTGCATGTACCTGTCCAATTTTCCCAACACCATTTATTGAAGAGACTGTCTTTATTCCATTGTATGTTCATGCCTCCTTTGTCAAATATTAATTGAGCATAGTGGTTTGGGTCTATATCTGGATTCTCTATTCTGTTCCATTGATCTATATGTCTGTTCTTGTGCCAGTACCAGGCTGTTTTGAGAATAGTGGCTTTGTAATATAGCTTGAAATCTGGTATTGAGATCCCTCCTACTTTATTCTTCTTTCTCAGGATTGCTGTGGCTATTCGGGGTCTTTTTTTATTCCAGATGAATTTTTGGAGAGTTCTTTCAAGGTCTGTGAAATATGCCATTGGTATTTTAATGGGGAGTGCATTGAACCTATAGATTGCTTTGGATAGTATGGACATTTTAATGATGTTGATTCTACCAATCCATGAACATGGTATGTTCTTCCATCTGTTTACATCTTCCTCTATCTCTTTTTTCAGTGTCCTGTAGTTTTCCGTGTATAGGTCTTTTACCTCCTTAGTTAAGTTTATTCCTAGGTATCTTAATTTTTTTGGTGCGATGGTAAATGGGATTGCCTTTTTATTCTCTCTGTCTGTAAGTTCACTATTGGTGTATAGAAAGGCCATAGATTTCTTGGCGTTAATTTTGTATCCTGCTACATTGCCGAATTCATTTATTAAGTCTATTAGTTTTTTGACGGAGTCTTTCGGATTTTTTATGTATAACATCATGTCGTCTGCAAATAAAGACAGCTTTACTTGTTCTTTTCCAATTTGGATGCCTTTTATTTCTTCTTCTTGTCTAATTGCAATAGCTAATACTTCCAGTACTATGTCAAACAGGAGTGGTGAGAGTGGGCATCCCTGTCTTGTTCCTGTTCTTAGGGGAAATGTTTTTAGTTTTTGTCCATTGAGTATGATGTTTGCTGTGGGTTTATCATACATAGCTTTTATTATGTTGAGGTATGAGCCTTCTATTCCCACCTTGTTGAGAGTTTTTATCAAGAAAGGGTGTTGGATTTTGTCAAATGCTTTTTCTGCATCAATTGATATGACTATGTGATTTTTATCTCTCAATTTGTTTATGTGATGTATCACGTTTATTGATTTGCGGATATTGTACCATCCTTGCATTCCTGGGATAAATCCTACTTGGTCATGGTGTATGATCTTTCTGATGTACTGCTGGAGCCGATTTGCTAGAATTTTGTTGAGGATTTTGGCATCTATGTTCATGAGTGATATTGGTCTGTAATTCTCTTTCATTGTGTTGTCTTTATTTGTTTTTGGTATTAGGGTGATGCTGGCTTCATAGAAGGAGCTTGGAAGTGTTCCTTCCTCTTGAATTTTTTGGAATAGTCTGAGGAGGATAGGTTTTAGTTCTTCCTTGAATGTTTGGTAAAACTCTCCTGTGTAGCCGTCAGGTCCCGGGCTTTTGTTTGCTGGAAGCTTTTTGATGACTGCTTCAATTTCGTCCATCGTTATTGGCCTATTGAGCTGTTGAGATTCTTCTTGATTGATTTTTGGAAGGTTGTATTTTTCTAGGAATATGTCCATTTCCTCCAGGTTGTCCAGTTTGTTGGAATAGAGTTGTTCGTAGTATTTTGTAACAATCCTTTGTATCTCAGCGGGGTCTGTTGTTATTTCACCTCTTTCATTTCTGATTTTGTTTGTTTGGGTCCTCTCTCTTTGCTTCTTGGTGAGCCTGGCTAGAGGTCCATCCATCTTGTTTATCCTTTCAAAGAACCAGCTCTTGGTTTTGTTGATCTTTTGTATTGTTTCTTTGGTCTCTATGTCATTTATCTCCACTCTGATCTTTATTTCCTTCCTTCTGGTTGCACTGGGCTTTTCTTGCTGCTCTTTTTCTAGCTCTTTGAGTTGTAGGGTTAGGTAATTTATTAACATTGTTTCTTGTTTTTTGCAATAGGCTTGTAGAGCTATGAACTTCCCTCTCAAGACTGCTTTCGCTGTGTCCCATAGATTTTGGATTGTTGTGTTTTCATTGTCATTTGTTGCCATGATGTTTTTATTTCTTCCTTGATCTCTCTGGTGACCCAGTCCTTGTTTAATAGCATGCTGTTTAGTCTCCAGGTGTTTGATTTCTTTGGATTGTATTTATTGTAGTTGATTTCCAGTTTTATGCCACTGTGATCTGAGAAGATGCTTGATATAATTTCTATCTTCTTGAATTTGAAGAGACTTTGCCTGTGACCCAGCATATGGTCTATCTTTGAAAATGACCCATGTGCACTTGAGAAGAATGTATATTCTGTGGCTCTGGGGTGAAATGTTCTGAAGATGTCAATTAATTCCATCTGGTCTAGTGAGTCATTTAGGATTGCTGTTTCTTTGCTGATTTTTTGTTTAGAGGATTTGTCCAATGGTGATAGTGGGGTATTAAAGTCTCCTACTATGATTGTATTGCTATTAATCTCTCCCTTGATATCCTCCAGGAGTTTTTTTAAGTATTTGGGTGCTCCTATATTGGGAGCGTATATGTTTACCAGAATTATTTCTTCTTGTTGGATTTCTCCCTTCAGTATTATGAAGTGGCCTTCCTTATCTCTTGTTATGGCATTGACTTTGAGGTCTATTTTGTCAGATATAAGTATTGCTACCCCAGCTTTTTTTTCATTTCCATTTGCTTGAAAGATATTTTTCCATCCCTTCACTTTCAGTCTGTGTGAGTCTCTTGTTCTGAGATGGGTCTCTTGTAGACAGCATATATATGGGTCATGTTTTTTTTATCCATTCAACCACTCAATGTCTTTTGATTGGAGCATTTAGTCCGTTTACATTTAAAGTTATTACTGAACTGTATTTGTTTGTAGTCATATCTATTTTTGTGTCTGTATTCCATCTTACCTGTTTATTTCTTCTTTTTACAGTATTCCCTTAGCAATTCTTGCATTGCTGGTTTGGTGGTGATAAACTCCCTGAGTCTTTTTTTGTCTGCGAAGCTCCTGATTTCCCCTTCAATTTTGATTGTTAGTCTTGCTGGATATAGTATTCTTGGATTCAGTCCTTTGCTTTGCAACACTTTGTTTACCTCCTTCCATTCACTTCTAGCTTGTTGTGTTTCTGTTGAGTAATCATTTGTCAATCTGATGGGTTTTCCTTTGTAGGTAACTCTCTGTCTCTCTCTTGCTGCCTTTAAGATTCTCTCTTTATCATTTATATTTGCCATTGAAATTATGACATGTCTTGGTGTGGGTCTTTTGGGGTTGATCCTGCTTGGGACTCTCTGTACTTGCGTAACTTTTATCTTTCCCATATCCGGGAAATTTTCTGTCATTATTTCTTCAAATAGATTTTCTAATCCCTGCTGCTCTTCTTGTCCTTCTGGCAGCCCTATTATACGCATGTTACTTCGTTTCATGTTGTCCCGAAGCTCCCTTAGGCTTTCCTCCTGCTTTTTAATTTTTTTCTCCAATTCCTGTTCAGATTGAGCTTGTTTCTGTACCTGATCTTCTAACTCACTAATTCTGTCCTCTGCTTCTTGTAGTCTACTGTTGAAACTTTCCATGGTGTTTTTGATTGTAGTTATATCACTTTTCATTTCTTCCTGATTCTTGCATAAGTTGTTGATTTTCTCATCCATCCGATGTATAAATTCCATGACCATTACTCTGAACTCCTTTTCGGTCATGTTGTAAGTTTCAGTTTCACTAATTTCCTTTCTTGGCGACTCCACATTTTCTTTCCTCTGTGAGTTGTTTCGTTTCCCCATTCTGGCTATCACCGGAAAGCTCAGGCTTCTGTTTGTGTGGACCTGGGCCATGTGCCGTGGGGACTTCGCTCCACCCGAGCTTCACTGAAGTGCTCTGACACTAGGACGTGTGGCTGCCTTTGGTTGGTGGGAACCAGACTTGCCCAGGGTCAGTGTTCCCAGTGTTCCGTGTGCACACTTACAATCAGGCCCTGTCTGCACCACACTGTTGGTATGTGCCGAAAATGAGATCCTTAGCATGTGCCAGGAGTCAGATTTTCTCTGTGTCTGCACCAAGAATCGAGTGTCAGAGTCTCTGTTGCCTTGTGCGGTTTCTCGTTGAGAATCAGGGTCCCTGTGTGTGCATGCACCAACAATTAGGGTCGCTGGCTCTTAGTGTGAATGCGCTGTGAGTCAGGGATCCCAGGCAGCTGTGTCCGGCGTGCCAAATTCCTTGAAGTGGAACTGCATCCTGTGTGTGCTCTCTCTACTGAGCCAAACCGGCTAGGGTGCACACTCTCACATTCCTGAAGGTGCTCTGGCTCCGTGCACTCTCCCAGATTTCCCGAAGGGGGGCGGAGTCCGTCCTGCGCGCCAAATTCCCCAAAGGGAAGCCCCTCTGTGCACGCTCCAAGATTCCCCGAAGGGGAGCTGTGACCCGCAAGCCAAATTCCCCCCAATTCCCCGAAGGGGAGCCCTCTGTGCGCAGTGACAGATTTCCCCGAAGGTGAGCTGCTTCTGTCCCACGTGCCAAATTCCCTAAGGTGGAGCGCGTCCCTGCTCAAAGCTCTGCAGCTTGGGTGAGGGGCGGATCTATCAGTTACTATGGCACTGTCCCAGCGCGCCTGTGGGCGCTTTGCAGCTTGGGCAAGGGGCGGGACTATTAGTTACTATGGCGCTATCCGCACGCCTGCGGGGAGGGGGATAGGCTCTTTGACTCACGGAAATCTGCTGCCGGGAAGTCTGGATTCTTGTTGTTTGTTGGTCTGAAGCTGTGATAGCAGTTCTCTGTCCCCAGTGGCTGCAGGGTCCTGGTTTGTGTCAGAAGCCAGGATGTGAGTCTCAAGGCAGCTCTGTTTCTCAGGATGGCATGGTCTCCGCGTCCGCACCAGCCGACGAGAATTGTCCGCCTTGTGCGCGGGGCTCCGCCGTCTAGGACTGCCCGGTTAGGCAGCCCCTTGGAAGACCTGCAGAATCTAACTGACCCTAGCTCATACACACACACACACCACACACGTCTATACTCTCCTCTATGGGTTCCTCACTCACACTCTCTCTCTTCCTACCTTCCTGCCGGTCGCCATCTTTTTAATCTCCATACTGTTTTTCATAGTGGCTGTACCAGTCTACATTCCCACCAATAGTGAATGAGGGTTCCTTTTTCTCTACATCTTCTCTAACACTTGTTATTTCTAGTCTTATTGATAGTGGCCATTCTAACAAGTGTGAGGTGGTATCTCATTGTAGTTTTGATTTGCATTTCCTTTGTAGCTAGTGAAGTTGAGCATCTTTTCATATATCTGTTAGCTGTTTGTATGTCTTCCTCAGAGAGATATCTGTACGTCCTCTGTTCATTTTAAATTGGATTGCTTGGGGTTTTTTAATTGTGTGAGTTCTTTATATATTTTTTTTATTTAGCCCCATATCAGAGATGTTGTTTGCAATTATCTTCTCCCATTCGGTTGGTTGCCTTTTAATTTTGTTGGCAGTTTCTTTTGCTGTGCAGAAACTTTTTAATTTGATATATATCCACTCATTTATTTTTGCTTTTACTTATCTTTCCTTTGGGTTTATGGCTACAGTTAGGATTAGTGTTAGAGGTAAATTTAAGATTAGGGTTAAGGTTAGGACTTAGTTTAGTTTTAGGGTTTTTTATAGTTAGGTCAGGGTTATGGTTAGGATTAGGTTAGGGTAAGAGTTAGGGTTATGGGTTGATTTAAGTTTAGAGTTAGGATTAGAATTTAGTGTGAATGTGTTATGGTTATAGTTACAATTAGGTTTAAGGTTAAGGGGTTAGTTTTATGGTTGTGGTTAGTGTTAGGTTAAGTGATAGGTTTAGGGTTAGGATTTAAATAGAGTTAGGTCAAGGTCACAGTTAAGTTTAGGTGTAGAGTTTAATTAGAAGTATGGTTAGGTTTTCTATTAGGTTAAGTTTAGGGTAAAGGGAAGGTTTAGGGGTAAGATTAGGTTTAGCTTAGATTATGGTTAAGAGATAAAGTTAGGGTTATAATTTTGTTTAAAAGTAAAGTAATTGTTTAGGTATTGTTAAGGTTTAGAGTTAGGGTTGGTGTTAAATTTAGTGTTAAAAATACAATTAGGGTTAGCGTGGCAATTAAGGTTTAAAGTTCAAGTTAACTTTAGTGTTATGGTAATGATAAGATTTTGGTTTAAGTTTAGGATTATGGTTAAGTTTACAGTTAGTATTAGGTTAGGGTTAGGGTTAGGGTTTAGGTTCTAATTAGGTTTAGGATAATGGTGAGAGCTATATTTGTATTTTGGTTTATCATTTGGTTTAGAGTTAGGGTTAGGACTGCTTTTAACTTTAAGGTTAAGTCCTGATTACAGTTGAGGTTAAAGTTAGTTCAGGGTTAGGAGTAGGTTTAAATTTGGGATTTGGTCCCCAAAGGAAAGATAAGTAAAAGCAAAAATAAATGAGTGGATATATATCAAATTAAAAGTATCCTACCCTAAATCCTAACTGTAACCCTAAATCTAAACCCAATACTAACCCTAATCTCTAACCTTAACACTAAATGCTAAACCTTATTTTAAATCAGACCCTGTTACTAACACTAACCTAACCCTAATGCTAAACATAACACTAAACCTAAATTCTAATTGTAACTTTGACCCTAACACTAACCCTTACTTTAAAATTAACACTAAACCATAATCCTAAATCCTAACCCGATACAAAACCTAACCTAACACTAAAACTTATACTAAATCTGAATCTACCACTACCACTAAACCAAACATTAAATCTAATCCTAACCAAAACCCAAAGTAAACTTAAAACACAGCTAAAACTTACCTAACCCTAACATTACCACTAACCATAAGCCTAAACCTGGGGTGACGTCAGCATCATGGTGGAGTGAGAAGACCCTTTGTTGTCTCCCCTTAAAGTTACAAGTTGGATAACTATATTTCAATAAAGGATTCACTGATCAGCACACAAATATGTCTGAGAGATCCACACATCGAGCCCTCTGAAGGTGGGCATATCGGAGCCAGCAGGAGAAGCAGGAGGGGGTTAAGGTAGGGACAGGGCACAGACACAACCCAGGTCCCACTACAGCCCAGCCACCAGGGGAAGGGGAAGGAATCACTGCAGCCCTCAGGGCACACTGGCGGGCCAGAGGGGCAGAGCAGCTTTCCAGCCTGAGGAGCCAGCAGCAGTTGCAGCCAAATTGGGGCGGAGATGTGACACAGCATTTTGGCAGCAGCAAACTAGCACCATTACTAGCAAGAAGGCAAAGCCCTAGTGTCATGCATCTCCCACCTTCCACAGTGCACCCCTACCACACCCATTGCGGGGACCCTGGTAGAGGCGGTGGGGACTGCTCAAGTAGCCCAGTGTGACTGGCAGCCCCTAGTTACAGAGGAAGCACAGGATCTCCCAGGCCTGGACCCCCATTGCTGGCCACTTTACAGGTGTGGACACTGAGATGAGTGACCCAGGCACAGAGGGAATGCCCACCTCTTCAGGGCTTACAGGGTATTTCACACTATGGAGTTGACACTACACACTGATACCCTGGAGGTGCAGGTGGTGCAGGTAAGGGAAAACAAAAACGTGCACGATAGCACCATCTACTGGAAAATAAAAGGAAAACCTTCACTTACCAAACTGCTGAAAATTGTTAAGAGCAAATTAGTATCTAAAATGATATAGGTTTGCCCTAGCTGGTTTGACTTGGTGGATAGAGCGTCTGCCTGTGGACTGAGGGGTCCCAGGTTCGATTCCAGCCAGGGGCACGTGCCCAGGTTGCAGGCTCGAACCCCAGTGGGGGGGGGGGGGGGGGGGGGTGCAGGAGGCAGCCACTCAATGATTCTCTCTCATCATTGATCTTTCTATCTCTCTTTCCCTCTCCCTTCCTCTCTGAAATCAATTAAAATAATATTTTAAAAAAATGATATAGGTTTCCGGTGTGCAATTCTATAATATATCACCTGTATATTGTGTTGTGTGTTCACCACCCCAGGTCAGGTCTCCTTCCTATACGCTCTTCTACCTCCCCCCTATACGCTCTTTAACCCCCCTATACGCTCTTCTACCTCCCCCCAAAAAATAAATTCAATAATAAATAAATAAAATCAATGAATAAAAGAACTTTACCAAAGATATCGAAACAATAAAAAAATACACCAAATTCTGGAATTTAATAATTCACTAAATGAAATGAAGAATGCATTAGAGAGCACGAACAGAGCTGGCCAGGCAAAAGAGAGAATTGGTGAACTCAAAGATAGAAATCGAGAAATGACTCAGTTGGATGAAGACAGAAAACTGAGAGTTAAAAATAGAAAGAACCCTACAAGAACTATCTAACTCCATTAGAAAGAGCAACATAAAGATAATGGTATACCAGAAGGAGAGGAGAGGGAACAGGGAACAGAGAGATTAAACAAATGATCAATGAGAACCTCCCAAATCTATGAAAGAGCTGGGCCCTCATATTCAAGAAGCTAATAAGATACCTAATAATCTCAATGCAGGAATACCTACTTCAGAACACATTATATTAAAAATTGAAAAGTTATTGGCAATTATCATGGCAACCTGGGGAAAAACTATAACCTACAAAGGAAACATCATTAGATTATAATCAGGTTTTCAGCAGAACCCTTATCAGCCAGGAGAGAGTGGAATGAAATATTCTAAATATTGAAAGAGAGAAACCACAAGTCAAGAACAATAGATCCAGCCAAGTTGTCCTTTCAATATAAGGAAGAAATAAAGGCTTTTCCAGACAAATGAAAGCTGAGGGAATTTGCTACCACAAGATCTGAATTACAGGAAATGTTGAAAGGAGCTCTTATACATGCACAAAAAGATAAAAGTATACAAAACTTTGAGTAAGATGAGAAAAAGACACAAGTAGGAAATTGCAACCCTATTTCAGAATAGTGAATTAAACAATAACAATGGTTAAATGGGGGAAAGCATTTTTTAAAAGGTTAACTTCTGCAATTTAGAAACAAATGCACATAAAACAGGATAATCTGTGACAATAAAAACATAAAAGGGAGGAGAAGGACTGACCTTGCACATGTGAATTAAGATGAGGTGCTCGGAAAAGCCCAGCCAGTCTGGCTCAGTTGGTTGGAGCATCATCCCATACAGTGAAAAGTCGAAGGCTCAATTCTGGGTCAAGGCACATACCTAAGTTGTGGGTTTAGTCCCTGGTTGGTGTGTTCAAAAGGCATGATCGCTGTTCCTCTCTCACATCAATGTTTCTCTTCCTTTCTCTAAAATCAAACATATCCTCGGGTGATGATTAAAAAAAATAAGATGCACTCAGAAAAAAAAAAGGAATATTGTATCTATGAGACATTTTACGCAAATCTAACGGTAACCACAAAACAAAAATCCAAAGTTGAGAAAAAAATTTAAAACCAATGTTACCCCAATAAATTTAATAAAAAAAAGAGGAATTTGAGAAAAATATCATGGAAAACCACCAAGTTAAAATACACAGAAAAAGAAGGGAAAAGAAGTAATGGAGATACAGAGCAACCAGGAAACGAAAGACAGAATGGCTTCAGTGAGTCCTCTGTCAACACTCACCCGAAACCAAGGCCTGGACCTACAAACCAAAAGGCAGAGGAAGAGGGATGCATTTGAACAGGCCCAGCTGCAAACTGCCTTCAGGGGCTCGGCTCGGCTCCGGAGAAACTGCAAAGGGGCAGAAGATGGTACTTTCAGCAACTGGCATCCAGAGAAAAGTGGGCATAGCAGTATTTATGTCACACAAAGTAGATTTCAGGACAAAAACAGGTAATATTTTAGAGAAATTATAAAGCAAATAAAAAAAGACATAACACTTATCACTATCTATTTACCGAACCTGAGAGCACCAAACTACATAAAGGAATTACTAACATACCTAAAGAGAGAAAATCACAAATGCATAATTATAGCAGGGGACCTGAATACCCTATAGACAGCAATGGACAGATTATCCAAGCAGAAAGTCAATAAGGAAATACTGGCTTTAAATAACACATTACACTAAAAGGACATAACTGATATTTTTGGAGCTTTCCATCCCCAAATGACAGGATGTACATTCTCAACTGCACAAAATTATTCTCAAAGGTAGGTTGGTGCAAAAAATCCTAGTATCAATAATTTTAAGAAAATTGAAATCATACCAAGCATGTTTTCTGACCATAATGATATGAAACTGAAAATTAACTACAAGAAGGAAGCTTAGAAAACCACAAATATGTGGAGATTAAACAACATGCATAATGTTGTTTAATCTGCACAACTAGTGGGGCCAAGTAGAAATAAAAGGAGAGATCAAAAGATACATAAAGACAAATGACAATATGACATCAAAATTTTGGGGATGCAGCAAAACCAGTATTAAGATGGAGATTTATAGCATTACCGGCCTACTTTAAGAAGCAAGAAAAATCTCAAACAATCTGACATTACATCTTAAAGAAATAGGGAAAGAAGAATAAAGCCCAAAGTCTGTAGAGGGAAGGAAATAATTAAGATCAGAGCAGAATAAATAGAGAACAAAAAGATAATAGAAAAAAACTTAATGAAACAAAGAGCTGGTTCTTTGAAAAGATAAATAAAATTGACAAATCCTGGGCTAGACTCACTAAGAATAGATGAGAAGAGACTCAAATAAATAAAATCAGAAAGAGGAGAAGTTATAATGGACACCACAGAAATACTAAGAATTATATAAGAATACTATGGGAGGCTATAAATTCTAAATTTAGAAGAAATGGTTAAATTCTTAAAAATATATATCCTTCCTAGACTAAACTATGAAGAACTGGATAACCTAAATAGACCAATCACTAGTAAAAAAAAATAAAAATAAAAATTGAAAGAGTACTTTTTCAAAGGTCCCCAAAAAACAAAAGCCTAGGACCAGATGGCTTCATGGTGAATTCTATTAAACATTCAAAGATGATTTAATACCTGTCCTTCTCAACCTCTTTCAAAATATGGAAGAAGAGACAATACATCCTAACTCATTTAATGAGACCAACATAACCCTGATACCAAAACTAGGTAAGGGCAAAAAAAATTACAGGACAATATCTCTGATGAACATAGATGCAAAAATCCTAAACAAAAGACTAGCAAATCAAATAAAACAATGAATTAAAAGGACAGTACATCACTCTCAAGCGGGGTTCATTGCAGGGATGCAAGGATGTTTCAACATACACAAATCAATGTGATACAGAGAATTAACTAAATAAAAGGCAGAAATCAAATGATTAGAAAAAGCATTTGATAAGATAAAACATTCATTTATGATTAAAACAGTCAATAAAATGGATATAGAATGAAAGTACCTCAACATAATAAAGGCCATACATGACAGACCCTCAGCTAATATACTCAATGGTGAAAAACTGAAAGCTTTCACTCCACTTACAATTGCAAACATAGGTAAAATACCTAGGAATAAACTTAATGAACGAAGTGAAGGACCTATACTCTGAAAACTACAAGACATTGTTGAAAGAAATTTAAGAAGATGCAAAGAAATAGCAAGATATTACTTGTTCATAGATTGGAAGAATTAACATTGTTAAAATGGCCATATTACCCAAAGCAATATACACATTTAATGCAATCTCTATCAAAATCCCAATGACATTTCCCACAGAAATAGAACCACAAACCCTCAAATTCGTATGGAACTACAAAAGATCCTGAATGGCCAAAGCAGTCCTGAGGAAAAAGAACAAAGCTGGAGGATCACACACCCTGGCTTCAAACAAAGCTACAATAATCACAACAGCATCATAGCGACAGGAAAACACAGAAAATGGAACATAATTGAGACCCTGAGTAAACCAACACATACATGGACAACCAATATTCAACAAATCAAAAACAAATGATTGAGAAAGGAAAGCCTCTTCAGTGAATGGTGTTGGGAAAACCGGAAAGCCACATGTAAAACAATGGAAACTAGACTGCTTCCTGACACCATGCACAAAAATGAACTAAAAAATGGATGAAAGTTTATAGGCAATAAAGTTATGGACCATGGTTTCAGAGGGATTTTTGTGAACTTGACCCCAAAGCAAAGGAGGTAAAAGCAAAAATAAACTGAAAAGCTTCTGCACAGCAAAAGAAACTCAATAAAACAAAAAGGCAACCAACTGAATGGGAGAAGATATTTGCAAACAATACCTCTGATAAGGGGGTAATCAAAATGTATAAAGTTCTTGTATTTTTATCTGGAGAATTTCTATTTGTTCCATTTTATAAATTCTCTCTCTTTATTGATGTTCCTATTTGGTGAGACATTATTCTCATGCTTTTCTCTAGTTGTGTACATGGTTTCTTTTAGCTCTTTTAGCATATTTGAAATGATTGATTTAAAGTCTTTATCTATTAACTCCAACATCCGGGCTTCCTGAAGAATATTCTATTGATTTTTTAAAAATTTCTGTGTAAAGGCCAAACATCCTTGTTTCTTTGCATGTCATGTAATTTTTGTTGATACTGTAATTTTGAATATTATAATGTGGAAATTTGTAAAGTCTGGTACTTTCCCTTCCTGGATGTTTTTACTTCTTCCTTCCTTCTTTCATTTATTTCTGCTTTCAGTTATTTACTTGGTTTAGTAACTTTTCTGAACTAATTTGCAAGTTTAATTTTTGTTGTTTTCCTTTTTGTTGCCTTTTTATTATAAAGCAGTAAAGCTTATCCTATATAATAAAAAGCTAACATGCTAATTAGACCGAACAGCCAAACAACCTTCCTGACAAAGCCAGGGCTGCGAGGGCTGGCCGAGGCTGCGAGAGGCTGCAAGGGCTGGCCGAGGCAGCCAGGGCTTTGAGGGCCAAGCCCCTTGCATGAATTTCGTGCATCGGGCCTCTAGTTTATATATAGTCTGGGTGTAAGTTATTTGTCTATACTGCAAATATACATTAATATTACTATATTAAATACAAATTATAAATGTTAATGATTTATGTGTATGTGTTCAAGATTGAATACATACACATAGGTCTCAAAGATTTTTTTCTATATTTTCTTCTAGACATCATATAAATTTAGATTTTATATTTAGGTCTATGATCCATTTCACATTAATTTTTTGTATAGCATAAAGCATGAGATAATGTTACTTAATTTTTCATACTAATATGAAATGAATGAGCACCATATGTTGAAGTATTTTACTTTATTTATTGAAATTTTTTGCACTTTTATCAAATACCACATTTATATGTGTGTACATTTCAGTTTAATCAATGCATATGCATTATTGCTAACTATCTTGATTATTGTAGCATTGGAACAAGCCTGAAAATTAGGTAGGATAAATTAACCAGGTTGGATCTTCATTTTAAAAATCAATAATTTGAAAAAAATTCATTTTCAGGGCTCGAAAGATGGCGGCTGGCAGGACGGAGCTGAGAGAGAAGAAGTGAGTGAGTGAGAGTATGAAAGGATTGTGTGTGGATGTGCGTGTGGTGTGTGTGAGTGAGTGAGGGAAAGTTAAATCTCACAGGAGCAGCAGGGGCTGGACTACAGCCTCTCCTTGACAAGGAGAGACTACCACCGCTGTGGGCACTGCCTGGACAGCGGGACTCCAGCACGGAGCCCATGCCATCTTGAACGGCCTTTTTTAGAAACTCATCAACACCACCAACAAGACAGGCCTTGGAACTGCTCCGTGACCCAGCATACACTCCAGCCAATAACCTGCTACTCCAGCTGCAGACCCTCGGACCCTAGGAGCTCTACCTCCAAAGGTGCACCTTTCCGCAGCTCTAAGTGCAACTCCCCCTCCCCAACAACAGAAACCCGGATTCGCGCAAGTGCGTGCACTTGCGTGCGAGTTCCCCATCCCATAGGCAAGCTTGAACACTTTACTCCAGCTTGCGTGCTTCTCCTTGGGCGGTTCGAGGGAGACGCCGAAAGCACCCAAGGGTGTGTTTCTGAGCAGACGGGGGCGCATGTATTGCCCGTCCCATAGGCAAGCCTGAACACTTTACTCCGGCTTATGGGCTTCTCCTTGGGCTTGTGGGCATCTCCTTGGGCTGCGTGAGGGAGACGCCAAAAGCACCCGAGGGTGTGTTTCTGTGCAGACGGGGGTGCGCGGCCCCGCAGTGGAAATTCTGAATTCCCTCTTCCTGGAGGGTTGCCACATTCACCCTACCTGCTCAACCGCAGTGCTGGGACCCCTCGGAGTGTATCAGAGCTCTGCGCCCTGAAAGCTCGCC
This sequence comes from Ia io, assembly GCA_025583905.1. Lineage (NCBI taxonomy): Eukaryota > Metazoa > Chordata > Mammalia > Chiroptera > Vespertilionidae > Ia > Ia io. Next base: position 104,561,198 of record JAJQQW010000004.1, on the reverse strand, counting down.
ATCCTCGCAGCCTGGCACATCGAGCACAACTAACCACAGGGCGCTAGTGGGAGCCACCGTGAGCTCCCCTTGGGTGCGATTTTGAACAAGCAGGGGGCACACTCCTCATCAGCAGTAGAGGCTTTGAATTCACTTAGCCTGGATACCGACCCACAGGCACCTCAATTGTGCGGCTACACTGCCAGGGCCCTTCAGGGTCCTTCAGTGTGCCTCACTGGCAAACTTATAGAGGGTGCTCCTGGGAACTGCCGCTGGGAGTTAAGCGCCTATCCACCACAGGTGCAACAGCGAAAGCTGGGTCTGCCCACCCCACAACTGCAGAACTCTGGGCAACACAGTCACGACTTTCCAAAGAGCAGGTCCCCTGAGCCCCAACACCCCAACAGATGGTTCCTGGGGGCCACTGTGAGTCCCTGCTGGGCACGCTTGATTACAATTAAGGGTGCAAGAATGCAAAAATTGAAACACTCCCCTCCACGGCGGCTGACTTCTAGACACCGCAGTTGTGCCTCTCAAGCTCACAGGCCTACATTAAGAGAACCCAAATAGCTCGAATAGCGAGCTACACTAGATTAAAAAGCCCAGGAGAACTGAGAGATTATGCCAGTAGCACCATCCCCAAAAGAACCTGGGCAGCAAAGCAATTGGATCTACAATTAAAACATTACAGGAAAACATGGGAAGACAAAAAAGCAATACCCAAAGGAAAGAAAAAGAGGAATCACCAGAAAGGGAGTTAAATGAAATTGAGGCTAGCAGCTTATCACTGATAGAATTCAGAGTAATGGTTATAAGGATGTTTAAACAGCTACATGACAAATACACACAACTCAATGACAAATACACACAACTCAATGAGAACTATAAGGAGCTGAATGAGAATGTCACCAACTTGAAAAGAAACCAAGAGGAGATGAAGAACGGCATAGCTGCAATAAAGAACACAATGGAAGGCTTAAACAGTGGACTAGATGAGGCTGAGGACCGCATCAGCGAATTAAAAGACAAGGTAGAAAAAGACACACAAACACAGCAGCAACTGGAAAGAAGACATAAAAAGCAAGAGAAGAGCCTAAGGAAACTCTGGGACAACACAAAACGAAATAACATTCGCTTATTGGGATAAAAGAAGGAGAGGAAGAGAAGCAAGGAATAGAAAACCTGTTTGAAGAAATAATGACAGAAAACTTCTCTGATATTGGCAAGAAAAAAAACTATCCAAGTCCAAGAATTACATAGAGTCCCAAACAAGTTAAACCCCAAAAGACCGACACCAAGACACATCGTAATTAAAATGGGGAACACCAACGACAAAGTAAGAATCTTAAAGACTGCAAGAGAGAGACAGAAAGTTACTTACAAGGGATCTCCTATTAGAATATCAACTGATTTCTCAACAGAAACACACCAGGCCAGAAGGGAATGAAATGAAATATACAAAGTGATGCAAAACAAGGGATTGAACCCAAGAATACTATACCCAGCAAGGCCATCATTCAAAATTGATGGTGGAATCAGAAGCTTCACAGACAAAAAAGGGCTAAGAGAGTTTATCACTACCAAGCCAGCAATGCAAGAAATGCTAAAGGGACTGCTGTAAAAAGAAGACAGAGAAAGGCAAGAAGAAACACAAGCACTAAAAAAAAAAATATGACAACAAACAGGTACTTATCAATGATAACATTAAACGTAAATGGATTAAATGCACCAATCAAAAGACATAGGGTAGCTGAATGGATAAGAAAACATGACCCATATATTTGCAGTCTACAAAAGACCCACCTTAGAGCAAAGGATTCACACAGACTGAGATTGAAGGGATGGAAAAACATTTTCCAGGCAAATGGAAATGAGAAAAAAGCTGGGGTTGTGATACTTATATCAGATAAAATAGACCTCAAAGTAAAGGCCATATTAAGAGATAAGGAATGCCACTACATAATACTAAAGGGAGCAATTCAACAAGAATATATAACTCTGGTAAACATATGTGCACCCAATGCAGGAGCACCCAAATATATAAAAAATCTCCTGGAAGGTATCAAGGGAGAGATCAATATCAATACAATCATAGTAGGGGACTTTAATACACCACTGACATCACTGGATAAATCCTCTAGACAAAAAATCAGCAAAGAAACAACAATCCTAAATGACTCACTAGATCAGAGGGACTTAATTGACATCTTCAGAGCATTTCACCCCAAAGCCACGGAATATACATTCTTCTCAAGTGCACATGGGACATTTTCAAAAATAGACCACATAATTGGGTCACAAGCAAAGTCTCCCCAAATTCAAAAAGATTGAAATCATATCAAGCATTTTCTCAGATCACAATAGCATAATATTAGAAATAAACTACAATAAAAACACTCCAAAAAATTCAAACACTTGGAAGCTGAATAGCATGCTACTAAACAATGACTGGGTTATCAATGAGATCAAAGAAGAAATTAAAAACAACCTGGAGACTAAGGACAATAAAAACACAACATTGCAAATCCTATGGGACACAATGAAAGCAGTCCTGAGAGGGAACTTTATAGCTCTACAGGCCTACCTCAAAAAACAAGAAAAAATGGTAATAAATCATCTAACTCAACAACTCAAAGAATTAGAAAGGGAGCAACAAGAAAAGCCCACAGTGAGCAGAAGGAAGGAAATAATAAAGATCAGAGCACAAATGAATGACATAGAGACCAAAAAAAACACAATACAAATGATCAACAAAACCAAGAGCTGGTTCTTTGAAAGGATAAACAAGATTGATGAACCTCTAGCCAGGCTCACCAAGAAGCAAAGAGAGAGGACCCAAATAAAATCAGAAATGAAAGAGGTGAAATAACAACAGATCCCACAGAAATACAAAAAATTGTTAAAAAATACTATGAACAACTCTATTCTAACAAACTACACAACCTGGAGGAAATGGACACATTCCTAGAAAAACACAACCTTCCAAAACTTACTCAGGAAGAGGCAAAAAAATCTCAATAGGCTGATAACTATGGAAGAAATTGAAGCAGTCATCAAAAAGCTTCCAGCAAACAAAAGCCCGGGGCCAGAAAGCTTCACAGGGGAGTTTTACAAAACATTCAAGGAAGAACTAAAACCTATCCTCCTCAGACTATTCCAGAACATTTAAGAAGAAGAAACACTTCCAAGCTCCTTCTATGAAGCCAGCATCACCCTAATACCAAAACCAGATAAAGATAACACAATGAAAGAGAATTACAGGCCAATATTCCTCATGAACATAGATGCCAAAATCCTCAACAAAATTCTAGCAAATCGAATCCAGCAGAACATCAGAAAGATCATACACCACGACCAAGTAGGATTTATCCCGGGGATGCAAGGATGGTACAATATCCACAAATCAATAAACGTGATACATCACATAAACAAATTGAGAGATAAAAACCATATGATCATATCAATTGATGCAGAAGAAGCATTTGAAAAAATCAAACACCCTTCTTGATAAAAACTCTCAGCAAGGTGGGAATAGAAGGATCATACCTCAACGTAAAAAAAGCCATGTATGACAAACCCACAGCCAACATCATACTCAATGGGCAAAAACTAAAACCATTGCCCCTAAGAACAGGAACAAGACAGGGATGCCCACTCTCACCACTCCTGTTCAGTATAGTGCTGGAAGTACTAGCGATTGCGATCAGACAAGAAGAAGAAATAAAAGGCATCCAAATTGGAAAAGAAGAAGTAAAACTGTCCTTATTCGCAGATGACATGATACTGTACATAGAAAAGCATAAAGACTCCATCAAAAAATTATGAGACTTAATAAATGAATTCGGCAACATAGCAGGATACAAAATTAACGCAAAGAAATCTATGGCATTTCTATACACCAACAATGAACTTACAGAAAGAGAGACTAAAAAAGCAATCCCATTTACCATCGCACCAAAAAAATTAAGATACCTAGGAATAAACTTAACTGAGGAGGTAAAAGACCTATACATGGAAAACTACATGACACTGAAAAAAGAGATAGAGGAAGAAGTAAACAGATGGAAGAACATACCATGTTCATGAATTGGTAGAATCAACATCATTAAAATGTCCATACTATTCAAAGCAATCTATAGATTCAGTGCACTCCCCATTAAAATACCAATGGCATATTTCACAGACCTAGAAAGAACTCTCCAAAAATTCATCTGGAATAAAAAAAGACCCTGAATAGCCACAGCAATCCTGAGAAAAAAGAACAAAGTAGGTGGGATCTCAATACCAGATTTCAAGCTGTACTACAAAGCCACTGTTCTCAAAGCAGCCTGGTACTGGCACAAGAACAGACATATAGACCAATGGAATAGAATAGAGAATCCAGATATTGACCCAAACCACTATGCTCAATTAATATTCGACAAAGGAGGCATGAACATACAATGGAGTCAAGAAGTCTCTTCAACAAATGGTGTTGGGAAAATTGGACAGATACATGCAAAAAAATGAAACTAGACCACCAACTTACACCAAACACAAAAATAAACTCAAAATGGATCAAGGACTTAAACATAAGACAGGAAACCATAAAAATACTAGAGGAATCTACAGGCAGAAAAATCTCTGACATATGCCAAAAGAACTTCTTCGCTGATACTGCTCCTAGGGGAATGGAAATTAAAGAGAAAATAAACAAATGGTACTACATCAAAATAAAAAGCTTTTGCACAGCAAAGGAAACCATCAATAAAACAACAAGAAAGCCAACTACATGGGTGAACATATTTGCCAACGATATCAAAGATAAGGGTTTAATCTCCAACATTTACAGAGAACTCATACAACTTAACAAAAAGAAGATAAACAACCCAATCAAAAAATGGGCAACTGATCTAAATAGACACTTTTCGAAAGAAGACAGAAGGAAGGCCAAGAGACATGTGAAAACCTGTTCAAAGTCACTAATCATCAGAGAGATGCAAATCAAAACAACAATGTGGTACCATCTCACACCTGTCAGAATGGCTATCATCAACAAATCAACAAACAACAAGTGTTGGCGAGGATGTGGAGAAAAAGGAACTTTTTGCACTGCTGGTGGGAATGCAGACTGGTGCAGCCACTGTGGAGAACAGTATGGAGTTTCCTCATTAAACTCAAAATGGAACTCCCATTTGACCCAGTGATCCCACTTCTAGGAATATATCCCAAGAAACTAGAAACACGAATCAGAAAGGATATATGCACCCCTATGTTCATAGCAGCACAATTCACCATAGCTAAGATTTGAAAACAGCCTAAGTGCCCATCAGCAGATGAATGGATCAGAAAACTGTGGTACATGTACACAATGGAATACTATGCTGCAGTAAAAAAGAAAGAGTTCCTACCATTTGCAACAACATGGATGGAGATGGAGAGCATTATGCTAAGTGAAATAAGCCAGGCAGAGAAAGATAAACATCACATGATCTCACTAATTTGTGGAACATAATGAACGGCATAGACTTCTGAACAAGAACAGATCCAGAGACTGAGTAATGTCAATCAGAACCTCAAACCTCAGGGAAGGAGGGGGTCGGTGGAAGTAAGGGGGAGAGATCAACCAAGGGACTTGTGTGCATACATATGAGCCTAATCAATGGACGCAGATAACAGGGGGGTGGGGCATGAGTGTGGGGTAGGAGGTAATGGGGGGATAAGAACACATATGTGAAATAATAATAATAATAATAATAATAATAATAATAATAATAAAAGAAAAGGAAAGAAAGTATGAGGTAACCGGAACCTCAAGAACACCTGAGAATGTCTTTACTGCCATGCTACCAATCATCAGCTGTACGGTAATATTACCTGGGGCTAATGGGAAGTATTTTTGGACTTATGTTCCTGACCCTTCATGGGTGGGAGCCCTTATGTGTGGGCTGATCCCCCCGCCTAATGTAGTCACTGATGATACCAAACACCTTGGTCATCCAGGAGGACCATGGGTGGGGCAAGGAAGTATAATTACACAGGAGTCACCACCCAGCTTCCCTTTTGTATGACACAAAATCAAACCACAGCTCCTTTGTGTGTAAAATTAAAGAGAGGTTTCTGGCTTGTGTGGACACCAAAGGAAGGGACTAGCACTACTTCCTCCTGGGAGAGGTGCAGAAAATGTAACGAAGACCTTGTCTATACAAAAAGAAATTGGCCAGTTTGAAATGGAATTGCCATGGCCCAGAGCAAAAATATCCTTACATGATATTATTCTACAATGTCATTATAATTTCCCCCAGATTTGTGTTACCCCCATTACTTATAATAGTACCTCGCACCCTTGGGAATCTATAAAAAATCATCTTTTTGGTGCTTGGAGACAAAGGTAACACATCTCTTGATATTTTAGAATTACAACAGCATAATGCACAATTACACCAAACAAACTTACAAACCAATTCTTTGAATGTCTGGCAGCAATTTAAAAATGACATGAAAAGATTTAATCCCTTCCACTGTGTAGAGGGCCCCCTAGGAAGGCATTCTATATTGGCCCCTGAGCATTCTATATTGGCCCCTCTTGCCCTTTTGGCCAAGAGCGACCCTCTTCTTGTGGTCCAGTTGCCCACAGTGGTTGCCTGAACTTTCAGTTCATGCTGAGGTTGAAGCATCATGGTGACTGGTACCATAGATCTGTCTCTCGCCCAGTGGGGTGAGCTGGGCCCTCTCTGGAGAAGAAACCTGGGTTCCCCAAAACATAAGATCAGTGCCCAGGCCTCGCCAGCAGGCGAGGGGATCCTAAGGCAGGTGCTGGGGGTGAAGGCCATGGGGGCATAGGCTACCAAGGAGACAGAACTGAACCTCACATCACCCTGCTTGGCCCGGGAGGATGGCTGGTTAGCCAGAGACGGGTATGATTCCTCAGGGAAGAAACAACCTAAGACAGGCACAGTCACATAGGAGCCATCAGGAGAGAACTTGGGGGTCAACAGAGGTGGGGCACAGACCCTCAACCCCCAACTTTGCAGGGGCCTGAACCTTCACCCCTTCTGAGAGAGGTCTCCTGCCCCCCTGGCTGCTTCGCTTCCCATGCACAGCTCAAATCGGGACCCAGGTAACAGACAGAGACTTGGCCGTCAGCAGCTGCCCTCTCACTGCAACAAGATTTGTTTGAGATGTCTTGTACCCATGGTGTGGGGAAGTGGGGTTTTTGATATCCAAATCCAGCCTAGTACCAGGAATGCTCAGAGCCTACTCAAGAAGGCAAATAATCCTTTCCACTAACATACACAGTAAAATAAGATTGTTGTTAGAGTGTTGAGTTTGACAGTAGAATAGTAGTCAATTTTTCAGAAGAATTTAAATTGGCTAATTGAAATAAGTGAATATTCTAGAAAAATTGATTGTACTGTACAAAAAGCTGTTCCTAAAGTGTTAACAAAAATTTTTATTGGCAGTTAATCTCATGGTAGAATTGTGTAACATATAATGGACATAAAGCAGTCATATTTTAGAGCAAAAAATTAAAATGTAAAAGCTATCAAGACTACATTATAAAATTTCCAAAAGCCTCCTAATATTTAAATGAAAAAAGGGGGTGATAGTAGGGAATATCATGTAAGGAAAAATATCCTGTAAGTAAATTACATCTAGAAAATTTGTACTTTAGAAAATTAACTTTCGTTTGAAATGCTAACAGCAAGACACCCATGAAAAACACACATGGTGTCAAAACAAGCCAGAGGAAAATCATTTGGGCAAAAATAATGAAAAAGGATCCCAAGTCAAATTTACAGAAAATATTCCTTTATTAACTTTTGGTCGAGAATATGTTTGTATATTTTCAGAAAACAACTCCGAGACCATGTGGATTCCTGAAACAGAGAGGAATTGACAGGACTAACTACTCCAGCCATGAAGACAGAAGAGAAGCAGTCCAGAGATGGAAGACGCTGATGACTCCTTGCCATACTAGCAGTCAGCAGCTGTGCGTCCCTGCAGGTTGCCCAGGACCAAACCAGAAAGGGTCGGACCTGCATTACCACCGTTTGTCCACCATCCAGAACTGTAATATCATTGCCGACACGTACACATAAGGAACTGTTTGACATTGAAATTGGGACTCAAAAGAACTGTTAGCCCAGAAAGGAACTCACTACAGACTGATTCATTTGCCTCTCAGCATAACCATTATGGCTTGTCTAATTTTCGATTCTTATAAGGGTATTTCTTGTATCACATGATCTCACGCATCTAGGGAAATAATAAACAACATAAACTGATGAACAAAAGCAGACCCGGAGACAGAGAAGCATTGATCAGACTGTCAAACCTCAGAGGGAAGGTAGGGGAGGGTGGGGGTAAGAGGGAGAGATCAACCAAAGGACTTGTGTACATGCATATAAGCCTAACCAGTGGTCATGGACAACAGAGGGGGTGGGGGCATACGTGGGGAGGGGTTTGGGATGGGAATGGGGGGATGAGGACAATTATGTAATACCATAATCAATAAAGAAATTTAAAAAATCAATAATTTTAGTAACTCTATGCCCTTTGCATTTTCATGTAAAAGTTTATAATCCATTTGTCAAATTCCACAAATGCCTTGCTGGGTCTTTGATTAGGAAGGAGCAAAAGTGACCCTATTTGCAGATGAGAATTGTTCATGAGAATTCCATAAATCATCAAATCAAATTATGCTGTCAATTCTGTTCCATTGGTCTGTCTTTTTCTGCCAATACCATATTGTTTTGATTGTTTGTAGCTTTGTAGTATAGTAATAAGTCAGGGAGTGTGATACCGCCAGCTTTTTCAGAGAACTGCTGTTTGAATTAGATTGTTTTCCAATCTATAACATAGTATATATATGTTAATTTAATTAGCTCTTTAATGTCTCTTAAAAATGATCTTCCATTTTTATACATGTAGATATATTAGATGTCTTTTATTATATTTATTCCTAGTTACATTTTTGGTGCTACTATTGTAAACAAAATATTTAAACTTTTTTAAAAATAAATTTCTTTATTGATTAAGGTGTTACATATGTGTCCTTATTCCCCCATTACCCACTCATGCCTCACCCCCTGTTGTCTGTGTCCATTGGTTAGGCCCATATGCATGCATACAAGTCCTTTGGTTGTTCTCTCCCCCTTACCCCCACCCTCCCCTACCTTCCCTTCGAGGTTTGATGGTCTGATTGATGTTTCTCTGTCTCTGGAACTGCCGTCAGTTTATGTTGTTCATTATATTCCAAAAATGAGTGAGATCATGTGATACTTATCTTTCTCGAACTGGCTTATTTCACTTAGCATAATGCTCTCCAGTTCATCCATGTTGTTGCAAATGGTAGGAACTTCTTTTTTATGGCAGCGTAGTATTCCATTGTGTACATGTACCACAGTTTTTTAATCCACTCATCTGCTGATGGGCACTTAGGCTGTTTCCAAATCTTAGCTATGGTAAATTGTGCTTCTATGAACATAGGGGTGCATATATCCTTTCTGATTCGTGTTTCTAGCTTCTTGGGATATATTCCTAGAAGTGGTATTACTGGGTCAAATGGAGGTTCCATTTTTAGTTTTTTGAGGAAACTCCATACTGTTCTCCACAGTGGCTGCACCAGTCTGCATTCCCACCAGCAGTGTACCAGGGTTCCTTTTTCTCCGCATCCTTGCCAACACTTGTTGTTTATTGATTTGTTGATGATAGCCATTCTGACAGGTGTGAGATGGTACCGCATTATCCTTTTGATTTGCATCTATCGGATAATTAATGACTTTGAGCATGTTTTCATATGTCTCTTGGCCTTCCTTCTGTCTTCTTTCAAAAAGTTTTTATTTAGGTCCGTTGCCCATTTCTTGATTGGATTGTTTATCTTCCTTTTGATGAGTTGCATGAGTTCCCTGTAAATGTTGGAGATTAAACTCTTATCAATGATAACATTGAAAAATATGTTCTCCCATGTAGTGGTCTTTTTTGTTGTTTTGTTGATGGTTTCTTTTGCTGTGCAAAAGCTTTTTATTTTGATGTAGTACCATTTGTTTATTTTCTCTTTAGTTCCCATTGCCCTAGGAGCAGTATCAGTGAAGAAGTTCCTTTGGCATATGTCTGAGATTTTGCTACCTATGGGTTCCTCTAGTATTTTTATGATTTCCCATCTTATGTTTAAGTCCTTTATCCATTTTGAGTTTATTTTGTGTATGGTGTAAGTTGGTGGTCTAGTTTCATTTTTTTGCATGTATCTGTCCAATTTTCCCAACACCATTTATTGAAGAGACTGTCTTGACTCTATTTTATGTTCATGCCTCCTTTGTCGAATATTAATTGAGCATAGTGGTTTGGGTCGATTTCTGGGTTCTCTATTCTATTCCATTGATCTATATGTCTGTTCTTGTGCCAATACCAGGCTGTTTTAAGAACAGTGGCTTTGTAATACAGCTTGATGTCTGGTATTGAGATCCCACCTACTTTGTTCTTCTTTCTCAGGATTGCTGCAGCTATTCGGGGTCTTTTTTTATTCCAGATAAATTTTTGGAGAGTTTGTTCTAGGTCTGTGAAATATGCTGTTGGTATTTTAATGGGGATTGCGTTGAATGTATACATTGCTTTGGGTAGAATGGACATTTTGATGATGTTGATTCTAACAATCCATGAACACGGTATGTTCTTCCATCTGTTTATATCTTCCTCTCTTTTTTCAGTGTCCTGTAGTTTTTTGCATATAGGTCTTTTACCTCTTTAGTTAAGTTTATTCCTAGGTATCTTAATTTTTTTGGTGCGATGGTAAATGGGATTGCTTTTTTAGTCTCTCTTTCTGTAAGTTCATTATTGGTGTATAGAAATGCCATAGATTTCTTGGCATTAATTTTGTATCCTGCTACATTGCCAAATTCATTTATTAAGTCTAATATTTTTTTAATGGAGTCTTTAGGGTTTTCTATGTATGGTATCATGTTGTCTGTGAATAAGGACAGTTTTACTTCTTCTTTTCCAATTTGGATTCCTTTTATTTCTTCTTGCCCGATAGCAATGGCTAGTACTTCCAACACGATGTCAAACAGGAGTGGTGAGAGAAGGCATCACTGTCTTGTTCCTGTTCTTAGGGGAAATGATTTTAGTTTTTGTCCATTGAGTGTGATGCTGGCTGTGGGTTTGTCATATATGGCTTTTATGATGTTGAGGTATGATCCTTCTATTCCCACCGTGCTGAGAGTTTTTATCAAGAAAGGGTGTTGTATTTTTTCAAATGCTTTTTCTGCATCAATTGATATGACTATGTGATTTTCCCCCTCAATTTGTTTAAGTGATGTATCACATTTATTGATTTGTGGATATTGTACCATCCTTGCATCCCTGGTATAAATCCTGCTTGGTCATGGTGTATGATCTTTCTGATGTACTGCTGGATCTGATTTGCTAGGATTTTGTTGAGGATTTTGGCATCTATGTTCATGAGGGATATTGGCCTGTAATAATTCTCTTTCATTGTGTTATCTTTATCTGGTTTTGGTATTAGGGTGATGCTGGCCTCATAGAATGAGTTTGGAAGTGTTCCTTCCTCTTGAATTTTTTGGAATAGTCTGAGGAGGATAGGTTTTAGTTCTTCCTTGAATGTTTGGTGTAACTCTCCTGTGAAGTCGTCTGGGCCTGGGCTATTGTTTGCTGGGAGCTTTTTGATGACTGCTTTAATTTCTTCCATAGTTATTGGCCTATTGAGAATTTTAGAATCTTCCTAATTGAGTTTTGGAAGGTTGTATTTTTCTAGGAATGTCTCCATTTCCTCCAGGTTGTCTAGTTTGTTGGAATAGAGTTGTTCATAATATTTTTAAACAATTCTTTGTATTTCGGTGGGGTCTGTTGTTATTTCACCTCTTTCATTTCTGATTTTGTTTATTTGGGTCCTCTCTCTTTGCTTCTTGGTGAGCCTGGCTAGAGGTTCATCAATCTTGTTTATCCTTTCAAAGAACCAGCTCTTGGTTTCATTGATCTTTTGGATTGTTTTTTTGGTCTCTATGTTATTTATTTCTGCTCTAATCTTTATTATCTCCTTCCTTCTGTTCACTCTGGGTTTTTCTTGTTGCTCTCTTTCTAATTCTTTGAGTTGTAGAATTAGATGATTTACTACCATTTTTTTCTTGTTTTTTGAGGTAGGCCTGTAGAGCTATAAACTACCCTCTCAGGGCTGCTTTCATTATGTCCCATAGATTTTGGATTGATGTGTTTTTATTGTCATTAGTTTCCAGAATGTTTTTAATTTCTTCTTTGATCTCATTGGTAACCCAATCAATATTTAATTACATGCTATTCAGCTTCCAAGTGTTTAAGTGTTTTGGATTGTTTTTAATTGTAGTTTATTTCTAATATTATGCTATTGTGGTCTGAAAAGATGCTTGGTATGATTTCAATCTTCTTGAATTTGTGGAGACTTTGCTTGTGACCCAGTATGTGGTCTATTTTGGAAAATGTCCCATGTGCACTTGAGAAGAATGTATATTCTGTTGCTTTGGGTTGAAATGTTCTGAAGATGTCAATTAAGTCCCTCTGATCTAGTGAGTCATTTAGGGTTGTTGTTTCTTTGCTGATTTTTTGTCTATAGGATTTATCCAGTGATGTCAGTGGTGTATTCAATCCCCTTATATGATTGTATTGTTGTCTATCTCTCTCTTGGTATCTTACAGGAGATTTTTTATGTATTTGGGTGCTCCTGTATTGGGTGCATATATGTTTACCAGGGTTATATCCTCTTGTTGTATTGATCCCTTTAGTATTACGAAGTCACCTTCCTTCTCTCTTGTTATGGCCTTCACTTTGAGGTCTATTTTTTCAAATATAACTATTGCTACCCCAGCTTTTTTTTTCATTTCCATTTGCCTGAAAGATATTTCCATCCCTTCACTTTCATTTTGTGTGAGTCCCTTATTCTGAGGTGGGTCTCTTGTAGACAGCATATATATGGGATCGTGTTTTTTTTATCCATTCAGCCACTCAATGTCTTTTGATCTGAGCATTTAGTCTGTTTACATTTATTTTATCTTTATTTTTATTTTACTTTATTACTTAATACTTTATCGTTAACATTTTTCCCCATTTGCTTTAGCATTTGATTTCTCTCTCTTTTCCTTTTTTCTTTGTATGTGTATGTATGTGTGGATAATTTAAATCCTTTTTTGATTTTTTATTTTTAACATTTTTAAAAAATTTATTGTTTGAAGTATTTCAAATAGTGGTACATATGTCTCCTTTTTTCCCCCCATTGGCCTCCACCCGGCCTCCCCTACCCCCGAGTACATGCCCTCACCTGCCCCCCCCCCCTGCAGTGTCTTGTATCCATTGGTTATGCTTATATGCATGGGTACAAGTCCTTCGGTTGATCTCTTACAGCCCCTCCCCCCAACCTCCCCTGCCTTCCTGCTGTAGTTTGACAGTCTGTTCAATGCTTCTTTGCCTCTGTATCTTTTCCCCCATTTCTTTCCTTTAAAAAATCTTGCCTCTGCAGAATAGAAATAAACATATAATAACAAAAAATGTTTGAGTCCCAATTTCAATGTCCAACATTTCTGAGTCCCTGTTTCAATGTCAAACAGTTTCTTATGTATACATGTCAGCAATGATATCTGGATGGTGGGCACATGGTGGCAATGCAGGTCCGACCCTCTCTGGTTTGGTTCTAGGCAGCCTGCAGCGACGCACAGCTGCTGACTGCTAGCATGGCAAGGCGTAGTCAGCGTCTTCCATCTCTGGGCTGTTTCTCCTCTTGTCTTAGTGGTTGGAGCAGACCTGTCAATTCCTCTCTGTTGCAGGAATCACCTGGTCTTGGAGTTGTTTTCTGAAAATATACAAACATATTCTCGACCAAAAGTTAATAAAGGAATCTTTTCTATATAATTGATTTGGGATCCTTTTTATTTTTGCCCAAACAATTTCCCTTTGTCTTATTTATACACCATGTGTGTTTTTCATGGGTGTCTTGCTGTTAGCATTACAAATGAAAATTAATTTTGTAAAGTAAAAATTTTCTAGATGTAAGTTACTTATAGGGTATTTTTCCTTACATGATATTACCCTACTATCCCCCCTTTTTTTGATTAATAGAGGCTTTTGTAAATTTTATAATGCAGTCTTGATAACTTTAAATTTTAATATTTTTTTGCACAAAAATATGATTGCTTTAGGTTCATTGCATGTTCAGGAATTTTACCATGAGATGAACTACCAATAGAAATTTTAGTTACTACTTTAGGATCAGCTTTTTGTCCAGTACAATTAAATTTTCTTGAATATTCACTTATTTCAATTAGCCTATTTAAATTAATCTGAAAACTTGATTACTATTTTACTGTCAAATTTAATACTCTAACAACAATCTTAATTTACCCTGTAAATATTAGTGGAAAGGATTATTTGCATTCTTGAGTAGGCCCTGAGCATTCCTGGTGCTAGGCTGGATTTAGATATAGGGCAGCTGCTGTCGGCCAAGTCTCTGTCTGTTACCTGGGTCCCGATCTGAGCTGGGCCAAGTCTCTGTCTGTCACCTGTGTCCCGATCTGAGCTGGGCATGGGAAGCAAAGCATCGATGGGGGCAGGAGACCTCCCTCTGAAGGGGTGAGGGTTCAGGCCCCTGCAAGGTTGCGGGGGTGAGGGTCTGTGCCCCACCTCTGTTGACCCCCAAATTCTCTCCTGATGACCCCTCTGCGACTGTGCCTGTCTTAGGTTGTTCCTTCCCTGAGGAATCTTATCCATCTCTGGCTAGCCAATCATACTCCGGGGTGATGTGAGTTTCAGTTCTGTCTCCTTGGTAGCCTATGCCCCCGTGGGCTCCACTCCCAGCACCTACCTTGGGATCCCCTCGCCTGCTGGAGGGGCCCCAGCACTGATCTTATATTTTGGGGAACCCAGGTTTCTTCTCCAGGGAGGGCCCAGCTCACACAATTGGGCAAGAGACAGATCCATGGTACCAGCCACCATGAGGCTTCAAGCTCAGCATGAACAGAAAGCTCTGGCAACAGCTGAGGGCAATTGTATTGTGAGAAGAGTGTTTCTCTTGGCAAAAAGGCAAGAGGGGCCAATATAGAATGCTCAAGTGCCTTTCCAGTGCCTTAATTTCTTCTGAAAGGGATTAAATCCTTTCATGTCCTTTTTTAAATTGCTACCAAACATTCAAAGAATAAGTTTGTAAGTTTATTTGGGATAATTGTACAATATGCTGTTGTAAAATATCTAAAATTATAATGATATTGTAGAATAATATCATGTAAGGATATTTTTTGCTCTAGTCCATGGCAATTCAATTTCAAACTGGCTGTCAATTTCTTTTTGTAACTTTATATAAACTTTGTCAGGGAGGCAAAAACACAAGTTACTTACTTTAGTTCAAGAGGCCAAATATATTGACTTTCAATTACAATCCTTATGACTTTTGAAGGAAACTTCTCTTTGTTTCCTTCCAAAATAATTTTCAGGTTACAGAGTTTCATTTAAAAATTTTTGTCACATGAAACCTTTTCTCTTAAGGTTATGGTGACCACTAGTATGGATTAGATTTAATGTTTTACTTTAATTTTATTTTTTTAATAATTTTTTTTTAATTTTTATTTTTTACATATGTGTCCTTATTCCCCCATAACCCCCCACCACCCACTTATGCCCCACCCCCTTGTTGTCTGTGTCCATTGATTAGGCTCATATGCATGCACACTAGTCCCTTGGTTGATCTCTCCACCTTACCCCCACCCTCCCCTACCTTGCCTGAGGTATGACGTTCTGATTGACGTTTCTCAGTCTCTGGAACTGTTCTTGTTCAGCAGTCTATGTTGTTCATTATATTCCACAAATGAGTGAGATCATATGATATTTATCTTTCTTTGCCTGGCTTATTTCACTTAGCATAATGCTCTCCATCTCCATCCATGTTGTTGCAAATGGTAGGAACCCTTTCTTTTTTACCGCCGCATAGTATTCCATTGTGTACATGTACCACAGTTTTTTAATCCACTCATCTGCTGATGGGCACTTAGGCTGTTTCCAAATCTTAGCTATGGTGAATTGTGCTGCTATGAACATAGGGGTGCATATATCCTTTCTGATTGGTGTTTCTAGTTTCTTGGGATATATTCCTAGAAGTGGGATCACTGGGTCAAATGGGAGTTCCATTTTAATTTTTTGAGTAAACTCCATACTGTTCTCCACAGTGGCTGCACCAGTCTGCATTCCCACCAGCAGTGCAAAAGAGTTCCTTTTTCTCCACATCCTCGCCAACACTTGTCGTTTGTTGATTTGTTGATGATAGCTATTCTGACAGGTGTGAGATGGTACCGCATTGTTGTATTGATTTGTATCTCTCTGATTATTAGTGACTTTGAGCAGGTTTTCATATGTCTCTTGGCTTGCTTTCAGTCTTCTTTCAAAAAGTGTCTATTTAGATCAGTTGCCCATTTTTTGATTGGGTTGTTTATCTTCTTTTTGTTAAGTTGTATGAGTTCTCTGTATATGTTGGAGATTAAACCCTTATCATTGATATAATTTGTAAATATGTTCTCCCATGCAGTGGGCTTTCTTGTTGTTTTATTGATGGTTTTCTTTGCTGTGCAAAAGCTTTTTATTTTGATGTAGTACCATTTGTTTAATTTTCTCTTTAGCTTCCATTGCCCTAGGAGTAGTATCAGTGAAGAAGTTCTTTCAGCATATGTCTGAGATTTTGCTGCCTGTGGATTCCTCTAGTATTTTCATGGTTTCCCATCTTATGTTTAAGTCTTTAGCCATTTTGAGTTTATTTTTGTGTATGGTGTAAGTTGGTGATCTAGCTTCATTTTTTTGCATGTATCTGTCCAATTTTCCCAACACCATTTGTTGAAGAGACTGTCTTGACTCCATTGTATGTTCATGCCTCCTTTGTCAAATATTAATTGAGCATAGTAATTTGGGTCAATGTCTGGGGTCTCTATTCTATTCCATTGATCTATATATATGTCTGTTCTTGTGTCAGTATTAGGTTGTTTTAAGAACAGTGGCTTTGTAATATAGCTTGATATCTGGTATTGAGATCCTACCTACTTTGTTCTTCTTTCTCAGGATTGGTGCAGTTACTCTGGGTCTTTTTTTATTCCAGATAAATTTTTGGAGAGTTCTTTCTAGGTCTGTGAAATATGCCATTGGTATTTTAATGGGAAGCGAATTGAATTCATAGATTGCTTTGGGTAGTATGGACATTTTGAAGATGTTGATTCTACCAATCCATGAACATGGTATGTTCTTCCATCTGTTTGTGTCTTCCTCTATCTCTTTTTTCAGTGTTGTGTAGTTTTCCAAGTATAGGTCTTTTACCTCCTTAGTTAAGTTTATTCCTAGGTATCTTAATTTTTTTGGTGCGATGGTAAATGGGATTGCTTTTTTAGTCTCTCTTTCTGTAAGTTCATTATTGGTGTATAGAAATGCCATAGATTTCTTTGCGTTAATTTTGTATCCTGCTACATTGCCGAATTCATTTATTAAGTCTCATAATTTTTTGATGGAGTCTTTAGGCTTTTCTATGTACAGTATCATGTCATCTGCGAATAAGGACAGTTTTACTTCTTCTTTTCCAATTTGGATGCCTTTTATTTCTTCTTCTTGTCTGATCACAATCGCTAGTACTTCCAGCACTATATTGAACAGGAGTGATGAGAGTAGGCATCCCTTTCTTGTTCCTGTTCTTAGGGGCAATGGTTTCAGTTTTTGCCCATTGAGTATGATGTTGGCTGTGGGTTTGTCATATATGGCTTTTATTATTTTCAGGTATGATCCTTCTATTCCCACCTTGCTGAGAATTTTTATCAAGAAAGGGTGTTAGAATTTGTCAAATGCTTTTTCTGCATCAATTGATATGACTATGTGGTTTTTATCTCTCAATTTGTTTATGTGATGTATCACGTTTATTGATTCACGAATATTGTACCATCCTTGCATCCCGGGATAAATCCTACTTGGTCATGGTGTATGATCTTTCTGATGTACTGCTGGATTCGATTTGCTAGAATTTTGTTGAGGATTTTGGCATCTATGTTCATGAGGGATATTGGCCTGTAATAATTCTCTTTCATTGTGTTATCTTTATCTGGTTTTGGTATTAGGGTGATGCTGGCTTCATAGAAGGATCTTGGAAGTGTTCCTTCCTCATGAATTTTCTGGAATAGTCTGAGGAGGGTAGGTTTTAGTTCTTCCTTGAATGTTTTGTAAAACTCCCCTGTGAAGCTTTCTGGCCCCAGGCTTTTGTTTGCTGGAAGCTTTTTGATGACTGCTTCAATTTCTTCCATAGTTATCAGCCTGTTGAGATTTTTTTGCCTCTTCCTGAGTAAGTTTTGGAAGGTTGTGTTTTTCTAGGAATGTGTCCATTTCCTCCAGGTTGTGTAGTTTGTTAGAATAGAGGTGTTCATAGTATTTTTTAACAATTTTTTGTATTTCTGTGGGATCTGTTGTTATTTCACCTCTTTCATTTCTGATTTTGTTTATTTGGGTCCTCTCTCTTTGCTTCTTGGTGAGCCTGGCTAGAGGTTCATCAATCTTGTTTATCCTTTCAAAGAACCAGCTCTTGGTTTTGTTGATCATTTGTATTGTGTTTTTTTGGTCTCTATGTCATTCATTTGTGCTCTGATCTTTATTATTTCCTTCCTTCTGCTCACTGTGGGCTTTTCTTGTTGCTCCCTTTCTAATTCTTTGAGTTGTTGAGTTAGATGACTTATTACCATTTTTTCTTGTTTTTTGAGGTAGGCCTGTAGAGCTATAAAGTTCCCTCTCAGGGCTGCTTTCATTGTGTCCCATAGGATTTGCAATGTTGTGTTTTTATTGTCATTAGTCTCCAGGATGTTTTTAGTTTCTTCTTTGATCTCATTTATCACCCAGTTATTGTTTAATAGTATGCTATTCACCTTCCTAGTGTTTGAATTTTTTGGAATGTTTTTATTATAGTTTATTTCTAATATTATGCCATTGTGATCTGAGAAAATGCTTGATATGATTTCAATCTTTTTGAATTTGGGGAGACTTTGCTTGTGACTCAATATGTGATCTATTTTTGAAAATGTCCCATGTGCACTTGAGAAGAATGTATATTCCGTGGCTTTGGGGTGAAATGTCTGAAGATGTCAATTAGGTCCATTTGATCTAGTGCGTCATTTAGAATTGCTGTTTCGTTGCTAATTTTTTGTCTAGAGGATTTATCCAGTGATGTCAGTGGTGTATTAGAGTCTCCTACTTTGATTGTATTTTTGTCTATCACTCTCTTGATATCTTCCAGGAGTTTTTTTTATGTATTTGGGTGCTCCTGCATTAGGTGCATATATGTTTACCAGAGTTATATCTTCTTGTTGAATTGCTCCATTTAGTATTATGTTGTGGCCTTCCTTATCTCTTGTTATGGCCTTTACTTTGAGGTCTATTTTATCTGATATAAGTATCACAACCCCAGCTTTTTTCTCATTTCCATTTGCCTGGAAAATGTTTTTCCATCCCTTCAATCTCAGTCTGTGTGAATCCTTTGCTCTGAGGTGGGTCTCTTGTAAACAGAAAATATATGGGTCATGTTTTCTTATCCATTCAGCTACCCTATGTCTTTTGATTGGTGCATTTAATCCATTTACATTTAATGTTATTATTGACAAGTTCATGTTTGTTGTCATATTTTTCCTTAGTGTTTGTGTTTCTTTTTGCCGTTCTCTTTCTTCTTTTTACAGCAGTCCCTTTAGCATTTCTTGCATTGCTGGCTTGGTAGTGATAAACTCTCTTAGCCCTTTTTTGTCTGTGAAGCTCCTGATTCCACCTTTAATTTTGAATGATAGCCTTGCTGGGTATAGTATTCTTGGATTCAGTCCCTTGCTTTGCATCACTTTGTATATTTCATTCCATTCCCTTCTGGCCTGGTGTGTTTCTGTTGAAAAATCAGTTGATATTCTAATTGGAGATTCCCTTGTAGGTAACTTTCTGTCTCTCTGTGGCAACCTTTAAGATTCTTACTTTGTTGTTAGTGTTCGCCAATTTAATTATGATGTGTCTTGGTGTCAGTCTTTGGGGTTCAACTTGTTTGGGACTCTATGTATTTCTTGGACTTGGATAGTTTTTTTCTTGCCAATATCAGGGAAGTTTTCTGTCATTATTTCTTCAAACAGGTTTTCTATTCCTTGCTTCTCTTTCTTTCCTTCTGGTATCCCTATTATTCGATTGTTATTTCATTTTGTGTTGTCCCAGAGTTTCCTTAGGCTCTCCTCTTGCTTTCTAAGTCTTCTTTCCAGTTGCTGCTGTGTTTGTGTGTTTTTCTACCTTGTCTTCTAATTCGCTGATGCGGTCCTCAGCCTCTTCTAGTCCACTGTTTAAGCCTTCCAATGTGTTCTTTATTGCAGCTATGCCGTTCTTCATCTCCTCTTGGTTTCTTTTCATGTTGGTGACATTTTCATTCAGCTTATATTTCTCGTTGAGTTGTGTGTATTTGTCATTCAGCTGTTTAAACGTCCTTATAACCATTACTCTGAATTCTTTCTCTCTTAAGCTGCTAGCCTCAATTTCATTTAACTCCCTTTCTGGTGATTCCTCTTTTTCTTTCCTTTGGGGATTGCTTTTTTGTCTCCCCATGATTTCCTGTAATGGTTAATTGTAGATCCAATTGTTTTGCTACCCAGGTTCTTTTGGTGATGGTGCTACTGGTGTAATCTCTCAGTTCTCCTGGGCTTGTTAAGCTAGTGTAGCTCGCTATTCGAGCTATTTGGGTTCTCTTGATGTAGGCCTGTGATCTTGAGAGGCACAACTGTAGTGTCTAGAAGTCAGCAGCCATGGAGGGGATTATCCCAATTTTTGCTGTCTTGCATCCTTAATTGAAATCACGTGTGCCCATTGGGGACTCACATTGGCACCAAGCAACTGTCTGTCAGGGTGATGTGGCTCAGCAGGCCTGCACTCTGGAAAGGCGTGTCTGTGGTGCCCTGAGTTCTGTAGTTGTGGGGTGGGCAGACTCAGCTTTCACTGCTGCACCTGTGGTGGATAGGTGCTTACTCCCAGTGGCGGCTCACAGGAGCACCTGTGATAAGTTTGCCAGAGAGGTACACTGAAGCACTCTGAAGGGCCCTGGCAGTGTAGCCGAGTAATTGAGGTGCCTAGCTTCTAAGATTTCTCTTTAGGGTGGTTCCTATGGCCTCAGGGAGTATTCGGATTCCATGGTGTTAATCAGGGTGGAATCTGGGTATGGCTATATTGGTTGCCTGGAGACTGGAGGGAGGAGCTATCTCACAGGAGAAAATGGTGACCGGGGATTAGATATGACTCAGCACCAGACTCTTTAGCACCTCTCTTGCACCTTCTGCTGCCTACTCTCCCCAGATTCCACAACTCCACCCCTCTCCTGCACCTCAGCCACAGGTAAGTGTCTGTATCTGAAAAGCCCTATGAACTAGGTTCAGTGGAGAAAGGTGCAGGCCCCAGCGTGAGGAGGGACCGCGTCTCTGCAAGTTCCTCTCTCTTGCCAGCACTGCGCGGTCTGGCAGCTCTTCAGAGCTGCCTTTGAGCTCAGATGCCAAATCCAGACTCCAAGGTCTAAAATCCACTGCTTCCCGCAGTCCCGTGGACCCTTTTTTTTTTTTTTTTCAGTCAGACGCTTTGCCTGTCCTCAGGGACGTGGCTTGGCGCTGTGTAGTTTTCTCCCTGAGGTTCAGCAGATTCTACTGCCTAGATCTTTGATTTTACCTTTATCCGGGGGATCTCTGACCTTCCCAGCTGCAAATTGTCTCACCAGCTGCGTCTCCTTTGCCAATTCGGGCTGGATTTCATTTGTTTCAGCTGCTCCCTCTATTAGCTCTGGGACAAGGCTCAGGACATGTCCGTCTATTCTGCTGCCATTTTGTCTGTCCTGCCATTGTAATTATGGCGTGTCTTGGTGTTGGTCTTTTGGGATTCATCTTGCTTGGGACTCTGTACTTGAGTAACTTTCTTCTTCCCCATATCAGGGAAGTTTTCTGTCATTATTTCTTCAAATAAATTTTCTAGTCCATGCTGCTCTTCTTGTCCTTCTATCAGCCCTATTTTATGTATGCTATTTCGTTTTGCATTGTCCCAAAGCTCCCTTAGGCTCTCCTCCTGCTTTTTAATTTTTTTCTCTAGTTGCTGTTCAGATTGGGCTTATTTCTGTACCTTATCTTCTAACTCACTAATTCAGTCCTCTGCTCCTTCTAGTCTACTGTTGAAGCCTTCAATGGTGTTTTTGATTGTAGCTATATCATTTTTCATTTCTTCCTGATTTTTGCATAGGTTGTTGATTTTCTCGTTCATCCGGTATATGAACTGTATGACCATTACTCTGAATTCTTTTTCTGTCATGTTGCATGCTTCCGTTTCACTTATTTCCTTACTTGGCGATTCCTCCTTTTCTTTCCTCTGGGGATTGCTTTGTTGTCTCCCCATTCTGACTATCACCAGAAGGTTCAGATGTTGAGTTGCGGGGGCCTGGACTGTGTGCAGTGGGAGTGTCACTGAAGAGCTCTGATACCAAGACGTGCAGTTGCTATGGGTTGGTGGGAACCATGCTCGCCCTGGGTCAGAGTCACCGGCGCTTAGTGTGGCCTCGTATGTGCACCTAGAATCAGGGACCCTGCCTGAGCCACATTGAAACAGAGAACCCACTGGCGTTTGCCAAAAATCAAAGTCCCCTATTGCATGTCAGGAGTCAGAGGCTCCCTGTGTCCATGCCGAGAATTGAGTATCAGTGTCTCTGTTTATTGGTGCTACCTCACAATGAGAATCAGGTCCCTGTGTGCACATGTGCCAAGAATTGGAGTCACTGGCTCTTAGTATGAATGTACTGGGAATCAGGGATCTCAGGCACACGTAATGAGGAACGGAGTCCAGTCTCTGTTGCTCATTGCTGCCTCTTGCATGGAGATTCAGGGTCCCCGATCTGCCCGGGAGACCAGGTTACTCAGTCTCACTGTGTTGGCAGGAGGTCCACTTCTGCCCTGCGGTAAACAGCCTTCTGTGTGTGCTTTCCCTGAATCAAAGTGAGGTGGCACTGCCCCTTAATGTGGGTGTGGGGTCTGGTCATGCGGGTGCGCACTGTGGAAATAAACTGTATTTTGTCAAATGTATTATTTTTTATCCCCCCTGAGGATATATTTATTGATTTTAGGAAGAGAGGGAGAGAGAGATATCAATGTGAAAGAGAAACATTGATCTGAGACAGAAACATAAATTGGTTGCCTCCCCTATGCCCCCTGACCAGCAATCAAACCTGCAACCTTTTTGGTATATGGGAGGATGTTCCAACCAACTGAGCCACCCACCAGGTCTATTATTCTTTTTATACTAGAGTCCTGGTGCACAAAATTCATGCACGGGGGCAGGGTCCCTCAGCCTGGTTTGTGCCGTCTCACAGTCCAGGAGCCCCATGATCAATTGCCCCACAGAAGGAGGCCCCACCCACCCATTGCAGCACTGCCGCCTGGTAGCCTGGGCCTCCCTCTTTGGGGCGATTGATCGTGGGGCTCTGTGATCATTCACCCCAAAGAGGTAGGCCCTGCCCACCTGGTGGGTGTTCTGCTATGGATTGCTCCCACAGAGGGAAGCCCAGACTACCCGCCGCAGCCCACCAGTTGGTGGCCTGGGCCTTCCTCTTTGGGAAGATCGCGGAGCCCCCCCGATTGATCACCCTTCCAGCCAATGGCCTGGGCCTCCCTCTGTGGGTCAATGATAGGGCAATGGTGGGGCCTCCTGACCAATTGCATCACACCTGCCTTTGCTGGCTTGGCGCCAGTGGGTGTCATAGTGTGGTCATTGGATGGTCGTTCTGCTGTTTGGCCCTTTGGTTGATTTGCATATTATGCTTTTATTATTATAGATAGTTTTGAGCAACATTTGCTACTGCTTATTAAGGAATTTTGTCTATATAGACTCGTAGGATATTGGTCTGTAATTTTCTCTCTCTCTCTCTCTCTCTTTTTTTGTAATGGCTTGGTAAGTTTTTGGTATTAAGTATATTCTGGCCTGATAAAGCAAGTTAGAAAGTGATCTCACTTCCTCTATTGTCAGGAGAAGTATGTCTAGGATTGGTGATATATGTTTTTAATTGAATATTGTGTTGAATTCACCAGTGTAAACTTCCATGTCTAGAGTTTTCTTTTTTGGAAGGATTTAATTAAAATATCTTTTTATTTTCCTTGTGGCTTTGTCTTTGACCCATGAATTATTTATAAGGGTGCTCTTTAATAGTTTGGTAATGTGGTCATGGGCAACAGGGGGTGGGGGGCATATGTGGGGAGGGGTTTGGGTTGGAAATAGGGGGATGAGGACAATTATGTAATACCATAATCAATAAAGAAATTTAAAAAATAATTTGGTAATATTCATAGATATCATATATTTAATGATTTTGAGTTTAGCCCTTTTTCATCATAGAAAACACTATATAATTTTGGTCCTTTAAATTTTATTGAGTCTTATTTAATGTCCTAGCATGTGGTCTAACTTGATGTACCAATGTACCATTTACAGGTGGAGCAGAGTTCAGGTGGAGGAAGGTATAATGGGATAAATGATGGAGGGATATTTGACGTAGGGTGGTGAACACACATCACAGTGTACAGATGATGTGTTGTGGAATTGTGCACTTGAAACCTATGTAATTTTGTTAACCAGTGTCACCCTAATAAATTTAATAAAAAGAAAAAAACCACTAAAGACTTCTTATGTTCCTTCTTTACATAGCTTCTCTCTTTGATTCCATATTTTAAGTGTCCCTAACTTACTTTTTTATCCATTCTGTCAATATTTGCCATTAATTGGATTTTTTAGACAATTAACATTTTATGTAATTACTAGAGGCCTGGTGCACAAAATTTGAGCATGGTGGGGGGGTACCCTCAGCCCAGCCTGCACCCTCTCCAATAGGGAACACTTGGGGGATGTCCACTGCTGGTTTAGGCCCAATCCCAGGGACCGGGCCTAAACTGGCAGTCGGACATCCCTTTCACAATCCTGGAATGCTGGCTCCTAACCGTTCACCTGCCTGCCTGCCTGATTGCCCCTAACTGCCCTCCATGCTGGTGTGATCGCCTCTCACTGACCCCTTGCTGGACAGG
Source organism: Ia io (assembly GCA_025583905.1). Taxonomy (NCBI): domain Eukaryota; kingdom Metazoa; phylum Chordata; class Mammalia; order Chiroptera; family Vespertilionidae; genus Ia; species Ia io. The sequence goes on along the minus strand of JAJQQW010000004.1, from coordinate 104,536,149 downwards.
TCGCCCCTAACTGCCTCTGCCTGCCAGCCTGATTGCCCCCAACTGCCCCACCCCCACCAGCCTGGTCACCCATAATTGCCCCCGCTGCCAGCCTGACCGCCCCTACTTGCCTCCCCCACCAGCCTGGTTGCCCCTTACTGTCCCCCTGATGGCCTGGTTACCCCCAACTTCCCCCCCTGCTGGCCTGGTAATCCCCAACTGTCCCCCCCCCCACTGCTGGCCAGGTCACCCCTAACTGCCCCCTCTGCCAGCCTGGTCACCCCCAACTGCCCCCCATGGCCTGGTAACCCCTAACTTCCCCCCTGCTGGCCTGGTTGCCCCACACTGATTGCTGTTCGGTCATTTGGCCATCCCTCACTAACCCCCCTGCCTGCCTGGTCACTCCAAGCAGTCTGTTTGGTCATCTGTCTGGTTATTTTGGTCATGACGGCCCCTGGCTTTTTATATATTTGGACTAGTGGCCCGGTGCACAAAATTTGTGCATGGGGGGGGGGAATTCCCTCAGCCCAGCCTGCACCCTCTCCAATTGGGGACCTCTTGGTTTAGGCCCAATCCCTGTGGCAGCTGGACATTCCCTCTCAATCTGGGGCCACTGGCTCCTAACCATTCACTTGCCTGCCTGCCTGATCACCCCTAACTGCCTCTGTCTGCCTACCTGATTGTCCCTAACTCCTCTTCCTGATCACCCCTAACTGCCCCCATCTACCAGCCTGATCTCACCCCCAACTGTCCTCCTCTGCAAGCCTGATCTCACCCCCAACTGTCCTCCCCTGCCAGCCTGGTTGCCCCCAACTGCCCTCCCCTGATGGCCTGATCTCTCCCAGTCTCTCTCTCTGTTTTTCTCAGCAGTCCTCCAGGCCTCCCTGCCTCCCTGTGTCCCTCTTCCTCTTTCTCAGCTGGGAGGGGCTGGGGCCAGTGGGGGCCCCTCCGCCCTCTGTCTTCCCTCCCTTTCATCCAGGCCTCTTCAGGCCCAGTCTGTTTTGTTTCCATCTCTCCATCCCAGTCTCTCCCAGTCTCTGTCTCTGTTTTTCTCAGCAGTCCTCCAGGCCTCCCTGCCTCCTTGTATTCCTCTTTCTCTTTCTGGCTGGGAGGGGCTTGGGCCAGTGGGGGATGCTCCACCCTATGCCGGCCCTTCCTTCCATCCAAAGCCTCTTCAGGCCCAGTCTGTTTTGTTTGGAATAGTGGAGGAGGATAGGTTTTAGTTCTTCTTTGAATGTTTGATAAAACTCCCCTGTGAAGCCATCTGGTCCACGTCTTTGTTTGCTGGAAGTTTTTGTTTACCGCTTCAATTTTCTCTATAGTTATTGGCCTATTCAGGTTTTTTGATTCTTCCTGATTGAGTTTTGGAAGGTTGTATTTTTCTAAGGATATGTCCATTTCTTCTATGTTGACCAGTTTCTTGGAATAGAGTTGTTCATAGTATTTTTAATACAATCCATTGTATTTTTGTGGGGTCTGTTGTTACTTCACCTCTTTCATTTCTGATTTTGTTTATTTGGGTCCTCTCTCTTTGCTTCTTGGTGAGCCTGGCTAGAGGTTCATCAATCTTGTTTATCTTAGAACTGGCTCTTGGTTTCATTGATCTTTTGTATTGTTTCTTTTTTGTCTCTATGTCATTTATTTCCACTCTGATCTTTATTATTTCCATCCTTCTTCTCACTCTGGGTTTTTCTTGTTGCTCTCTTTCTAATTCTTTAAGGTGTAGAGTTAGATAATCTATTACCAGTTTTTATTTCTTTCTTTTTAAGGTAGGTCTGTAATGCTATGAACTTCCCTCTAAAGAGTGCTTTCCCTGTGTCCCATAGATTTTAGATTGTTGTGTTTTCATTGTCATTTGTTACCAGGATGCTTTTTATTTCTTCTTTGATCTCTTTGGTAACACTATCATTGTTTAATAGCATGCTATTTAGCCTCCAACTGTTTCATTTTTTCATTGTTTTTATTATAGTTTATTTCTAATTTTATGCCATTGTGATCTGAGGAGATACTTGTTACCATTTTTATTCTTTATGCCTGTGTTCCTTCTTCCCCTTCTATTTCTTCCTTCCATCATGTTTTTTTATTGTAGCTATATCACTTTTGATATCCTCTTGCTTCTTACATAGGTTTTTAATTTTCTCATCCATCCCATTTATGAACTGTATGACCATTACTCTGAATTATTTTTCTGACATATTGCGTGCCTTTGTTTCATTGAGTTCCTTTCTATGGTGATTCCTCCTTTTCTTTCCTTTGGTGGTTATTTCTTTGTCTCACCATTTTTGCTATCACTGAAGGGTCCAGGCACTGAGTAGTGTGGGGCCTGGGCCATAGCTGCAGGCTTGACGGGAGCATTACACACCTTGAGAGTCACAGGAGAGCTCAGGTGCCTAGACGCGCAACTGCCACAGGTTGGTGGGAGCCATGTGAGTTTGCGTGTTGAGAGTCAGTGTCATGGGAGCACTCGGGGACTGGATGGCATGGCCTCCATGGGTTGGCAGGAACCCCATGTATGACAAAATTTACAGATAATCCCAAGACACATGGGACCTGTCCTGCTGCAGTGGGTCAGTGGGAGAGGAACATGCTCCAGGACTCACAGGAGCCTGAGGCCAGGATGGCTGGAATCTCAGTGTCTGTGGGTCTGCAGCTGTGGTAGCAGGTCTTTGTTCAGAGTGGCTGTAGGGTCCCAGTTTGCATCTGGGGCCATTCTGGGTGGTGGTGAGGCTGGGATCCTAGTCACAGCAGATCTTCCCTTCAAGATGACATGGTTTCTGTGCCAGTGCCAGCCACCCGGGAATGCTTGCAGTGGTAGTGGGGGCTCACTGTCTAAGGGAGCCCTGTCTTCCAACAACCCAAAAGTCCTACAGGATCTAACTGTCCCTCATGAACACACACACACACACACACACACACACACACACACACACACACACCATACACATCCACACATCCATACACTCCCCTTTTGCTCTCTCACTCGCTCACACTCTCTCCCTCACTGCTGTCCTCTTGCCTGCCACCTTCCCCATTGACCAATACTTCTTTTAATTTAATAATTCTTCAGTTGAGAATTAATTAATTTCCCTTTGTTTTTGAAGTATATTTTTTCTGGGTGTAAAATTCTGAATTAACAGACTTAAAAATTAATTTTATGTACTTTAAAAGTATTTTTTCCACTTCCTCTTGACATTCATGGTTTCTGATGAAAAATGTATGGTTATTCAAAACACTATTTCCCATATGTGTTGTATAATTTATCTCTAACTGCTTTAAATATTTTTTTGAGCTGGAAAATTTTGAAAATATTTAATATACAGTGATTTAGACTCATGTTTCATGCAAGAGTACAAGAGGTGGGAAGGAATAACTGTTAAAGATGAAAAGATTTAAAAGCCATGTAAACCAAATACAATTTTAGAATCTTGATTTCAACAAAATAACTATAAAAATACATTCTTGAGACAATCAGGGGAATTTAATAAGGATTGAGCATCACATGATATTAAGAAATTGTTTTTTATTGTGTTGGGTATAATAATACATTGTTTTATATTATAAAAACAAAGGGGAAGTGCCCGGCTGGTGTGGCTCAGTGATTGAGTGTCAACCCATGAGCCAGGAGGTCAAGGTTTGATTCCTGGTCAGGGCACATGCCTGAGTTGCTGGCTTGATTCCCAGTAAGGAATGTGAAGGAGGCAGCTGATCAATGATTCTCTCTCATTGATGTTTCTATCTCTCTCTCACTCTCCCTTTCTCTCTGAAGTCAATAAAAATATTTTTTTAAAGAAAAACAACCAAAGGGTATGTGTTAGAACTATATATTGAAGTATTTACAGGTAAAGTTATATAATGTTTGAGATTTGCTTTAAGTTCCTTCTTTCACAAAAGAAATGTTAGGAAGAAATAGATAAAATAAGAGCAGCAGAATGTTGATAATTCTTGAAAATGAGGAATGAATACATGGAAGTTTATTGTTCTCTATAATTTTGAATATGTTTACACTTTCCATACAGTTTTCTTTTGTTTTGTTTTGAAACCAGAGGACTTGCATTCCAAAAGTGAAGCTGAGCGGAGAAACCAAGATGGCAGCATAGGTAATCACCTATACTTGCTGCCTCTCACAACCACATCAAACCCACAACTAAATGGCAGAACAACTACTACCCAGAACTGAGGGAAAGCTGGCTGAGTGGAAGTTCCACAATGAGAGAGGTGAAGAAAGCTCATTGAGACTGGTAAGAGGTGCGGAGGCGTGGAAAGTGCTGGCACCTGGATATGCTGCTCTTTAAACCAGGAGGGAGATATAAGTGCCCACTTGCTCTGAACTCCAGTTCCAGGTGAGACTCTGGGGAACCCAGACACCTACAGGGAGAAACTGGACTGTCTGGCATCAGGACAGGAACGTGAGGGTGGCTTACTCTTAGAGGTGCTCGCAGCAATCATTGTTCCTGCAGCGGGGCACCAGATGTGGAAAACCAGGAACTTCTCCAGTTCAGGGCACCCATTGCTGTTTGCTCCGCCCTGGTGATTCCCAGAGACCCCACCCACCCAATTTACAACCCCACCCAAGCTGTGCGCATTGGTTTTTGCATATGAATAGCCTGTCCTTTCACCTAAAACAAATTGCAGCTGGGTCAGAGAGCCCCAGAGATTCCAAAGAAGGCCTACTACCTGGCAGCAGCAGTGGCCTTGCTTCACAGCTGGGCCTCATCTGGGTACTTCCAAATGCCATACAAAGAGGAGGAATCTGCAGATGTCTCTGTAGCTCCTGCTGGGTGGCCCCAGACAGTGGCTGACCTTGCACCGTGTTGGAGATCCAAGAGCCAGTGTACCCAGTGGTCAGAGTGAGACCATACCGGATTACAACTTTCACATCCATAAGAGACACACTCAGGGGGCAGACTCAGTGAGCACCAAAGCCCTACTGAAGCAAGTCCTGCCCCATTAGGGTGTCTCCTGTGCAACACATCTTCCAGTGTAGACACAGCTGGTCCTCACAGCCAATTGGCCTGGAGGTCAATTCTTCCCAGTGATACCAACAGCAATCAAGGCTTAACTACAACAAGACTGTGCACACAACCCACAAAAGGGTGCACCAACAGTGTCCACCTCAGGTGACTGGGGAGGCTGAGACACTGGTCCCTATAGGACACCGACCACACAAGGCCACTCTATCAATTCAAGGAGACTTAGCACTTACCCAGCACATAGAAACAAACACAGGGAAGCAGCCAAAATGTGGAGACAAAGAAACAAGTCACAAATGAAAGAAATGGATGAAAGGAAAATACTGGATATAGAGTTCAAAACCACCGTTATAAGGTTACTCAAGAATCTTCTAGAAACTGCTGATAAATTTAGTGAGACCCTCAAGGATATGAAAAAGGACAAATCAGAAATTAAGCATACACTGACTGAAATAAAGAATAATATGCAGAGATCCAACAGCAGGCTAGAGGATCCCAAAAATAAAGTCAAATATTTGAAATACGAAGAAGCAAAAAACACCCAACCAGAAAAGCAAAAAGAAAAAAGAATCCAAAAATATGAAGATAGTGTAAGGAGCCTCTGGGACAACTTCAAGCATACCAACATCCGAATTATGGGGGTGCCAGAAGAAGAGAGAGAGCAAGATACTGAAAACATATTTGAAGAAATAATGCCAGAAAACTTCCCCTACCTGGTGAAAGAAATAGACTTACAAGTCCAGGAAGTGCAGAGAACCCCAAACAAGAGGAATCTAAAGAGTACCACACCAAGACACATCATAATTAAAATGCCAAGGGCAAAAGACAAAGGGAGAATCTTAAAAGCAGCAAGAGGAAAACAGTTAGTTACCTACAAGGGAGTACCCATATGACTGTCAGCTTATTTCTCAACAGAAACTATGCTGACCAGAAGGGAGTGGCAAGAAATATACAAAGTGATGAATAGCAAGAACCTACAACTAAGATTACTCTACCCAGCAAAGCTATCATTCAGAATTGAAGGTCAGATAAAGAGCTTCACAGATAAGAAAAAGCTAAAGGAGTTCATCACCACCAAACCAGAATTATATGAAATGCTGAAGGGTATTCTCTAAGAAGAGGAAGAAAAAGGTAAAGATAAAAATTATGAACAACTAAGTTACAACAAATACATATCTATCAACAAGTGAATCTAAAAATCAAGTGAATAAAAAGTCTGATGAACAAAATAAACTTGTGAATATAATAGAATCAGGGGCATAGAAAGGGAGTGGACTGACAATTCTCAGGGGGAGGGCGTGTGGGGGATGCAGGAAGAGATTGGACAAAAATCTTACACCTATGGACGAGGACAATGGGGGTTAAGGGCAATGGGGTGGGGTGGGAACCGGGTGGAAGGGAGCTATGGGGGGACAAAAGAGGAACAACTGTAATAATCTGAACAATAAAGATTTTTTTTTTAAAAAAGTGAAGCTGAGCAATATGCAAGGTGTTAATCAAGTTTTTAAATAATCTTTGGATTTGAATTTGATTGTGATTTGCTTAAGCATGATTTTCTTTGAATTTATGCTGTTTTGGGTTTGCTGTACTTCCAAATCTATAAATCTATCTTTCATCATATTTGAGAACTTTTAGGCCATGTTCTTTTTTCAAATATATTTTGTCCCCTAATATCTTTCTTTGCTATTACTGTGACTACATTTCCATGTGGTATAGACCTTATTTTTTATTGTCTGACAGGGTCTTGAAGCTCTGATATTTGATCTCTATTTTCCTATTGGTCTATATTTAAGTTTACCAACTCCCGTGTCTTCTCCAATCCAGTGACTTTTTTTCATTATTATATGTTTCAGTTCTAAATTTTACATGTAGTTATTTTTTAAGTTTCTATTTCTCTACTGAGCAATTATATATTTTTATTAATTTTTAGTGTATTTTCTATTACCTAATGGAGATTAGTTATAATAGCTTCTTTAAAATCTTTGATAATTATAAAATCTGTATGATCTTGATCTTGGGTTTGGAATCTATTGGTTATATTCATCGCTTAGAATTGGTCACATTTTCTTGTTTCTTTGCATGTTGAATAATTTTGAATTGTATTTTGGACTTTTTATTCTGTATCCTCATAATCCTTATAATCTTGTAAGAATGTTGATCTTTCTTGTTTTTAGAACGTTAAGACTAAGTTTGGGGAGGATCCAAGATGGCAGTGGAGTAGGTGGCAACTACACCCACTTTCTCCCAGGACTAATCTGGAATTACATCTAAAATATAGAGAAATCAATCTGAATAACCAATGGAAGACTAGATGGAGTGAAGCCTTATAATCAAGTATTTACAGAAGAAGCCACATCGAGACTGGCAGAGAGTATGGACATGTGAAAAAAGCTGGCCCTGCTCCCATGGTTAGTAACTGAGATTCTAGAATGATATTTCAGCTGTGGGTGTCCCCCAGGCCAGCTTCTCAGGCAGAGCACCAGATCTGGGAAGAAGTGTCATATAACATCTGGCTATGAAAAGGAGCAGGGACTCTGTCTGTCAGGGAATTATGGGAGTATTCTAGAGACACAGGCAGCCTCTTAAAGGGCCATTGCACAAACTCTTGTTTGCAGCCACTCACCCTGGGCTTTGGTGGAGGGAGGGCAGAGCAAACTAGAGTCATGAGAGGAGAGTCCGGTATTTGTGGTTCTAGGGAGAAAGCTGAAGGGACAGTGGTCGGGATCCCCTGTGCTGAGTCATTCTGCAACACCACAGATGCCGTATTTCTTGGGTGGAACTCACCCCTCCTTAAGTATCAGCCTGGGTGAATGCAATAACCCCACCCTCTGGACCCCATGTTGCCTGAAGAGCTCATGCTCTGTAGAGGAGTTAGCTGCCTGGACCAGCGTGTACATATCTGGGCAGATTCAGGGGGCGTCAGTGACTGAGTTGTGTGGCTTTAAGGTAGGGGCCTATTCCCCCCACTTTCCAATGAACTTGACTGGTGCTTCATTTTCACAGGAGATTTGCTAGCCCCACCCTCTGTGCTCCTGGTGTCCCCACTCTCAACTCTTGATGATTCTGCCCTTCCAAAGTCTTGGCAGAATCTGAAACAAACTGAGAGTTGTGTGGCTCTAGGATGAAAGAAATAATTCCCTCTCATGCCCACCTGGTGCAGAGTCTTCCCTTCACACAGCCAAATCTTGGTCTGTTTTGGTCTGATGACCTCTGCTGGCTTCATTCTGATAACTCCCTGAGACCCCACTTCAACACACAACTCTGTGATCACCCAGCAGGTGGCCTATGATATTTTCTGAGTGGCCTCAGACACTGCACTGGCGCTGATTTTGAACCTGTATTATTCTGGTGAATACCACTTATCCCTACCTGGTGAATTACAGAGAACCTATTTCATGCAACTGGAGTGCTACCAGAGGCTCTTTCAGTGATCCTAATAGGCAGCCAGCAGGTGGAGTCAGGCAGAGGCAGTTCTTAAGGTACCTTGGGATTTTTGCTGACCTATCCCTGGGCCCAGTGCTGGTAAAAGCCAGCGTTGGTGCACAACTTGATCCTTCTTGCATACACTCAGGAAAGGCAACCAGGAACTATGGATCACTTTGTAGCTCTAAACAGAGCCAGATACAGGCAGTATCTGACATTGGCCTGCACTAGAGTCCTTCCCAAAAGTTTCAGAACCAACATAATCAGTGGCCAGTTTTAGACAACATCAGAGCAGGATAAAATTAGTTTCATAAGCAGCATATTCAAAGGGCTATCTTAGACCCTGCTGAGGTGAATTCTGCATTTTGTGGTCAGCATCTGCACAGCAGCTCATATACTGTGGTCAGGATTGATTCTCACAGTCAGCCAGGCTGAGGGTCAATCACATGCACAAATGGGCCAATAGAAATCAACTCAATTAAAACAGGAGGGCACATAAAGGACATTTGTAAAGCACCCATCACAGGTGGTCAAAGAGATTGTGCCACAGCGTTCCACAGGATATATATATCATAAAACCACCCTACCAAAACTGGAGACATAGCAAACTTACTTTATACATAGAAACAAAGAGACAGCCAAAATGGGGAGATAAAAAAAATAAGCCCCACAAAAGAAAAAATAAATTAAAAAAAATAAGCCCCAAATGAAAGAGCAGAAGAAATCTCCAGAAAAAGCTAAATAAAATGTAGGGCAAGCAACTTACCAGATACAGAGTTCAAAAGGCTGTATATAAGAATACTCAAAAACTTAGTGAGAACTATAAGGAACCTAGGAAAAACTACAAGAATATTAGTGAGAACTACAACAACATGAAAAAGTACATAGAAACCACAAAAAAGAACTAGTGAGAAATACAATATCTGAAATGAATAATATTGGAAAGAATAAACATTAGGTTGCATGGAGCAGATGATCAAAACAGTGATCTGGAAGAAAAGGTAGGAAAAAAACACCTAATCAAAGCAGAAAAAGATAATTTAAAAAAATGATGATAGTCTAAGGGACATATTGACAACATGAAGTAAACCAACACCCACAACATAGGGGTACCAGAAGGAGAAGAGAGAGAGCAAGAGATCAAGAACCCATTTGAAGAAACCATGACTTAAAACTTGCATAATCTGGTGAGCAAAAAAGACACGAGTCCATGAAATGCAGATAGTCCCAAACAGGATGAACCCAAAGAGGCACACAACAAGACTTATCATAATTAAAAATGGCAAAGGTTAAAGACAAAGAAAAAAATCTTAAAAGCTGCAGGGGAAAAACATTTAGTTACCTATAAGAGAGCTCCCATAAGATTGTCAGCTGACTCCTGCCCCCATGGCTGCTTAACGTCCCATGCCCAGCTCAAATCAGGACCCAGGTAACAGACAGAGACTTGGCCAACAGCAGCTGCCCTTTCACTGCAACAAGACTTGAGTTGTCTTGTACCCTTGGTGTGGGGAAGTGGGTTTTTGATATCTAAATCCAGCCTACCACCAGGAATGCTCAGGGCCTACTCAAGAAGGCAAATAATCCTTTCCACTAATAGTTACAGGGTAAAATAAGATTGTTGTTAGAGTATTAACCCTTTGCATTCGCTTGCTTTTTTCTTCTACTCGGGATTTAATGCTAACCGTGTCGAGTCACACTCGACATCCGAGTGCAAAAGGTTAAATTTGACAGTAAAATAGTTTTCAAGCTAATTTAAATTGGCTAATTGAAATAAGCGAATATTCTAGAAAAATTAATTGTACTGGACAAAAAGCAGTTCCTAAAGTGATAACTAAAATTTTTATTGGTAGTTCATCTCATGATAAAATTGCGTTACATGTAATGAACCTAAAGCAGTCATATTGTAGTGCAAAAAATTAAAATTTAAAAGCTATCAAGACTACATTATAAAATTTTCAAAAGCCTCCTAATATTTAAATAAAAAAAGGGGGGATAGTAGAAGAATATTATGTAAGGAAAAATATCCAGTAAGTAAATTACATCTATTTTACTTTAGAAAATTAATTGTAATGCTAAAAGCAAGACACCCATGAAAAACACACATGGTGTCAAAACAAGCCAGAGGAAAATCATTTGGGCAAGAAATGAAAAAGGATCCCAAGTCAAATTTATAGAAAATATTCTTTTATAACTTTTGGCCGAGAATATGTTTGTATATTTTCAGAAAACAATTCCGAGACCTTGTGGATTCCGGCAACAAAGAAGAATTGACAGGACTACTCCAGCCATGAAGACAGAAGAGAAGCAGTCCAGAGATGGAAGACGCTGACATCTTCTTGCCATACTAGCAGTCAGCAGCTGTGTGTCCCTGCAGGTTGCCCAAGATCAAACCAGAAAGGGTCGGACCTGCATTACCACCATTTGTCCACCATCCAGAACTGTAATAACATTGCCGACATGTACACGTAAGGAACTGTTTGACATTGAAATTGGGTCTCAAAAGAACTGTTGGCCCAGAAAGAAACTCACTACAGACTGATTCATTTGCCTCTCAGCACAACCATTATTGCTTGTCTCATTTTCGGTTCTTATAAGTGTATTTCTAGTAGCACATGATCTCACTCATCTAGGGGAAATGATGAACAACATAGACTGATGAACAAGAACAGACCCAGAGACAAGGAGGCATGGATCAGACTGTTGGACCTCAGAGGGAAGGTAGGGGAGGGTGGGGGTTAGGGGGATAGATCAACCAAAAGACTTGTTTGCATCCATATGAGCCTAACCAGTAGTCAAGGACAACAGGGGGTGGGGGCATGCATGGGGAGGGGTTTGGGATGGGAATGGGGGGATGAGGATAAATATGTGATACCTTAATCAATAAAGAAATTTAAACAAAACAAAAAAGACTGTCAGCTGATTTCTCAACAGAGACATTTCAGGCCAGAAGGGATTGCCATGAAATATTTAAAGTGATGAAAAGCAAGAACCTACAACCAGGACTATTTTACCCAGCAAGGATATCATTTAAAATTGAATGAGAAATAACTTCCCACAAAAGAAAGCTAAAGGAGTTTGTTACCACCAAACCAGTATTACAAAGCATGTTAAAGAGCCTGCTTTAATAAGAAGGAGAGTAGAAGTCCAACATGGTGGCAGTCAGGGCCAGAGTGAGGTTGAGTGTGTAAGTGGTGAATGTGTGAGAGGGAGAGTATGTGTGAGTATGAATGTGGGAGGGTATCTGTTTGTGGGAGCTGGAGGTTAGGGGGGCAACTTGCGTGCTCCAGGCAGAGGAACTGCCACTGCAGCGTGCTGCTCAGCTAGGTACTTCTCTCCACTGAATGGAGAGTCTGCCCTTTTGAGGGAGCCGCAGGGTCCTCCATGAGAGAAGGCTGTTGGGGAACAGCCCTGCCCAGCGCCCCTAAGCAATGGACTGATGCTTATAGCCTCACTGATGAGACCCAAAGTCCCTGGGCATACAAACCAGTCATAGCGGTTTGTATGTGCACCTTGGAGGACAACCTGGCTGACTAGACTGGAAGTGTGCAGTGTCAGCCCTGCCATATTGGCGAATGGGCACCCAGCCTTCCCAACCTCCTCCACAGTAAAATGACAGGCCAGCCTGCCATATTGGTGAATGGGGCACCTGGTCCGTCCCCTGTCCCCTCCTCAGCAGTGAAGTGCCAAGCCTGTCCCAACCCCTCAGTGAGCAGAGCCACCAGCAAGCCCTGCCTCTTCAGCATCACAGTGTTCAAACTGACCCAACCCCTCTGTGAGCAGAGTGACTGGCCAGCCCCACCTACTCCACAGTAGACCTACAGCTATCATGCCTAATCATCAGTAGAGCACTCAGTCTGCTCCAAACTCTCTGTGACCAGAGCAACTGGCCTGCCTTGTCATAGAGGTGAGGGGGACACCTGACCTTCCCCCTGCATCAGCAGAGTGCCCAGTCTGCCCCAGCACCCTGATATAGGTCCAGCCTGGACACAGCAGCCTGCTTCCCCAAACCAGCACCCTGCACTCAGTGCCCATGGATGAGTGGCCCTACTGCCTTCACATGGTATTCCCAGCCCTACTACCATGACCCCATGCCCCCAGATACATGGACCTGTCATCATGACTCACTGTGACTTATTGGGCCACTGGTCAAATGGCCCTGCTGCCTGATACCACTTGGTAGACACAACCTGACATCCCCCACACTCGTGAACCTGTGACATAGACTGGAGGTGCCTAACCTGGTGCCACCAGAAGATTGGAAGTACTGCTGCAACCTTGTGGGACTAGTCACTGTTGAACACATGGACCTGCCACAGCAAACCTGCATGCCTCACCTGGCTCGCTAGACTACCAGACTACTAAAATGGGAAGACAAAGAAACAACCCCCAAATGCAAGAAAAGGAGGAATCACGAGAAAAGGAACTAAATAAAATGGAGCAAATAATTTGTCAGATAAAGAATTCAAAGTAATGGTTATAAGGATACTCAAACAGCTGAGTGAGAATTAAAAGCAACTTAATGAGAATTATAAGGAGCTCAATGAGAACTACACCAACATGAATAAGAATCAAGTGGAAATGAAGAATGACATAGCTGAAATAAATAACACTCTGGGAAGATTCAACAGTAAACTAGAAGAAGTGGACGACCGAATCACAAAGTTAGAAGACAAGGTAGGAAAAAATAATCAGAGCAGCAATAGGAAAAAAAAATTAAAAAGCAGGAGGAGAGTTTAAGGGAGCTTTAGGACAACATGAAACAAAACAACATCTGCATAATAAGAGTAACAGAAGGAGAAGAATCTGAGCAAGGAATAGAGAACTTGTTTGAAGGAATACTGACAGAAATCTTCCCTGGCCTGGTGAAGTAAAAGTCTCATAAATTCAGGAAACACAGAGTCCCAATCAAGATGAACCCAAAAAGACCCACACCAAGACACATCATAATTAAAATAGCAAATGTTAACAACAAAGAAAGAATCTTAAAGGCTGCAAAAGAGAGACAGAAAGTTACCTACAAGGGAGCTCCCATTAGACTACCAGCTGGTTTCTCAATAGAAACACTCCCATAGAAGGGAGTAGCATGAGGTATAAAAAGTAATGAAAACCAAGGGACTGAATCCAAGACTACTCTATCCAGAAGGGCTATCATTCAAAATTGAAGATGAAATTAGGAGCTTTGCAGGAAAAAAAGGCTAAAGACATTTATTATCACCAAGCCAGCAATATAAGAATTGCTAATGGGACTGTTGTAAGAAGAAATAGAGAGGGAGGAACCGGGGCATAAAGAATAATGGCAATAAATAAGTACTTATCCTACCTAATAAAAGGGAAGTATGCAAATAACCATCACTCCACTACGCCCACAATTGGGCCGGCGGCAGGTTGGGGGCGGGACTTGGGGTGGCCAATTGGGTTGACAGGATGAGCGGGGGGCGGGGACTCACGAGTCCCCGCCTTCCATTCCTCCTGTAGGCCCCAACAGCCAGCATTGCGGGAGGACCGACGGAGCCGGCGGAAGGCGCCGGTGGCAGAACTCGGGGTGGCCGATTGCATGGCTGCCAGCACCAGTTTTCCACCAGCAGCAGTTTTCCTCTGGCCACCCTCCGATCGGAGAGCCTCCCGATCGGAGTTCCCCTTGGGGTGGCTGATCGCGCTGGCGGGAGGCGCTCCGATTGGCGGATGGCCAGAGGAAAACTGCTGCTGGCGGAAAACTGGTGCCGGCAGCCAGGTGAAGGAAGGTCTATTGCACGAAACTTAGTGCAATGGGCTTCTAGTCAATAATAACCTTAAATGTAAATGGATTAAATGGAAACATGACCCATATACATTCACTCTACAAGAGACCCACCTCAGAACCAAAGACTCACACAGAATGAAAGTGAAGGGGTGAAAAAAATTTTCCATGCAAATGGAAATGAAAAAACAAAGGTGGAGTAGAAATATTCATATCTGACAAAATAGACTTCTAAATGAAGACTATAACAAGAGACAAAGAAAGTTCCTACATAAACCTAAAGGGATAGATACAAAATAGGATATAAACCTGTTAAACATATATGCACACAATTTAGGAGCACCTAAATACATTATAAAACTTCTAGAGGACTTAAAGGGAGAGATGGATAGCAATACAATAATAGTAGGAGACTTTAACATTCCACTCACATCACTGGATAGATCTTCTAGACAAAAAAAATCAACAAGGAAACAGCAACTCTAAATGACTCACTACATCAAATGGATTTAATAGACATTTCACCCCAAAGATGCAAAATATACATTCTTCTCAAGTTCACATAGGACATTCTCAAAGACAAAGGTTAGTTTGTTGCTGGGGTCCGGCCGATTGGAACCAAGCAAGATGGGTCAGACACTCCCTGGAGCCCTCCTGCAGTCCCTCCCTGGCTCGATCATACACTGGTGGGGTCCCTCAGCCTGGCCTGCACCCTCTTACAATCTGGGACCCCTCGGGGGATGTTGGAGAGCCAGTTTCAGCCTTATTCCACAGGCCACTCCCCTTGGGAGGGTGCCAGACACAGGGCTCATGGCTGGTGAATGCTGCTAAGGCAGCGCAAGCCTCTCTTATCAGGAATGATGGGGCATGAGTCCGGGGCAGGCACAGTGGGGCCAGGATGAGCGGGAACAACGGGTAGGAGCTGCAGATGGTGTTGGACTGTGGGTTTCAGCCTGATCCCTGCAGGTCACTCAGAGGGACCCCACGCATGCACGAATTTGTGCACTGGGCCTCTAGTGAATAAAATAAAGGAAGAAATAAAAAATTTCATGGAAACAAATGAAAATGAACACACAACAACCCAAAACTTATTGGCACACAGCTAAAGCATTCCTGAGAGGAAAGTTCATAGCACTACAGGCATATCGCTAGAAATAAGAAAATTTTATAAAAAAAAACAATCTAATACTACAACTTAAAGATCTAGAAAAAAAACAAGAAAAGCCCAGAGTAAGTAGATGAAAGGAAATAATAAAGATCAGAGCACAAATACCATATTTTTCCATGTACAAGATGCCCCCATGTATAAGATGCCCCCCACTTTTCTAACCCAAAATTAAGAAATCAATATTTTAAACAGTTTGCTGGTTTCCTCTTAAGGCCTTCTTTTTTTTTTTTTTTTTTGGCATCTTAAGGAGTTGTTCTTCCTGTTTTCTCCACTGTCTGATCATACACTCAGTGGGAGGAGGTCCAAATTGTCTCTCTGCAGCTCTATTTCCATGCTTTTTTGCATAGCTGATTACATTCAGTTTGAATTTTGCAGAGTAAGACAATTGCTTACCAGTATTGACATCTTTATGGGCTCAGAACACTCTGGTCCCTGTTGCATCTATGCACTCTCCACCTCCACCTCCAATTATGGCATCAGCTGATGTAACAAGTAACAATAAGGCTCATGATTGGAGGGAGCCTGTTTAACAAGGTATGGGCAGCTACGTACCCCATGGCTCCCTCCTCAGCTAACTTCTGTGTATAAGAAGCCCCTCAACTTTCAGTCTAATGATTTTAGAAAAAAAATAGCATCTTATACATGGAAAAATATGGTAAATGACATACAGACTAAAAAAGCAATACAAAAGATCAATGAAACTAAAGCTGATTCTTTGTGTTTTTTTAATTTAATTTTTTTCATTTTAAAATATATATTTTATTGTTGATAGGATTACAGATATCTTCCATTCCCCCCCTCCAAGCTCCTACCCTCCTTCAGGTCTCCACTACCCTATTTCTCATGTCCATGGGCTATGCCTATCCTAATATATAAAAACCCAGGGTTGTAAAATCCAAAATGACTGAAGACTCGACCCACCAGATGTCAGTGCTGGGTTGCTGTGGCAACCGAGTACTGACTGCCCACCACTGTGGGCACCACAACCCAGCACCAACTGTCAAGGGGGTTGCAGATCAGGCCTGAAGAGAGGCCTGGGGAGAGAGAAGCAGGGTCTGATCCATAGCCTCCATGGCAGCTTTTGATCAGCCCTTGCCTCTCTCTTTCTCTTGGGGCCTGGCCAGCAGCTCTGCCTCTCTTTCTCTCCAGGCCTCCACTGGGGCTGCTGATCATCCCTACCCCTCTGACCAGGCCCGTTGATAGGCCCAGAGATGCTGACTGGCATAGAAACCGACCAATCAGAACCAAATCTGGGTGAAGTGTGAGGAGCCAATGGCTGCCTAGGAGGCAGAGCTTTTGATGCTGATTGGCATAGAAACTGACCAATCAGAACCTAATCTGGGTGAACTGTGAAGGCAGAACCTAAGGTGGGGGCTGAGGAGGGATTTTAAGGGCAACAGCTGTTTAGTGTAGGGTGTAAGAAAGTGGTTCAATTTTTAAATGACCGGTTTGGCAGTATAGTGCATATGGCTATCAGTCCAGATATAGGGATTATGTATTTTTGTCTGCCAAGAGCATCTCCTCCTGATGAAAAAGGCTCCCCCCGCACGCCATTTAAGCAATCCTATCCTATATGATCTATCTATACTACTAAAAGGGTAATATGCTAATTAGACCGGGTCGACCGGCCATCTTCCGGATGTCTGACTTCCTTCCGGACAAAGCCATGGTGATGGGGGCCAAGGCAGAGGCCATTGGGGCGATCAGGCTAGCAGGGGAGGGCAGTTGGGGACGATATCAGGCCAGCAGTGGAGAGCAGTTAGGGGTGATTAGGCAGGCAGAGGCAGTTGGGAGCGAGATCAGGCCAGCAGGGGAGGGAAGTTAGGGGCAATCAGGCAGGCAGGCAGAGGCAGTTAGGGGTGATGAGACAGGCAGGAAGGTGAGTGGTTAGGAGCCAGCAGTCCCAGATTGTGAGAGGGATGTCCAACCACCAGGGTTGGGCAGTGGTGTGAGCGGGGCTGCCATCGGACAGGGGACTGAAGGTTGTGGTGGGAGAGGCTGGGCCGGGTCATGGAGGATGGGCCGAGACCTGCCCATGTGCCTACTGCAGCCTCGCAGCCTACAGTTCCTTTCAAAATGCAAAAATTCATGCACTGGGCCCCTAGTCCTATCTAATAAAACAGTAATATGCAAATTGACCGTACTTTCGCTATGCCCACAGCCAATCAGAGCGAACAAGATGGCGGTTAATTTGCATATGCTGAGGGAGGGGAGTGAAGAAAGCAGAAAGCATGGTGGCTGTGCGGGTGGGTGGTGGCGCAGCTGTGAAGCACGCGGCCATGGTGGCCTCTGAGGCGGTGGCGGGCAGTGTGAGCGGCAGTGGTGGGCGGGGCGTGCAGTGGAGGCGGCAGGCGGGGCATGGCGAGGCGGGTGGCACGTACTGGGGCGGGTGGGGTGCGCAGCAGCAGCAGCACGCGGGGCTGAGGAGGCGGCGGCAGCGTGCGCGGTGGGTCGGGGTGATCAGAGGCGGCAGCAGTGCACGGCCACAGAGGCAGCTGCGTCAGTGGGCGCAGAGGGTCAGGAGTGCGGGGCGAGGTGGGCTGGGTTGGGTGGGCGGGACGGGTGGGAGGCACCCCACCCATTCGGCCTGCCCCGCCCTGCCTGCCGCAGCAGAGGTGGGGGGGCGGGAGGGAAGCCCGCCACCAGAAGTCTTGCAGGAAATATTCCTGCAACGGATCCCTAGTAAGTATATAAGTTCTTTGGTTAATCTCTTCTTGTCTCCCCAACCTCACATTGAGGTATGTCAGGCTGTTCCATTCCTCCATGATTCAGGTCTTATTTTGTTGGTCAATTCATTTTGTTCATTAGATTCCACAAATAAGTGAGATCATGAATATTTGTCTTTCTCAGTTTGGCTTATTTTTCTTAGCATAATATTTTCCAGGTCCATCCATGCTATAAGATCTCTCTCTCTCGATCTCTCTCTCTTTTTACAGCTGCATAGTATTCTGTAGTATAAATGTCCCACAGCTTTTTTATCCATTCATCTACTGATGGGCACTGGGGCTGTTTTCAAATCGTATCCATTGTAAATAATACTGCCATTAACATACAGGTGCATATATCCTTTCCGATTATCTTTCTTTTTGGTGGGGGGAGAGTTTAGGATATATTGCCATGTGCTATGTCAGCATAGCCAAGGGTTCGGCAAGCCTGAGGGAGGGCCGGCGAAGGATGAAGAAAAGACAGACAAAGAGAATAAGCTGGGTCTAGGTGGATCTTCTGTGCCTGGCTGAGACCACAGAGAAAGATCCAGATGGCAAGTTGAGCCCTTATTTTATAGTCAGAGGTAAACAAGGTAGTGGTCACCATAGTTACAATGTTCTTGTGAGTTTCACTTGTTTGGCAGCACTTGCTACACCTCCCACAGCCCATTAGCTACCCAGGAAGGATCTAGGGAGCGTCATAAGGTCAAGCTTAATTATGCTAAGAGGGCTGTGCCCTCTAAGCTGGGACTTGTTTGCGGCTTTGCCAACAGGTCAATCCAAGGTTTAACCATATAACCACTCCCTACATCTCACCCTTCTTTTATTTTTAAGCTACCAATAATGGAAGTAAAACTTAAACATTAAGGACAAAGTTCTGACTATTAAAATATTAACAAAACAATGCCAATGCAAAACCCAGACATGGCTATTAATAAAACAATGCCAATGCAACACAACAATAATAGAGAAATCAAATTACAGTAACATTTTTCTACTAAATGAAAGTTTCTTTTGCTGATTTATTCAGAGTCCTCAGATTTGGCTGCACAAGAGTTTGCAGAAGACTGGCAGCTAACCAATGCTATCATGGCCAGAAACATGATTGAGGGAGTAGCTTCCACATCTTGCTTTTCTACCATCTGCTGGGCCTCAGTTGTTAACTTCTTCAGCTGACCCCATGTTGGCACCTCGGTCTCTTGCATAGCCTTCGTCATCTTCCTTTTCCACTTTGCTGTCATCGGGGCAACTCTCAGTCTTTTGAACGATGGGACAAGGAGCTTCTCTGGGTCCATTGTGGTGACGCACATAATGCTCTGGCACCCAAATTGGCTGTGCTGCTCCTTCTGGAAAGATACAAACACAACCTCTTACCCACATCATTACTGGATCTGGTCCAAACCATTGTCCAGTTTGTGCATCTTTCCACTGAGCTAACCCCGCGAAGGGTGTTGTACAGGAGGCCTGATGTTTTTCGGCTGCTGTATGACCCTCTGCATTGCAATTCAAAAAATTTAAAGTATAAAGAACATGACTGAGTTTATTTTGAGGTGATGCATAACATCCATGTCCCCCTTTCTGTTTTAGTAATTTCATTTTAGGAGTACAATTGGCTCTTTCCACTATTGCTTGACCTTGAGAGTTGTAAGGGATACCAGTTTTATGACAAATTTGATATTGCTGACAAAATGCTGAAAAGCAAAACTAGTGTATGCGGGTCCATTGTCTGTCTTTAGCTCTAAGAGGGGACCTAATACCGCAAAGGCAACTAGGCAATGATTAATTACATGCCTGGGTTAACATGTACCCATCTATGCTTACCAAATTCTGGTATGTGGGTGACATCTATTTGCCAGATTTGATTAGGTTTAAGACCCCTAGGATTAACCCCCAACGATTGTACAGGGCAATGAATTACACACTGAGAGCACACTTTAATAATTTGACGAGCTTGCTCCCGAGAAATACAAAATTGTTTGTGTAAGGCAGCAGCATTTTGATGATGCAAAGCATGGGAGGACTGGGCAAGAGAAAATGGGGTAGCCTCTTGCATTACAGCAAGGAGGCTATCAGTAGCATCCATTGCTTATAGCTAATGGACCAGGGAGACCTGAATGAGACTGGATATGACCAATGAAGCAGGGAAATTGTCATTCTCTAATGACTTTTTGAAGGTTGAAAAATAAATGAAAGAGTTCCTCCAAATTAGTGTGCCCTATAGTAGCTGTTTCAATAATTTTGGCCATACTTACCACTATCACTATATAGTTTAATAGTCTCTGTAGCAAAGTCTGTCAAGGCATAGATAAAAGCTTGTATTTCTACCCGTTGTGCTGAAATATTAGAGGTTTGAAGGACCTTTGCATCTCTGGTGCAATAGTATCCAGCCTTTCCAGAACTGGATCCATCTGTAAAAATGGTTAATGCCTGAGGTATAGGTTGTGACTTCACTATCTTTGGGAAGGTAAAGGTAGTAACTGAGAGAAATTGTAAAACCTTATTTGTTGGATAGTGGTTACCAACCTGTCCAGAGAAATTAGCAAGTGCAACTTGCCAATTTGTTGATCATTGCCAGAGCCAGTCTTGCTGTATAGCTGTAAATGGCACTACAATAAGGTCAGGGTCTTGGCCAACTAATTGGCCTGTTTGAAGGTGGGTTCGAGCTATTAGCTGGGAAACTGAATCATGGAAAGGAGTTAATACCTTAATTGGAGAATGAGCAAATATAGCCATTCAATAACTCCAGGAGCTTGCCAAATGACCCCAGTCGGTGTAAGTGTCACAGGGAAAATTAAAACCTGTAAAGGAAGTGTTGGAAGCCGCCCATTGTCTTCACTAGCAGAGAGGTGTGGACAAGGAACCCGGAAGGCTGGAGACCTTGAGCTCTGAGAGGTCAGAGCTCTGCACCCACTGTCTAGTGGAGACAATGGGAGCTGAAGCAACTTCCACCTTTTAGTTTTATGTAAATCCTTGCTGATGGGCTATCATTGGAATTGCCTGCCTAAGGGCTATGGGTGTATCCCAGACCTGAATAAAAGGGATGGCAAGGCCAGGGCAAAGGGGAGCCCTTCCTCTTGAGCTGGGCTCCCGCCTGGCCCCCAATTCCCAAATTAATGTTTTCTTGTCTAGTCTCTTTCATTTGTGTGTGGCCTCTTCCACAGCCCAAACCCTGAACCTGAACCCTGAACCATGCGGGACGTGGGGGGGACACTCGCAAGGAAGGGAGTAATCAATTCTAGTAAGTTGTGCTGAACTTAAGGCATCCTCAACTTTATGTAAGGCTGTCTTGGCTTCCTCTGTCAAGCAGCATGGGGATGACAGAGATGAATCTCCCCTTAGTATATGAAATAAAGGGCTTAAGTCAGCAGTGGTTAATTTTAAAGCAGGTCGAACCCAATTAATATCTTCTAATAATTTTTGGAAGTCATTTAATGTAAGTAAAGTGTCAGTCCGAATTTGAATTTTCTGAGGTTTTATTGTTTTTCCCTCAATAATGCTGCCAAGATAAGAAAAAGGAAATGTCCTTTGAACTTTTTCGGGTGCTATGCATAATCCAGCACAATGCAGGGAATTCTGCAAATCTGTATAGATATTATTTAGATGCATTTCATTTTCATGAGCTAAGAGAATGTCATCCATATAATGAATAATATAAGCCTCGGGATATATTTCCCTTAGAGGATGAGTGGCTGCAGCCATAAAATCCTGACATAAGGTAGGACTATTGGCCGTGCCCTGAGGCAATACTTTAGCTTCATCCCAAACCCACAGGTGCTGTTCCCTTGCTTCCTCCAAACCTTGCTCATATTTGGGAGAAAGCACATCACCCGGAGGGCTCTCTCCCACAGGAGCTGTAGCCCCAGGGACTGGAGGAGGCAGTGGAGGTGCATTTGGTGTAATTGGAAGCCTCTGGCAGCCTTCCCCATCTTTCTAGATTCCCCTGCCACATTCATCCACTCCCCTTCTGGAGTGGGCTCTAGGCAGTCCTGAATCAGGGACCACAGACTGAAAGTAGAGGCAGGCATTTCCTCTGGACCTTCAGCTATATAATGATCGCAAAGTTGTTTTCCTACCTTCTCCCATGCCTCTATATTTACCTTTCCTTCCTCAGAAAACCATGGGCAGGTTTTACTCACAAAATCCAACAAATCGAAAAGCTGTTTATACCTCACAGAACAGCCCCTTGCTTGGAGCATAGCCTTAAGCATGGATACGTATAAATTATTTTCCTGCGATCCTGAATTTCCCATGTTTTACAACTAGGTATTACTAAACTGCGCTCCTTACCTTCATTTTTGCTTTCTGCACGTGCTTCACTGGAGCGTCCTTTCACCGACAATTGCAGTTCCCTCACACTCAGGTCTGCATTGAGTGCCACTGGGGCTGAATTCAGGCCCGCATTGAGTGCCACTTGGGCCGAACTCAGCACCGCTTTGGGCGCCACTTGTGCTGCGCAGGCATAGCCAAGGGTTCGGCAAGCCTGAGGGAGGGCCGGCAAAAGATGAAGAAAAGACAGACAAAGAGAATAAGCTGGGTCTAGGTGTATCTTGTGCCTGGCTGAGGCCACAGAGCAGATCCAGACGGCAAGTTGAGCCTTTATTTTATAGTCAGAGGTAAACAAGGTAGTGGTCACCATAGTTACAATGTTCTTGTGAGCTTCACTTGTTTTGGCAGCACTTGCTGCACCTCCCACAGCCCATTAGCTACCCAGGAAGGATCTAGGGATCGTCATAAGGTCAAGCTTAATTATGCTAAGAGGGCTGTGCCCTCTAAGCTGGGACTTGTTTGTGGCTTTGCCAACAGGTCAGTCCAAGGCTTAACCCTATAACCGCTCCTTACATTCCCAGAAGTGGGATCACTGGATCAAAAGGCAGTTCCATTTTTAATTTTTTGAGGAAAATCCATACTGTTTTCCATAGTGGCCGCACCAATCTGCGTTCCCACCAGCAATGAACTAGGGTTCCCTCTTCTCCACAACCTCGACACACTTGTTGTTTGTTGATTTTTTTTATGATAGCCATTCTGACAGGTGTGAGGTGATATATCATTGTGGTTTTAATTTTGATTTCTCTGATGATTAGTGACTGAGCATTTTTTTCACCTGTCTCTTGGCCATTTCTATATCCTCTTTGGAGAAATGTCTATTTAGGTTTTCTGCCCATTTTTAAATAGGATTGTTTGTCTTCCTTTTGTTAAGTTGTATGTGTTCCTTAGTTATTTTGGATATTAACCCTTTATCAGATATATCATTGGCAAATATGTTCTCCCATGCAGTGGTCTCCCTTATCAATTTGATTATGGTTTCTTTTGCTCTGCAGAAGCTTTTTATCTTGATGTAGCCCCATTTGTTTATTTTCTTCTTAGTTTCCTTTGCCCTAGGACAGTGGTCGGCAAACTCATTAGTCAGCAGAGCCAAATATCAACAGTACAACAATTGAAATTTCTTTTGAGAGCCAAATTTTTTAAACTTAAACTTCTTCTAATGACACTTCTTCAAAATAGACTTGTCCAGGCTGTGGTATTTTATGGAAGAGCCACACTCAAGGGGCCAAAGAGCCACATGTGGCTCGCGAGCCGCAGTTTGCTAACCACCGTCCTAAGAGATGCATCTATAAACATATTGCTATGTGAGATATCTGCGATTTTACTGCCTATGTTCTTCTGTGAGATTTTTATGGTTTCATGTCTTACATTTAAATCTTTTATCCATCTTGAGTTTATTCTTGTCTATGGTATAACTTGGTGGTCTAGTTTCATCTTTTGCACATGTCTGTCCAGTTTTCCCAGCACCATTTGATGAAGAGACTGTTGCTACACCATTGAATGTTCTTGCCTCCTTTGTCAAATATTAATTGACTGTAATGGTGTGGGTCAATTTCTGGTGTCTCTGTTCTGATCCATTGGTCTACAAGCTTGTTCTTGTGCCAGTACCAGGCTGTTTGGGTTATAATGGCTTTGTAGAATAGTTTGATATCCTTCGACTTTGTTCTTCTTTCTCAAGATTGCTGCAGTTTTCAGGAACTTTTATAATTCCATATACATTTTTGGAATTTTTTTTCTAGTTCTGTGAAGTATGCCATTGGTTTTGAATAGGGATTGTGTTGAATCTATAGATTGTTTTGGGTATTATAGACATTTTAATTATCTTAATTCTTCCAATCCATAACCATGGTATATACTTCCATTTGTTTGTATCTTCCTCTATTTCCTTTTTTCAGTGTGCTATGGCTTTCCAAATACAGGTCTTTTACTTTCTTGGTGTGAGAATAAACAAGTAATCTTTTCTGTCAAAAAACAATTTAGACAGCCACCATTTTGGACTGTGTGACTTGCAGCCACCATGTTGGCCACATGACTTGTAGCTCCCTGGGGGCCACCATCTTTAAACAGCAAAGGCCAAAGGTGCATTTGAATTAGCCAATGGTGAAAAATTGTGAGCCCGAACTCCAATCAAGAGTGAGGGACAGGTCACGTGCACCAGGATTAAAAAGCCAAGCAGAAACCTGCTCAGTGTGTGTGTGTGCTCCCAGATCATGTGCATGCATACCCTACTGCGCAGAAGTAAAGATATTTGCCTTGCTCCCTGATTCCCAAGTATGCTTTGTGAATTTGGGGGCTTGCCTTATTTATTACAATTTGGGGGCTCATCTGGGACACCATTTTTCATCACAGGGGGAAATTGGACTCCTCTCCTGAGGAAATGCACCCAGCTGCCAAGTTGCAGTGAGAGCAGTGAGGAGGGACAGCCATTTCCCCCTGGGCCAACTACAAGCTCAGGATTGAGAGTCAGCCAGCAATGCATGAAGGGACCAAGCAAGACCCGTGGAAATCAGGTAACCTCATGCAGAAGCCAAGGTGGGAAGTTGGACTGAGTACTACTTTGGTGATTGGGTATCCTCGGAGGTTGGGCATAAGTAACTGGGATGTGTCTTAGACATAAAATGAGTGCAGAGTTCTGATCTGTGGTTCTGTTCTCCTGAGAGGGAAGCAGCCAGAGAGGGATGAAGCAGATCTCAGGGAGTATGAGAAACCTCCAATATGGGGGTTGAGTACATAGTCACAAAGGACCTGTTGAGGATGGGAAACAGAAATTCTAGGCCTAAGGAATACATTCCCCTGAAATAGTCCATTGGGAGAATGTTGAGATTCTGGGGAGAGGCAGTTCCTGAACCAGGGACAGAAGACATTGCCCTGCTTTGGTGTGTTTTTTGTTTTGTTTTGTTTTTTAATGCAGGGCATTATGTGGTATAAACATTTAGTGTGTTGTGCATGCCTGTATAAAAGTGTTTCTGTTGATGTTTTATGTCTTGTGGTTGTTTAAAGATGGGGCAAGACCTGCTTTGGGGAAGCCCAGTTATGTTGGTGAAGCTGAACATGTGACAGAGACTGCAGGGATATCCCAGAAGCTGCCAAGAATTTTTAATCTTGGGGACTCTTCCTGCTCTCCCTCTCAGGGTGTCAGCCACCAGAAACTCTTAGCTAGTGAGGTTTCTGTCTGTGTGTCTGTAATGTAATTTTGGCTTTCTATCTTTTAGGGAGTTTACTCTTCCCTGGTTTATGAATATAGGGACAAAGATTACATGGGGAAGTAAGCTATACAGGCTGGGTTGGGCAACAAGGTTAATGTTTCCATGATAAATGGGCAGTTATTGAATGAGGATGGGCTGCATTCCAAGGGTGACTCCCAGGTCCTGGGGACGTACGACTCCCAGCCAGGTTGGTATATCCTTTCTTTGAACAGCAAGGGCAATCATGGTTAACAGCATAATTAATATTTCCCATAACCATAGATAGTCTCTAATGTTCTATTTTTCCCAATAATACTGGGAAGAACAGATATATAGAAGTACCTTCTAGCAGTGAAGGGGGCAGGGCATTCCTATTTTATAAAGGAAAATAAAATGAAATAGTACTTTCACATTAAAGCCACTGAAGGCTGGTGTGTTATCCCTTTTACAAAATCAGTCAAGAAAGTGCTTTGGGTAATAATTGGCTTTAAAATCTCAAAGTAGTAAAAAATGATAATAAAAATAAAATATCAAAGTTGTTAAAATATAATAAATAGATGTAACTAAAATGAAAGGTTTGTGATAAAGCTTTTCAGTGATAATTATAAATATCCTATCTAATAAAGAGCTAATATGCAAATTGACCCTCACACCATCACACAGATGTCCGCCCCCATGTGGTCATAGATGGCCACCACAAGATGGCCGGCAGGGGAGGGCAGTTGGGGGCAACCAGGCTGGTAGGGGAGCAGTAAGGCATCGATCAGACTTGCAGGTGAGTGGTTAGGGGGTGATCAGGCAGGCAGGAAGGTGAGTGGTTGGGAGTCAGCAGTCCTGGATTGTGAGAGGGATGTCCGACTGCTGGTTTAAACTGGCAGTCGGACATCCCCCGAGGGGTCCCAGATTGGAGAGGGTGCAGGCTGGGCTGAGGGACATCCCCCCCCCCCCAGTGCATGAATTTTGTGCACCGGGCCTCTAGTATTAATGATAAAGGTCCAGTCACTCAAGAGGAGATTGACTATGCTCTCTGTTGGAGGACAGGGCCAGTAGTCCTTCTCCCTGTAAAAGTAGAAAAGCCTAAAAGAGAACAAGGGTGGACACAGACGGGAATCCCTTGCATTGCCTTCCCCTCTCTATGCAACCAGGGGACAATCTGAGGGAACAGCCAAGATGGCGATTTACAATCCCAACCTCCTCCTCAGGAGGAGGGCTGTCCTGAGGCCACTGTGCCACCAGAAACCAGCTTTTCTAGTTTTCTAGGTTGCAAAAGGAGCTGGAGAGTGTAAAAAAAAGGTGGTGGGGGAACGTTAAAGCCTCTGCTGGAAGACCCACATGACTTAGCTGACCAGTTAGACCCATTTGGGAGCCCACAGGTGCATATGTAGACTGAATTATTGTCTATCTTGGAAATACTATTCTCTAGAGAAGAAGGGGGAATGATTCGAAGGTTGGCTATGGCCATCTGGGAAAGGGAGCACCTGGCTGGCCCTGGAGTACTTCCATCAGATGTAAGATTTCCCAACCTGGGAGCTCCAGTGGGAGCATACCATAGAGGCCCAAAGGTGACACATGAGAGATCTCAGGGAACTAATAATTAAAGGGATTAGGGAAGCAGTTCCTTGGTCTCAGAACCTAAATAAAGCCTTCAATATTCAGCAAGGCAAAGAAGAAGGACCTTCTGAATTTTGCCAAGACTAAAAGATTAAATGAGAAAGTACTCTGGGCCAGACCCTGAGGACCTGTTAGACCAAGGAATATTAAAATTATATTTTGTCACCAAAAGTTGGCCTGAAATCTCAAGAAAACTACAAAAGTTATAGAACTGGAAGGGTAGAAGTGCAGAAGAGCTATAAAAAGAGGCACAGAAGGTCTATGTACATAGAGATGAGAGAGGCAGAAACAGAAAGCTAACATAATGCTCACAACTGTAGAACAAGTGGCCCAGGGAAGGGCTGGCCCTGAGGGCCAGAAATAGAGGCCACAAAGGTATGGACATCCCAAAAGAGGGGGAGCATGTGGGACACACACACACACACACACACACACACACACACACACACACAAGGAAGGGACCCCTCACTGAGCCTTTAGACCCCAAAGCCAGCATTCTCACCCCCTTCCCAAAGAACAGTTTCTTTACTTAACAGTCCTGATACTATCAGAAGCTGAACTCATTATCACCCAAACCTTAGTATGTTATCTCTAAGGAAAAATGTGGCAGTTTTAAATCCAAGCAGCTAGGGGCCTGGGAACCTGAAGTTCTAGAAGAGGCTGCAGGGCCTGCTCCCTTCCCCCCTCAGCCTTTTCTCCAGCCTCATATGCCTAAATGGTAACTTAACCCTTTGCACTCGCTTGCTTTTTTCTCTATTCCTTTATTCTAATGCTAACTGTGTCGAGTCACACTCGACATCCGAGTGCAAAAGGTTAAAAGCTTTGGAGCATTGCTGGGTTAAATAGAAAAAAAAATTTTTTTTTAATACCTAGGTACTTTGAAATAAGAGGATACTTAAACGTTAATTAATCTCATATGGATAATCTAGAGGATAGATTTGAATCTATTAATTGAATACAATGTGAATGTATTATTAATCTGAAAAATGCTAAGTACTTAACTTAGCACCTAAAATTTAAGGTTTCTAAGAGTTAAAAATTCTAGCCAATGGGAAAGAAATTATATGATTTTGGTAATAGAAGGCATGAAGTGTGGAGATGCATTATTTAAATAATTAGGAAATTAAATTGTTCTAAAGCCAAATGAAAAATATTTGTGAAAATTTATAGAAGGATTGTGAAGAGAAACCTTAAAGGGAAATTGTAGGTAGGTAAATCTAAAGTAGGCTAATACAGAATATGTTTAGACCTTTTCTAGGAAAAAAGTTTTCTGTTAAAAGGGAAAAGGTTTTTCCTGTATTTGCCTAAGAAGCATAAGTTCTATAAATTATTGGAGTAATTATATATTGTGATATTTTAATCAGGTACTTAATTGCTTTAAAAAAGTGATCTTAATTGTGGGATTGAAGTTTTACTAGCTTATGTTTGTGTTTAATACCCTTTTGTCACTTTGAA
The DNA here is from genome assembly GCA_025583905.1 of Ia io. Lineage (NCBI taxonomy): Eukaryota > Metazoa > Chordata > Mammalia > Chiroptera > Vespertilionidae > Ia > Ia io. The sequence continues at coordinate 104,507,593 of JAJQQW010000004.1, read as the reverse complement.
TGCTATATAATCTTTTGGTAGAATGGATTTGACAAACTTCCTAGGATTTGAATTTTAAGATGTTTTTTTTTTTATTTTATTTTATTTATTTTTTTACCTAGAGTTGGCTGTAGGTGATTCCAATAGGCCCTGGAATGCCTCAATACCTTCCTATAATTGAGACTAGGGACCAATTTCTTAAGAACTATGTACTGTGTATCTTTTCTACTTTACTCTCTCTCAGGTTAGAAGGCCGCCTGACCCAAGGCCCTCCTCTTGAGTTTCTGGTTCATCACCATTGACCAGGAGATTACGTTTGTTCTAATCAAGACTTGGAAGGGAAACAAGTTGGAACCCTCCTGTAAAGGACCTTACCTGTCTTGCTTACCACAGAGACTGCTGTTCGGACTGCAGAGTGAGGTTGGACCCATCATACCCAGTTTAAGGGCAGATACAACTCACCTTGAACAGCCATACCAGGACATATCCCCCTAAAATTGATGCTAAAAACTGTGAGCTTTCTTAATAAGCATCATGTACTGGGTTCTATTTGTTTTAGGAATCTGGCAAATTGCAGGGGCTTACAATGTGGACTGGGGAAAAATGTAAAATCTGGATCATGCTTACCCAGTTAAGTTATTGATTACAGATAATTTGAATGACTTGGATATTTCAGCCTTTATGTCAAAAGATTGGCTAGGACTAGATTTAGGAGTAGAGGTCACAGGACAAGATCCCCTAGGCCATTACCACCACCATGAAAATAGAAGTAGGACATAAGGGAACAAAAGCCTGGGTGGAATGGATTAGCTATTCTGTACGTTCCCTAAATAAAAGCAACTGTTATGCTTGCGTGGCAGGAAGGCTAGAGGCACAAGTGGTCCCATTTTCATTCAGGTGGACCTCAGACCGTAATGGGATGGAATATATGCTTGCCTTGTACCAGGAGGAAACCACCTGGGAAAATGTTCCCATTCAACAGAAGTAAAGAGCAAGTACCCCCACAAAATGATCCATCCCGTCCTCCCACATAAACTATACCTCCTGCCTCTCAAGGGGGGAAACAGTGCTCGAAGTTTATGAAAAATTTATCTGGATGCATAAATGACTGAGTATCCTCAGAAGCCAATCATTCTGCACTGTAAATACCCCATGCTGATGTCCGGTGGTGTCATGGGGGACCCTGACTGTGGCCTTGCCCAGCAATTGGAGTGAAACTTTCACTCTGATACAATTGGCTATCCCTTTCACTTTGGCTTATCATAAGCCTTTTTCAACAGACAGACAGACTGGGAAGAGGAGAGACAGTCCAGGGGGCTCCTTTGATCCCCACATATACACAGATCCCATTGGGGTTACAGGAGGAGTGCCAAGGAGTTTAAGGCTAGAAATCAGATTGCCATAGGATTTGAATCTGTCCTGTGCTGGTGGCCTACTGTAAACAAGAATGTAGCTGGATTAATTATATTTACTACTAGAGGCCTGGTGCACGATTCGTGCATGGGTGGGGTCCCTCGACCTGGCTGGCGATCGGGGCCAATTGGGGCCACGGGAGGTTTCAGGGAGGGGCTGTGGGAGGTTGGTTATGGGAGCACACTGACCACCATGGGGCACTCGTGCATTGAGTGTCTGTCCCTTGGTGGTCAGTGTGCATCATAGCCACCAGTCAACTGGTTGTTCGGTCATTCAATTGTTCAGTAGTTTAGGTTTTTATATATATATAGATAACCAGCAAAGTCTCATTAACTATGCTCAAGATGCAGTTAAAGGGACAGCTGAACAGCTAGATGCCACCAGCAGGATGACCTGAGAGAGTAGGTTGGCCTTGGATCTGATTCTGGCAGAAAAAGGAGAAATATGTGTAATGTTGGAGTCAGTGTTGTATATGCATCGCTGACAACACAGCAGACGGACAGTCACTGAGGCCCTAAGGCAATGGCAGCTTTAGCTAATGCTTTAGCTGGAAGCTGGGATCTAGGATCCTTTCTCTGATTCATTAAAGCAATGGTTTGGAAGGTGGAAGGGAATGATGATATCCACGTTCACCCCTTTGATTAGGAGTTACAGTGATGGGATGTTACATCATCCCATGTATGGGGAACCCTATCCAAGGGTTAATTGAAACTGCATTGACCAAACAGCAAAATAGTCTTCTAGACACAGCAGGGCATGAAAGTCAATAAATGTCAGCTGAGTTTGAAGAAAAGAGTTTAAATAAAGAAAGGGGGTTGGGGAGGGAAATTGTGAGAATAAACAAGTAATCTTTTCTGTAAAAGAACAGTATAGACAGCCACCATGTTGGCCACATGACTTGTAGCTCCCTGGGGGCTGCCATCTTGAAATGGCAAAGGCCAACCCCTTCCTTTGAATTAGCCAATCGGGAAAGACTGTGCGCCTGAGCTCCAATCAAGAGTGAGGGACAGGTCACGTGCATCAGGATTAAAAAGCCAAGCGAAACCTGTTCAGTGTGCATGTGCTCCCAGACCATGTGCGTGTGCACCCTACTGCACAGAAATAAGGATATTTGCCTTGCTGCCTGGCTCCCAAGTATGCTTTGTGTTCTACCAGGACCCCTGAATTTGGGGGCTCGTCATATTTCTTATAATTGTTAATTTTATTCTTAGGTATCTTATCTTTGTTGTTGTTGCAATGCTAAATGGATTGCTTTTTGAGTTCTCGGAGAGCTCATTATTGGTGTATAAAAATGCTATCGATTTCTGGATTTGATTTTGTATCCTGCTACCTTGTCGGATTCATTTATTAAATCTAGTAGTTTCCTGATGGATTATTTAGGGTTTTCTGTGTACAATATCATGGCATTTGCGAATAATGAGAGTTTTACTTCCTCCTTTCCAACTTGGATGCCATTTATGTCTTCTTCTTATCTGATTGTTGTGTCTAGGAATTCCAGTACTATGTTGAATAAGAGTGGTGAAAGCAGACCAAACCAGTTTGGCTCAGTGGATAGAGCATGGACCTGTGGACTGAAAGGTCTCAGGTTCGATTCCGGTCAAGGGCATGTACCTTGGTTGCGGGCACATCCCTAGTGGGGGGTGTGCAGGAGGCAGCTGATTGATGTTTCTCTCTCATCAGTGTTTCTTTTTTTTTTCCAATTTTTTTTATTAAGGTATTATATGTGTACATATCTTACCATTGCCCCCCCACACCCCACTCCCATATATGCCCTCACCCCCCAGAGTTTTGCGTCCATTGGTTATGCTTATATGCATGCATACAAGTACTTTGATTAATCTCTTATCTTCCCCACCTCTCCCTAACCTTCCTGCTGTAATTTGACAGACTGTGTGATGTTTACTGCCTTCTTATCTATCTTTTTGTTCAAGTTTTTAATGTTCTTTATTATCCATAAATGAGTGAGATCATGTGGTATTTTTCTTTCATTGACTGGCTTATTTCACTTAACATAATGTTCTCCAATTCCATCCAGGTTGCTGCAAATGGTAAGAATTCCTTCTTTTTTATGGCAGCATAATATTCCACTGTGTAGATGTACCATTGTTTTCTGATCCAGTCATCTGCTGATGGACACCTAGGCTGTTTCCAGATCTTAGCTATTGTAAATTGTGCTGCTATGAACATAGGGGTGCATATATCCTTTCTTATTGGTGTTCCCAGTTTCTTAGGATATATTCCTAGGAGTGGGATTACTGGGTCAAACGGGAGTTCCATTTTCAGTGTTTTGAGGAAACTCCATACTGTTCTCCACAGTGGCTGCACCAGTCTGCATTCCCACCAGCAGTGCACGAGGGTTCCTTTTTCTCCGCATCCTCGCCAACACTTGTCGTTTGTTGATTTGTTGATGATAGCCATTCTGACAGGTGTGAGATGGTACCGCATTGTTGTTTTGATTTGCATCTCTCGGAAAATTAGTGACTTTGAGCATGTTTTCATGTGTCTCTTGGCCTTCCTTCTGTCTTCTTTGGAAAAGATTCTATTTAGATCCGTTGCCCATTTTTTTATTGGATCATTTATCTTCCTTTTATTAAGTTGTATAAGCTGCCTGTAGATGTTGGAGATTAAACCTTTATGAGTGATGCCATTTGCAAATATGTTCTCCCATGCAGTGGGCTTTCTTGTTGTTTTGTTGATAGTTTCTTTTGCTGTAAAAAAGCTTTTTATTTTGATGTAGTCCCATTTGTTTATTTTCTCTTTAGCTTCCATTGCCCTAGGGGCAGTATCGGTGAAGAAGTTCTTTTGACATATGTCTGAGATTTTGCTGCCTGTGGATTCCTCTAGTATTTTTATGGTTTCCCGTCTTATGTTTAAGTCCTGTATCCATTTTGAGTTAATTTTTGTGTATGGCGTAAGTTGGTGATCTAGCTTCATTTTTTTGCATGTGTCTGTCCAATTTTCCCAACACCATTTGTTGAAGAGACTGTCTTTATTCCATTGTATGTTCATGCCTCCTTTGTCAAATATTAATTGAGCATAGTGGTTTGGATCAATATCTGGATTCTCTATTCTGTTCCATTGATCTATATGTCTGTTCTTGTGCCAGTACCAGGCTGTTTTGAGAATAGTGGCTTTGTAATACAGCTTGAAATCTGGTATTGAGATCCTTCCTACTTTATTCTTCTTTCTCAGGATTGCTGTGGCTATTCGGGGTCTTTTTTTATTCCAGATGAATTTTTGGAGAGTTCTTTCAAGGTCTGTGAAACATGCCGTTGGTATTTTAATGGGGAGTGCATTGAATCTATAGATTGCTTTGGGTAGTATGGACATTTTAATGATGTTGATTCTACCAATCCATGAACATGGTATGTTCTTCCATCTGTTTACGTCTTCCTCTATCTCTTTTTTCAGTGTCCTGTAGTTTTCCGTGTATAGGTCTTTTACCTCCTTAGTTAAGTTTATTCCTAGGTATCTTAATTTTTTTGGTGCGATGGTAAATGGGATTGCCTTTTTAGTCTCTCCGTCTGTAAGTTCACTATTGGTGTATAGAAAGGCCATAGATTTCTTGGCATTAATTTTGTATCCTGCTACATTGCCGAAGTCATTTATTAAGTCTATTAGTTTTTTGATGGAGTCTTTCGGATTTTTTATGTACAATATCATGTCGTCTGCAAATAAAGACAGCTTTACTTGTTCTTTTCCAATTTGGATGCTTTTTATTTCTTCTTCTTGTCTAATTACAATAGCTAATACTTCCAGTACTATGTCAAACAGAAGTGGTGAGAGTGGGCATCCCTGTCTTGTTCCTGTTCTTAGGGGAAATGCTTTTAATTTTTGCCCATTGAGTATGATGTTGGCTGTGGGTTTATCATATATAGCTTTTATTATGTTGAGGTATGAGCCTTCTATTCCCACCTTGTTGAGAGTTTTTATCAAGAAAAGGTGTTGGATTTTGTCAAATGCTTTTTCTGCATCAATTGATATGACTATGTGATTTTTATCTCTCAATTTGTTTATGTGATGTATCACGTTTATTGACTTGCGGATAATGTACCATCCTTGCATTCCTGGGATAAATCCTACTTGGTCATGGTGTATGATCTTTCTGATGTACTGCTGGAGCCGATTTGCTAGAATTTTGTTGAGGATTTTGGTATCTATGTTCATGAGGGATATTGGCCTGTAATTCTCTTTCATTGTGTTGTCTTTATCTGGTTTTGGTATTAGGGTGATGCTGGCTTCATAGAAGGAGCTTGGAAGTGTTCCTTCCTCTTGAATTTTTTGGAATAGTCTGAGGAGGATAGGTTTTAGTTCTTCCTTGAATGTTTGGTAAAACTCTCCTGTGAAGCCATCAGGCCCCGGGCTTTTGTTTGCCGGAAGCTTTTTGATGACTGTTTCAATTCCGTCCATAGTTATTGGCCTATTGAGCTGTTGAGATTCTTCTTGATTGATTTTTGGAAGGTTGTATTTTTCTAGGAATATGTCCATTTCCTCCAGGTTGTCCAGTTTGTTGGAATAGAGCTGTTCGTAGTATTTTGTAACAATCCTTTGTATCTCAGCGGGGTCTGTTGTTATTTCACCTCTTTCATTTCTGATTTTGTTTATTTGGGTCCTCTCTCTTTGCTTCTTGGTGAGCCTGGCTAGAGGTCCATCAATCTTGTTTATCTTTTCAAAGAACCAGCTCTTGGTTTTGTTGATCTGTTGTATTGTTTCTTTGGTCTTTATGTCATTTATCTCCGCTCTGATCTTTGTTATTTCCTTCCTTCTGGTTACACTGGGCTTTTCTTGCTGCTCTTTTTCTAGCTCTTTGAGTTGTAGGGTTAGGTAATTTATTAACATTGTTTCTTGTTTTTTGCAATAGGCTTGTAGAGCTATGAACTTCCCTCTTAAGACTGCTTTCGCTGTGTCCCGTAGATTTTGGGTTGTTTTGTTTTCATTGTCATTTGTTGCCATGATGTTTTTTATTTCTTCTTTGATCTCTCTGGTGGCCCAGTCCTTGTTTAATAGCATGCTGTTTAGTCTCCATGTGTTTGATTTCTTTGGATTGTATTTAATGTAGTTGATTTCCAGTTTTATGCCACTGTGATCTGAGAAGATGCTTGATATAATTTCTATCTTCTTGAATTTGAAGAGACTTTGCCTGTGACCCAGCATATGGTCTATCTTTGAAAATGACCCATGTGCACTTGAGAAGAATGTATATTCTGTGGCTCTGGGGTGAAATGTTCTGAAGATGTCAATTAATTCCATCTGGTCTAGTGAGTCATTTAGGATTGCTGTTTCTTTGCTGATTTTTTGTTTAGAGGATTTGTCCAATGGTGATAGTGGGGTATTAAAGTCTCCTACTATGATTGTATTGCTATTAATCTCTCCCTTGATATCCTCCAGGAGTTTTTTTTATGTATTTGGGTGCTCCTATATTGGGAGCGTATATGTTTACCAGAATTATTTCTTCTTGTTGGATTTCTCCCTTTAGTATTATGAAGTGGCCTTCCTTATCTCTTGTTATGGCAGTCACTTTGAGGTCTAATTTGTCAGATATAAGTATTGCTACCCCACCTTTTTTTTCATTTCCATTTGCCTGAAAGATATTTTTCCATCCCTTCACTTTCAATCTGTGTGAGTCTCTTGTTCTGAGGTGGGTCTCCTGTAGACAGCATATATATGGGTCATGTTTTTTTATCCATTCAGCCACTCGATGTCTTTTGATTGGAGCATTTAGTCCGTTTACATTTAAAGTTATTACTGAACGGTATTTGTTTGTAGTCATATCTATTTTTGTTCTGTATTCCATCTTACCTGTTTATTTCTTCTTTTTACAGTATTCCCTTTAGCAATTCTTGCATTGCTGGTTTGGTGGTGATAAACTCCCTGAGTCTTTTTTTTTTTTGTCTGCGAAGCTCCTGATTTCCCCTTCAATTTTGATTGATAGTCTTGCTGGATATAGTATTCTTGGATTCAGTCCTTTGCTTTACAACACTTTGTATACCTCCTTCCATTCACTTCTAGCTTGTTGTGTTTCTGTTGAGTAATCATTTGACAATCTGATGGGTGTTCTTTTGTAGGTAACTCTGTCTCTCTCTTGCTGCCTTTAAGATTCTCTCTTTATCATTTATATTTGCCATTGAAATTAAGACATGTCTTGGTGTGGGTCTTTTGGGGTTGATCCTGCTTGGGACTCTCTGTACTTGTGTAACTTTTATCTTTCCCATATCCGGGAAGTTTTCTGTCATTATTTCTTCAAATAGATTTTCTAATCCCTGCTGCTCTTCTTGTCCTTCTGGCAGCCCTATCATACGCATGTTACTTCGTTTCATGTTGTCCCGAAGCTCCCTTAGGCTTTCCTCCTGCTTTTTAATTTTTTTCTCCAATTGCTGTTCAGATTGAGCTTGTTTCTGTACCTGATCTTCTAACTCACTAATCCGGTCCTCTGCTTCTTGTACTCTACTGTTGAAACTTTCCATGGTGTTTCTGATTGTAGCTATATCACTTTTCATTTCTTCCTGATTCTTGCATAAGTTGTTGATTTTCTCATCCATCCGATGTATAAATTCCATGACCATTACTCTGAACTCCTTTCCGGTCATGTTGTAAGCTTCAGTTTCACTAATTTCCTTTCTTGGCGACTCCACATTTTCTTTCCTCTGTGAGTTATTTCGTTTCCCCATTCTGGTTATCACCAGAAAGCTCAAGTTTCCGTTTGCGTGGACCTGGGCCGTGTGCTGTGGGGACTTCGCTCCACCCGAGTTTTACTGAAGTGCCCTGACACTAGGACGTGTGGCTGCCTTTGGTTGGTGGGAAACAGACTTGCCCAGGGTCATTGTTCCCAGTGTTCCGTGTGGTCTCATGTGCACCCTTAGAATCAGGGGCCCTGTCTGCACCACACTGTTGGTATGTGCCGAAAATGAGATCCTTAGCATGTGCCAGGAGTCAGAGTTTTCCTGTGTCTGCACCAAGAATCGAGTGTCAGAGTCTCTGTTGCCTTATGCGGTTTCTCATTGAGAATCAGGGTCCCTGTGTGTGCATGCACCAACAATTGGGGTCGTTGGCTCTTAGTGTGAATGCGCTGTGAGTCAGGGATCCCAAGCAGCTGTGTCCGGCATGCCAAATTCCCTGAAGTGGAGCTGCGTCCTGTGTGTGCTCTCTCTATTGAGCCAAATCGGCTAGGGCGCACACTCTCAAATCCCTGAAGGTGAGCTGCCTCTGTGCACTCTCCCAGAATCCCCGAAGAGGGGCGGAGTCTGTCCTGCACGCCAAATTCCCCAAAGGGAAGCCCCTCTGTGCATGCTCTAAGATTCCCCGAAGGGGAGCTGTGACCCGCAAGCCAAATTCCCTCCAATTCCCCAAAGGGGAGCCCTCTGTGCACAGTGACAGATTTCCCCGAAGGTGAGCTGCTTCTGTCCCGTGCGCCAAATTCCCTAAGGCGGAGCGCGTCCCTGTGCAAAGCTCTGCTGCTTGGGCGAGGGGCGTGTCTATCAGTTACTATGGCGCTATCCGAGTGCACCTGCAGGGAGGGGGATAGGCTCTTTGACTCACGGGAATCTGCCGGGAAGTCTGGATTCTTGTTGTTTCTTCGTCTGAAGCTGTGATAGCAGTTCTCTGTCCCCAGTGGCTGCAGGGTCCTGGTTTGTGTCAGAAGCCAGGATCTGAGTCTCAGGCAGCTGTGTTTCTCAATATGGTGTGGTCTCCGCGTCCGCACCAGCCGCCGAGAAGTGTCCGCTTTGTGCGCGGGGCTCCGCCGTCTAGAACTGCCCGGTTAGGCAGCCCCTTGGAAGACCTGCAGAATCTAACTGACCCTAGCTCATACACACACACACACCACACACGTCTACACGTCTACACTCTCCTCTATGGGTTCCTCACTCACACTCTCTCTCCCTACCTTCTTGCCGGTCACCATCTTTTTTCTTCTCATCAGTGTTTCTAACTCTCTCTCCCTCTCCCTTCCTCTCTGTAAAAAATCAATTAAAAAAAAATGAGTGGTGAAAGCGGATATCCTGCTCTTGTTCCTGTTCTTAAGAAAAACACTTTTGGTTTTTCCCACTGAGTTGTTGACTGTAGTTTTGTGACATACGGCCTTTATTATAATGAGGTATGATCCCTCCACTCCCCCTTTGCTGATAGCTTTTATCAGAAAAGAGTGCTGGCCCTGCTGGCATATCTCAGTGGTTGAGCATTGACCTATGACCCAGGAGCTCACAGGTTGACTCCCGGTCAAGACACTCATGGGTTGTGGGCTCTATCCCCAGTGTGGGGTGTGCAGGAGGCAGCCAATCAATGATTCTATCATCATTGATGTTTCTATTTCTTAGTCCCTCTCCCTTCTCTGAAATTATATATATACTAGGGGCCTGGTGCACGAAATTCGTGCACTGGGGGTCGGGGGTCGCTCAGCCCAACCTGCCCCCTCTCACATACTGGGAGCCCTCAGGGGATGTCCTACTGACGGCTTAGGCCCCCGCCCCATGGGGAATAGGCTTAAGCCGCAGTCTGGCCTCCCTTTGTGGAAGGCAACCGGGCTGATCAGGGGAAGGCGCCAGCCCCATCACCCTGCTGCTGCAGCCACTGCCAGTCACCGCAGCCACCAAGGTGTTTTCATCAACACGGACTCCAGTCCCTTCACCAAGAAAAAATGACAACTTTCTTTAGGCATTTTCAAGATGTGTCTTTCATAGGCTATGCATTTCTTTATTTATTTTTTATCCTCACCTGAGGATGTGTTTCCATTGACTTTTAGAGAATGTGGAAGAGAAAGGGAAAGACAGAGAGAAACATCAAAGTGAGAGGAACACTTTGATTGGTTGCCTCCTGCATGAACCCTGATTTGGGCCCCGGCCGGGGAGGAGCCTGCAACCTAGGTACATGCCTTTGATCAGAATCGAACCCAGACCCTGCTGTGGGCAGGCCGAGGCATTATCCACTGAGTCAAACCAGCTAGGGCATGATATGACATTTCTTAGCCCTCCAGCAGCAGACCTTCATTTTTTTCTCCAGAAGTGTGGTGGAAAAACCCTAGATCACCTTTTTGGATTCTTATTACCCAAGTTACTAAGAATATTACCAATGGCATACAGGAAGCTTAGCCAATGTGCAGTCAGAAAAGGTGTTTCCTCTACAGTTCACACCAATTGAGGATTGGGCCCTGCCCAGGCCTAAAGCCTCTGGCTGAAGCTTAAGGCCTGGGCAGGCCCCTCTAGCTCCCTCTGATCACTGGCTCAGCCCCTGCCCAGGACTTCCCAGACCAAAAGCCTCTTGGGCAGGAGCGGACCCCCAGCTCCCTGCGATAGATTGCAGGGGGGCTGCTCTGGCACTGGAGGCTTTCGGCCTGGGGCCGGAGTGGACACCCAGCTCCCTGCAATCGATCGCAGGGGGTCCGCTGGTGCACCAGGCCAAAGCAACCCCCAGCTCTCTGCGATCGATTGCAGGGGGTCTGCTCGTGCACCAGGCCTAAAGCCTCTGCCGGAGTCTTTCGGCCTGGTGCCAGAGCGGACACCCAGCTCCCTGCGATCGATCGCAGGGTGTCCACTCCTGAACCAGGCCGAAGCAACCCAGCTCCTGTGATCGATTGCAGGGGGTCTGCTCTGGCACCAGGCCAAAAGCCTCCACCAGAGGCTTTCAGCCTTGGGCTGGAGCGGACACCCAGCTCCCTGCGATCTGTCGCTGGGGGTCTGCTCAGGGCGCCTATGTATGCAAATTAACCACCATCTTGGTTGCGTTAATTTGCATACTCACCCTGATTGGCTGGTGGGCGTGGCTTGGGCGTAGCAAAGGTGCTGTCAATTTGCATATTACTCTTTCATTAGGTGGTAGGATATATATACATATATATATATACATTGATATGATCATATGGTTTTTATCTTTCAATTTTTTTATGTGATGTATCATATTTATTGATTAGCAAATATCGTACCAGCTTGCCTCTTGGAATAAATCCTACTTGATCATGGTGTATGATCTTTTTAATATATTGCTGGATCCGAATTGCTAATATTTTGTTGAGGAATTTAGCATCTGTGTTCATCAGGGATATTGGTTAGTAATTTTCTTTGTAGTGTCTTTACCTGGTTTTGGAATTAGGATAATGCTGGCTTTGTAAAAAGAGCTTACACGTGTTCCTTCTTCTTGAACTTTTTGGAATAGTTTGAGAAGGATAGGTGTTATTTCTTCTTTGAATGTTTGGTAAAATTCACCTATAAGTCAATCCAGTCTAGGACTTTTGTTTGCTGGAAGTTTTTAAATTACTGCTTCAATTTCATCAGTTGTTATTGGCCTATTCACATTTTCTGATTCTTCCTGATTGTGTTTTGGAAGATAGCATGTTTCTAGGAATTTGTCCATTTTACCCAGTTTGTTGGCATTGAGTTGTTCATAGTATTTGTTTACAATCTTTTGTATTTCTGTCATGTCCATTGTTATATTGCTTCTTTAGTTTCTGCTTTTATTTATTTGGGTTCTTTCTCTTTGTTTCTTGATGAGTCTGGCTAATGGTTTATCAATTTTGTTTATCCTTTCAAAGAACGAGCTCTTAGATTTATTTATCTTTTGTACTGTTTTTTAGTCTTTAGTCATTTATTTCTGCTCTGGTCTTTGTTATTTCCTTCCTTCTACTTGTTCCGGGATTTTCTTGCTGTTCTCTTGATCGCATTCATTTAGTTGCAGAATTACATTGTCATTTTCCTTGTTTCTTGAGGTTGGGCCTTATGTCTTTGACTGGAACATTTAAGCCATTTACATTTAAGGTTATTATTGATAAGTATTTATTTATTGCCATTATTTTTCTTTATGCCTATGATCTTCTCCTTTCTCTCCCTTTTTTCTTCTTAAATCAGTCCCATTAACATTTCTTGCATTGCTGCTTTGGTGATAATGTACTCCTTTAACCTTTTTTTTTTTATAATCTGGAAATCTTTTTATTTCACCTTCAATTTTAAATGATAGGCTCACTGGATACAGTAGTCTTGGATTTAGACCTTTGGTTTTCATTACTTTGAATACTTCATGCCACTCTCCTCTGGCCTGAAGTGTTTCTCTTGAGATATCAGTTGACATTTTTTCTTTTATTGATTTCAGAAAAGAAGGGAGAGGGAGAGATAGAGACATCAATGATGAGAGAGAATCATTGATCAGCTGTCTTCTGCACACTCGCTACTGGGGATCAAGCCAGGCATTTGCCCTGACCAGGAATTAAACTGTTATCTCCTGGTTCATAGGTTGACACTTAACCACTGAGCCACACTGGCCAGGCAAAGTCAGTTGACATTCTAATATAAACTCCTTTGTAGGTAATTTTATGTCTCTCTCTTGCTGCCTTTAAGATTCTTTCTTTGTCTTTAACATTCGCCATTTTAACTATGATGTGTTTAGTTGTGGGTCTCTTTGGGTTCATCTTGATTGGGACTCCCTGTGACTCCTGAACTTGTGTGACATTTTCCTTCATCAGGTTGGGGAAATTTCTGTCATTATTTCTTTAAACAGGTTCTCTATTCCATGCTCACCCTCTTCCCCTTCTTGAAGTCCTGTAATGCGGATGTTGTTACATTATACCTTGTCCCAGAGCTCCCTTAAGCTATCTTCCTGCTTTTTAATTATTTTTTCTATTTCTTGCTCTAATTGGATGATTTATTTCCACTTTGTATTCCAAATGACTGATTTGGTCCTCTGCTTCATCCAATTTACTTTTAATCACTTCCAGTGTCTTCTTCATTTTAGAACATAATTTTTCATTTCTGTCTGTTTTTCATATAACATTTTTCATTCCTGCCTTATTCTTGTTAATGGCCTCTGTTTCCCTTTTCTTGCTGTTGTAATTTGTACTGAGTTACTTAAGTATTTTTATAACTGAGAAGATTAACTTGAAACACAGACAGATAGGGTAGGGGTTCAGTAGAAAACAAAGGCAGGTGGAACATAGACAGGGATATACATGGCAGTTTGAGCAAACCTGATCACATAAACCAACAAAGCAGATATAATAGAATGTTTTTGGACACACACAGGAGGCATAGGAAACCAAAGGAGGACCTGCAACAATAAGGAGTACTGACACATAGAAACAGAGAAAGTTTGGCATATGAACAGAGGAAGAACACATAGAAACAGGGAAAGTTCAGGTCTGTTGCTGGGCAAGAACATTTGAGGGAATCAATCAGGTGATGCCACAGATAGATATAGAGCAGATGTGTAGCAAATACTAGTATATGTCCCTGGACTACAAGGCTTTATGGGCAGTCCATTATTGGGCCCCCCTCCCTGTGTGGGGAGTCTGAATCTACTTGTAATAAATTTTCCACACTTTTGCTTCAATCTTCTGGTCCTCAGAGCTCATTATTTGTCATCACGAGACACAACCCAGGGGGAAAAAAACCTTGGTGCACTGTTCTGGTTATCATAACCATTGCCTTGAACTCTATATTTGATAGGTTGCTTGCCTCCACCTCATTTAGTTCTTTTTCTGAAGATTCCTTCTTTTCTCTCATTTGGGGTTGTTACTTTGTCTCCCTATTTTAGCTGTCTCTTCGTATTTGCTTCTATGTAATTAGATAGAACTTCCATGCCTAACAGTTTTTGTGGGATGGCCTAATTTAGAAAGTGTTTTGAGGGATCCAGTGGTATAGTTTATTCACCTGAGATGGATGCTCTAGGAATTCCCCTTGTGTGCATTGTTTTGGCTGTCCTGTTGTAATTGGAACTTGATTGTTGATGTCCCATGTGTCAGAAGGATCTCCCCTCTGACTTGTTGCCAGTTAATTTTAACCCCAATTTTATCATACCAGCTGTCCAGTGGTTGGGGACTCCTTAGCCCAGAGGCTGGGTGTGCCTTGAATCTCACCCCTTTATTGACCCTGTTCTCAGCTGTTCTTTCTCCACCCATGGAGCTGGTCCTGCAGGTGTCAGCTGCAGGTGCTTGTGGTCCCACTGGCTTTTGCCCCACTGAGCAGTCCAGGATGGTATCTGGAGCAGGGACCCTAAATGATAATTAGATCAAAGACTCAGAGCCTCCAGAGAACTGCATCTGCCTGCAGACTGATTGAATTCAATCTTGAGTAGCCTCAAGCGATCATCCATAGGTGGGGTGAGAGGTTTTCCAACAGGGTGGAACAACTGCTTATGCCTGGAGGCTAATTGTTATTCTCAGTCCATTTATGGGCCTCAGAAAATCCACAGGATGAGGCAAGGGACTTTACAATAGAATGGGTCAACTCTCGTTCCCCCAGACAGAAACCCCAGGATAACAAAGGTTTACCTGAGAAAGATGAGCTCTGCAGTGTGAAGGAATGACTCAGCACAGGAAACCGGGGTGTATGCCTTCTGAGCTCTAACCCCAGAGACATTGATCTTGGCTTATGTTTATACAGCTCCAGTCCACTCTGCCCTCCCTCTGCCAGAACCCAAGGTGAGTGGCTGCATTCAAAATGTGTTAGCCCTTTAAGTGGATGCCTGCATTTCCAGCTGTCTCTCCCTGGCAGACAGCAACCCTGCTGTTTTTCACAGACAGATGTTGTGTGAGCATCTTTCTCAGTTCTGGTGCTCTTTGCTGGGGGGCCCAGATTGGGGATTAGAGTCTAGAGACCCTAGAGTTCTCAGTGGCAACACCCCCACTCTCTAAAACTTCAGTTGCTGTCTGTGGGAGCCCAGCCAGCCCTTTCACACCTCCATCTTTCCTGCGAGTCTCTATGCAGTCTCCCTTTCTGTCCTTGGTTATCAGGGTTCTCTCTAGCTAATCTTCAGTTGATTATTGAAGGTATTTTTTTGGTATTTTAGTTGTAACTCCAGTTTGTTCCTGGGAGCATGTCAGTGAGCTTCCACTTACTACACTGCTATCTTTCCTCTCTTAAGAGCTAGATCTTTGAAAAGATAAAGTTGATGCAGCTTTAGACTGACTCATCAAGAAACAAAGAGAGAGAATACAAATAAATAAAATCAGAAATGAAAGAGATGAAATAAAAACTGACACCATAGAAATAAAAGCATTATAAGCACATACTATGAACAACTATATGCCGACAAGCTAGACAAGCTGGATGAAATGGACAAATTCCTAGAAAATTACAACCTTACAAAATTGAATTAGGAAGAAGCATAAAACCTGAATAGGCCAATAACAACTGATGAAATAGAAGCAGTAATAAAAATGCCAGCAAACAAAAGCCCTGGCCCAGATAGCTTCACAGGAGAGTTTAACAAAATATTCAAAGAAGAACTAACACCTATCCTCCTCAAACTATTCCAAAAAATCCAAGAGGAAGGAACACTTCCATGTAGAGGTTTTTATCTCTTTTCCGCGTCCATCAAGGAAAAGGAAACAGGTCAGGTTCCTAAGTGGAGGAGCTGGGGATTAAGAAATTAAAGAAAGAAAGAGAGCAAGATGCAGAAATAGATTTATAAAGCTGGGAGCTAGGTGGGCGCCATTCTCTCTGATGGAGAGGCAGCGAGCACCCTGAGCCATGCAGCAGGTTTATTTTATAGGATCAAAGTAGCTTATTTGCATTCTTAAGTAGGCCCTAGCATTACTGGATTTACATATCTAGACCCGCCCCTGCCAACACCTGGACAAAGGTTAAGTCAGAACTGAATAACACCCCCCGCCTTCTTGCGGGGCGGGGGGGAGGGGAGGGTGTACCTGGGGACACGACTCTGCCAGTGCCTCGGGCTCAGCTGACAATTTAAAGAAATGTCCATGTGCCTTCCCAGGTGGTCCTCTACATCTCACCCTTTTTTGTTTTTTAAGCTACTATAATAAAAATAAAATCTAAACATTAATAATAAAGCTCTAATATTAAAACAATTGCAAACAATGCCAATGCAAAAACTAAACTACATACATGTTATCATTTTCAAAACTTGACTGTCAAGAGCAAAACTCTGGCTACTAAATAATAACAAAACAATGCCAAAGCAAAACAACAATAAGAGAGAAATCAGAACTATGGACATGTCAACATTTTTAGCTACTAAATGAAAGAAAGTCTCTTTTGCTGCTGGTGTATATTTACTCAGAGTCCTTGGACTTGGCTGTGCAAGACTTTGCAGAAGACTGGCAGCTAACAGATGCTAGCATGAGCAGGAACATGGTTGAAGAAGTAGCTTCAACTTCTTGCTTTTCCACAATCTGCTGTGCTTCAGTCATTAACTTCTGCAGATGACTCTATATTGGCACCTCAGTCCCTTGTGTAGCTTTCAGTTTTCTTCTTCTTCCCCTTTGCTGTCATCAGGCAACTCTCAGTCCTTTTGAGTGAAGGGACACAGGAGCTTCTCTGGGTCCATTGTGGTGATGGACGTAACGCTCTGGCACCCGAATTGGCTGCATTGCTCCTTCTGGAAAGATAAAAAACAACCTCTTCCCCACATTATTACTGAATCTGATAAAACTTTTGTCTGGTTTTGTACTTCCTTCCACCTAGCTAACTCGGTGGAGGCTATTGTATAGGAGGCCTAATGCCTTTCATCTGCTGTACGATCCTCTGCATCACAATTCAAAAAAATTTTAAAGTATAAAAAGCATGACTGAGCTTCTCTTGAGGTGAAACATAACATCTGTCTCCCTTTTTGTTTTAGTAAATGATTTTGAGAGAATGATTGGCTCTTTCCACAACTGAGTGACATTCATTTTGCCAGATTTGATTAGGTTTAAGTCCTCTGGGATTTACCCCTAAAGTTGTCACAGAAAGGTGGATAACATACTGAGGACATTGCTTCCAATAAAACATGGAAATTGTCCTTCTCTAATAACATTTTAAAGACTGAAAATTAAATGAAAAGTTCCTCTGAATTAATGTGCCCTATAGTAGCTGTTTCAATAATTTTGGCCATGCTTACCACATAAGCACTATCACTATAGGTTAATGGGCTCTGTAGTAAAATTTGTTAAGGCATAAATAAGAACTTGTATATTTACTGAAATATAAGGGGTTTGAAGGACCTTTGCTCCCCTGCTGCAGTAGATCCAGCCTTTCTAGAACTGGATCCATCTGTAAAAATGATTAATGCCTGAGGTATGGCATTTCTTTTAATGTTGCAGTTAATACCATTCCCTGTATTAGAAATAAGGCAAGTCCCCCAAGTCAGGGGTCCTGGTAGAACACAAAACATTAAACATTGACTTCTATGCAGAAGGGTGTGCACACATAGAAGCGCACACACCGACCTTCCTTGCCCTTGGTCCTGGGCAACCTGCAGCAATGCACAGGTGCTGACTGCTAGCATGGCAAGGCATCTTCACTATCTTTATTTCTGGACTATTTCTCCTCTGTTCTTGTGGGCCACTGCTTATTCTGTGGCTGGAGTAGTCCTATCAGGTCCTCTCTGGGATCTGTTGTTGCAGGAATCCATATGGGCTTTTCTGGAAATATACAAACATATTCTCGACCAAAGGTTAATAAAGAAATCTTTTGTATAAATTAGACTTGGGATCCTTTTGATTCTTGTCCAAATAATTTTCCTTTGGCTTATTTTGACACCATAAGATTTTATGGGTGTCTTGTTTTCAGCATTATAAATGAAAATTAATATTTGAGTAAAGATTTTTAAAGCAATTAAGGCTTGATATAATTTACTTACAGGATATTTATTACAGGATATTATCCTATTAACCTTTTTGATTTTATTATTATGAGGCTTTTGTAAAACTTTTCAATGCAGCCTTGATAACCTTTTATTTTTACACAGAAATATGACTGCTTTGGATTCATTGCATGTTTAGCAATTTTACTATGAGATGAACCATCAATAAAAATTTTTGTTAACATTTTAGGAACAGTTTTTTGTCCAGTACAATTAAGTTTTTATGAATATTCACTTATTTCAAGTAGCCAATTTAAATTAATCTGAAATAAAGTTAATTTATTTATTAACTTTAATTTGTTTGTCCTAGGGTATAGACAGTAAATGACATTAAGTTTCAATAATTAATATTTAACTTTACATAAAATTTATCAGGGAGGCCAAAACACAAATTATTTACCTTAGTTTAAAAGGCCAAACATATAGGATTTCAATTACAATTCCTACAACATTTGAAGGAAATCTCTTTATTTCCTTCCAGAGTAATTTTCAGGCTACAGAGAGTTTCATTTAAGAATCTTTGTCTTTCTTTTTACAACAAGCAACCTGTAGGGCTGCAGCTTAAAAGTCAAGCCTCAGGCGACTAGCTAGCTATATTACAAGTACTCTTACAGTAAGGCTGACTACTAATTTACTTTCAGATTTAACATTTTAACAACAATCTTAGTTTACACTGTAAATATTAGTGAAAGAGAATTCAAAATTTTAATTTCTCCTTTTTATTAAATTTATAATTATATTTTTAAAGTATCCTCTTAGGCTTATTTGCATATACAGAAGGATATGGGACTTATTTAAATTGCTTATAAAGACTTTGGCTTATTCAAAGGAAGGGGGTTGGCCTCTGTTATTTCAAGGTGGCAAGCAGTAAGCCATGTGGCCATCATGGCGGCTGCCCAATCTGTTCTTTTAAAAGACAGTCAAAAATCACATTGCAGACAATCACTAGCTGTTTCTGGTCTTTATTAGAATTGTTTATAAAATTATTGGCTTTTCATTTAACTGAAAACCTTGATTATAATTTAATAAGCTAATTTATTTAAGTAATTAAAGTAGGTATCTTCATTTTAAATAAAGTAAATTTAAGTCTGAATTCACAAGCCGCAAATGTTGCCCCACCTCTAGCTTAATTAAAAATGCAGGCGGCTACAATGGTGGCTTCTAATTTGTTCCTAGATTTTATTTGGATTCAATTATTTAAACATTGGCTTCTTATTTAGCTTAATTTATATGAGACATTGATTATATTTTAAAAGCTAATTTATAAAGTAACTTAAGTAGGTATCTTTAATTAAAAAAGGCAAAGAAACTTATTCAGCAAACTTATTTTATACTTTATTGGTCTGATCTAAAAGCACACTGTCCTATCCCCCCCCCCCCCCCCAATTCAAAATGCAGGCTGCTTGAGGCTTTTTGTCTTTCTTGAAATTCTGCTGCTGTTGAAAATTTTGGCTATATTTAAGAAATATATTGTTACTTTAATTTTGCCTTACTTACAGGTCAAAACCTTCATAACATTTAATATATGTATACAAGTAAAATATATTAATTAATTTTTATTTGATAAAGCTTTCCATGCGATTTCAAGTATCAATTGGTTTAATTAAAAATATATTTCTTTTAAGAGAGAAACAGACTTTTGAAAGACATTTCAGGGCCCATGAAATGTCCAAAAGTTACTCTCAGGACCTTGAAATAGCTTGGAAAGATCAAATATATAATATATATTTATATATATGATTTAAAGATTATATACTTAAATTATCTTAAAGAATATCAATTACATTTAAACTGGATCACAGAATTAATCCTCCTTTTAAAATCAGACCAAAAAGTAACATGTTGAATTTCCAATTATCAGAGATAACACAATATTTTATTTTCTCAAAAGCACATTATATTTTAGGAAAATTTTTAAGCGGCTAAACCTACTTAAAGATGGCAAAACAGGTTTGGTCTATTCAAATGTAAATTATCACATTCTTCTTTAAAGATGGCTGCAGGCAGGAAATGCCCTACCTGTATGCTGGGGGAATCAAGAAACAAACCCGTAGCTATTCACATGTAAATTTGCTATCTACTTCCTGGTGGTTACTTGCCTCTGGGGGGCAAATTTCAAAAGAGCTACTTTAGATCGACTTGGGAAACTAGCCTGTATTTCTTTCCCAGTTCATATCCGCCATCTTTAAGATGAGGTCTTTCAAAGTAGCTTTCTTGGGGAGTGGCGCCCACATTGGATCGCCACGTGTCTCCCTTCCCCCACCTCCTTGTTTCTTAGGGGGAAGATTCAGTAATGGTCTGGCATTTACTGTTTGTATTTTATTTTATTTTTTTTTCAATTTTTATTTATTTTTATTTTTAAGGAAAGAAAAAGATTTTTAAGATAAAGAATTATTGGCAGCTGCTGAGAAATTCCATTAATTCTTTTCTACCTGGTTACAAGTAGTTTACACGTGGAGGGGGAGGAGGTGCAGATGGTATTCTTAAAGATTCACACTCTTCCACTGCAGGCCATAAGGCCATGGCCACATGCTGCTTAGACATTCTTAAGCTCGCCTGCGCTGAATCAACACGCAACTGCTTTCTGACTTTTTCCCACGTTTCATCAACAAAACTTAAGAAAGAAATCAAGAATCTGACTATGCTTAACAGAGCATCTTTGAGCTATGAGCATAGTCTTAACTTATAAGGATTACCCAATGTTTTACACCTAGCTAATTCAATTCAATTCAATTCACAATACAGTCCCCTTACCTTAACCTGTCATGTGCACACTTGTGGGAGCGATCCCCTCGCATATATTGCCTCCGTACTCAGCCCCTGACATTGGGCGCCATATATAGAGGTTTTTCTCTCTTTTCTGAGTCCATCACGGAAAAGGAAACAGGTCAGGTTCCTGAGTGGAGGAGCTGGAGATTAAGAAATTAAAGAAAGAAAGAGAGCAAGATGCAGAAATAGATTTATAAAGCTGGGAGCTAGGTGGGCGCCATTCTCTCTGATGGAGAGGCAATGAGCACCCTGAGCCATGCAACAGGTTTATTTTATAGGATCAAAGCAGCTTATTTGCATTCTTAAGTAGGCCCTAGCATTACTGGATTTACATATCTAGACCCGCCCCTGCCAACACCTGGACAAAGGTTAAATCAGAACTGAATAACACCCCCTGCCTTCTTGGGGGGTTGGGGGAGGTGTAACCAGGGACATGACTCTGCCAGTGCCTCGGGCTCAGCTGACAATTTAAAGAAATGTCCATGTGCCTTCCCAGGGGGCCCTCTACACTTCCAAGCTCTTTTTATGAAGCCAGCATTATCCTAATTCCAAAACCAGGTAAAGACACTACAAAAAAAGAGAACTATAGGCGAACAACCTTGATGAACATAGATGCTCAAATGCTCAACAAAATATTAGCAAATCCCATCCAGCAATATATTAAAAAGATCATACAGCAAGACCAAGTGAGATTTATTCCAAGGATGCAAGACTAGTATAATATTCACAAATCAATGAATGTGATACACCACATAAACAAGATGAAAGAGAAAAATCACATGATCATATCAATAGATGCAGAAAAAGCATTTGACAAAATTCAAGATCCTTTTTGAAAAAGACTCTCAGCAAAATCAGAATAGAGGGATCATACCTCAACATAATGAAGGCCATATATGACAAACCTACAGCCAACATCATACTCAATGGGCAATAACTAAAATCATTTCCCCTAAAAACTGGAAGACAGGGTTGTCCACTTTTACCACTCTTCTTCATCATAGTACTGGAAGTCCTTTCCACAGCAATTAGACAGGAAGAAAACATAAAAGGCAACCAAATTGGAAAGGAGGAAGTAAAACTGTCATTCACAGATGTCATAATATTGTACAAAGAAAACCCTAAAGACTCCACTACTAGATTTAATAAATAAATAAATAAATGGGGCAATGTAGCAGGATACAAAATCAACACCCAAAAATTATTGGAATTTTTAATACACCAATAATGAACTCTGAGAAATGGAAAAAAAAAGTAATCCCATTTGCCATTGCAACAAAACAATTAAGATATTTAGGAATAAACTTAACCATGGAGGTAAAAGACCTGTACTCAGAAAATTATAGGACATTAAAAAAAGAGATAGAAGGGAATATAAATAAATGGAAGAATATACTGAGTTCATGGATTGGTGTAATCAACATCATTAAAAAATCCATGCTACCCAAAGCAATATATAGATTCAAAGCAATCCTTATTAAAATACAAAAGACATACTTCACAGACATAAAACAAACACTCCAAAAATTTATATGAAACCATAAGAGACCCCAAGTAGCCACAGCAATCCTGAGAAAGAAGAACAAAGTTGGAGGGATCACAAGACCAGATATCAAGCTATACTATACTACAAAGCCACTATACTCAAAACAGCCCGGTATTAGCACAAGAGCAGACATATAGATTAATGGAACAGAATAGAGAACCCAGAAATAGACCCAAGCCATTATGCTCAATATTTGACAAAGGAGGCAAGAACAATGGAGTCAAGAGAGTCTCTTCAATAAACAGTATTGGGAAAATTGGACAACTAGATGAAAACAAAAGAAAATAGGCTACAAACTTACACCATACGCAAGAATAAACTCAAAATGGATAAATGTAAGTTGTGAAACCATTAAAATCCTAGAAGAAACCATAGGCAGCATCTCAGACATCTCTTGTAGCAATTTGTTTATGGATACATCTCCCAGAGCAAAGAAAACTAAGAAGAAAATAAACAAATGGGACTATATAGAAATAAAAACCCTCTGCACAGAAAAAAGAAACCATCAACAAAATGAAAAGAGAGCCCACTGTATGGGAGAACATATTTGGCAATGATACATTTGATAAAGAGTTAATACCCAAAATATGTAAGGGCCTCATACAACTTAACAAAAGGAATACAAACAATTAAAAAAATGGGCAAAGGACCTAAATAGATACTTTTCCAAAGTGGATATACAGAAGGTTAAGGGACAGATGAAAAATTGCTCAAAATCTCTAATAATCTGAGAGATGCAAATTAAAATGACAATGAGGTTTCACCTCACACCTGTCAGAATGGCTATCATCAATAAATCAACAAAGGACAAGTGTTGGTGAGGATGTGAAGAAAAGGGAACCCTCGTGCACTGCTGGTGGGAATGCAGACTGGTGCAGCCACTGTGGAGAACAGTATGGAGTTTCCTCAAAAAATTAAAAATGGAACTGCAATAGGACCCTTCGGTGATAGCAAAATGGGGAGACAATGAAACAATTTCCAAAGAAAGAAAAGGAGGAATCAGGGGAAAAAAAAAAAAAAAAAGGAACTAAATGAAAAGGAGAAAAAATTAGAAAGCAGGAAGAGAGCCTAAGGGAGCTTTGGGACAACATGAAATGAAGTAACATACGTATAATAGGGCTGCCATAAGGACAAGAAGAGCAGCAAGGACTAGAGAACCTATTTGAAGAAATGATGACAGAAAACTTTTCTGATTTGGGGAAGAAAAAAGTTAGACAAGCACAGAGAGTCCCAAACAAGATGAACTTCAAATGAACCGGAGCAAGACATATCATAATTACAGTGGCAAACGTTAATGACAAAGAGAGAATCTTAAAGGCTGAAAAGGAGAGACAGAGAGTTACCTACAAAGGATCTCCCATTAGATTATCAAATGATTCCTCAATAGAAACACATCAGGCCAGAAGGGAATGGAATGAACTATACAAAGTGATGGAAAGCAAGGGACGGAATCCAAGAATACTCTATCCAGCAAGGTTATCATTCAAAATTGAAGGGGAAATCAGGAGCTTCACTGGACAAAACAAAACAAAATGCTAAGGGAGTTTATCACTACCAAGCCAGCAATGCAATCAATGCTAAAGGGACAGCTGTAAAAAGAAGAAATAGAAAGGGAAGAAGGAACACAGGCACAAAGAATAAAAATGGCTTCAAACAAGTACTTATCAAAAATAACTTTATTTATTTATTTTTTAATAAATAAATATTTATTGTTCAGATTATTACAGATGTTCCTCTTTTTCCCCCCCATAGCTCCCCTCCACCCGATTCTCCCTCACACCCCATGCCCTTACCTCCCGCCACTGTCCTCATCCACAGGTGTAAGATTTTTGTCCGATCTCTTCTGCACCCCTCACGCCCCCTTCCCCCCGAGATTTGTCAGTCCACTCCCTTTCTATGCCCCTGATTCTATTATATTCACCAGTTTATTTTGTTCATCAGACTTTTTATTCACTTGATTTTTAGATTCACTTGTTGATAGATATGTATTTGTTGTCACTTTGTTGTTCATAATTTTTATCTTTACCTTTTTCTTCTTCTTCCTCTTCTTAAAGAATACCCTTTAGCATTTCGTATAATCCTGGTTTAGTGGTGATGAAGTCCTTTAGCTTTTTCTTGTCTGTGAAGCTCTTTATCTGACCTTCAATTCTAAATGATAGCTTTGCTGGGTAGAGTAATCTTGGTTGTAGGTTCTTGCTGTTCATCACTTTGAATATTTCTTGCCACTCCCTTCTGGCCTGCATAGTTTCTGTTGAGAAATCAGCTGAAAGTCGTATGGGTACTCCCTTGTAGGTAACTAACTGTTTTTCTCTTGCTGCTTTCAAGATTCTCTCTTTGTCTTTTGCCCTTGGCATTTTAATTATGATGTATCTTGGTGTGGTCCTTTTTGGATTCCTCTTGTTTGGGGTTCTCTACACTTCCTGGACTTGTAAGTCTATTTCTTTCACGAGGTAGGGGAAGTTTTCTGTCATTATTTCTTCTAATAGGTTTTCAGTATCTTGCTCTCTCTTTCTTCTGGCACCCCCATAATTCGGATGTTGGTACACTTGAAGTTGTCCCAGAGGCTCCTTACACTATCTTCATATTTTTGGATTCTTTTTTCTTTTTGATTTTCTGGTTGGGTGTTTTTTGCTTCCTCATATTTCAAATATTTGATTTGATTCTTGGGATCCTCTAGTCTACTGTTGAATTTCTGTATATTATTCTTTATTTCAGACAGTGTATGCTTAATTTCTGACTGGTCCTTTTCCATTTTTTTGGCATTCTCATTAAGATCCTTGAAGGTCTCACTAAGTTCCTTGGAGGTCTCACTAAGTTTCTCTGCGGTTTCTAGAAGTTTCTTGGGTAACCTTATAACTGTGGTTTTGAACTCTATATCCAGTAGTTTGCTTTCCTCCATTTCTTTAATTTGTGACCTGTTTCTTTGTCTCCACATTTTGGCTGCTTCCCTGTGTTGATGGAGTGGCTTTGTGTGGTAGGTGACCTATAGGGCCCAGTGGCTCAGCCTCCCCAATCACCTGAGGTGGACACTCTTGGTGCACCCCTTTGTGTGCTGGGTGCACAATCTTGTTGTAGTTAAGCCTTGATTGCTGTTGATATCACTGGGAGGAATTGACCTCCAGGCCAATTGGCTGTGAGGATCAGCTGTGTCTATAATGGAAGAACTGCTGTGCTGGAGACACCCTTATGGGGCAGAACTTGCTTCAGTGGGGCTTTGGTGCTCACTGAGTCTGCCTCTTGAGTGTGTCACTTTATGGATGTGAGGAGTTGAAATCTGGTATCGTCTCACACTGACCACTGGCACACTGGCTCCTGGATCTCCAAGGAGGTGCAAAGTCAGCTCCTGCCTGAGGCCCCCCAGCAAGAGCTGCAGTGAGGTCTGCAGATTTCTCCTCTTTGTTTGGGGTTTGGAAGTTTTGGAGCTCTCTGACCCAGCTGCAGTTTGTTAGGTTAGCCTGCAAAAGAACCAGCCATTCATATGTAAAAGCTGCTGTGCACTGCTTGGCTAGGGTTGTAAATTGGGTGGGGCGGGATCTCTGGGAATCACCAGGGTGCAGCAAACAGCAATGGCTGCCAGTCAGCCTTCTCTGCTTCTCCGCATCTCTGTGTCTCTGCATCCCTGCATCCCGTGCCCCTGCGCAGTAACAATGATTCTTTTGAGAACCTCTGCGAGAAAGCCACCCTCACTTTCTGACCCAATGCCAGACACTCCAGTTTCTCCCCGTAGGAGTCTGGGTCCCCAGAGTCTCGCCAGAAACTGGAGTTCAGAGCAGCTGGGAGCTTGTATCTCCCTTCCTATTGAAAAAAACAGTACACCCAGTTCCCAGCCCGGTTCGTGTGCCTTTGTACCTCTGCTCTTCCAACCCTCTGCACCTCCTACCCAGTCTCAATGCGCTTTTTTCTTTCCTTCTAGTTGTAGAACTTCTACTCAGCCAGCTTTCCCGTGGTTCTGGATGACAGTCATTTTGTCTTTTAGTTGTAGTTTTGGTGTGGTTGTGAGAGGCAGCGCGTACAGGTGTATACCTTATGCCGTCATCCTGGTTTCCTCTCTAAAATAACTTTAAACATAAATGGACTAAAAGCTCCAATCAAAAAACAAAAAGTGGCTGAATGAATAAGAAAACATGACCCATATATATGCTGTCTACAAGAGACCAACTCAGAACAAGGGACTCACACAGACTGAAAGTGAAGGGATGGAAAAATATTTTTCAGGCAAATGGAATTGAAAAAAAGCTGGGGTAGCAATACTTATATCTGACAAAATAAACCTCAAAGTGAAGGCCATAACAAGAGACAAGGAAGGCCACTTCATAATTCTAAAGGGATTGATAAAACAAGATATAACTTTGGTAAACATATATTCACCCAATGCAGGAGCACCCAAATACATAAAGAAAACTTCTGGAAGATATCTGGGGAGAGATCAACAGCAATACAATCATAGTAGGGGACTTTAATACCCCATTGACATCACTGGATAAATAATCTAGACAAAAAATCAGCAATCTTGAATGACTCACTAGATCAGATGGACTTAATCAACATCTTCAGAACATTCCACCCCAAAGCTACAGAATATACGTTCTTCTCAAGTGCACATGGGGAATTTTCAAAGATAGACCACATATTGTGACACAAGCAAAGTCTCTCCAAATTCAAGAAGATTGAAATCATATCAAGCATCTTTTCAGATCACAATGGCATAATATTAGAAATAAACTACAATAAAAACAATCACAAAATTTCAAACACTTGGAGGCTAAATAGCATGCTATTAAACAATGATTGGGTTACCAAAGAGATCAAATAAGAAATGGAAAGCATCCTGGTAACAAATGACAGTGAAAACACAATTCAAAATCTATGGGACACAGGGAAAGCAATCCTGAGAGGGAAGTTAATAGCACTACAGGCCTACCTCAATAAACACGAAAAACTGGTAATAAATTATCTAACACTGCAACTTGAAGAATTAGAAAGAGAGAAAAAAAGCTCATAGTGAGCAAAAGGAAATAATAAAGATCAGAGCAGAAATAAATGACAAAGAAACAACAACAAAAAAAATACAAAAGATCAATGAAACCAAGAGCTGTTTATCCTTTGAAAGGATAAACAAGATCGATGAATCTCTAGCCAGACTCACCAAGAAGCAAAAAGAGAGGACCCAAATAAACAAAATCAGAAATGAAAAAGATGAAATAACAACAGATTCCACAGAAATACAAAGGATTGTAAAAAAAAAATACTATGAGCAACTCTACTCCAACAAACTGGACAACCTTGAAGAAATGCACATATTCCTAGAAAAATATGATCTTCCAAAACTCAATCAGGAAGAATAAAAAAAATCTGAATAGGCCGATAACTATGGAGGAAATTGAAGCAGTAATATTAATAATAAAAAAAACTTCCAACAAACAAAAGCCCTGGACAGAAGGCTTCACAGGAGAGATTTACCAATTATTCAAAGAAGAACTAAAACCTATCCTCCTCAGACTATTCCAAAAATTTCAAGAGGAAGGAACACTTTCAAGCTTTTTTTATGAAGCCAGCATTACCCTAATCCCCAAACAGATAAAGACACTACAAAGAAAGAGAATTACAGGCCAATATCTCTGATAAACATAGATGCTAAAATCCTGAACAAAATCCTAGCAAATCAGATCCACATCACATTAGAAAAATCATAAACCATGACCAAGTAGGATTTATTCTGGGATGCAAGGATGGTACAATAACTGCAAATCAATAAACATGATACATCACTGCAGAGGGAAGACAGTGCTGTATAAACATAAGCCAGGACTTGAGCTGTTTAAACATAAGCCAAGCTCTGGGATTAGAGCTCAGAAGGCAGACCCCTCTTTTCCTGCTGCTGAGTCATTCCCTCATACTGTGGAGGTCATCTTTCTCACCCAGACATTTGCTATACAAGCAACCTTGCCTGGGGAGAAGAAAGTTGATCCACACTATTAAAAAACACCTTGCCCAAGGTGAGAAGTTACTCCGGCCCATTAAGAGACTACAATTAGCCTCCAGGCAGAAGCAACTGCCCCACCCAAGAGTTTTGAAAAAAAACTCTTGCCATGCCTGTGGATGTTTGCCTGAGGGCAATTCAAGACAAAATCCTATCAGTCTTTAGACAGAGGTGGTCTCTGGAGGGGTCAGAAACAGCAGTTGACACTATCCTGCACTAGAGATTGAGAGGGATAGCAGATCTACCTAATATATAGTCACAAACCCAAACAGGCAGCCAAAATGGGGAGACAAAAAATCAACCCCCAAATGAAAGAACAAGAGAATTCTCCAGAAGAGATAAATGAAACAAAGATAAAAAATTTATCTGATAGTTCAGAATAATGATGATAAAGATGCTCACCAGCATAAGAAAAGATATAATAACTATGAAAACAGAAATTAAGAATGACATAGAACAAATACAGAACATATTGGAAAAAGTATACAACAGATTAGGGGAAGCTGCGGCTCAAATCAGTGAATTAGAAGACAGGGTTGAAAAAAATCACTCAATCAGAGAACCAAAAAAACACACACAAAAAACAATTAAAAAGCAGGAGCTGTGGGACAACATGAAACAAAACAATATTTGAATAACAGGTGTGCCAGGAGAGGCAAGAAAGGGAGAAAGAGATAAACGTGTTTGAAGAAATAATGGCAGAAAATTCCCTAACTTGGTAAAGGAAAAAGCCACACAAATCCAGGAGGCACAGAGAACCCCAAGCAAGAAGAACCCAGACAGGCTATGCCCAGACACATCACAATTAAAATGCCAAAAATTAAAGACACAGAGAGAATATCAAAGGCAGCAAGAGAAAAGCAAACTATCACCTACAAAGGAGCTCCAATAAGGCTGACACCTGATTTCTCATCAGAAACTCTACAGACCAGAAATTGATGGCTTTTTTATACACCAACAATGAATTCTCAGAAAGAGAAACTAAACAATCAATCCCATTTATCATTGCATTAAAAAAATTAAAATACTTAGGAATAAACTTAACCAAGGTGGCAAAAGACATGTACTCAGAAAACTACAGGATATTGAAAAAAGAGATAGAAGAAGACATAAACAAGTGGAAAAATATATTGTGTTCTTGGATTGTAGAATCAACATCATTAAAATGTCCATACTACCTAAGGCAATCTACAGATTCAATGCAATCCCTATTAAAATACCAACAGAATATTTCACACATCTAGAACAAATATTCCAAAAATTTATATGGAACCAAAAAAGACCCTGAATAGCCACAGCAATCTTGAGAAAGAAGAACAAAGTTGGAGGAATCACAATATCAGATTTAAGTTAGAGTATACTCCAAAGCCACCATAATCAAAAGAGCTTTGTATTGGCACAATAACAGGCATTTAGACCAATGGAACAGAACAGAGACCACAGAAATCAACCCAAGCCATTACGCTCAATGAATATTTGACAAAGGAGGCAAGAGCATACAATAGAGTCAAGGCAGTCTCTTCAATAAATGGTGTTGGGAAAATTGGACAGATACATGCAAAAAAAAAACAACACAAAAAAACAAAAAACTAGGCCACCAGTCACACGAATAATCTCAAATGGATAAAAGACTTAAATGTCTGGAAACCTAGAAGAAACCATAGGCAGCAAAATCTCAGACATCTCATGTAGCAAATATGTTTATGGATACATCTTCTAGGCCCTAGAATCTAGGGCAAAGGAAACTAAGGAGAAAATAAACAAATGGGGCTACATCAATATAAAAAGCTTCTGCACAGCAAACGAAACCATAAACAAAACAACAAGGGAGCCCACTGTATGGAAGAACATATTTGGCAATGACACATCTGATAAAGGGTTTAATCTCCAAAATGTATAAGGAACTCATACAACTTAACAGAAGGAAGACAAACAATTCAATTTAAAAATGGGAAAAGGACCTAAATAGACACTTTTCCAAAGTGGACATACAAATGGCCAAGAGACATAAAAAAAATGCTCAAAGCCACTGATCATCAGAGAGATGCAAATTAAAATGACAATGAGGTATCACCTCACACCTATCAGAATGGCTACCATCAACAAATGCCACGTGGTGGTGGCGAGGATGTGGAGAAAAGGGAACCCTAAAACACTGCTGGTGGGAATGCAGACTGGTGCAGCCACTGTGGAAACCAGTATGGAGTTTCCTCAAAAAAATTAAATATGGAACTGCCATTTGACTCAGTGATCCCACTTCTAGGAGTATATCCTAGGAAACCGGAAACACCAATCAGAAAGAATGTATGCACCCCTATGTTCATAGCAGCACAATTTACAATAGCTAAGATCTGGAAATAGCCCAAGTGCCCATCAGTAGATGAGTGGATAAAAAAGTTGTTGTGCATTTATACCATGGAATACTATGCATCAATAAAATAGAAGAATCTCTTACCCTTTGAGACAGCATGGAGGGGCCTGGAGAATATCATGCTAAGTGAAATGTCAGTCAAAGAAAGACAAGTATCATGTGATCTCACTCATATGTGGAATCTAAGTAACAAAATAAACTGATGAACAGAGTGGATCCAGAGACATGGAAGCATGGAACAGAGTGGGGAATCTCAAAAGGAAGGCGAGGGAGGTAATCAAGGACCTTGTATGCATATATGTATGGCTTATGGACACAGATGAGGCTATGCATATGTGGGGTGTTGAGGGCCTGGGGTGGGGCAGGTTTTAGGAGGTTAATAGGGGGAAAAGGAGGCATATGTAATACTTTTAACAATAAACAATTATTTAAAACAATAATAATAATAATAATAATAAATCAAATCAATAGAAACATTTTTTAAAAAGAAAGTAAAATTACAGCCATGGGGGGGAAAATGACAAGAGGACCTGAATAGATATTTTTCCAAAGAGGACATACAGATGGCCAACAGACACATGTAAAGATGCTCAACTTCACTATTCATCAGAGAAATGCAAATTTAAACCACAATGAGATGTCACCTCACACCTGTCAGAGTGGATAGAGTGTCAGCCTGCAGACAGAAGGGTCTTGGGTTTGATTCTGGTCAAGGGCACATACTTCAGTTGCATGCTCCTCCCCAGCCTAGGCGCGTGCAGAAGGCAACCAATCAATGTGCTTCTTCCACATCGATATTTCTCTCTGTCTTTCCTTCTCTCTTCCACTCTCTCTAAAAATCAATGGAAAAATATCCTCAGGTGAGGATTAAAAAGTAATAATAATAAATATATAAATAAACCAAGAACCACAAGTGTTGGTGAGGATGTGGAGGAAAGGGAACCCTCATGCACTGTTGGTGAGATTATAAAATGGTGAGTCACTATGGGAAACAATATGGCGGTTCCTCAAAAAATTAAAAATAGAACTATCATAAATACCACTTCTGGGTATTTATCTGAAGAAATTCAAAACACTGATTTGAAAAGTGTGAACTCCTATATTTATTACAGCCAAGATATGGAAACAACCTACGTGGCCATGGCTAGATGAATGGATAAAGAAAAGTGGCACACATATATAGTGAAATATTATTCAGCCATAAAAAATGAAATCTTACATTTGTGACAACATGGATGGACCTAGAGTAAGCATGTCAAACTCAAAAGCTAACATGGGCCAACTAAACAAGGTTTAAGTTTATGTGGGCCCCAAAAAACAAAAGCTTCAATTTTCATAGAAACGTAGGTTTATTTCGATAGAGACATGCTGAATACAAAGGGCTGAAATAAATGAATAATCGTTAACATAAAATAATAGAACATTTTAATAAAAATTAATATTTTTTCTTGAACATTAACTTACTAGACACTGAATAATTGCACAAATTAATAAGCATAATGCAAATAAACCTATTTTTCTTATTCTCTGAAAATGAAATATTTCCTGTTGCACACACCAAACAAGTCAGTCCAAGACTAATGACGTGGCAATCGGCTGCTAAAATATTTGCTGCTAGTATTAGTGGAGAGAAATGCACCTGCATGTAAGACATGTAAGGGAAATGAATGCAACATGATTATAGTAATCAGTCAGCGCATGTTGTAGTTCATTATTAATAATTATGTATAACAAAATATTGTAAAAATTAAGTTATGAAATTTTTATTAAAACATTTCTTACATACTGTTATATTGGCTGGGCCACAAAAATATTTGTTGTGGGCTATATGTGGCCCACGGGCCATGAGTTTGACATGCTTGACCTAGAGGGTATTATGCTAAGTGAAATAAGTCAGACAAAGACAAATACCATATGATTTTACTTATATGTGGAATCTAAAAATATATGTAAACAAAAGAGAAACAAACTCATAGTTACAGAGAACAAGTTAATGGTTACTACATGGGAGAGTACTTTAGGGGATGTGTTAAAAAGGTGAAGGGGTTAAGAAGTACAAATTGGGCCCTAGCTGGTTTGGCTCAGTGGATAGAGCATCGGTCCAAGGACTGAAGGATCCCAGGTTCGATTCTGGTCAAAGGGCACGTACTTTGGTTGCAGGCTGATCCCCGGCCCTGGTTGGGGCTTGTGTAGGAGACAACCAATTGATGTGTCTCTCTCAAATCGATGTTTCTCTCTCTTTATCTCTCCCTCTACCTTCCAAGCTCTCTAAAGAAAAAATCATTGGAAGAATATCCTTGGAGGATTAACAACAAAAAAGGTGGTATGCCCTCTAGCAGATACCAAGCCATGACCACTTTCTGACATCAGATGAAAGTCATTTTGTGTCCCCTCCCAAGACTCAAAACCAGTACAAGTAATATCTGATATTTACCTAATACTGCTTGGGTGGAAAATAAATGACACTTTGGGAGGAAATCCTTCAGATTGAATTATTTCCCAGCTTATGAAAAACAGAGCCTGAGAAAGAGAAGGGACTCTCCCTGACCTTGGCACCCAGGCGACAAAGGTTGCAGAAGCAGGCTGAGTGAATGTGGACCCTGAAGGGGTTCCTGAATATAATTATGCAGCTTGCTCTCTGAGCATTAGATGATGGTACTCAAACTCCAGGTAGACAAATTTCATCATACTACTCTCATTTCTGTTTATATCTGGAAAATAAAGACATAAAATTTAGCTGTGCTAAAAATATAAAGGCTGCTTATGAAACAAGTTGTAAGGGGCTTTCTAAAAGGTCCAATAAGCAAGTGAGCTAGTTTATAGGTAGCCAATACTTACTCGATGGCCACTGGAGAAAACCTAGAGTACAGTTCTGACGCCACCTCGTGGTTCACATTGAGATCAGCACTTCTAAACAAAATGTGTAGAGCAGAGGGATGAAGGAGATGACGTACTCTGGAAGGGGTGAGTAGTCACGAGTTACTGGAGATGTGGGGAGGGAAGAGAGATGCAACTTGAGAAGTAACCTAGGACCAGCTCCTGAAGAAGGCCTTTATCTCATGTCAGTACCTATGTGACACGATCAGGTGTGTGCTTTAGAACAATTCAGTTGCTGGCATGGACTAGGAGAGACTGGGAGAGGGGTCACAGGCCTCTGAGGTGGGTATGCCTAAGACTTGCAGCCTAAATTCTTGGGCCATACCTCTGCTGCAGCTGCCTCCTATGAGAATATGAGCAGGGATTGTGGCTTAATTGTTTACGTCTATATCCCACCTACCTAGAAAAGTGCCTCGTACATAATAATTCTTAATTAAAATAAAAAGGGGCATATCCTATATAATAAAAGGCTAATATGCAAATTATCCCCTCAGGAGTTCAATAGACTGTGAGTTCAACTGCTCGCTATGATGTGCGCTGACCACCAGGGGGCAGTTCAGAATAAAGGAAGGCCCTGGCCAGCAGCAGGGGGAAGGAAGGCCCTGATCGGCTCTGATCACTGGCCAGGCCTAGGGACCTACCAGTGCATGAATTTCGTGCACTGAGCCTCTAGTTTACTATATAAAATATTAGAGGCCCAGTGCACAAAATTCATGCTCGGGTAGGGTCCCTTGGCCTGTCCAGCGATCAGAGCTGATCAGGGCCTTCCTACTGCCAGCTGGGGCCTTCCTGCTGGCTGCCGGCCAGTGCCTCCCTTCCCAGACTGCTGGCTGGGGCCTGCCTTCATTCCATGCTACCCCCTGGTGGTCAGCACATGTCATAGCGAGTGATCGAACTCCTGGTCTCCTGTTCGAACTCCCATGGGGACAATTTGCATATTAGGCTTTTATATATATAGATTACATGAGCCTGGCTGGTGTGGCTCAGTGCTATTGAGCCATGAACCAGGAAGTCACAGTTCAATTCCTGGTCAGGGCACATACCTGGGTTGTGGGCTTGATCCCCTGTGGGCTCGATCCCCAGTGGGGGACATGCAGGAGGCAGCTGATTGATAATTCTCTCTCATCTTTGATGTTTTTTTCTCTCTCTCCCTCCCCTTCTTCTCTCTGAAATAAATAAAAACATTAAGAATAAAATGAAATATTACATGATAATACTGTCAAAATATAGACCCTCTACCCTGTGGATCCCCAGAGTGTCTTTTCAAGAATAAGGAAGTAGCTCTGGGCTTCACACCAGCCTGAGGCAGGCCTCAGGCTCCCCATGTTACAGCTGGAAACCATGGGGCTCAGTGAGGTTGCCCTTTACGCCCTTTCATGACTTTTACACTGCTCAGGCCCCAGAAAGCCCCTACCTATAGAAACCCTGGATTTGGGGCCAGACCAGGCTTAGTCAGCCTGTCACACACTCCCCCTCCCCCTCCCTGGACGTCCAGGTTAAAGCAGCTGTCACAGGAGGAGCCAGGAAAATGTTCTCTGAACAACATAGGGACAACTATTGTTCCAGAAAAACAGTCTCTTAAATGACATTTCCAAGGACTTCTCCCAAGTTAATGGGACCCAGCAAACCCCAAAGAGAGAGAGGTAGCTTCCAATCCCACTAGAAAATATGAGAAGGCTCTACTGTCCCATGAGGGGGAGGGCTGCAGAGAGGCTGCACACACCAATGTCTTCTGCTTTCCTCCATTACCCTAAATTTACCAAATGGGGAAACTGGGGAGGACCCGAAAATAAAAAATTCTCTCTGAGGTTACTTCACAGGCTTGGGAATCCACAGTGCCCTCCTTTCCTATTAGTCGTGGAAAGGTGGAAAGGTGGGGTCCGAAGGTGATAGATTTCCAAAGCAGCCTCACCTCTACACACTCCCACCACCTCCATTCGGCCCGACATGCTGGGCCTCCTTCCTGTCACCAGCACCACTGGCTGGACCTGTAAGCCCAGGAGCTGGCTGCGCTCAAGCCCATTTGGCCCAACTCAGCTCCACTAGGTCCAGTCACCCACTGGGTCCCACTCTGCCCACCTTCTTGACTGCTTTCAGCTGGTGGAAAAACATGGATTCAC
This sequence comes from Ia io, assembly GCA_025583905.1. Taxonomy (NCBI): domain Eukaryota; kingdom Metazoa; phylum Chordata; class Mammalia; order Chiroptera; family Vespertilionidae; genus Ia; species Ia io. Next base: position 104,471,975 of record JAJQQW010000004.1, on the reverse strand, counting down.
ATGCTTGCCCTGCTTCACCCCACAGAGACACTAGCTGGTCCAGGAAGGCCTCACCCAAACCCTAAACCTAACCCTAACCCTAATCCTAACCCTAACCCTACAGGTGTGGCTCCATCATCCCTCCTTGCTCCTGTCTTCAATCACCTAAGAAGCACCTTTGCACCTGGCAATTCCCCTTCTGGGGAAGTCTGTCACACACAACCCCACAGGAGTCTTCCAGGATTTCCATCATTGCCCGAGGCCATGGGGCTGAGGAAGGAACCTGGACTCTGGATCATCGTGAACTTGGCATGGAGTCCTGGCCCCCCACATGGCAACTGGATGACCATGGGCAGGCCTCTCACCTCTGAGTCTCAAGTTTCTCCATCTGCAAAATGAAGCTGCCGATAAATCCCACTCTCCCAGCCGGTGGAAGGACTAGGGAGCCAGTGGCCGCATGTTGAGCGGAATGTGGACACAGAGCAGAGCTGGGTGACCGGAAAGAGAGAGCCCTGGCCCACACCACTCAGGAGCCAGAGCACTAATCCTAGGGTGGCAAAAGAACGCCTGACCCTCTGCTTTCCCCTGGCTGTGTGCTTTGAGCAGGTTGCTTAGACACAGTGAGCCCAGTTTCCTGTCCCTAAAATGGACATAGCACCTTGGCCAGCAAGATCTATTTGTACTCACCCTGCCCTCTGGTTCAAGAAGTCTCAGAATGAGGCTGCACATGTCAGTCCCATTCCCCATTCCTTAAAGGTTTGGGTGAGGAGAAAGATACCTCTTATAATGACCCTCAGTGTAACTGAGATTCATTCCGTAAACCTTGACTAGCTTAGAACTTAAGGCTGGACAAGCGGCAAAACTGACTTTACTGATTTAGTAAAAACAGTTGTTAAAAGGGGAGGTAGTGGAATTAGAAAAATCTGAAGAAGGGAGGCGGAAGCTGGGCTGCTTCAGGTGGTCTTGGTCCTGAAAACCTCAGAACTGTCACCCTTGGACACTGCTGCTGTATGAAGGCACTACAACCCCTTCTGCTGTCACTGCTCAGACTGTGTGTGTCCAGAGACAAGATCTGATTGATGGGGCGAAGGTGTCAGGAGCTCTTCACACTGGAGTAAGGTTTGAAGAATGAATAGAACTTCTCTACCGGGAGACGGAAGGGCCTTCTAGAGGGAGCAGCACAGAGGGCCTGCAACCTGGGGACATCTCAGAATTCTGATGGCCACACCAGGACAGGAACTTCCAGGTCATCTTATTCAGTTCTCATAAAGCCCTACAGAAATAGGTATTAATTTTTTTGCAAAGTGACTTTTGTTGACTTAAGATATGTCCGCACCTATAGAGAATGTTTATGAGTTTATTTGAACCAAACTAAAGACATGCTGGTAGCAAGATCTCAAATGCTCCACAGAAAGTTTTGCAGTTTCTTTTATGCATTTGAAATGTGGAAGGTTACATTTTGAAAAGTAAAACAGGGATTGGATTACAGGATAGTTAACAAGATTATGTGCTCTCTTGAGGGTGGTATGGCTTATCTCAAACGTGTGTTAACTTAGAGGCACAGAAACAATGGACAGGGCTTGCTCAAGGCAAAGATAAAAATTTTGCTAAAAAGTTATATGCCTGGGCATGATTGCCCACTGTGACATGCCCAGTTAGGAATTTATGATTACATCACCCTGTGAAGTTACTTTTCATAAGACCCCTACCCACTCCTTTTGTCCGCCCCATTCACAGGAGGGAATTAGTGGAAGGCTGCTTTGTCCTCTTGTCCTAGATTTATCTGGATTCTGAGGACTGTGGACAGAAATTAGGACAATAAGGACGCCCAAAGCATCTGTTTTCCTTCTACGAGAAACCCAAATTCCCAACTAGAGGCCTAAACCATGAGAAATTGATTTTTTTTCACTTGGAAAAAAAAGCCTAGAGATGGGCAGTCTGGGCTGCCACGGCCGCTCACCCTGGCTGCTTGTCCCAGGCCCCTCCCTGTTTTCCATTCTTCCTTCCCTCCTCGAAATGGTGGCCAGGCATGGGAAGAAGGTGAACCCAAGGGACTAAAGACCCAGTGACCTCCACCTGCTTCTCATGGGCTAGAAGAGTTATGGCCACTCATAGCTGCAGATGATGCTGGGAAATGTAGTTTTTAAAGTCTGTCAAAAGACAGAGGCTCTATCTCCAAGACAAGGGATATTTTTCATCGCTTTTTAATCTACAACTAGAGGCCCGGTGCAAGAAATTCATGCACGGGGGGTCCCTCAGCCTGACTTGTACCCTCTCCAATCCGAGAGCCCTCAGGGCATGTTCTGCTGACGGCTTAGGCCCGCTCCCTGTGGTTCTCTGCTCTCTGCGGGGCCTGCCTGCTCCACACCATAGCGATGGGCAAGCAGGCCCTGCTGGGTGCTGCCTGCAGCTGTGCTTGTCTGCTCCCGGGTCGCCGCGGCAACAGCCAAGCAGGCCCTGCTGGGTGCTGCCTGCAGGCCCACTTGCCTGTTGTGGGTCGCTGGCAGCTACGGCCAAACAGGCCCTGCTGTCTGCTGTCAAGCTGAGCCAGTGGACCCACCCCCAGGCCCACCCTGAGGTTGCCTGTCCAGCCCTGCCTGGCTCCCCGGGCCCCACAGCAGCTGTGGCCACTGGGGTCTGGCCCTGCCTCCCTCTTTGGCCCTTGAAGCAGCCTCAGCGGCTGCTGACCAGGCCCTCCCCCAGCGCAGGTGCATGGAGGCGGGTCCTGGCACCGCTGCCGCTGCCCCAACCCGCGAACGCTGAGGGGTCAAGAGTCCCGCCCCCTGCGCCTCTCAAGACCTGGATAGGCCACCCCGAGTCCCGCCCCCCAGCCTCCCACCGCCCAATTGTGGGCATAGGGGAGTGGTGGTTATTTGCATATTACTCTATTATTAGATAGGATAATGATAATGGCTGCACTGTTCATTTACAGATATTTGTTCAAAGTGCCGATTATGTATGGTTCAGGCACAGAGCTGGCTGTTATGTGTACAGTAGTGAAGTGAACAGACAAGGATCTGTCCTCACAGGGGTCACTGTGTGCAAAGCACCTAACACCCATTACTCCATTAATTCTCTCAGCAGCACTGAGAGGTAAGTATGAGCACCCCATCTTGTGGACAACTAAATGGAGGCTCTGAGAGGTAATGATATAACAGAGCCAGCATTCAAACACATGTTGGACCACTTCAAAGCTTCAGCTGGTAATAATGTTTCCTCAGCTGTGATTTCTATCCCGGCTCCACCCAAAGCCTGGGACCTATTCCTCAGAGATTCTGGTTTAGTTGGTTGGAGGTAGAGCTCATGCATCAGTTTACTTGTATTACCTTATTTAATCCTCACAACAACTGGAAATGGGGGTATTTTTCTATTTAAAACCAATAAAACGAAGACCCAGAGAAGTAGCTTCCCTTGCCCATAATCACACAGTAAGTCCACAATGGAACTGGAATGTGCATCCACATCTCTGCTTTATCCAAAGAGCTGTCCTTGGCTCCAGAAAAAGGTGGCTTCTGTAAATTTTGGGAGTATGCTGGCCAACCCTTCTGCCCAGCCTCTAGCCTAGAAGCCTCCTTGGGTAGGTGTGTGCCTGATCACAACAGGGCTGCAGTGGAAGCCAGCCTGCTGAATACCAGTGTGGCTGGGCCAAGGTGGGGGCTAGGCATGGGGACATGCTTTTTCCCAGCACAACAAGCAGTGGCTTCCTCCTTCCCAGCCAAGCCCTGCCTGATATGTCAGGTTCAGAATGGGTCACTAGCCAGGGACTGGAGGGCAGGCAGGGCTCCAGGGCCAGTCCTGAAGGAAATCACATGGTGGGGTCACAGGCCTGACCCAGGAATGGTGAAGGGAGGGAGATATTTCAGGCCTGAGAGGAAGGACCCAGCCCATGAGATGAATTACCCGGGAGAGATTATCCTGAGGAAGTCCTTGGGGGTGAAATTGTGATAAGCACTCTCTTCCCAAAGTGACTAGGAGCCACGGTCAGCTGGCCAGTGATCGGCCAGGCCAAGTGTGGCTGGAGAATTCAGATCTATGGTCCATGCTTTCTAGAAGTGACTTCCCAGTCACCTAACCTGATGATGAGTACCTCCACTTAAAGCTGAGAAAATGGAGCCTTGCAGATAAATCACTTCTTCAGTCACAGGGCCAGAGATGGGATTTGAAAAGGGAGTTTGCCTTTCTGTTACTGCCAGCTTGCCTCCCCAAAGCAGGGAGCTAAGATGGCTACTGTCCTCCCTGCCATATGCTCCCTGCACGGACATGGAGTCTCACAAATAAAACACCAGACTCTAAACTCCTCATGCAAATCAGGCTTTGGGTCTTAGGCTTGCTTCTGGATTTGAGTCACTAGACTTGTCCAAACTCCTCACTGAACAAAGAATGGAGGCCAAAGGGGGCCAAGGGCTTACTCGGGATCCCATAGTAAGCCTGGCAGAGGCTGGTTTAATCTGACTCCTGCTTCCATCTCATGGGTCTGCACTGTTATTTGGGGTTAAAAGTGTTACTGTGAAACATTTTCTCAGTCTCTGAGTGTGGTCCTGGACCATCAGCATGGTCTGGGAGTTTGTTTGAAATGCACATCTTGGGCCCATCCCAGATGGATTGTATCAGAATGTGGGGGTATGTTAACAAGCCCTCCAAGGGATTCTTCTGCCACCAAAACACAAGTACACACACACACACACACACACACACACACACACACACACAGACCCCACTATAGTTATTTAATGTGTAGTGGCCTTATAATGATCTTAACCCCAAGTTCAGTAAAAAATCCCATTCACCCAATGGCCCATCCATTGACTCACAAACCCGGAAAGTCATGGGTCCTTGGGAATGCAGTTCTCAAACGTGAGAAACGTGCAGGCCTCTGTAAGAGGGAAAGCTGTTTCCTGTGCATTAAAGGTGGTCTGACTATTTTTTATTATACTATTGCTTATACACATACTATCATAAAACTAAGTTTAGGCCCTTATGCAATTCTTTTGTTTCTTTGTTTGTTTATTTTTAAATCTTTATTGTTGAAAGCATTACATATGTCCTCCTTTCCCCCACATTGATCCCCTCCAGCCATCCCCCAACCCCCGCCAGGCCTTCACCATCCGACTGTCTGTGTCCATGGGTTATGCATATATGCATACAAGGTCTTTGGTTGATCACTTCCCACTCACCCACCCTCCCCCACCTTCCCTCTGAGATTATGCACTCTGTTCCATGCTTCCATGTCTCTGGATCCACTTCATTCATCAGTTTATTTTGTTATTTAGATTCCACATATGAGTGAGATCATGTAATACTTGTCTTTCTCTGACTGACTTAATTCACTGAGCCTGATACTCTCCAGGTCCCTCCATGCAGTCACAAAGGGTAGGAGATTCTTCTTTTGTACCGCTGCATAGTGTTCCAAGGTATAAATGCACCACTCCTCTACTGATGGGCGTTTGAGCTGTTTCCAGATCTTAGCTATTGTAAATTGTGCTGCTATGAACACAGGGGTGCATACTAGTACATTCTTTCTGATTGTGTTTTAGGATTCTTAGGATATAGTCCTAGAAGTGGGATCACTGGGTCAAATGGCAGTTCCATATTTAATTTTTTTGAGGAAACTCCATACTGGTTTCCACAGTGGCTGCACCAGTCTGCATTCCCACCAGCAGTGTTGTATTAGGGTTCCTTTTTCTCCACATCCTCGCCAACACTTGGCATTTGTGGATGGTAGCCATTCTGACAGGTGTGAGGTGATACCTCATTGTCATTTTAATTTGCATCTCTCTGATGATCAGTGGCTTTGAGCATTTTTTATATGTCTCTTGGCCATCTGTATGTCCACTTTGGAGAAGTGTCTATTTAGGTCCTTTTCCCATTTTTAAATTGAATTGTCTTCCTTCTGTTAAGTTGTATGAGTTCCTTATACATTTTGGAGATTAAACCCTTTATCAGGTGTATCATTGCCAAATAAATTCTTCCATACCATGGGCTCTTTTGTTGTTTTGTTGATGGTTTCTTTTGCTGTGCAGAAGCTTTTTATATTGATGTAGCCCCATTTGTTTATTTTCTCCTTAGTTTCCTTTGCCCTAGACAGTGGTCGGCAAACTGCGGCTCGCGAGCCACATGCGGCTCTTTGGCCCCTTGAGTTTTTAGCAAAGGCCAGCTTAGGAGTACCCTAATTAAGTGAATAACAATGTACCTACCTATATAGTTTAAGTTAAAAAAATTTGGCTCTCAAAAGAAATTTCAATCGTTGTACTGTTGATATTTGGCTCTGTTGACTAATGAGTTTGCCGACCACTGCCCTAGGAGATGTATCTGTAAACATATTGTTATGAGAGATATCTGAGATTTTGCTGGCTATGGTTTCCTCTAGGATTTTTCTGGTTTCATGACTTACATTTAAGTCTTTTATCCATTTTGAGTTTATTCTTGTGTGTGGTGTAAGTTGGGATCAGTTTCATTTTTTTGCATGTACCTGTCCAATTTTCCCAACACCATTTATTGAAGAGACTGTCGACTCTATTGTATGCTCTTGCCTCCTTTGTCAAATATTAATTGAGTGTAATGGTTTGGATCGATTTCTGGGGTCTCTGTTCTGTTTCATTGATCTATATGCCAGTTCTTGTTAGGCCTTTAGCAATTCTAAAATCAGCAAGTTCCAGATTAATATGGACAACTACAATCAACATTACGAAGCCTAACTTTTAAATTAATGACATTAATAGTATGGCAGAGAAAGCTGATTTGCTGAGGCTAAATGGCAACTTGCAATCTGACTGGGACACTGCCCACTACCACTCAACAACCTTTCAGTTCCACCCCACGCGTTACCTGTGGCAAGGAATGAATCAGCTCTCCCCTCCCTTCCCTCTAATCTGACTCCTCTAATCCTTCCTTTCTCAGCACAGTGCTCCAGTACTTTTGCCCATGTTAGTAACTCTGCTTTCTTCTCCTCAGTACTGAGCCACGACAGTGACTTCAGCTGACATCCTCTTGACTGTGCACACAGAGGCAAACTCAGGCAGGACCTCACCTAAAGGGTGGCTGTCAGTGAGACAGTTGTCATCTCCATAGTCCAACACTTGTGGATATTAGATTCATGTTGAAATGAAAGAAGATAATTTTTCAATTTTCATGTTTGGAGCCTGGAAAATTAAAGGCCTGAAACAGTCCCTTTTGGAGAGATGCTGACTTAGAGTTGCCATGCCTAGGCCCATTTCTGAGCTGGAGAAATTGAGGCCCAGAAAACAGTGGAAACCCACTCTTCCCTTCTTTGATCCCTCTAATGTCCATCAGCTGTGTTTCACATTGGTTTGTCTCCAAATGCAAGGGGTTCCCCTAAAATGAAGTGAGCTGCTGTGCATGGTTGGCCACTTCCCAGTGGGGACAGTGCAGAGCGATATGGACACTGACTGGGTGAGTATTGAGCCACAGGAGGGATCCCCAAAGGCCTCTGTTCTAGCGAAGCCACACTTGGCACCTGGGACACTGCTTATAAGTAGAGAAGCTATGCCCACCTCTGCCAGGAAGTCTTCAGATTCCTTCTGGTTCCAATATACATCATTTTCTTCTTCTTCTTCTTCTTCTTCTTCTTCTTCTTCTTCTTCTTCTTCTTCTTCTTCTTCTTCTTCTTCTTCTTCTTCTTCTCTTCTTCCTCTTCTTCTTCTTCTTCTTCTTCTTCTTCTTCTTCTTCTTCATCATCGTCTTCATCTTCATTATCACTAAATATTTATCATATATTGAGGGTGTGATATAATCCCAGACATTTTGCTAAATGCTTTACATGTATGATTGCAATATAACCCATGTGGTAGCATTATTGTTATCATTCCCATTTTATTGATGAGAAAACTGAGGCTGAGGGAGGTTAATCATTTTCCTAAGGTCACACAGCAAGTGATTGAGCCAGAACTCAAGGCTGGGTGTGCTGTACTAATGCCCTCAGCAACATTTCATAGCTGACTCTGCTCCTAGCTGGCCGTGTATCAGGAGCCTCTTTTTTTTTTTGCTTTGGGGTTCAGTCTCCCCACCTATGGAATGGGGAGTCTCTTTGTACCCTTTATACTCCACTATCTCTCCCTAAATTTGCCTTTTGTGTGCTGCTCGGCCGGGCAGTCAACAGGACGTTGGTGGCAGAAGGATGTCCATATTCCAACTGCTCCCAGTCAGGGTGCTGGGGCCCTCCCTGCCCTGGCCCTTCTAAGCTAGGCACTGAATCACAGTGCAGTGAGCAGACCTTGTGCACAGCAGTGGGAGGGTTGAGATGTAGATGAAAGCCATGGAAATGAAATCAGAGTAGAGGCCTCATTCTCAGCAGGGCTGGGCTGGGGAGATGTGAAGAGAGACAAACAGGGGGTTGAATGCTTGTCAGCCACAAAATAATGGAGGCTCACCTTCCTTGTAAAAACCACATGCCACAGTGTCACTGCCCTTCTCAGATAGTTAGCTCTTTATTAAGCACTGTATGCCAGACACTAGATGCTGAGCAAGCAGTTTAACCTCTCAACATCTCACTTTTCTCTTCTGGAAAATGAGTCTGTTGTGAGGAGTACATGAGATCATTCACTTATCCATTTTTCCAACTATTGTGGGCTGACTGTGTGCCAGCCATCATGCTAGGAAATGCAGCACTAAATGACAAAAATCTACTTCATCGGACTAGTTCAGCAGGAAAAAGATAACGTAAGTCAACAAATGAATATATTTGTCAAGTTCGAGGGGGTGGCAGTAAACTCTAGGAGGTTAACTCAAGCCAGGGTAAAAGTTAGAGAGTGCTGTGCCAGGGTAGGGCAGATACTCAGAGACTATTTGAATAAAGTAAAGGACCACTCATCATTTTAAAACTATCCTTGTGAAAACCCACATGGACTGCGTCACTGCCCTTCTCAGACACAGGTGACGTGAGCAGCTTTTACATCTGTGGAACGAAGTCTACAGGTTTTGCTATCAACTCCTGAACAGTGTCTGCATACTTTTCCCCAAGTCCTCCTCTTCCTAACTCTTTGCTCTCTGTGGGCTGGTTTGTGTCTTGGTTGGTCAGGGCCTCCTCTGGAGGTGCTCATTCAGGTGAGAGGCGACCAGCTGTGACAAGGGACTGCTGGGGCTGTGGAGGTAAATAGCCTTGGGTGAGAATGGCTTTGAGGGAAGAACTGAATTGTAAACAGTATTTTTGTTATTCAGTTCTCAGCACCTCTCCCCTTTAGAGAGGCCTTCTCTGGCCACACTAGCCGAGATTCCCCACAAAGCTCCTTTCTTTCACAATTCCTTATGCAAGCTGAGCGGTGATGGCGAACAGGATCGGTGGTGCTAGCTCTGATCTCAGAGTCTCTCCCAGTGCTGGGGGAGAGGCAAGAAAGAAATAGTGGGCATGGAAATAAAGGCAGGGTTCCCTGTGGTGGCCAATGCTGAAAGGAGGAGAGTGGCTAACAGGAGGAAAGGTAGCTGGAGATGAGGCTACTTTACATTGAGTGGCCTGGGAAGATGTATCTGAGAAGTTCTGTTTCAGGGACTTTCTCAAAGCCACACAATAGTGACAAAGCTGGGAGGAGAATCTCATTCTCTTGACTCCCACAGAAAGCTTCTGCCCCACACGTATGACCCCATGTTCTATGTCCCAGTGTTCTTTTTCAGCAGCCGTCCCCAGATGCACATCACTGGAGCCTGGGGCCTGGGGACCTCTACTCCTCCCAGCTGCTCCAAGTGCGTTAGTAATAAAAACTTTTTGTCTGGTTTGTATTGCTGAAGCTTTCTTATAAGCACAAACGAAGAAAGCTAAAGAAGGAAGCAATTACAAATTCTCTACAGCCCAGGCCCAGAATTCATCAGTGGAAACTGTCTTCAATAGGGACATCCATTCCTGATGAGTGGTGACAACAAGTGGTGGTGTGGTGTCCCCAATGATTTGTTACAAACATGTACACACCACTCACCATTTCCAGGCAGCTTTCTAAGCCCTTTACATGTAGCATCTCAAACCACTGTTATCATCCCCAGTTCACACATGAGGAAACTGAAGAAAGGAGAGATTTAAGTAAGTTTCCCAAGGTCACAGAAATAACAAATAGTGGAGCCAGAATTTGAACCCCTTTAGAGCCCTTGTTTACAGCAGTGTGGTAAGGAATGAGCAGAACTCAATGCATGTGGTAAGTAATTACTATTAATCGCTGTCCTTGGGACCCACACCTCCTCCTCTGTAGTCAGCAGGGGGAGCCAGAGCCCCTGGTCCACGGTGCCTGTGCCCAAGTCCAGGCCCCTGTAACTGAAAGTGGAACTGCCTTTGCTAAAGAGACATGCCCAGTTATTCACACCTGGTTTGGGGTATTTGAACGAATCAGATAGAGTTGCCCCATGCGTGGGGCTCCCCAGTTAGTGAAAGATAAATCACCTGAAAATTATTTACCCCAGAGGAAGCCCCAAAACGAAAAAACCAACTGTCCTGGATCATGCAGCTATTAAGTGGCAGATCTGGGACTCAGACACCAAAGTCTATGCCCTGGAGCATAAAGGGAGACACATATTCAAAAGTTTCCTGCTGTGTCTGTACCCAGCACAGGGCCCCACACATCTTCCTCTTCAGTGTGGGTTTGATGAATGTGTGAATGAGGAAGAGACCAGAGTGCCTGGGACAGAAGGGAGGTTAGTCAAGGAAAACTTTTCAGATGAGTTCCTATTGGGTGGCCTTGAAGGATGTATTAGGAGTTTGCCAAGTGGAAAGGAGGGGAAAGGCATTACAGGCATATGCAAAGGAATAACAGGGTGGAATAAAAAGTCTCTCAACTTGTTTTAAAAATATCAGAACCCACAACACATACACATACATAATGCACACACACACACACACACACACACACACAATTAAAACTTTATTATATACAATGTCCTCTTGCTTTCTGGTCCATTTCCATTTTGTAAATGTTAATGGCAATCCACTGATTTGCTGTGATGTGGGCATGGAGGTGGGGGCGTTGGGAAAGCAAGAGATTGGAAGGGAGTTTGGAGCCAGACTGTGAAGACCTTTGGAAATCAGCATGATGATCGGGACCCTTTTTAGTCCTTGCCCCCTGCAAGGTTGGACCCTGAAAACTCCTTGCTCCTTCTCTAGCAATTTGAGTAACTGCCTTCATCCCTGGCTAATCTTCTTCAGTGGCTCTAGCTTCTCCTCTTCCCTAGCTGGTTCTGTAACTCATGCCGAGTTCCTGGGGCTCTGCCTGGGCTTTCCACGCTGGGCCTCCTTGGCCCCCCACAGCACCCATCCTTGTCGTGGTTTGAAGGCTGGCTGCTTCTCACTGATGGTCTGCCACCTTTGAAGGCCCTCCCTTTGGAGTGCCAGGCACACACAACCAGCTGCCCCCCAGTAACCTACAGATACCTCAGACTCCCAACCCAGTCCATCACCCTCTGACAGCTCCTCTCCCATCCCAGCTCCATGTTGCCCTCACCAGTCCAACACACTGTCTCACAGAATAGGATCTTGTCCTTGGAGTCTCCTCATTCTGTCCATTCTGCTCTCAACTCCCTCTGCTTCTCTCCAAGCCATCTGCCACTACCCTTGTCCAGGCTGGGCCTTTTCTCTCCGGATAACTGTTTTACCACCTGCCCTTGTCTCCTGCCCCTTTCTATTGATGCCCCATAAGAGCTGCCATGAGCCTCTGAAAAAGAAATTGGATCATGTGACACCCCTGCTTCAAACGTATTAATATTTCCTAAATGTATTCCCAGTCCCCTGCTGGGCCCCTTCCCTGAACCTTCCCTCACTCGCACGGTCTCTGATGCTCTGTTCTCCAGACCCACCAGACCCCACGGGCCCTGCCTCCTCCGGACTCACAGCCTCACCTAGCTAACACCAGCCCGTTCCGCCTGGACCCCGTGGGGGACATCCCCAGGAAGCCTGCCCTGACTCCCTCAGGCTGGGTTTGGTGACCCTGCCTCTGGGCTTCCACAAGCCACTGTGCACCCCCAGCTTCACGCCTAGCACCTTCCTTTTTATTGCAGTGGCCCAAGTCTGTCTTTTCCATTAGATGGGCAGCAGAATTGAGGGGTTAAGGGCAGATGTCAAAGCCAAACCCTCTAGGTTAAAATCCCAGCCCCACCATGTATAGGCAGTGGGAGTTTGGAACTTTATTTAATCCTTCTGTGATTTGCTTTCCCCCTAACTTTAAAATGATGGTAATGATGATGATAATAATAATATTAACAAGAAGAACAGCTGTTAGAGGGTTAAATGAGTGCCTGGCACATAGCAAGTGCTGTGTGTTTGGTGATTTAAGTCAGCATTCAGACTAGTTACTACATCCAGGAGAGCTGACCCTGGATTTATTGGATCCACCACTATGTCCCCAGCTCCTGCCCCAACATCCTGGTTATGAGTGTGACACAAATGCATCTTTGGTCTCAGAGAATGGTGATGCATATAGATAAGAAAGTAACATTTGAGAAATGCTTTGGAGGCAGACTGCTGAGGGCTCCATGCTGACTGAATCTGTGGGTGAGACAGGAGGAGGAAAAACCTGACAAGACAAACCTGTGACGTATCCTCTCAAATATTCGGCTGTTTCAATTCACACCCCCCACCCCAGCACTCATTGGCACCTCAATCCATGAAGGACTCCAGCTAGCATAAGAGTCATTGTACATTTCTCTTTTCTCTCTCCCTACCCCTATTCTTCTCCACTGAGTCCAAGCCCAGTCTTCCCTCCTTTCTGCACCCTACTTCCACCCTAGTTGTTCCAATTAGGATTGATGTGTCACAAGTAACAGCAACACAGTGGCCTCAAACAACCATTTCCTTATCTTCACAAATCATGGGGTTCAGCAATTTAGACAGGGCACATTGGGGACAACCACAGAAGCCAGTCTACAGAGACTTAGCTGCGGAGACTCAGAGGCAGAAGTGACTGAATGGAGGCTCCTTCACCCACTGTCTGGCACCCAGCTGGGTGACTCCAATGCTGAACTCATCTGGGACTGTGGACTGGAGCACTTACACGTGGCTTCTAAATATGCCTGGACTTTTTCAGTGTGGCCGCCTCGGACCGTCCGTGGTGGGTCAGGGCTCTAACAGGTATTCCAGCCGAGGCAGAGGCTGCACTGCCCCTTATGACATAGCCTTGCAAGTCTTGCAGCATCACTTTGGGCACACCTTGTTGGTCAGAAATTGGCCCAAATTCAAGCAGGAAGAGCACAGAGAACCCACCTCTTAATGGGAGGCGTGTCAAATAATTTTGTGGCCATGCTTCAAAACCACCACTGAATCCCAAACACTAATGTCTTGTACCTGGACCTGCTCCCTGGTCTGCCTGGCTCCACTGTGGCCAGCCCTTCCCATCTCCTCAGTGGGTTCTCCACGGCAGCCTAGGGGAGCTTTTGAACACACCAGTCACCTTTTTTCCCTGTCCCTCCAATGTCTTCCTGCTGAACTTCCTACTGAAATGTAGGCTCTCTGACACGGCCACACAGCTGCATGGGATCTGCAGACCCATAACCTCCTTCCCACCTCAGTGGCTTTCTCTCTCTTTCTTGACCGCTGCTCCAGTCACTTTTCCTTCCCGAAATGTCAGACCCCTAAATCCTGTGTCCTTCAGATCTCAGCTGGAATGCCACCTTGTTGGATCTAAAACAAACCCTGCATCACACAGTGTGTCTCTCCCATAACTCTGTTTTATTACCTCCACTTGCCCCTGGGGTGTCTGAATTTATGCATTTGTTTACTTTTGGTCTGTCTCCTTCACAAGTTCCAAGAGAGAGAAAGACCCTTGTCTCTCTTGTTCCTCATAGCCTAGGTTCCCCACCATTTGTGGGTTGTGAATGAGTGCATGAATGGTAGTTTTTCAAGGAACACGTGCGTGGTTTGAAAAAGCAATTATAGAGGAGAGGCAGGCATGGCCTGGGATGGCTGCGGTGGTGGAGGTAGCCTTGTTTCTAATCGGGTTCTGCCACTCACTAGCCGGGGTCTTTGGGAAAACGCCTCCGCGTCCCTGAGCCTCAATTTCTTCAGCTGAAATGAGTCCAACAGCCCCTAGCTCACTGAACGGGAGTGTACAGTATATCAGGAAGGATTCAGCACCTCTGGCCAGCCAGGACACAGGCCCCCGTGAGGCCAAGCTGTAACACCTGCTGTGCTCGCCAGGTGTCGCCCCGCCGTGCGCTCTGAGCCCTGCGCTCTCGGGTGGCTCCGCGGCCCGACGTCTCGATTCCGTGCGGGGCATCCGGGCCTCAACCTGACTCTGTCCACTAGCCACTGGGAGCGGGGGTCCCGAGGAGGCTGCCCGGCCTGGGCACCCGCTTGCTATCGCCCATCGAAAAGAGAGGGGTGGGGGAAGAATATGCTGAGTCAGTTATCCCCGCTCCGCCATTAGCCCTAAGGAAGGGGTGTCCTCCCCCAGAGGGTCTCCGAAGCCCCGGGGAAGGCGGAACCCGGGTGCGATCTAACACCCACAGCAGCTCCCAGCTCTCGGCGCGGCGAAGAGCACGGGGAGACAGGCCAGAGCCCAGCCCAGCCCTGATTCCCTCCTCCGCCCGAGTGCAGTCCCTGAGCGCCCACTCGCCCCGCAACTTGCGAGTTAGCGACCTCTGGGGATCGAGCAGACTCCCACCTCTCCGCACCCGTCCGCGCCCCAGAGCCGAGAGAGGGCGCCTCGCGAGCGCGCGCCGGGAGCGGGCGGCTGGGTCCGGGGCGCGGGGCGGGCGCTCCGGGGGGCAGGCGGGGGTGGGAGTGAGAAAGCGGGAAGGAGGGGCCGGGCGGGCGGCTGCAGGGTCCCCGCACTCCCCGCGCCTCGCACATTCGCAGCGGCAGCTCGCGCGCAGTGCGGCGTCGCCCGGCCGTGTGCTCGCTCCTCCCTCCCTCCTCCCGCCCCGTGGGTCCCGCGTTCCCGGAGCGGCTCAGGCGCCGAGTGCGCGGACGGGCACACGAACAGACGGCCCAGGGGACGCCTCGGCCCGCACCTCCCGGGCGGGCTATGTTGATTGTCCTCCCGGGGCCGGCCCGCGGGATCAGCACAGCTCGGCCCGCGGCCCCGGTGACCAGGGGGGACTATGAACCGGAAAGCGCGGCGCTGCCTGGGCCACCTCTTTCTCAGCCTGGGTATGGTCTACCTCCGGATCGGGTAAGGGCCTCTCGCAGCCCCTGCACGCGTGTCCCGGCCAAGTTGGCGTGGCCTGGGGAAAGGCTGTGCTGCCCAAGAGCCGCCGTCGCGCCAACTTCCGTGGCCCCATCAGAGAGGCCGGGTGGGCAGGGTGCGGGAGAGGTGGGTGCACAAAGGCCCCCCGTGGGCAGGCGCCCCAGTTGTTGCACCTTAGTTGGAGAGGTCCGAGCAGGTAGACCCGCCATCCTGAGGATGTCTGAGTCTGGAAGCCCCAGAATAGAGATAGCCAGTGGGGACGCTGCAGTTTGGGGGACTAGGGTTAGCCGATCTCAGAGGCCCTTCAGCCAGGGCACGGGAACAGCAGGTCCAGCAGGAACGGAGCGGTGTCGGGACCACGGCCGCTCCCAGGGAACTCATGCCCCGAGCGCCAGAGGCGCGGACACAAACGCCCCTGGAGAGGGGCAGTGCCGGCGGGGCGGGCGGGCGGGGCCGTCCAAACCCAGGGAGCAGGTACCCAGAGGGAGGGATGTTCTTTGACGAAAACACCAGCCCTGCTCAGAACCCCGGGATCACACGATTGCCGAGAGCCCGTGGACGTCCGGAGCCTTTCCTAGGCCAAGGGGACAGCGTCTACTAGCCGGGACAAGCACACACACAGGACGAGAGCTGGCCCCGAGACGCCGGAGGAGACGAGCCCGCAGAGCCAGCGCCCAAGAAAGGCGGGACACCCTACCCTAAACTGGGTGCCAGAGTCTGCCTGCGCGCGGGCAGAGCGGTCTCCCCCGCCCCCATCACTGCATTTCTATGGAGGTGGGGCCTGGAGCGGTGCTCTGGTTGGAAGGTTGGGGTGGGGGCTACATTTGCACGGCCAGGCACCCTTTGTACTTAGGAGATAACGCGTGCGAAAGCACGGAGGGGCGATGGGGGTGGGAGGCTTTAAGGACTGGTAGAGGTTGCGGCGCTGACGGTCCACCTTGGCAGGTTGCACACACCCTGCTCCCCCACCCCCAGCTGGGAACCTCCCTACTGCTCTGCTTGGGGCGGGGCGGGCTGGCTGCCCGGGGCTGCTGCGAGGGGTGGTGTGTGGCAGATCCTTTGTGTTTTGTCACTACCACTCCTCCCCTTTGCCCACCTCGCGTCTCTGGAGCAGGGATTTCTCCAGCTGACCCGCAGTGGAAGCAGGCGAGTGCGCACCGAGCTAACGAGCCGGCCCGCCAGCCCCAACTGCGGGCGGAGAGGCGGCCGCGGGCCCGCGCACTGCCGGCCGCCGGTGTTTTAAGTGTTATCGATTCGCCCGCGGCTGCGTGCCCCCCCGCCCCCCGCCTGCTCTAATCTTCACTTTGGCTCGCGCACCCGCTGCCACGCGCGCATCTAGCATCCAGGAAGCCGGTGTGGCTGATTGGCGCTGGCCGCTTGCGGCTTTATCTTCTTTTTAATTAGAAGCGGGGTGGAGGGACCCGGAGGGGAGAGAGAAAGGAAAAACAACAGAAAATAACCTCCCCTGGCTGCACCGCCTGCCCGACCTCCCGCCGGCGCCAGCACCTCTTTGACCCCGTGGGGGCCCAGCTGCCCCGGGGGAGGGATCCAGGAAGGGCGCTAGCCGAACTGCGGCCCAGTAGCTGCCCTTTGGGGCCCAAAGAGGTCCAGGTCGGGAGGAATTGCAGGGTGATTTGGGACCAGGCCCTGCTGCTCCGTGAGCCTTGGGTTATTTATCTGTAAAATGAGCATGCGGGGTAAAGTCCCTAAGAGGCCTTCTAGTTCCCCAGGTATGACTGGTTCCTTCTGATGGCAGGGCATCTGTGGTATTCTTATTTTATCTGGATAGTTCCAATGACTGAAACACTAGTCCCTGTGACGATCAGATCTAATAATAATAATAATAATAATAATAATAATAATAATAATAACAACAACAACAACAACTTTAACAACATCTTCTAAGCACTCTCCATGTTTTAACACGTTTAATTTTTATAGCAATCCTATGCGGTTGGGGCTAATTATCATTAGCCTCATTTTAGCCATGGAAGTACAGAGAGGAGGTGTAACTTGCACAAGGTCACACAGCTAGTAAGTGAAGGAAACTTAGATGGCACCCTAGCTCTGACCACTTAGCTACTAGCCTATTGTTCATATGAATTTTTTTTTAAAAAAATATATTTTATTGACTTTTTACAGAGAGGAAGGGAGAGGGATAGAGAGTTAGAAACATCGATGAGAGAGAAACATCGATCAGCTGCCTCTTGCACACGCCCTACTGGGGATGTGCCCGCAACCAAGGTACATGCCCTTGACCGGAATCGAACCTGGGACCTTTCAGTCTGCAGGCCGACACTCTATCCACTGAGCCAAACCGGTTTCGGCTGTTCATATGAATTTTTGACCCTAATATATCATTACACTTCTCTGCTGGTGTAGGAGTTTCCTTGTGGTCAGGTAAGAGTTCAAAGATTCCTCCTGACTTAGTAGAAGGAACCTCCACTTAATCTTTCTATGCCACTTCTTTCTCAAATAATTCAAACATCCTAGCTCTGTGTTAGATTCTGTTTTAATGGCTGAGATGAATGGTCTGTAGCTTCTGTTTCAAATCCATTACCTGCTAGCCTCCATGTCTCAATCTCTGTGAACCCGTTCTCAGACATGTGAAATGGATATGGTGAGTCCTGCCCAACAGTGATGTTTAGAAAGGTCGCACCATACAGACTTGACACATACTAGGGATGCTGCAAAAGTTCACTGAGGCAGTCAAGTGCATATCTGGGAAGCAGATGCTCACCTTCAGTGCCGTTTTTGAAGTTCTACAACCCATTTGTGCAGCAACCGTTTAGTGAACCGGCAGGCAGCCTTCCTGCCCTCAGAGAGCCCACAGTCAGTGAGAAAGGCAATGAACAAATGAGCAGACAATGAAAAACAAACACGTACATTAAGACATCTCAGAGGACTGGACCAGGAGTAGCAAGAGTATTAAGAAAAACAAAACAGAGATTGTGATGGAAAGTTAGGAGGGGAGAGGTAGGAAGGCAGTTTCCCTTACCTGGGCTGGTAAGGGAGGTGACTTGAGGTCACATAAATAATGACAAGAAGCCAAGCATGTGAAGCTCAGGGGATGAGAAAGCTTCTAGGGAGAGGTACCAGCAAGGACAAAGGGCCTGAGGCAGGAAAAAGCTGGTGTGAGGCAGGAGCAGAGGGAAAGTGGTCAGTTAGGCACCTGGAAAGGAGTGGGATCAGCTCATCTCTGGTGCTGTTGACACAGAGTAACTGCTCTTTAAGAAATCCCAGTTCCATAATCATCTGAGAGATGCAAATCAAAACAACAATGAGATACCATCTCACACCTGTCAGAATGGCTATCATCAACAAATCAACAAACGACAAGTGCTGGCGAGGATGTGGAGAAAAAGGAACCCTCGTGCACTGCTGGTGGGAATTCAGACTGGTGCAGCCACTGTGCAAGACAGTATGAAGTTTCCTCAAAAAGCTGAGAATGGAACTCCCATTTGACCCAGTAATCCCACTTCTAGGACTATATCCCAAGAAACCAGAAACACCAATCAGAAAGGATATATGCACCCCTATGTTCATAGCAGCACGATTTACCATAGCTAAGATTTGGAAACAGCCTAAGTGCCCATCAGCAGATGAGTGGATTAGAAAACTGTGGTACATCTGCACAATGGAATACTATGCTGTGGTAAAAAACAAGGAATGTTTACCATTTACAACAGCATGGGTGGAACTGGAGAGCATTATGCTAAGCGAAATAAGCCATTCGGAGAAAGATAAATATCACATGATCTTATCATATGTGGGATATAGTGATCAACATAATTTGATGAACAAGAATAGATCCAGAGACAAGTGGCAGGGGAGGGGAGGAGGTTAGAGAACAACCAAAGGACTTGTAAGCATGCATATTAGCATAACCAATGGACACAGACACTGGGGCAGTGGGGGCTTGCCTGGGGTGGGAATGACTGGGGGGGGTGTCAATTGGGGAAAAAGGAGACATATGTAAAACTATAGACAATAAAAAAATAGTATGACCTACCCTTCCCCCCCCAAAAAAATAAAAATAAAAAACAACCTAATTCCAGAACAACTTCCCATGCCTGAGCTCCAGGATGGAAAGTATGGAGCACTTAGTCCAGTGATTGGCCATGGCCCTCAATAAGTGGAAGCTCTTATTATTATAACTACAATGGACATCTGGGGTGAGATCTCTTTCAAAGTAGACTTGAGGATTATACAAAAGGAAACTCCACATGAATTGGCTATCTTTATGCAAAGGAAGGACTACCTGCATCATCAGGATCACCATCTGAGCCTGTTTGGGGTTATCTTGATATTAGGAAATGGCCCCATCCTCAGGCCAGGTATCCACAAGTCACACTGATGCCCATCTTTCTACCTTCTCCATCTGTCCTGTTAGCTCCACCCCATGCATCAGTCCATCAATCCATAGCAAGTTTGGTCAGCTCCATCTGCAGCCATCCCCAAAGGCCAAGCCACCACCACCTCTTGCCTGCCCACTCTCCCTGCTTCTGCCCTGGCATCCTATAGTCCTCTTCCATGGGCTGGAGAGATGGGATGCTGTCAGTATCATGCTTACAGCCCTTCAGTGCTTTCTGATGCCTGAGAACATTCTAGCCCTGAGTCATATCTTGCCCCCAGATTGTCCTCCTTCCTAAGCCCTGGTTTGCATCACCTTCTATGGATTCTTTCTGTTTCTTGGCGACCCCAAGCTTGTCCCCTACCACGCCTTTGTTTTCAGTTCCTTCTGCCCATAATACTCTTCCCCAGACCTTTCCACTGCTGGCCACTCAGGTCCCTGCTTCACTGCCGCTTCCTCAGGAAGGCCCTCCTTGACCACCCCTTCCCTTCCAAACCCACCCTTCCTGCCATCATAGCATCTTTACTTAGGCTCCGTAGTGTGCACCAATGTCTGGAATGGCCTATTGTATTTGTTTATGGTATATACATTGTCTCCCTCTGTAGCTCCTCGAGTGCAGGGCCTTGGCACCTGAGTGATGTCTGATATGTGTCTATTCATATCAGAATAGGCATAAGCTTCCTCTAGGCCAGTCATGTCTAGAGGGGGCTACACATACACCATTGGCATTCAGGGAGCAAACTTAGAATTTGTATTCACAATTTCTGCTTAAATATTTTTTAGTAATAAAACGTACACATACATACTAGAGAGTATATAAAACATGTACAAACAGTTGTTTTTTAAATTAACATCTGTGTACCCACCAACCTTTCAGAGGCAATTGCTGCATGAAATTGTAGTTTCCCTTGCTTGCCTTTGTCGTTTTTCCACATAAAGATGATTCTTAAACAATACTGGGATTCATTTTGCATGATTTTAAATTTCATCTCAATTGAATCCTACCATAATTAGAAAGGCAACTTGCTTAGTTCCAACATTTATGTTTGACATACATCATCTTATTTTTTGCTATCAAAAAAGGAAATCAAGCCTCACTAATATTGTATATACACCCCGCACAGAAACCAATGTGTAACCCAATAAACCTGGGTTAGGGTGCAGTATCAAAAAAGTTGGGAGACTCCTGCTGGGAGCTGTGGGGTGAGGTGGCCAGGGCTGGATACCAGGGAGGACCTATAGTCCATGCCCCACCCTGAGAGCCTAATGCTCCCTCTCTCTGTGTCTCCTGCTCCAGTGGCTTCTCCTCGGTGGTAGCTCTGGGCGCGAGCATCATCTGTAACAAGATCCCAGGCCTGGCTCCCAGACAGCGGGCGATCTGCCAGAGCCGGCCCGACGCCATCATCGTCATAGGAGAAGGCTCGCAAATGGGCCTGGACGAGTGTCAGTTTCAGTTCCGCAATGGCCGCTGGAACTGCTCTGCGCTGGGGGAGCGCACCGTCTTCGGGAAGGAGCTCAAAGTGGGTACGTGCTCACCGGACACTGCAAACAGGGTCTTAAAGGCTACTGGCAGACAGAATACTCTTGGGAGCCCTCTGGGACCCCCTCACCTGCCCATGCTGGGATGACCCCACTGTGGGATCCTCAAGGGGCTGCAACTTGAATTCAGGTCTCTAACAAGGGTTGGCTCTCTGGTTAGAATCCAGACCACACTGGCCCTTTATGGAAGAGTTGAATACTAACTGGTTGATACGGCACTTATGTTGTTTTTTAAATTGAAGTCTAAATTTCAAATTAGCTGTTTTGCCTAAAAATACAAATTCCTGAATTCTTTTGAAAAATAGGCTTACACATGTATCCACATAGTTATTATGGGCTAGAGCTGAGAACACAGCCTCCTTGAGGTGGAGCCTGGACAACCCCATTCACTGCTATAGCTCCCACTACTCCCTATTATCCATCGTATATTCACCCTTATATGATACTAGAGGCCCGGTGCATGAAATTCATGCACTGGGGGGTAGAGGGAAAAGAGTGTACCTCAGCCCAGCCTGTGCCCTCTGGCAGTCTGAGAGCCCTTGGGATGTCTGACTGCTGGCTTAGGCCCACTCCCCCTGGGTGAGCGGTGCTTCCCCTGTGGGAGCACACTGACCACCAGGGAGCAGCTTCTACATTGAGCGTCTGCCCCTTGGTGGTCAGTGCACGTCCTAGTGACTGGTTGTTCTGCCATTTCAGTCAATTTGCTTATTAGCCTTTTATTATATAGGATGCCTGGCCACTGTGGGCATTTCAGTTTGCAACCCCTGCGTGTTGCTTAGACACAGCACACACACACACACACACACACACACACACACACACACACACACAAGGACAAAGTGTCAGACCACGCATTTGGTTTTCAAACCAATGTGAGAAAAGCCCGGTGGAAAGGGGTTGGTCACTGGGAGCCCTGGTTAGTGAGGGGAAGGCCATGTTGTGTGTCTTGCTTATGTGCATCTGGACTGTAGGGCCAGGAACTCTGCAGGCTTGCTTTGAGCTGTGGACCTCCCTGAAGGTCAGGTCAGCCTCGACTCTTTGGGCTGGAGTGGTTCACCTGGCTTACTCCACTGCTCAAAGGGCACCCCTGAGTTACTTCCCTCAGCCCCAACATCAACAAGTGCAATGGTTACTGAGAAAATTCACCCAAAACCCAGCCACTGCTCTGAGTCCTCACTTCCTTCCTCTTGGATCATACAGCTGGTGTATCTGGGCTCTTAGGTCCCACCTCCCACTCCCATTAACCTGCTGCCCCTGATGCTCCTACAGGCAAGGACATCCTTTGTAAATGGAAATCAGATTATGTCATTTTCGTGTTTAAAAACCCCGGGATCAGAATGAAATCCCGACTGCTGACCTCTGTCCCTCTCTGCCCCCAATCTTCCTCTCCCCCTTGCCCACCCAACTTCATCCTGTTTCCCAAATACATCACACTGGGTCCTGCTTTCGGAACATAGCCCCAGAAGTTCTTCCTGCCTCAGATCCTTTCCCACAGTCCCATACTCCTGAGCCCTGTCCTCTGTGCACAGCTCCCTCAGCATCCAGGTCTCACAAGCCTCCCTGGGTCCCCTTTCTAAAGTCCCCTTTAGCCAGGAAGCCCCATCCCATCAGCCAAGCACTTGGCACTATCTGCATCTCTTCCTCACTCTTTGGGAATGCTGGCTCTTGGGGTCGGGCCCTCTGCCACATTCACCATTGAATCTTTTCTTTCTCCTTCTTGTAAGGAGGAGCAGTAGCTCTCGGCCCTGTAGAAGGTCTCATTTTGTCACCACCTTCTGTAGCTGCTTTCTTACTCGCACCTGAGGGGACTGCTGAATACAATCCCAGGTTCAGGGTGAGGTTGGTGGGGGTGTAGGAGCCTCCTCCTTCAGGCCCCCACATGAGCTCCCTTTTCAACATCTTTGTGGGATAGGATCTTGCCTTGCACCGCCTGCCCTTGTTCCCCCACTTTCCAACCCCAGGGCTTACTTTTCAGGTGGAGAACCAAGGCCCAGAGAAAGGAGGCACTGCCCAGCTCATGCCCAGAAATGGCATCAACACTGAGACTCCAGTTTAGGTCACTGAAATACCCATCTTGTCACCCTACCCTGGTCATCACCCATGGTTTTTCTGCCTACTCATGCTTTCATCCTTGGCCTCCATTTCCAGGATCCATGTCTAGGCTCTGACATTATTTCAATGATGATGAAACTGAAGCTCAGAAGGGACCTGCTCAAGGTCAACAAAAGTGAATGGCAGGGTCTCCCAGGACTGGGTTGATCCCAGAACAGCTTGCAGTCTTGAAACAGCCAGTCAGTTGCTGGCATTGTGGGGTGCCTGCTGGGGTGCAGTGGCAGGCTATGGTGCAGGGTGGCCTGCCCCCACCCCCAGCGGGCCAGAGTTGTAGAACTGAGGGATTCTTTGCAGGCTGAGGCAGAGGACTGCCGCCAGTACACACTGAACAGGAGTGGAGGGAAGCCTGAGACAAGGAGCATTCTTCAAGAGACAGGCTTGGATAGGCAGAGGTGGCCTTAGGGAATTCAAGCAGAGAGGAGTCTAAGAAAACTCATGGGATAGCCCTACCTGGGCCTGAAAGAGAATGGAGTCAGAGCCAGGAGGCATGTGGTCAATCTGATCTGTTTGAATTTCTAGGTGGTGGGAGCAATTGGAGAATTTTGACCATGGGCATGACTGACAAAGTAGGTCACATTGTATAAAATGGCCACCATTCAGTGATTTTTGGCCGATGACAACATCATATGATTCAATCTAATAAGAATTCTGGAATTAAAGGGTGGGTACAGAATTCATTCATTCATTGTCATTCATTGATTCACTCATGCATTCACTTGCTGTGGCTGGAGGCTGCTGTTCCAGCCTGTGTGGTCTTGGATTCATGAGGGAGGTGAGCCGTAGGCAAGTTGGGAGAAGAGCATTCCAGGCAAAGGGAATGGCAGGAGCAAAGGCCATGAGGCAGAAACATGTTTGAGGAACAGTGAGGAAGCTAGTTTAGCTGGAGAACAGCAAAAGAGAGAAAGAGGAAAGCTCAGAGGTCAGAGAAGGAGCCAGGAGCTAGACAATGCAATGTCTGTCACGCCAAGTCAGGTTTTTGGATTTTCCTCCAGTGAATGGAGAGCAAGGGAGTGATAGGGATCTGGCTTTCAGATTTAGCAGCATTGCTCTGGTTCTGGGAACAGAATGAACTATGTAGGGGCAAGGCTGGGAGTTCGGAGTCTGGTACAATGTTCTAGACAGGAGGTGACCAGTGCTGTGGACTGAGTGTAGCCATGGAGATCGCTTGGAAGTGAGCTGCCAAGGTGGAGGGAGACTAACAACCTAAAGGCCACTGAGGAAGGAGTTACCCTTTTAAGGTGGTGGTAGTGGGAACAGAGAAGATGAGATCAAGATTGGACCCAACTCCTACAAGGCTGAGAAGTTACTTTCCTTCTGAGCCTTGGTTTCCTCATGTGTGAGCAGGTATCCTGCTCGAGGACACCAAGAAGCAAGTCTCTAATTTAGACTTTCCGGGCTCTTCATCAGTGTTCTTGCTCCCATGGGTTGCCTTTCTGTGGGAGTGACCAGTCAACAAGGGCTGCCATGCAGGGGTGAGGGACCAGGAGTATGGTATTTGACTTTGTTAGCTCTGGCCATCCAATTCATACTGCAGAGAGCTGGACACATCTGCCTTTAAAGAGACTTCCCAGAAGCTCCAACCTATGTTTCTGCTTATATCTCATTGGCTTGAACTTAGTCATATGACCATACCTTGCTGCAAGTAAAGCTGGGAAATACAAACTTTTACTCAGAACAGCTATAAGACCAGCTCAGGATCGGTGACTGAGGAGGAAGGGGAACATTGACATTTGAGTGGGCACTAGCCCCGGCATAGGTTTTCCATCCCATGCTGAGACCTAAAGTCTCTCCTTTCACCACCTCCTCAGTCTCCTCTCCCGTCCCCAGCTCGGCCTGTGTTTCTTGGCTCTGTCTCACATTCTGAGTATTCCAGATTTTGCTTCATAGATCTGAGGACAGCAGTGGGCAAGGCTGTCCACTGACAGGCCCTCTTACTGACAGGCCCTCTTACAGACCTCCGTGACCTGCATCCCAACCCCATTTGGGCTGTGGGGCAGCCGAATAAGCACTGGCATCAAAACCCAGTTCAGGCCACCCCAAAAGAAGAGGGGATTCAAGTTGGTCTGTATAACTGGAAAGTCAGGGATGGTGCTGACTTTCAGGATGGCTTGGACCAAAGGTGGTGTTGGCTTCTACCAACCTCAGAACCCACCCCATTGGGCAGCAAGATGGCCATTGCAGCATCAGCACCACAACTGCTAAGTTCAAGTCCTGAAGAAAGGCCTTAGCTTTCTCTGGCAGCACCTGCAGCAGTCCTATGGTTCACTCTGATTGGATCAGCTAATAGGGCTTGACTTTTGGTTGTGAGTCCATCCACACCAATCACAGTGCTTTTGTTGGTCAGGCCTGGGAGCCCCACCCAGACCATTTTTCCTGGGAGGGACTGCTCATGAGTCTGTTAGTCAGCTCCGGCTGCTATAACAAAGTACCACAGGCTGGGCAGCTTAAACACAAACATTCATTTTCTCCCATTTCTGGAGGCTGGTTTCTTCTGAGGCCTCTCTCCTTGGCTTGCAGATGGCTACCTTCTTACTGTGTCCTCAGAAAGTCTTTGTGTGCATGCCCTCGATGTCTCTGTGTGTCCTAATCTCCTGTTCTTATAAGGACACGAGTCAGTTTGGGTTAGGGTCACCCTCATGGTCTCATTTTAAGTTAATCACCTCTTTAAAGGTCATACCTCCAGATATAGTCACATTCTAAATTACTGGGGGTTATGAATTTGGGAAGGGACACAATTTGGTCCATATCAATGAGCAACCAGAGGGAAGCATGGTTTGTGCATTAGGGGAAGGCATAAGGGGTGTAGTGGTGTTCAGAAGTAAGACTCCAAGGTGGGAGGAATGGACTGGACAATGGAGATGGGCCTTCCCTTGGGTCTTATAGGTGGAAAGAATTTCACCATCCAGTGAATAGGATCCCAGGCAGAGGGAACAGCAGCATAAACATAGGGATATTTGATTGCTAAGGGGATGATGAACAGGAGTTTAAAGCCTCAGATTATTTGACAGGCTGCCTATTCAAGAGTCTTAAAATGCCAGGGATTCAACTTTATCAGTTGCTTCCCAGTGTGCCCCTTGGGGGCTTAAAAAGATATTCACCAATGTCCAGGGTTTTTATTTTCTTAAATAATACCATGACACCCGTCCTTTGAGTCTGCCACCCAACACAACAACTAGAACAAGGACAGGTAATTTGCATCCACTTCTGTGAGTATCCCTCGTGCACACCTGCCTTTCCCTCCCAAGCCTTACATTCACTATCCTGAATCTTGGGTTTTCCATTCCTTGCTTATTTATGTCTAATTTATCATGTTACTATATTCCCTAGAAGTCAATTATTTGATTCTATTTGTATTTAATTTTATAAAGAAAAGCATCACACTGTATGCAATCTTTTGGCATTTACTCCTTTACTTACTACTAGTAAAACTCATCTATCTTCCTTGTAGCTGCTGTTGATTCATTTTAGCTGTGGTAAATAGACTCAATCTGTGCACCCATGCTTTGGGTTATGGGACATCTGGGTGGCCTCTAAGCATTTGCTGTCACTAACAGTGCCATACAGGTCTCCTTGTGCCCATCTCCTGGCACCCATGTGTATGCATTTCTCTTGGGTATATATACAGAGGAATGGAATTGCTGGTCACAGGGTATGAATGACAACCTAAGCTCCACAGTGATTGTGCCAAGTGCCACTCCCACCAATGAGCAGCATTGATCTATGGTCTCTCCAACACTGGGAATCATCTAAACTTCTTCATTTTTGCCTAGGGAATGGGTGTGAAATGTTTCCCACTGTCATCTTGATTTGAATTCTCTGAGAAGTGATGCTGTTGAAATCTCTTCCCACATTTACTGGCTGTGTATGTTTACTCTTCTGTAAGTTTCCTATTCATGCTTTTTGCTCATTTTTTTTGTGTGGGGTTGTGTATCCTTCCCTCAGTTTTGTTTCATGGTGCAGGGAGCAGAGAGGGCTGGGTCAGCAGCACCTTAGGGAGGCAGGGTCATAAGAGGCTTCACTCTCTTGTCTTTTATGTTTTCATGGAGGACCGGTAGATGCCAGGAGCAGAGACAGCCCTTCCTCACATATCAACTCATTTGGTCTCATCCAGTCTGGAAAGGAGGCCTTCATCTCAGGCTTAGAGCAAGCTGGAGGCTAACCAAAGTCATGTGGCTGTTTTGTGGCAGGACTGAGATCGGTAGTAATTCCCTGTTGCTGAGAGATTCTTCTGTTTGTGTGAGCCTGCCAGCGTTGAGGGTCTCCATGCTGCTGTGAACTTGAGAACTTTTTTTTTGTTGCTGGGCTGTGGGGCAGCCAAATAAGTACTGGCATCAAAGCCATGCAGCCAGGTGTCCATCCCAACCCCACCACTACCTTGCTGGTGACTCACCTTTCTGATCTCAGACTGGCCATCTGCAGAATGTGGGTGTCACATGGCCCACCTTGCCAGGTGGCAGCAACATGACACAGGGTGTAAGACCCTGGCATCTGCTGGGTTAGGACCATTAGAGGATGTCCCTTTGTTCCTCCCAGGAGGCCCACATGCCTCTCTCAGATGACGAAGAGCTCAAAGAATTGGGTATCCTGCTCTAGATTTTTTTCTTGTTGCAATAGAATGGGAAGATGTAGAGTGGAATGGGGAGAAGCTATTGGTTCAATTACTAAGCCAAGGTCACTATTTTGACTACCAGTCTGTCCACTTCTCACTAACTCCACTACCACTTCCTCATTTAAAACTCTATTTTTAAAGACTTGTTGTCCAAACAACTATATCAGCCTCCTAATATACCCTTGTCTCCCCCATAAACACAGCCATTCAGCATAGCATCTTCCCTGTGATCCTCTGATCATGGCACCTCCTGTGTAAAACCCATCCATGGTTTCATATTGCTCTGGGAATAAAATACTGACAGGCCCTCTTACAGACCTCTGTGACCTGCATCCCAACCCCATCTCCACCCCAGCCCTGCTGGCCTTCTTCTGTCCCTTAAGCAAGCCAAAGTCCTTCCAACCTCAGGGCCTTTGCCCTGGCTATTCCTTCTGCCTGGGTGCTCTTCTGCCCTTCCATTCTGGGCTCACATGTCACTCCACCCAAGAGAAGCCCTCATGAGTCTCCCGTGTAGCACAGACTCGTCCCTGGCCATCCCTCACTTTGCTGCACTTTTCTCGTATCTCTTTGACTATGTCAGTGCATATTCCTGATTTATTTTCTCATTCTGCAGCACTTTGTAACGGTTCAGCCCCGAAGCCACCTGCTCGGTTCTTTTTGCATCCAAGGACCTTGACCACACGGCAATGATAGCAGTGCCTATCACATAGGTGTGGGAAGAGGAGATTAAGTATTCCCCGTGAGGCACTCAGAACCATGCCTGACACACTACACAGGCACCATAAATCATAGTTGAGGTGTTATCATTTGTCTCTTGGGCTAGAAGACAGCTCGTTGAGAGAGCAAAGTCCTCTGATGCAGAGCCTGTCACATGAGGGCATGGTCACCATGGCACAGTGGATGTGGGGACAGACACCTGCCCCAATTCCTTCTGGAGTAGGAGGAGGAGAAGAAGAGTGACAGGGAGAAGATGCTGAATGATGGCAGGTAACCTACCCAGCATTACGCTGGTCTCCATTCAAATGCCACCTCCTCCAGAAGGCCTTCTTGACCACCTGACCTGAGACAACCCCCTGAGGTTGAAAGGACTTTGGCTTGCTTAAGGGATAGAAGAAGGCCAGTGGGGCTGGGGTGGAGATGGAGTGGGGATTCAGGTCACAGAGGTCTGTAAGGGACCAGAGGGCCTGTCAATATGTTACAGTGCTCACTACTAAACTCATAGTACAGTAGTGAGTACTGTAAAAATAGCAGCAATTCACCTGGTGCTGCTGTTTACAGTACTCACTACTTTCAGAAGTGACTTTGCTTACTCTGTAACGGTGTGCCTAGCATCAGTCTTCTTTCCAGCTATGGGGAATTCCATGGAGCCAAGACCTGTCAGTCATGTTCTCCTGGAACCCTCGGTGCCTGGCACACAGTAGGTGCTCAGGAAACACATGGAGAAATGCATGACTCCCAGGCAGTTCAGCTTCTCTGCGCCCAGTGAGCCAACGGTTTTTCTGAGCAGCTGAGGACAAGGGCCAGGTTTTGTTTATCTACTGACTCCCAGATATGGGTGTCACCTCACACACAGGAAACTCTGTTCTCTCTGTTGTGTGAGTACTTCTCATTTCTGACCCAAAACACAAGATTGAACATTCATTCCTGCACATTTTCATTTTCATTCCATTTAGCCCAGCATTCTGTTAGCTTTCCCTTCCACCTCTTCCTTGACTTCAAACAGGATAAAAATGTTGACTAAGTCAAGGCCTCAGGAACTGCTACCCCACAGGACTCAGAGGCCTTTTCCCAGCAGAAACCTTAGCCTCCACGCCCTCCCCACCCCACCCCACCTCCACCAGCTTCTCAGGGTGAAAAGGGGAGCTCCTTCGATGATAAATTTGTGAACTCACAACACTATATTCCCTGCTCAAGAGATCCAGAGTTTCCACCACCATATTAAAGGTTCTGAAAAGTCCTGCAGACAAGTGAGCAGCTTGAGCAGGCTTCCCCTGGAGCAGTTGTCGGCAAACTCATTAGTCAGCAGAGCCAAATATCAACAGTACAACGACTGAAATTTCTTTTGAGAGCCAAATTTTTTAAACTTAAACTTCTAACACCACTTCTTCAAAATAGACTCGCCCAGGCCGTGTTTTTTTGTGGAAGAGCCACACTCAAGTGGCCAAAGAGCCACATGTGGCTCGCGAGCCGCAGTTTGCCGACCACGGCCCTGGACTCAGTGACATTCTGGTGGAGCTGCCCTTCAGAGGCACCTACATCAAGAAACACTACTCTGGAGACCCTCACAGGTTGACCATGCTCATAATGTGGGGTTTGCACTAACCAGGAATCCACCAAAGTTTCTTCACTTACCCCCAAATCTGATATTTTCCTCCAAGGGCACAGCAGAGGCACATCCCAGCTTGTGACATTGATGTGGATGGTGAGATGGAATTCTAGTCAACATTACCCTTGAAAGTCCCTTAAATCAGCCTCAAAATTCAGAATACCTGGTTTTCTATACAAGTACAGTAAAACATTCACATGGATGTATAATGCATATACAGTAGCACAGAATATAGAAGAGTACATATCCAAAATATACTTATAGTATTTTTTGAATTCTGTTTAGATTCCACATATAAGTGAAATCATGTGGTATTTGTCTTTCTCTGTCTGACTTACCTCATTTTAAATATTGTCAAGGCCCATCTATGTTGTCCCAGATAGCAAGATTTCATTCTTTTTTTATGGCTGGACAATATCCCTTTGCACATATGTATCACATCTGCTTTATCCATTAATTCAATAGACACTTGGGCTTTTACATGTCCTGCTATTGGAAATACTACTGCAGTGAACATCGGAGTACAGATATCTCTTCAAGATAATGATCTTGTTTTCTTCAGATATGTGCCCAGAGTGGAATTACTGGGACATAGGGTAGTTCTATTTTTAATTTTTTGAGAAACCTCTACACTCTTTTCCATAGTGTGTACACTAATTTACATTCCCACACATACAGTATTTTAATTTATATTTCCCCTAAGTGCATTTTCCTGAATTCATATAAACTGAATATTCATGAGATCACACACCATGCTCCCAGCCCATGTGGCCCCCTCTCCACATTTATTTATTTATCTGCCCCACAGATATTAGCTAGAATCTTCTGAGTGGTAAACAGCTGATGAATCAGCCACAGACTCAGAGTTTCAGGGCACTCACTGGCTGGTGGGGAGTCAGGGCTTAAATGTAGGAGAAGAGAGGGCACTGGGTGATGGAAGGCTGCCTGCAGGGTCACCTGAAATAGTCTGGCCCACAACCCAGGGGAGGAAGGGTGTGGCAACAGAGGAGGAGCCCAGAAAAGCTTTCAGTAGTGACACAGCCAGGAGCCAGGGGCCCAGAGATGGGTGCCCTGGACCATAGGAGGAGGGGTAGGGAAGGCAGGAAGAGGCAGAGGGAGAGGTGGGGACAGTCAATCTGCAGGGTTTTGTGTTCAAGCCTCAGGTGTGCCTGGGAGAACTATCAGAAGAGTCTCCATCTCAGGGAAAAGCAGGATGTAGGAAGGTAACCAGATTCGTAGCACCAGCAGAAATCTGCTCTTTCTCCAGCATTATGGTAAACAAAGGACTGGCAATTTCTGATGTGTGCTTCTGGGCATCTGCACTCTTTTCCAAATACTTCTGACCTCCGGTTTGGTGCTTCCCTGCCAGGATTTTTCCAGGGATGGGCACAGATGACCTGGGATTCAGGCCCTGGGCCCACCCTCCTCTACGGATGGTAACCTTGTGCACTTCTGGGCTTCTGCTCTGGTTGTGCTGTCACCACTTCTCTTCAGTAGTCACTTCAGCAGCTCCCCTCCCTCCCTCAGTGATGCTGGGCCTCTTGCCTGGGAATCTGCATGCCTTGCACAATTCATCTTTTTGCCCCCCTGGGGCTGTGAGAGTGGATGGGGTACATGACCACTGAACTGTGCTGCTTGGAAGGAGGACCTTTCCAGGGAGAGATACAGAAGCGAGGGCTGGGGCCAGCTCCAATTGCTGCCTTTTCTTAACAATACCCCGTCTTGCCTGAGCAGAGACCTTTCTCTTCCTATTCTTGTCCAGAACACAGCTAACAAAGGGCACTTTCTCTCATTTGCATTTCTTTTGCAAGCCTCAGATCATTCTGTGTTTTAGTTCTTCTAACACTATTTTTGAGATAAGTTTTTGTTTAATGTTCTCTTTCTAATTTTCATATTGTGGACACACACACACACACACACACACACACACACACACACACACACACAACTTTTACACCCACAGTCATTCATTCATTCTCTGTTGAGGATTCACAGATGAATAATACAGGTTACCACAATCTAGTTGGAAGAAACAGATAATTCAATTAAACACCAAGTAAGGATGGCTAATGTTCTGGACCACAAGCAGAGGGAGGACTATCAGGAAGGTCCCTCAGAGAAGGGACACTGGAGCTATGTCTTGATGGGCATGCTTCACCAGCAATGCATCTATCTAATAAGAGCTACTCTTATTAATCATTTACCAGGTATTGTGCAGGCCTGTTATGTTCCTTGCTTTATTCACTTCTAACAACCTTAGAAAATAGATATTTTATTATTCATTTTATAAACGAGGAAATAGGCCTTGAGAGGTCAGTTAATTCACTCAAGTTCCTGCCACTGGGAATTGAAGCCAGAATGTGAACCTAGGTTTATTAGTCTCCAGGGCCTTGCTTAGAAACCATTGGGCTACATTGCCTATTACCTGGAAGATGGGAGAGGAAGGGCATTTCTAGACTGAAGGAACAAAATGTGCAAAGGCATGGAGGCAGGAAGGAATAGCTATTGGCCCTTGATAGGTACTCAGCAGTGCTCTCCTCCTTGCTTGGAGGAGAGACACTTAGATAGAACCAGGTAGGAGAGAAGGGTGGAGGCAGCAGGTCTACACCTGCCCCTTCTCCAGGTCCCGTCTCTGCGGGTCCATTACCTTAATTGGACCCAGCCCAGGCCCTGCTCCCCAGTTTCTATGGTTGTTCATCAGGAGGCTCTCTAGTTCCTGTGGATGGAGACACCTGGATGTGGCATTCTGAGCCCAGTGGGTGTGAACTGCCATGCCACAGGGCTGGCAAAGGCAACCTTTTTCCATCTGTGTATTTTCCAAATCATCATGTATTTCAGCTTGTGTCACTGCAGATTGCTCACTCTCTGGCCCACTGGCTTTAAATAGAAAAAGAAAAAGAATACAATGCACTTTGTGGTTTCCAGTGAGATTCTGTAAATACACCCAGATAATATTCCGGGGCAAACCATTTGCAGTGGATGCTTAGGGCAGTGCAATGGAACTTTTCAGGCAGCCTGGACATCAGTGCATTTCCTCTGTACCCGCTAGGATTGCTGTGGAGTTGGAATGCGTGGAGGGCGTCTGTCAGGCTCCCCCCTGAAAATCTCAGTGACAACACCAGTCTTTTCACACAGGGGTTTCATTGAATCATGGCAACTTGACAGTGTCCTCCTGGTGGTTCTCATTTAACAGATGGGGAAGCTGAGACTCAGGAGGCAGAGTCCTTGCTCAGGGTCACCCAGCTAAATAGGAGCAGAGAGGAGAGACTGGCGAGCTCCATTTTATTTGAGATCTGAGCTGAAGCCACCTGGACTTCTGGAGGGACTTTTTTTTGGAGATATGGGTAGATTCAGAGTTCAGGAGGGTGTGGTGGAGGGGGAGAGTGGAGATTCCATACTGGAAGCCAGGAGACCCTGGTTTAAATCTCCCTGGTCTCGCTGAGTCACTGGAGACTTTGGGCAAGTCTCCTGACCTCCTTGAACCTGTCATTCAAGAAGGAACCATGGGCTTCATGTCTGGGGCTCTGGGAGTCTATTCCCTGATTCCACGGGCATCAGAACCCTTGCTGGGGCAGGATAGCAGGGGCCAGAGGACCTGCCACTGCCCTCTCTATAGCTTCAGTGACCCCTATACCCCCTCGCTTATCTGCTCCCACCACAGACTGTATCATGCCAGGGCCACCAGAGTCTTGCTCTGGCCTGGAGCCCTCTCTCCCCCCAGAGACAGCCTCCTAGTTGCTTCTCCATGCTCAAAAGCTACCATGCCAGATGCCTCCTGCTCTGACACTGTCCTGTTCTACATTCTTCTGAGTCCTAAGCTGCTACTGAGTGTTTTGATCTCCCTATCTGTACCCCATAAAGTCAAGGCATGTCTAAATCCCTCTTGTCAGTTTTCTCAGCCCCTAGTGTGGTATCTGGCACACAGTAAGTGTTTAAGAAATATCTGTTGAGTGAAGGAATAGGAAACATGGCTCACTCAGTCAAGGAGACCAAGGGGATGGCTGGCTTTGATGGAAGTTCTTTCTCTGCTTGTGGGCAGGAGGTAAAGGTGATGGTCAGGGGGCAAGAGGTAGAGGTGATGGTCAGGGGCAGGAGGTAGAGGTGATGGTCAGGGCAGCGAGGGTGGGGCTGTCCCTGGAGGGTACATGGTCAGTGATGGTCAAGCCCAGTGTCTGCTGCTTACGGGCCCCATGTAGTAGATTCAGGAAAGAGGCTGGGCTGTGGTCAGTAGGACTAGACTAGAGCAGTGGTCAGCAAACTGCGGCTTGCGAGCCACATGTGGCTCTTTGGCCCCTTGAGTTTTTAGCAAAGGCTAGCTTAGGAGTACCCTAATTAAGTTAATAACAATGTACCTACCTATATAGTTTAAATTTAAAAAATTTGGCTCTCAAAAGAAATTTCAGTCGTTGTACTGTTGATATTTGGCTCTGTTGATTAATGAGTTTGCCGACCACTGGACTGGAGTGAGTATCATGCCCTTACAGTAGAGAGTAACTCAGATGCTAGAGCTGAGCTAAATGGGTTGGAATCCTTGGCAGGTTACATTACTTCTCTGGGTCTCAATTTCTATGCCTGTAAAATGGAGATAATAACAGCCCACACCTCATAGGATTGTTGTAGGATTAAGTGAGTTGATCTATATTGAGTGCTTAGAACAGAGCCTGGCAAATAGTAAGCAATTTTATGACTTTGCTATGCTTATTATGAATATTGGGTACATTGTATCACTCCACTTCTGCAGCAATCAAGCAGCCATCTCTAAACTGTCTTCCAGATCTTATAAGGGACACAGGAGATGGCATTCAGGAAATTACCTAGCG
This sequence comes from Ia io, assembly GCA_025583905.1. Taxonomy (NCBI): domain Eukaryota; kingdom Metazoa; phylum Chordata; class Mammalia; order Chiroptera; family Vespertilionidae; genus Ia; species Ia io. The sequence goes on along the minus strand of JAJQQW010000004.1, from coordinate 104,437,126 downwards.
GGAGGGGCACTCTCAGGCCAATGGGGTAGTGCTTCTCAGAGTACTGCCATGGTCAGGGTCTGGGCATGCTCTGGAGTTGTTGAGATAGCATGTGACCTCTGGGCTTGCACCTGGACTCTGCTGCAGCAAGTCTCTCTGAGCCTCAGTTTCTCCACTGATAAAATAAGGAGCTGTTAGTCACCTGGGCTGGGTGAAGAAAGAATAGAAGGCTGGAGTTCGCTGTGGCCTTTCATGCTCAGAGTCTGAGATTTTGAGGTTCTGGGATCCTTCTCTATCTTTTTACTGTCATCAAAACCAGTTCTTGGCTCAGCAAGCTTATCTCATTTGAGTTGATGGGGTCTTACAAATCATTTATTGAGAAGTCTTAACTAAGTGACATCTCTTGACAGCAATAAAGGCATTTTGATAAGAGTTGATTCCGTAAGCCAAAGGAATGGTAAGCTTTCAGACACAGCAAAGAGCCAGGAAGGGAGGGAGGCTGGGACTGAGGAAGGACACTGCCAACCTGAGCCCAGAATCCAAGTCTGGCCAGTGTCCAGGTGGGTGGCCTCAGTGAATGGCATTACTTCTCAGAGCCTCAGCTTCCTCGCCTGTCAAATTGTGAGAAATGGTGGCTATCCAACGGGACTATTGTGAAATATCACACAGATAGCCAAGTGTGGGTCTGGCACATTATAGATGATCAACAAATGTTACTTTCTTCCCACCCTTCTCCCTCACCCCAAGCCAAAACCCAACCCCAAGCCTCTGGCTACCTCTGTGCAGACACCCTAGGGGAAGCCATGCTGGCTGGGCTGGGGGTCATCCCCACCCTACTTTGCAGAGCCTCTTGGGACCTTGGTTGGGTTGTTCTCCTTAAGAGCAGGTGAGCACTGCATGGAAGCATTAAATAAAGGTCACGTGGTTGTTGGCCACTGTTTGGAGCTTGCTTTCATTCAATCATTTATTCATTTGACAAATATTTGCTGAGTGACTACCTACTACTTGTCAGGGAACATAACAAAGTACTTGCCTTCAAGGAAATTACATTCCAGAGGGGCAATGGCGGTGGTAGGTGAGGTAGAAGAACAGACAATAAACAAGTAAGTCTAAAATATAAGGAAGGCTATGGAAAAAACTAAAGCAGGGGAAGTTTCTCTCTGCACCTCCCAACAGTGTCTGTAATTTCATTCATTATAATAATTACAATACTCACTGTTGTTTATTTAAGCATTGGGTACATGACAGGTGATTCCTACTTCTCTCTACAGGGTGGCTGATATTAACAGATATGGAAATAGAGGCTCAGAGAGGTTCAGTGACTTGCTCTGTCTGGCAGGGTTCAAATTGGAATTTAGGTCTGCTATTCATTTATCCCTCACACATTATGGTGGGAGTTGTAAACAGTGGAGCAAGACAGACATGGTTCTTGTCCCCTTGTAAATCCATTTGGATGGGCAGACAGGCCTTGGACCAGCCCCATACACCATGAGACTATCTTGTTCTTGAAGGTATCATGGAGCATGATGTGGCGAAATGGGACACAGTGGTAATAATAACAATGGCTGGTGTTTACTGAACACTTACTACATGTTCAGTGCTGTGCTCAGCACCTTTTCCTCATTCTGTTTAGATGCTGTTATTCCCATTTTACAGAGTAAACAGGGGCTTAAAGAGGTTAACAGGCCTAACATTAGTTACATAGTCAGCCTGATGCCCAAGGCAGTTTCCTCAGTGGTCAGTGTTGGAGGAGAAGGGAGATGGGACTGGGTGGTGTCAGCCTAATGTTGGTGGGCAAGGCCAATGTCAAGATATCAAGGGGTCAACAGTACCCTTTAGCATCCTGAAGCATTAGACTTTACCAGCCGGTACCTGGGTTCCTGAGGACTTCTGAAGCCAAGAATGACTGCACCTCAACATTTCTCAGACTCTAGGCCACCGCCTCCATTCCTCAGCAGGTGCTGAGGTGAGGGAGCTAGGTGGCCCCTGATGAGACTTCATTCTGGTCTGGAGGTCCACCTTAAACTCAGGGGAGTAAAATGTGTGTGGTGCAGTTGCCCTTCACGCATTTGGAATCTGATGAGGATCTTGCATGGGTAGAGAGCCATTATTATTATGTTTAACTAGTGTCTGTCCCTCATCATTTGCAAAGTCATGGGGCTCAGAGAAACCCCAGGGACTGGTAATCATTTGGTGGTGGAGCTCCTGCACACAAAATCACCAGGAAGGGGGTTGGACTGGCAGCCCTTATGCTGCCCCTGGCCCCACCTCCCAGAAGGAGCTTTTGGGAGAAAGGCAAGTTTCAGATGACAGGCCAGGCCCCACCCCTTCCAATTTACATACTCCACTCAAAGTCTGATTAAGGAGACCCAGCCTCCTTTCTTGGAGTCATTTAATCTTTGGGGATAGTTCTTGGTCTGTGTGGAGTGTTCAGAGGCAGACTCTGCAGCTCAGCTCTGCAGCCCACCAGGCGGGCGGCCTGAGCAAACCAGACCTTTCTCTTGGCCTCAGTTTCTCCACTTGTAAAGGAAGATAAGTGAAGGCTTCTACTGCTTACCGCACAGTTCTTTCACAAAGAACTGTTACTACTGCCATAGATGGAAATTGCAATAAATCTAGTAGTTGGGGCCATTTTCTCATGCCAGCTCTATGCTAAATGCTTTACCTTTGTTAATTTTTTTCTAGCCCTAAATGAGTGGGTAGTTAGCATCCCTATTTTATAGTAGAGAAACTGGAGCACAGAGATGTTGGTGATCCAGCTAAGGTCACACAGCTAGGAGGTAATAGAACAGGGAGTCCCCAGCACCCATCCTGCTCTCTCTATACTATTCATCTGATATTCTTTTTCTTGATGTCGGCGAGGGTCTAATCTGACTGTAGGCTGTCCCCTTCAGTGTATTCTTACCTGTCCATTGACATCTGGAGCAGTTAGCGCTGCTGCTCAGGGCTTTATCTTTGTTCCCTTCAAGTAATCACTGGCCTTGGACCAGTCTTCCCCCTTGGCTTGGATGCCCTAGGAACATGCAGGGGAATAAATTTAAAACATGCAGAGGTAGGAATGAGGTTGCAAATCCCAGGAGATTCTGGTTGCCCACCCCTCACTCTCCCACCTCCTGCTCTGGCCAAGTCAGACCTACCTGCTTGCTGCCCAGGTTTGGGAGAAGATTTATCCAATCTGCCCTCTCCCTGGGATTCTGTCCATTAAGTGCTCTTGTCCAGTGTCCTGCCTGAGTGGAACTTGAGGCCTGATCTCCTGCCCTTGTGACCTTAAATTTCAAAGCTCCCTCTTTCCCAAAGCCCAGCAGCAGGAGATGGTCACTCGGTTGCTACCTGCCCTTCTGGTGGTCAGTTCTGTCTTCAACATATGGCCCCAACAGGCTCCCTTGCCTTCCAGTGAGCCCAGCGGAGCGTTGCTAGTTCTTATGCACCATTTATTAATTTCACAAAACAAAAGCATTGGCAGGTATCCAGCCTGACAAATTGTCAGACCTGTGTGCATGTCCACCCCATCGATGTAGCTCTGTCCCAGGCCCCCTGTAAGGAATTTATTATACACATGTGGTGTGTAATACCAATGTGAGAATATGTGCAGTCAGGGACCCAGTAGGTGTGTGACGGAAGTGGAATTTGAGCCCCTGTTTTAACAGGGTGCTGTGGATGGGCTGGCCTGGAATGTCAGAGCACAGTGGCTTGGGCTACAGGAAGCCACCCAGTGGTGATTGGGTGGGGGCAGGGGAGTACAGGTTGTCTGTGTCTTAGCAGCCCGGGATACGGGGGATCATGAGTGGGTGGGAAAAGGATGTGTCTGAGTGTGGGTCCCAGTGACCTGGGACTTAAAGCAACTTGGAGGCTGCCTTATCCACCTCCCCCACTGCTTAAGCCATTTCATCCCAACATCCTGAAGCACTTCTCTCCACTCCATCATGCCTGCTCAGTGCTATTTCATCTCCTGCTCTGGCTTGGGGCCTTTCCCAATAGGCTGCTCTCCCTGAAAACACCACCGTGGCTCAGAGTAGAACTTGCTGACTGCTCACTCAGGGTCAATGCTGTACACAGAGTGCCTCAGTCCGTCTTCATTCTGTGCAGCAGACACTGCTTGCACGAACCTATTTGAGGCCCCGAGAGGCAAAGAGTGTGGGTGGCAGCATTCTTGCACCCCGGCTAACTAGGGCCCTTCCGCCCCCACTAAAAGCCCAGCACCACTGGACAGGGCCATCTTCAAATAGCTGGGAAGACTTGTGGGAAAGTGACTTCTCAGCAGCTCCCCACACCCCCTACTGAACCTTCCTTTTGACATACCTGCTCTTTTCCACCCTGACTGTGGGCAGTCCTCGCTCCTCTTCCCCAGCCCCTGCCTTCTGGGAGACCAAGGCCTGAGGATGAAGATGGCCAGCGTCCAGGTCCCAGCCTTCCCTGGAGATGCTCACGGTCTGTCGAAGAGGAGTGGGTGAGCCTGCGACTGGCAAGTGACACACAGCAGTAGTAACGGGCTCACAGAGAACAAGGGCTGTGTGTCAGGCACCTGCCAGGAGCCAGACGCAGAGCTGAGAGTGCTAAGAATTTTTTTAACTTCTAGTTCTTATTTTTGACATCTGGAGCAGTTAGTGCTGCTTCTCAGGGCTTTATCTTTGTTCCCCTTCAAGTAATCACAGGCCTTGGACCAGTCTTCCCCCTTGGCTTGGATGCCCTTGGAACATGCAGGGGAATAAATTTAAAACATGCAGAGGTAGGAATGAGGTTGCAAATCCCAGGCGACAACATTAATAAGAAAACATTCAATCAAATTTTAAAAGTTAGGGTGGATTAATTTAAAATAAAATAATCAACTTAAAATATCAGCCCTTTCATTTAGGGCCAAGGAGGCCAATAGTTCCCATTTAAACAGATTTACAAAATTTATATTTTAACATATATTTGATGGCACAGAAATATAAAAAGCATACAACTTCCATTGAGACCTTCCCTTCTCTTCAGAATATAATTTCATACAATTGCTCCTTTGTTCAGTTCTCAAACTTTAAAAAAAATCACCAATTCTATTTTGAAATATATCTACAACTCCACTGATAGCAAGAACACTCTTAAAACAATTCTTATAGGACAAACTCTTATTGTCCTCTGTCATTGCCATGAGAAAAGTATTGTTGCAGAGTTTTCGTTTTACCTCTGAGCACACGGGACTCAGGGAGGGCTCAGAACGGGCTGAAAGTCACAGGACCAGAAATGGATGCTCCTGAGATGTGAGCCCAGCCTTCCGCTCTGGAGTCTGTGAGCAATGCAGGTGTTGAAGAAATGCTGCTTTGAGGGTTGTTGCCAGATGCTGTGAGCGCTGTTCACGTGCCCAGTTTACACCCTAATTTGAGTGTTGTGGGGAGTGGTTGGTCATCCACAGAGGGGTCCCACATGTCTCTCTCCTTCACTGCCCAGTCAGCTACCCAAGGTCAGGCTGCGACTGGGGCTTGAGTGGGCATGTGCGTGACTGGCGCTCAGGCTTGGTCATCCCAGGATGGACCTCTCGGAGGTAAGGAATGGGTGCTTAGTGGGTCTCCGTGGAGCCTTACAGGGAGCGCAGTCCCCTTCCTATCCAGGCCAGTCTCCTCCTTGGATATCCTGGACCTGACCCCAGGCTTTGCACCCTCTCCTCACAGGGAGCCGGGAGGCCGCCTTCACCTACGCCATCATCGCTGCTGGCGTGGCCCATGCCATCACAGCCGCCTGCACCCAGGGCAACCTAAGTGACTGTGGCTGCGACAAGGAGAAGCAAGGCCAGTACCACCGGGATGAGGGCTGGAAGTGGGGTGGCTGCTCTGCCGACATCCGCTACGGCATCGGCTTCGCCAAGGTCTTCGTGGACGCCCGGGAGATCAAGCAGAACGCCAGGACGCTCATGAACCTGCACAACAACGAGGCGGGCCGGAAGGTAGGGCGGGCCCAGCGCCGCGGGACCTGGAACAGCCCGCTCCCGGGCGGGCGGCGGCGGGCGGGCTCCCGGACGCCGCAGAGCTCCACCCCTAGCCGGCTCTGCGGCTCTGCTCTCCCTCGGTTCCGGCTCAGGGCGTGGCACGAGGCTCGTCAGTTACCAGAGAGGGTGAATAACTGAATCCCGGTGAAAATTTGATGTAACAGCGAGAGGGAAAGAGGGAGGCTTGTGAACGCTTATCCGTGGGTCCACAAAATCAGCTGTGCAAACTCTGATTGGGGGAGAGGTTGAGATGGGTCGAGCAGGCGTCATCCCTAAACAGCAGGGCTGCTAGCATGTCATGGATCACTGCAGCTGGAATCTGGCTCTCTAAATAAAGGCACCATTTTGAGTGCCTCCTCAGATGCTCCTGGATTCTGAGCTCAACTTGGAAGAGAGCTAGGAATGTTCCAGGATATTTCTAGTGGAGGTGGCTGGGACAGAAAGGGACTGGACACCCATCCCATGAAAAGCTGACTGTCCTAAGGCAAGGCAGCAGAGCAGCCCAGAGTGCACAGTGAGGGCCCAGGGGGTGAAGGGATCACGGAGAAGTAGGTCCTGCTGTGAGGGGCCAAGCCACAGCCATGAGATATGGAGTGAGCTACCAAGAAAGGAGTGAGCTCTTTATTCCAGGAAGTATTTGGGCAAAGGCCGTTCAAGGTACCCAATTCAGTGCTGCATCCTAAGGCTGGGATTGTCTTCTTAAGTGCCTTGAAAGGCTGAGGTGCTCAGGCCCCTTCCTGGAACCCCCAGGCCCAGGAGATGCTGGGAGAGGAAAAGCTCAGATGTTGGGTGGAGCTCTGTGGTGAAGTGTCTGTGAGCCAGGGCAGATGGAGAGTGGGGCTTAGGGCTACCTGGGTGGGGACGGACCACTGCAGTGACTGGACTTGTGCTGTCACTACCTGGGACCACAAATGCTGGTGCCCAGGGTGCCTGGGCAGGAGCAAGAGTCACAAGGACCTAGCAAACCATACACAAGGCTATATTGGACCCAGGAATGCAGAACCCATCCACAGGCCAACACTGTGGCTGTGCAGGAAGATCAGCACACTGTGGCCAGACCCGGAGTTTAGACTCAGATTTTTATTTACCATCACTTAATTTTTAAGTGTTGGCATTTCAAACTGATTGCCATCAGTAGAAAAGGTAAAAAAGAAAGAGGATTACTAGATGCTCAAGTATATAAATCTACTGGCTAAGTGTGGGCTATGAACGCCCCATTTGGGTGACAGATGTATTATTGGTACATATCTTGTTCTGCTGGAGCACGTCTGTGGGCCAGGCAGTCTTCTAGCTCTGGATGTATCAGCTCACCTAATTCTCAAGGCATCTCTAAGAACAGTAGCATCATTATCCCAATTTTACAGGTGAAGAAATTGAGGCTCAGAGTGGGTAAGTAATGGGCTGAGGGTCCCATAGTTAATAAGCAGTGCCAGAATTCTGTTTCTTAAGCTGGAATTCTTTTTTAAAAATATATTTTTGTTGATTTCACAGAGGAAGGGAGAGGGAGAGAGAGAGAGAAACATCAATAATAAGAGAGAATCACTGATCGGCTGCCTCTTGCACACCCCACACAGGGGATTGAGCCTGCAACACAGGCTTGTGCCCTTGACCCGACTCAAAACTGGGACCCTTCAGTGCACAGGCCGATGCTCTGTCCACTGAGCCAAACCAGCTAGAGCTCAAGCTGACATTCTTTATACAGCATACACTGCTGTGGCATGGTGGTCAGAAGGCTGCTTGTAGGCTGGCACTGGGCTGCCTGGTTTAGATCCTAGCTTTGTTATTCCTTCCCAGGAAGGAAGTAGAGCTGGCAGGAGTGTCCTCAGGGCTGAGGTGAGGATGGAAGGAGACAAGGCAGGAGACCACTTACCCTGGGACCTGGTACAGAGTTTTTCCTCAGCACAGGGTGGCTGTGATTACAAGTTGTGCAAATGTGTAACACAGGAGGGAGTCCGTCTGGCAAATGTTGGGCGGGAGGGTAGCCTGCACACCTTAGAAAGGAGCAGGGTTCCCCTCTTGCAGATGAATGGAGGGGACAAGCTGGCCCTTCCCCCAGCCTTCAGGTACCCCCCCTCCCTCCTCTTCTCCAGCCTCTGGCCACATCCTGTGTGTAAGAGCCTCCCAGGAGTCTGGGTGAGTCACACCTGCAGAGCACTCACCTGACACGATGCTGTCCTGGGTTAATTGCAAGGCCCTGTCTGGCTCCACCTGTTCAGTCCTGTGGCTGGCAGCTCCTGTGCAGCCAGCACATCCCTCCAGGCTTTTCAGCTATTCATTTCTCCTGGTTTCTGTGGTCAGATCACTCCTTAGGGCACAGGGCACAGGGTGCAGGCTTCCTCCTGCCCTTGAAACACTCCCTTGGGTCAGAAAAAGGGAGTGCTTCAAGAGTCTTCCCTCTTCCAGCCTCTGTTACCTGGTTGGGCCACTGTGAGAATTAAAAGAGAATTGTTAGCTTGGGATAAGGAAGGTTCAGTATATCCAGTGGGATAGGCTTTCACACGCCACAGAGCTCCACAGCGTGAGAGCCACGGCTGCTGTTCCAGGTAGCTCTTGGGTGGTGCAGATGCTGGAAGCTATCAGACATTATAAGATCAACCTCAGTGGCTTCCTGAAGGAGACGAGTGAGGTTTGGCTTGGCAGGGAAGAGAGGTGAAGGCAGCACAGGTTTGGTGTGGGGGGGCAGTGGTCAAAGGTCCAGGGTGAGGGCTTGGGTCAAGTTCAGGGGCCCAGACTGGCTGGTCTGTGAGTCACAGCAGCTGGAGAGCCTGCGTGTTCACCTGCCAGGCCTTGGAGTGAGAGCCTTGATTTGTACCCCCAGACCTGTCAGGTTTCAGCTCAGATGTCCTCCCTCAGATAAGCTTCCTTTTCAATTCCTTCCTACCCTTTTCTCAGATGTCATCTTGTTCTTTTCTCTCCCACACCCCTCCACACCAGATCATGAGCTTGAAGTGTCTCATTCACAGCTGCACCCACAATGCTGGCATACACAGCCACTCTCTGTGTAGAGTGAAGAGTTGAGTACCTATGGTCACTGGTGAACCACTGATGGTTCTGGAGCAGGGAAGGGGCAGAAGTCATAGACACTGACTCCGGGAAGGCAGAGTGAGGCCCTGGGCGGGATCAAGAATGGAGTGTGGAGTGAGTGCAGACTGGGCTCTCCCAGAATGATGAGGAAATAAGACATTTGGGGGAGAGGGGTTGCTAGCAGCTTGACTCTGTATCCCTAATGCACATTCCTGTTAGCCTATAGTCTAGTCACTGCCCCTTCCTTAATTATCTGGTCTTGCAAGACCTGTTTACCTAAATACTCACATTTTACAGAGGCCATAAACCATGAACAATACATAACCCCCGGAGGGGGTTATCAGCGCTGGCGCCAGGCCAGGCCTTTAGGTGTGGTCTCATGGCCCCCATCCCAACACACGGGGCTTTTTGCAAAGCCTGTGAAAGTTCCGGAAGCATGATCCATATTTGGGGACAAAGAAACCAAAGGGCATAAAGAGAAAGCTTCCTCCATATTGGTTTGCTTAGGATTTGGAAACAGGCTCCCCTGAGTTACGGTACCAGTACATCTGGAAATAAATGGGTTTTTCCTGTATCTCTAAGTATTCCTGTGTATTTTTTGGTCGCCTGGTAAATTCTGTAATAAGCTCAGGGAAACCAGCAGAAGGGCTCTCCCCATGTCGGCCCAGCTCCACTCTGGCTTGTGAGGACCCTCGTGGGTGGCTCCCTGGGATAGCAGGCACTCTGCATTTTCCAGAGCCATGAGGTGGGATCTGGGACTCCCCAGTGTACATAGGGAAAGGCCTGACCAGCCACAGGTCTGGCTCTTTGTGGTGTTGGGGTGCAGACCCAGGGCAGTGGCCACACTGCTCAGCCAGATCCCAGTGGGACGGTGGTCTCTCAGCCCAGCCCTCTCTGCTACAGGGCACCTGAGCACCCACACACATATCCAAGTGGTCAGGAGCAAGGACAGCCGCTTAGCCTAAGGCTTGGTGTATATCAGTACTGAGTCCCATCCGTACTTGGGGAAACAGTTTCCCCATTTGTCAAATGGGACTATGACATTGATTTATTCTGTATCCCAGGTGCTGGTCAGGGCCAGGTGAGGGCACACAGGGGAGGTGCCCCAGGATCTTGCTGTGTGCCATTTATTAGAAGGCATGGGACCCCACCCCAGAACCTCCCCACAGTAGGCTTCTGTGGGTCACACACACATAGGAGAAAAGAGGCCAGCCCGCAGCCACTCCTGGCTGAGCGTCTTGGAAAGGCTCACAGATGTGTTTATCACTGGCTCCCTCACTCCTGCTGTGAGCAGACAAGACTCAACCTGACCACAGGCTCTGGGGCTTGTTGGCAGCTGTTTGAGAAAAGGAGGAAGCAGGGGAAATTAGGGAGGGGGTGCGTGTACTGAGGGGCAGAGGTGGTGGCAGATCCAATGAGGGGAAACCAGGGACAGCCCACTGACTCACCTGGCAGATGGGGAGAATAAACGCTGTGGGAGCATCCTGCCCTCACAGGTCTCCACTCCTCTGGTCTGGGTGGGTCACAGGACTGGGCGATGGGCACCTCTGTGGGACAGCCAGCCGTTCCATTCCCTCATTGTCTCATGCAATTGTGTGGTCTGCAGGGTGGAACCAGAATGACTAGGTGAGAAGATAGAAATTATAGTGTTTCCCTATTGGAATTTTAGGGCCTAATATTTTTGGATTGAAATCACAGACTGTTCAGATTGAGAATGTAGAATATTAGGTTCACATTCTCATGTGTGGGGTTTGGAATCATAGGATGTTTGGTTGGGAGGGAGAGAGACATAAGGGAGTGTTGGGTTGAAATGTTCAGATGGTAGAATCTTTGTGGCTTTGAATGATTTCTTTCCAGTCTTTTGGGCAGTGGGGAGATGAGCAAACCATGATTCTTTCCCTCAAGGTAATCGGTCTAGTGAAAGAGGCAGATAAGAGGAGCAAGAATTATGATTTAGAGTTCACATCACAGGGGCAATGCCACACAGAATGCTTAGAGGGAGCCCAGGGAGGGAGTGCTCTCCCCAGGGACAAGACTGAAGACCTCTAGGGCAGTGGTCGGCAAACTCGTTAGTCAACAGAGCCAATTATCAACAGTACAACAATTGAAATTTCTTTTGAGAGCCAAACTTTTTAAACTTAAACTATATAGGTAGGTACATTGTTATTAACTTAATTAGGGCACTCCTAAGCTGGCCTTTGCTAAAAACTCAAGGGGCCAAAGAGCCACATGTGGCTCGCGAGCCGGTTTGCCGACCACTGTTCTAGGGGAACAAGGGACCATTAGAATGGCTTTGAAGGATAAGTAGGAGTCCTCCAGGTGGACAAGATGGGTGAGAAAAAGGAGGGCAGTTCAGACAGAGATAACAACATGTATAAAAGCATGAAGTCCTAAAAAAGCATGGTTGGGCTGTGGGGAGTACAGGGCTCTGTGTGTTATAATCCCATTTGACAGGTGGGGAAACAGGCCCCAAGCAGGGATGGAACTCAGAACTGATATACACTAAGCCTTAGTTATCCCAGGTTAGGCGGCTGTCCTTGCTCCTGACCACTTGATTATGTGTCTGGGCCCTTCAGATGCCCTGAAGCAGAAAGTGATCACCTCAGGGCTGGGCTGGGAGACCACCTTCCTGTGATCTGGCTGAGCAGCATGGTCGTTGCCCTGGGTGCCCAGGGCCAGGGGCTGGCGTGCTGTGGATGCCTTGCTGTACACTGAGAAGAAAGTGCACAGGGAGCTCTGGAGGCCTCAGGGAAGGGAAGGGCCCTCAGCAATCTCTTCCCTGGGGTGTGGTGACTGAATTCAAGAGAGGCAGCCATGGGTATGGGGGCCCAGCTGGGATAGGGCTGGCCCCTGCTGGAATGTGCTGCTTGCTCCCAGGGAGGTGAGCTCAGGGGGATGGAATTTCACCTGAGTGAGGAGTCACCTCCCAGTCCCTGCCCAGCCTCTTGCTCACAGAGGGTGCCGATTTTGTCCCTTCCTGCCCTGCCCCGTCTGGTCTGGGTGCTCCTGGGAGCTGGTTTTCCACCCTGCCCTGGCCACAGGCAGGCCTGTGAATCAGGGGACACCAGGGAGCTGGCAAGGCTGCTGAGGTGGGGCCCAGATAAGGTTTTCCCAGCTATGCTCCTTTCCACTTCCTGAGGGCCACTTGCATATTTGATCAGATAGAGTGGTCAGTGGTGGTAAATTGAGAGCCCGGGAAGCCAGGCCTGGCCTTTCTGGAAGCTGGCTGACCAGGTCAGGCTGTGAGGAGGCCTCCTTAGGCCCTGTGCCCTCCATTCCTGCCCTGGATCCAGGAATAGATCTACTATATGTGCGTTCTCACCTTCCCAGATGGAAAGGCCTCTAGCCAGAATTTAAGGGACTAGGATGTTGAGCAAACCACATCCATCCATGGTCTTGATTTCTTCTTGGTGGAAACTTATGGTCTCAGAAGGGTCTTCCAGGTCTGACATGTGTGTTGAGTACTTAGGACCAGTGGATGTCAACCTTGTCTGCAGCCACACACTCGTGGAGTCCACCAAACTTGCTCCTGCCCCAGGGCCTTTATACATGCTATTTCCTCTGTCAGAAATGCTCTTCCCACAAATCTCTGGATAACAAAGGCCCTTCCTGACTCTCCTCCTCTATGTCCAGTCATCTCCCTTGGTATACTACCCTGCTTTATTTTCTATGTGACACTTTTCACCGTAAGAAATTATCTTATTTACACAGCTCTCTCTGTTTATTGCCTGTATTTTCCCTCTACAATATCAGCACCACGAGGGATGGTATGAGTTCACAGCTGTATCTCCCTGTACCTAGAACAGTGTCTGGTGCATAGTAAGTGCTCAAGAAATATTTGTTGAGTGCATGAATGAAATGACAAATGTCTGCTCTTACCTTGAGGAATTTCCCAATTGCCATATTAAAAACAAACAAACAAACAAACAAAACAGTCATCCCAGTTAAATTTGTGTTTGATATAAAGTCCTAAACTATTTCCCAGAATGGCTGTGCCATTTTACATTCCCACCAACAAAGTATGAATGATCCAGTTTCTCCACATCCTCACCACCATTTGGTGTTGTCACTGTTCTTTAGTTTTGCCATTTTGATAAGTGTGTGCAACATCTCACCGTGGTTTTAAGTAGTACTAGTATTTCCCTAAGGGCTAATGAAGTTGACCATCTTTCCATGTGCTTATTTGCCATCTGCGTATCTTCTTCAGAGGAATGTCTGTTAATGACTTATGCCCATTTTCTAATTAGTTTGTTTATATTCTTATTGTTGAGTGTTGATATTTTTTTATATGTTCTAGATGGTAGTCTTGTTACACATATGGTTTGCAAAATCACCCCTGCCCCAGTCTGGAGCCTGTCTTTTTATCCTCTTCAGGGAGTCTTTTGCAGAGCAAAAGTCTTTAACTTTGATAAGGTCCAATTGATCAAGTTTTCCTTTTATGGACAGTGCTTTTGGTGTTGTCTAAGAACTCTTTGCTCAGCCCTGGTCCCCAAAATTTTCTCCTATACTGTTTTCTAAAAGTTTAGTAGTTTTACGTTTTATATTTAAGTTCATTATCTGTTTTTAAATTAATTAACTATAAATCTACAAAGGTTTATATATTCTTAAATTTTATTAAAATATAGACAACAAACAGCATTCTAACATTTCAGTGGTGTTAAGTACATTTACATTATGTGCAACCATCACCACCATCCATCTCCAGAACTTTTTCATTTCCCAACTGAAACTCTGTTCCCTCAAACACTAAGTCCCCATTCCCCACCCGGCCCCTGGCAACCACCATTCTACTTTCTGTCTCTATGAATTAGGCTGCTGTAGGGACCTCATCTGAGTGGAATCCTACAACATTTGTCCTCTTGTGACTGTCTTATTTCACTTAGTATGATGTCTTCCAGGTTCCATTATCTGGTTTGAGTTAACTTTTGTAAAAGGTTCATTTGAGGTAAAGGTTCATTTTTGGGGGTCTATTTATGGGGTCCTCAAACTTTTTAAACAGGGGGCCAGTTCACTGTCCCTCAGACCTTTGGAGGGCCGGACTATAGTTTAAAAAAAACTATGAACAAATTCCTATGCACACTGCACATATCTTACTTTGAAGTAAAAAAACAAAACGGCAAAAGCACCCGCATGTGGCCCGCGGGCCGTAGTTTGAGGACACCTGATTTATATGCTCAGTCTGGCCACTCTCCTCAGCCCTACAGCCCTGTCTGTGGAGGACAGCAACTTTTAGACAGTGCCAAGGAGAACTGTACAATCTTTTATTTAGTTATTTATTTTAAATTTATCCCAGTACAGATGTCCCCTTTATTCCTCCCATTGACCCCCTCCACCCCCGACCCCAGCCTTCACTGTATTATTGCTTGTGTCCATGGGTTATGCATATCTATAATAATAAAAGTGTAATATGCTAATTAGACTGGATGTCCTTCCAGATGACCTTCCGAATGAAGCTGGGGCTGCCTGGGTCCTGGATGCTGGAGGGAAGCCTGGGTCCCAGGTGCCAGAGAGAAGCTGGTGCCGGCAGCTGGTGGAAGAAAGGCCTACTCTTTTTTTAAAAAAAATAAAAAAAATTATTGATTTTTACAGAGAGAAAGAGAGAGGGATAGAGAGTTAGAAACATCGATGAGAGAGAAACATCGATCAGCTGCCTCCTGCACACCCACTACTGGGGATGTGCCTGCAACCAATGTACATGCCCTTGACAGGAATCGAACCTGGGACCCTTGAGTCTGCAGGCCGATGCTCTATCCACTGAGCCAAACCAGTTAGGGCAGGAAGGCCTACTCTTGCACGACTTTTGTGCATTGGGCCTCTAGTATGCATATAAGTTTCCCGGTTACTCTTTCCCCACCCCCCTTTCCCAATACTTCTGAGATTCATCAGTCTGTTGTTCCATGCTTCCATGTCTCTGAATCTGTTTTGTTCATTGGTTTGTTTTGTTCATTAGATTCCACATATGAGAGAGATCATGTGATACGTGTCTTTCTCTGACTGGCTTATTTGGTCAGCATAATACTCTCCAGGTCCCTCCATGCTGTCTCAGAGGATAAGAGATACTTCTTTATACAGCTGCATAGTATTCCATGGTATAAATGTACCACAGCTTTTTTATCCACTCATCCACTGATGGGCACTTGGGCTGTTTCCAGATCTTAGTTATATAAATTGTGCTGCTGTGAACACAGGGGTGCATACATTTTATTTTTTACTAGAAGCCCGGTGCACGAAATTCATGCACGGAGGGGGGTTGTCCCTCAGCCCAGCCTGTACCCTCTCCAATCTGGGACTCCTGGAGGGATGTCCGACTGCCCGTTTGGGCCCGATCCTAGGGGACCGGCCCCAAACGGGCAGTCGGACATTCCTCTCACAATACAGGACTGCTGACTCCCAACTGCCTGCCTGCCTGCCTTCCTGATTGCTCCTAACCGCTTCTGCCTGCCAGCCTGATCACCCCCTAACCACTCCGCTGCCAGCCTGGTTGATGCTGATCTGCTCCCCTGCCAGCCTGTTTGCCCCCAATTTCCCTCCTCTGCCAGCCTGGTCACCCCTAACTGCCCTCTCCTGCAGGGCTGATCACCTCCAACTGCCCTCCCTTGCAAGCCTGGTCCCTCTCAACTGCCCTCCCTTGCAGGCCTGGTCCGTCACAACTGCCCTCCCTTGCAGGTTGGGTGCCTCCCAAATGCCCTCTCCTGCTGGCCATCTTGTAGTGGCCATCTTGTGTCCACATGGGGGCAGGATCTTTGACCACATAGGGCAGACATATTGTGTGTTGGAGTGATGGTCGATATGCGTATTACTCTTTTATTAGATAGGATAGAGGCCTGGTACAGGGGTGGGGGCCAGCTGGTTTGCCCTGAAGGGTGTCCTGGATCAGGTGGGGGTTCCCTTGGGGTGTGGGGCGGCCTGAGCGAGGGGCCTGTGGTGGTTTGCAGGCCAGCCACACACCCTGGCGACCCAAGCGGAGGCCCTGGTATCTGGAATTTATTTTCCTTCTACAATTGAAACTTTGTAGCCTGGAGCAGAGCCAAGCCTGGGGCTCCCTCCGAGGCCGGCAGCCATTTCTTTTGGGGTTATAATTGAAACTTTGTTGCCTTATGTGGGTGGGCCCGGCCAGGGTGTGCGGAAAGCTTTGTTTCCCCTGTTGCCGCCAGCAACCCTGGCCTGCTCTCTCAAGCTCCATTCTGCCGCCATTTGTTTGAATTTGTTTACCTTCTATAATTGAAACTTTGTAGTTTGAGTGGAGGCTTAGGCCTGCAACGGCTATGGAAAGCTTGGCTTCCTCTGTTACCTAGGAAACCTTGCTCTCTGTGGCTGTAGCCATCTTGGTTTGGGTTAATTTGCATACTCGCCCTGATTGGCTGGTGGGCGTGGCTTGGCTGGTGGGCGTGGCTTATGTAGCGGAGTGATGGTTAATTTGCATATTACCATTTTATTAGAGAGGATTGTTGTTTGGGTTTCTTAGGATATATTCCTAAAAGTAGGATCACTGGGTCAAATGGCAGTTTCATTTTTTAATTTTTTAAAGTGAGAATAAGATTATTTATTTCAGTTAATAACATATGGAAGTGTAGTAAGATATAAGAAAGTAAATCAATTAATTGCTTTCAAATTAACATTGAATGCAGCTTGTCTAACTTTTTAAAATTTTTATTTTTTTATTTTTTATTTATTTATTTATTTTTTAAAAAAATGTTTTATTAATTTTTTACAGAGAGGAAGGGAGAGAGATAGAGAGCCAGAAACATCGATGAGAGAGAAACATCGATCAGCTGCCTCCTGCACACCCCACACTGGGGATGTGCCTGCAACCAAGGTACACGCCCTTGACTGGAATTGAACCCGGGACCTTCCAGTCCGCAGGCTGATGCTCTATCCACTGAGCCAAACCAGTTTGGGCTAAAATTTTTATTTTTAATGTAAATTATTTATTATTTAAAATATTACATGAGTCTCCTTTTCCCCCCATTGACCTCTCCCCATCCGCTCCCACCCTCTAGCACATGCCCTCACCGCCCTACTGTCTGTGTCCTTTGGTTAAGCTTATATGCATGCATACAAGTCCTTTGGTGGCTCTCTTACCCCCTCTTCCCACCCTCCCCTGCCTTCCCTCTGAGGTTTGGCTGTTTATTCAATGCTTCTATGTCTCTGGCTCTATTTTTGTTCATCAGTTTATGTTGTTCAGTATATTCCACATATGAGTGAGATCATGTGATATTTATCTTTCTCCGGCTGGCTTATTTCACTTAGCATAATGCTCTCCAATTTCATCCATGCTGTTGCGAATGGTAAGAGTTCTTTTTTTTACAGCAGCATAGTATTCCATTGTGTAGTTGTACCACAATTCTTTTGTGTGTTTTTTTAAGTGAACATATCAAGATTTTATCCTCTCTAATAAAATGGTAATATGCAAATTAACCATCACTCTGCTACATAAGCCATGCCCACCAGCCAAGCCACGCCCACCAGCCAATCAGGGCGAGTATGCAAATTAACCCCAGCCAAGGTGGCTACAGCCACAGAGAACAAGGTTTCCCAGGTAACAGAGGAAGCCAAGCTTTCCATAGCCGTTGCAGGCCTAAGCCTCCACTCAAACTACAAAGTTTCAATTATAGAAGGTAAACAAATTCAAACAAATGGCGGCAGAATGGAACTTGAGAGAGCAGGCCAGGGTTGCTGGCAGCAACAGGGGAAGCAAAGCTTTCCGCACACCCTGGCCGGGCCCACCCGCTTAAGGCTACAAAGTTTCAATTGTAGAAGGTGAATTAACTGCCACAGAAATGGCTGCTGCCCCGGAGGGAGCAGCAGGCTTAGCTCCGCTCCAGGCTACAAAGTTTCAATTGTAGAAGGAAAATAAATTCCAGATACCAGGGCCTCTGCTTGGGTCGCCAGGGGGTGTGGCCGGCCTGCAAACCACCACAGGCCCCTCACCCAGGCCGCCCCACACCCCAAGGGAACCCCACCCTGATCCGGGACACCCTTCAGGGCAAACCAGCTGGCCCCCACCCGTGCACAAGGCCTCTATCCTATCTAATAAAAGAGTAATATGCATATCGACCATCACTCCAACACACAAGATGGCTGCCCCCATGTGGTCAAAGATCCTGCCCCCATGTGGACACAAGATGGCCGGCACAAGATGGCCATCAGGGGAGGGCAGATGGGAGGGACCAGGCTTGCAAGGGAGGGCAGTTGTGGGTGATCAGGCCAGCAGGGGAGGGCAGTTGGGAGGGACCAGGCCTGCAAGGGAAGGCAGTTGGGGGCAATGAAGCCCACAGGGGAGGGCAGTTAGGGGTGACCAGGCTGGCAGAGGAGGGAAGTTGGGAGTGACCGGGCCTGCAGGGAAGGGCAGTTGGGTGGGACCCAGGCCTTCAGGGGAGAGCAGTTGTGGGGGACCAGGCCTGCAAGGGAGGGCAGTTAGGGGTGACCAGGCCTGAAAGGAAGGGCAGTTAGGGGCAAACACTCTGGCAGGGGAGCAGTTAGGCATCAATCAGGCTGGCATGGGAGTGGTTAGGGGGTGATCAGGCTGGCAGGCAGAAACGGTTAGGGGCAATCAGGAAGCCAGGCAGGCGAGCAGTTGGGGGCCAGCAGTCCTGGATTGTGAGAGGGATGTCCGACTGCCCGTTTAGGCCCGATCCTGTGGGATCAGGCCTAAATGGGCAGTCGGACATCCCTCAAGGGGTCCCAAGTTGGAGAGGATGCAGGCTGGCCTGAGGGATACCCCCCATCCCCGACGTGCACGAGTTTCATGCACCGGGCCTCTAGTTGTCATATAATAAAACAAAATATGAAGCTTAGAACTGGATCACTTGACCCTTTATCTTTTTATCTCCTCCCAGTTCAAAACACTTGTATCTCTTAATAACAAGCATTCTCTTAGATCTTCAGTTTGGCTCGACACATTCAAGCCTCAGCACAATCTTCTTTGTAGTTTTAGCCTTTTTTTCAGAAAATTGGCTTAGTCTGCCAACCATAGTCACTCTGCCCCTGTCATAACACCACTTTCCTTGCACATACAGAGAATCCTTGCCCCTCTTGTATTGTGTTACTTTGTGGTGTTGATGCTTGCTACACTTCTTACAGAAAGTTTGATGGGTTTTAGGAACATTCACCATGTTTTCTAGAGTGCTATCGGCAGGGAAAGGAAGCTGTACCATAGCTTTTTTATCCACTCATCTGCTGATGGGCACTTAGGTTGTTTCCAATTCTTAGCTATTGTAAATTGTGCTGCTATGAACATAGGGGTGCATATATCCTTTCTGATTGGTATTTTGGGTTTCGTAGGATATATTCCTAGAAGTGGGATTACTGGATCAAATGGGAGTTCTAATTTTAATTTTTTGAGGAAACTCCATACTGTTTTCCATAGTGGCTACACCAGTCTGCATTCCCACCAGCAGTGTACTAGGGTTCCCTTTTCTCCATATTTCTGCCAGCACTTGCTGTTTGTTGATTTACTATTTTGTTGTTTACTATTCTGGCAGGTGTGAGGTGATATTTCATTGTAGTTTTAATTTGCATCTCTCTGATGATCAGTGACCTTGAGCATTTTTTCATGTCTCTTGACCATCTATCTGTATGTCCACTTTGAAGAAGTATCTATTTAGGTCCTTTGCCCATTTTTTAATTGGATATCTGTCTTCCTTTTGTTGAGTTGTATGAGTTCTTTATGTATTTTGGAAATTAACCCTCATCAGATATGTCATTGACAAATATGTACAGTGGGGTCCCTTTTCATTTTGTTGATGGTTTCTTTTGCTATGCAGAATCCTTTTATTTTGATGTAGTCCCATTTGTTTATTTTCTCTTTTGTTTTCTTTGCCTGAGGAGATATATTGGCAAATATATTGCTACTAGTAGCCCTGTGCATGAATCCATGCACCAGTAGCACACTGCCACCCTCCTGTAGCTCTCTACCCACTGCCACGCCCTCCTGTAGCTCCCCCTGCCCCCCGCCCCCCCATAGCTTCCTGCCCTTCCCCCTCCTGTAGCTCTCTGCTGTCTGCTTGTAGTTCACTGCCCCATCCTCCTGCAGATCCATGATCTGGTCGTTACGCAGTCAGTCGTTATGCCTCATGGCGTAACAGATAATTAGCATATTCCTCTCTTATTATATAGGACTAGAGGCCTGGTGCACAAAACTTGTGCACGGGGGGGGATTCCTCACCCCAGCCTGCACCCTCTCCAATATGGGACCCCTTAAGGGATGTCCGACTGCCCATTTAGCCCGATCCCAATGGGATCAGGCCTAAACGGGCAGTCGGACATCCCTCTCACAATCCAGGACTGCTGGCCCCCAACTGCTCGCCTGCCTGGCTTCCTGATTGCCCCTAACCGCTTCTGCCTGCCAGCCTGATCACCCCCTAACCACTCCCCTGCCAGCCTGATTGATGCCTAACTGCTCCCCTGCCAGTCTGTTTGCCCCTAACTGCCCTCCCCTGCAGGCCTGGTCCCCCCCAACTGCTCTCCCCTGCAGGCCTGGGTCTCACCCAACTGCCCTTCCCTGCAGGCCTGGTCACCCCCAACTTCCCTCCTCTGCCAGCCTGGTCACCCCTAACTGCCCTCCCCTGCAGGCTTGATCGCCCCCAACTGCCTTCCCTTGCAGGCCTGGTCCCTCCCAACTGCCCTCCCCTGCTGGCCATCTTGTGGTGGCCATCTTGTGTCCACATGGGGGCAGGATCTTTGACCACATGAGGGCAGCCATTTTGTGTTAGAGTGATGGTCAATCTGCATATTACTCTTTCATCAGATAGGATAGAGGCCTGGTGCACGGGTGGGGGCCAGCTGGTTTGCCCTGAAGGGTGTCCCAGATCAGGGAGGGGGTTCCCTTGGGGCATGGGGTGGCCTGGGCTAGGGGCCTGTGGTGGTTTGCAGGCTGGCCACACCCCCCGGCAACCCAAGCAGAGGCCCTGGTATCTGGGATTTTATTTATCTTCTACAATTGAAACTTTATAGCATGGAGCGAAGCCAAGCCTCCTGCTTGCTCCATGGCAGCAGCTATTTCTGTTGGGATTTATTTATCTTCTATAATTGAAACTTTGTAGCCTTAAGCAGAGGCCTGGGCTGGCCAGGGTGTGCGGAAAGCTTGGCTTCCTCCATCGCCAGGGGCAACCCTTGCCTCCTGCTCTCTCTAGCTCTGTGGCTGCCACCATTTATGTTGGGATTTATGTATCTTCTATAATTGAAACTTTGTAGCTTGGAGTGGAGGTCTGGGCCTGCCAGGGTGTGTGGAAAGCTTGGCTTCTTCCATCGCTGGGAAACCCAAGCCTCCCTTCTGCTTGCTCAGTGGTGACCGTAGCCATCTTGGTTGGGGTTAATTTGCATACATGCTCCTGATTGGCTGGTGGGCATGGTTTGTGGGTGTAGCAGAGTGATGGTTAATTTACATATTACTCTTTTATTAGATAGAATGAGAGATGTCTGATATTTTGCTTCCTACGGTTTTCTAGGATTTTTATGGTTTCACCACTTACATTTGAGTATTTTATCCATTTTGAGTTTATTCTTGTATATGGTGTAAGTTGATGGTCTAGTTACAATTTTTTGCATGTACCTATCCAATGATCCCAACACCATTTATTGAAGAGACTGTTTTTCCTCCATTGTATGCTTTTACTTCCTTTGTCAAATATTAATTGAGCATAATGACTTGGGCCAATTTCTGGGGTCTCTGTTCTATTCCATTGATCTATATACTTGTTTCTTGTGCCAGTACCAGGCTGTTTTGATTACAGTGGCTTTGTAGTCTAATTTGATATCCAGTATTGTGATCCCTCCTACTTTGTTCTTCTCTCTCAAATTGCTGATGCTATTTGGGGTCTTTTTTAGTTCCATATAAGTTTTTGGATTATTTGTTTTAGTCCTGTGAAATATACCTTTGGTATTTTAATAAGAATTGCATTGAATCTATAGATTGCTTTGGGTAGTATGGACATTTTAATTATGTTAATTTGTCCAATCCATGAACACAGTATATTCTTTCATATGTTTGCATTTTCCTCTGTTTCTTTTTTCAATGTCCTGTAGTTTTCCGAGGGCATGGTTTTATACCTCTTTGGTTAAATTTATTCCAAAGTATCTTATTTTTTTGTTGTTGCAATGGTAAATCGGATTTTTGTTTGTTTGTTTGTTTCTCTTTCTGAGAATTCATTAATGGTGTATAAAAATGCCATTGATTTCTGGATGTTAATTTTGTATCCCGCTACTTTGTTGAATTCATTTATTAAATCTAATAGTTTTTTTGGATAGTGTCTTTAGGGTGTTCTATGTACAATATCATGTCATCTGTTTCACTTCCTACTTTCCAATTTGGATACCTTTTGTTTTCTTCTTGTCTGTCACTGTAGCTAAGACTTCCAGTACTATCTATATATATAAAAGCCTAAGCGACCATTGCAACCGAACGGATGACTGAACAGGCTGTGTGGGGCGACCAGGCCAGCAGGGGGGTTAGTGATGGATGACCAAACGACTGAGCAACAGGCTGCATGGGACGACCAGGACAGCAGGGGGGGTTAGTGAGGGGTGACCAGGCTGGCAGAGGGGGGCAGTGAGAGGTGACCAGGCTGGCGGGGGGGCAGTTGGGGGTTGACCAGGCCAGCAGGAGGGGCAGTTAGGGGTGATCAGGCAGGCAGGCAGGTGAGCTGTTAGGAGCCAGTGGTCCCAGATTGTGAGAGGGATGTCTGACTGCAGGTTTAGGCCCGATCCCCCAGATTGGGCCTAAACCGGCAGTTGGACATCCCCCGAGGGGTCCCGGATTGGAGATGGTGCAGGCTTGGCTGAGGGGACTCCTCCCCCCATGCACGAATTTCATGCACCGGGCCTCTAGTGTTGAATAAGAATGGTGAAAGTGTCTTGTTCCTAAGAAAAATGCTTTTAGTTTTTACCCATTGAGTATGATATTGGCTTTAGGTTATGACCTTTATAATGTTGTTTCATGCTTCCTACTTATATGCATACTAGAGGCCCGATGCACAATAGATGCCTCTATTCCCACAATACTAAGAGTTTTCATTAAAAATGGGTGCTATTTGTTGATTTTTTTTGCATTTATTGATATGATCATATTATCTTTATCGTTCTTTTTGGTTATGTGATGTATTACATTTATTGATTTGCAAATATTGTACCAGCCTTGCATCCCTGGAATAAATCCCACTTGGTCATGGTGAATAATCTTTTTAACATATTGCTGGGTCCAGTTTGCTAATATTTTTTTGAGGATTTTGGCATCTATGTTCATCAGGGATATTGGCCTGTAATTTTCTTTCTTTGTAGTGTCTTTTTCTGGTTTTGGAATTAGGATAATGCTGGCCTCATAAAAAGAGCTTGAAAGTCATTCCTCCTCTTGAAATTTTTTGAATAGTCTGAGGAGGATAGGTGTTAGTTCTTCTTTGAATGTTTGTAAAACTCCTTTGTGAAGCTGTCTGGTCCAGGACTTTTGTTTGCTGGAAGTTTTTTGATTACTGCTTCAATTTCATCAGCTGTAATTCATCTATTCAGATTTTCTGGTTCTTCCTGATTGAGTTTTGGAAGATGGTATGTTTCTAGGAACTTATCCATTTCATCCTCATTGTCCAGCTTGTTGGCATATAGTTGTTCATAGTATTTGCTTACAATCCTTTGTATTTCTGTGGTGTCAGTGGTTACTTCCCTGCTTTAATTTCTGATTTTATTTATTTGGGTCCTCTCTCTTTGATTCTTGATGAGTCTTACTAGTGGATCATCAATATTGTTTATCATTGTAAAGAACCAGCTCTTGGTTTCATTGATCTTTTATACTTAAAAAAAAAAATCTCTATGCTATTTATTTCCTCTCTGATCTTTATTATTTCCTGCCTTCTACTTACTCTGGGCTTTTCTTATTGTTCTCTAATTCTTTTCATTGTAGGGTTAGATAGTTTATTGGAGATTTCTCTTGTTTCTTGATGTATGCCTGTAGTGCTATGAACTTCCCTCTCAGGACAACTTTTTCTTTGTCCCATAGATTTTGGGTTGTTATGTGTTCATTTTTGTTTGTTTTCAGGAAGTTTGTGATTTCTTCCTTGATTTCATTGGTAACCCATTTATTGTTTAATAACATGCTACTTAGCCCCCATTTGTTTGAATGTTTTTGAGTGTTTTTATTGTAGTTGATTTCTAGTTTCATGTCATTGAAATATGAGAAAATGCTTGATATGATTTAAATCTTACTCAACTTGTAGACTTATTTTGTGTCTTAACATGTGGTTTATCTTTGAGAATGTCCTATGTGAACTTGAGAAGAATGTATATTCTACAGCTTTGGGGTGAAATGTTCTGTAAATATCAATTAAATACATCTGATCTATTGTCTCATTTAGGGTTACTGTTTCCTTACTGATTTTTTGTCTGGAAGATCTATTCAGTTCAGTCAGTGGGCTGTTGAAGTCCCCTACTATGACTGTATTGCTGTCAATTGGCCCTTAATGCCCTCTGAGTTTTGTTTTTAATATATTTAGGTGCACCTATATTGGGTGCATGTATGTTTACCAGGGTTATATCCTCTTGTTGGATCAATCCCTTTAGTCTTATGTCATGACCTTCTTTGTCTCTTTCTCTGGTGTTTCTTTTGAGGTCTATTTTGTCAGATTTAAGTATTGCTACCCCTGCTTTTTTTTTTTTCATTTCACATGCATGGAAAATTTTTTTCTATCCTTTCACTTTCATCCTGTCTGAGTCTTTTGAGGTGGTTCTCTTATAGGCAGCATATATATGGGTCATGTTTTCTTATCCATTCAGCTCCCCTATGTCTTTTGACTGGAACATTTAACCCATTTACATTTAAGTTTATTATTGATAGGTACTTATTTATTTCCATTTTTGTTCTTTATATCTATGTTTCTCTCTCTCTCTCTCTCTCTCTCTCTCTCTCTCTCTCTCTCTCTCTCTATATATATATATATATATATATATATATATATTTTTTTTTTTTTTTTTCTCTCTCTCTTCTTTCAGAAGTCCCTTTAACATTTCTTGCAATGCTGGTTTAGTGGTAATAAACTCCTTTATTTGTGTGTGGGACATTTTTTATTTCACCATATATTTTCAATGATAGCCTTGCTGGATAGAGTAGTCTTGGTTTTAGATCCTTGCTTTCCATTACCTTGAGTACTTCATGTCATTCCCTCCTGGCCTGTAAAGTTTCTGTTGAGAAATCAACTGAGAGCCTTATGTGAGATTCTTGGTAAGTAAAATATTGATTTTCTCTTGATGTTTTTAAGTCTCTCTCTCTCTCTCTCTCTCTCTCTCTCTCTCTCTCTCATTTTTGGCATTTTAATTATGATGTGTCTTATCATGGGTATCTTTGGGCTCTTCTTGCTTGGACTCTCTATGCTTCCTGAACTTGTGTGTCTTTTTCCTTCACCAGGTTAGCAAAGTTTTCTGCCATTATTCCTACGAATGGGTTCTCTATCCCTCAATCATTTTCTTTTTCTGGTACTTCTATGATGTGGATATTGTTAAGTTTCATGTTGTTCCACAGCTCCCTTAAGCTGTCTTCCTGTTTTTATATATTTTTTTCCACTTTAGTTCTCCGATTGAATGATATTTGCTACCTACCCTTCCTTCTAATTTGCTGATCTGATTGATACTCAGCTTCATCTAATCTGCTGTTTATTTCATCCAGTGTATTTTTTATTTTTGCTATGTCCAACTGGTTATTTTTCATAGTTTCAATATCTTTTTATCATGATGTTGAGCATCATTGTAATTATTACTCTGATATAAATTTATCAGATATAAATTTCTTATCTCCATTTCACTTAGCTCTTCTTCTGGAGAATTCTCTTGTTCTTTCACTTGGGGCTTATTTCTTTGTTTCCCCATTTTGGCTGCCAGTCTCAGTGTGGCCTCCTCCTTACATCCTACATTATAAGGCTTTTTTTCCAACAGTTTTCAGTTAGTTATCAGTATAAATTTTCTATATTTCAGTTGTTCTTTCAGTTTGATTCTGGGATAATGTCAGTATAGCTTCCACTTAATCTATTGCCATCTCTCCCGTGGATATTAAGCTTGAGAGGCAGCTGGAGCCACCTGCAGTGAGCCTTGCTGCATGTTAGATCCCTATGTTTTCCCTGTACAATCATTTTAGAACCAGAGACTCTTCCTTTCTTGGTCCTGCTGAATCGATGAGAGATTGACACCAGACATGGAGGGCCTTGGCAAGGCCACATGTTCCAAGAGAGTAGAAGAACAGGATTCACACCAGGGCCCAGCTCCCACCTTGGCCTCTGTCCTGCTACCAGTAGCTAGATGAGGTGCTGATGTGGGGCCTGAGAAGTACATCAGGGATAACCCATTTGGGCGACTTGGCCAGGCTGTGTGTAATCAGAAGAAAAAACCAGGACAGGTCCAGCGTGGAAAATGCTGAGGAGGGAGCAGGGAACCAGCCCAGGCCTATATGGAAGATGCTCATGAGGCCTGAGGTTTTTCCAGTTTTCTCTGATGACACAGCAAGCACAGAGCCTAGCCAGGTATGATCATTGATGCCATGGTGATAGCAGTGGACAGTGCCCGAGAAGGAAGGTAATGTGGTGAGGAGCAGAGATGGGGCAGGAGTAGCGCCACCAATGGAAAAGAGAAAAATCTATGGGCCCTAAGCATCATGGGACCTGATCCCCAGTATTCCACTTTTCTTTGGATAGGCTACCACGCCCATTCCCTCCACCCGCCTCCTGCCAGGTGGATATGGGAAACCTAGGGCAGGCCCAGAGGAGGCTCAGCCTGGAGTGTGGTAGCTTTAGTCACTGAAGGGCTAGGTGGTGTCTGGGGAGAAGCAGGCAGAACCAGGACTCAAGAAATAGAGGAATGTTGGAAAGATGCTAGTTTTAGCTCCAGTGAGAAAGAACTTGCTACCAGACAGTCAATAAAGACACCATTCTAATATTAGCACTTGAAATACATGTGCTAATATAATCCCCACAACAGCCCTATAAGGTTAGTATTCTGGATTGTTCTCTCTATTTTACAAATGGGAAAATAGGGAAACAGAGAGGTTAAGAAACTTGCCCAAGTTTTACACAGCTGGCAGGTGTCACCCTAGAATCTGAATCTAAGCAGTCTGGCTCCAGACCCACTTCTTAACCACTGAAATGTTTTATCAGCTTCAGCAATTTTTGGACTTAAATGTGTTTATCCCCACCACTAGTTCTGCCATACTGTGATGCCAAGGCATTATTATTCTAAGATTCTCCAAATTTTGGGGAACTTGGAGACTGCAGTCTTCAGCTTCCAAAAGGTCCCAATATCTGGCAGTTTAGGAATTGTGGGTGACTCAGGTACTGTGAGTCCTCTCCTACGCTGGTCACTGTGGCCCTGGGAGAGTCCTCAGGCACCATCCTCTGCCTGGGACTAGACACTTCTGGGCCAGGAAGGAACTTGGCTGTGTGGAGAGGAAGATTCTACATGTTGCCCTTCCCAGCAGGGAGAGACCTGGGCTGTTATGGAGGGTTCAAGGTGGGACTGGACCAGGAAGTACCCAGACTGAGGCATGCCCAGGAGTGTCCACACCTGTGCAGAAACCTGGGGCACCTCCTGTTTTAATGGAGTTCCTGAGCTTGCTCAGTCTGGTGAAGGAAGCCTGGGGAACCATATCCTCTCCCCTGGCAGAATCCTTTTAGTCCTTCTTGTTAGCTGTGAGTCACTGCAGTATCTCTCAGAGCTCAGCCTGGAGCCTGGCATACAGAAGATGTTTTCAGTGAAGTATGGTGCTTATGGCTGTCCAGTATAGTCACCATAGGCCACAAATAAATAAAATTAAACATTCAGGTCCTCAGTCACATTTTGAGTGGCTCTTAGCTACCATATTAGATAGTTCCATTGTCATGGAAGGTCTGCTGGACAGTGCTCACTGGATTAGAGTGCAGTGGCATGGACAATGGTGTTAGTAAGGGGAACCAGCGAGGTCTCTACAGTGGTAGGAGCAATCCTTTCACCTCCCTGATGCCCTGGCCAGCCAGGGTGAGGGGTCTTGAATAGTGGCCATCTGATTTCTCTTGGTAGGAGATACCGCTGGCCCTTCAGCCAGAGGATCATTTGAAACCAACCTGTGGTGGGGAGGGGCAGTGCGGGGAGCCCTGAGAGGTCTCCCAGTGAGGTGAAGCCTGAGGGAGCTTGGTTACACCACCACAGTGAGACCAAGTCAAAAGGCAGCCATGGGGACAATTGATGCTTTTGTCCTCAGCGGGGGAACTGGGACTCCTGGGTGTTATCAAATCTGCTGGGATGAGGAGAGGGGGAGCCAAGTGCTGGTAAGGAAGACGGGAGAGGAGGGACAGGAATGGTCTTGAAGAGAAGGGCATGGATTGGTGATGTGGGAAGGAGCCGGCTGCTATCATTTCCCCTAATTCTGAATGCTTGCTTGTCCTGTGAGGAGAAATCCAGGTGCTGTTATGTCCTGAAAAAGGACTCCTTGCTTGACAAAGGGGCTTCTTTAAATTGTCACCTTGCAATGTGCATTTGAGATGCAAATAATAGTCATTGCACACAGTCATGAGCACTTGCTCTATTCTAACACTGTCTACATGAGTTAATCCATTTCAACAACTGTGGGGGTCCTTATTAACTGCGTTTTGCAGCTGAGCAGCTGAGATCCAGGCAGAGACTTGAGCAGTGTCCCCGGCTCCTGAGCAGCCCCAGCTGCACCAGAATAGGGCTCAGCTGATTTCAGGGCCTCCCCAGGACATCAGGGAAGAGGGCAAACCCTGGGCCAGTGGGGCGTGGGCAGCGTGAGGCCAACTCAGCTGCTGTGTGTGCTCCTCTCAGGATCTGATACATCATGTGCTCTCATGCATGGCCTTACAGGAAAGGCCCTATTGTCATCACTCCCATTTTACAGGTGAAGAAAACTGAGGCACAAAACAGTTAAGTAGTGTATTGTGGTTGCCCAGGTAGAAAGTATCTGAGTCAGGATTCCTTCCCAGCCATCCTGCCTCTGTAGCCCATGCTGTATGCAGCCTCTTCTTAGCTCTCACTAGTGTGTGTATCTGTGTGTGTTCTGTCTGTACATATATATTTGGAGGGATAGGCATGAGAAGATTGTCAGTATTTTGAAACAATACTGATTCTAGCAACAACATTTGTGAAACACTTTATAATCTGCAAAACCTTTCTTTTATACTTTCTTGGCCAAGTTTCACACTCACCTCCAAGTGAACAATGTAATTGTGTCCATTTCACAGGTGAGGCACCTGACACTCCCGCTGGGTGTCTCTCAGTCTACTGAAAGGGGGTGTCTGCAGGGAGCTGCTCTTCCCTGGCTTGGAGAGCCCTGGGTGGGGAAGCATGTTGGGGAGCCCTAGCCACATTGTGTTCTTGACTCATGGAAGGATGTTAGGTTTTGTTCCATGCTGGGAGAGGGAATGCCATGGCTATGGGAAGAGTTGTAATAAAAACCCAATTTTGCCACTTGTTTGCTGTGTGACTTGGTTAGTCTTCTTACATCAAGTCCAATATTCCTTCTTAGGATAATTTGTACTTCTTAGAGCCGTTATGCAGCTGAGTCCTTTATACCCATAAAGTGCTGAGTCCCATGCCCTCTTGCATGGTGTATGCTCAGAAACTAGTGGCTACTGTTATGAATATTGTTATTGGTAGTAATAGTCAAACCACATTAGGTTTTAAGCACTACTAGTATATTTTATTCCTAAGACTCTTTCTAGGTCTAAAACTCCTTTTTTTTTTTTTTTTTTTCATGTACCAGCCACATAGCATGCTACAAGGACTTGGGGAAAGGAGATGTCCAAGAGGTCATTGAGATTTTCACTTTACTGATCTGAGAGGGTCATAAGGGGACTAAGCCATTGTGATCCCGTGCTGGTCCTCCCTCTCTGAGACAGGTGAGGTCCATCTGGGTCTCTCAGTCATATCAAAGCTGGAAAGGGCCCTGCCTTGGACCTTTCCAGCCTCATGCCACAGTACCCAAGCATGCGCCACATTCTGGGGCCAGCAAAGTTGTCCTTAAAGTCCAGTCTTCAGCCCAGAACTTCCACCCAAATTTAAGCCTGATGTATCCAGCTGCCACTGTCCCCCTTCCTACTGTCTCAAACCTCACTCCTGACCTTTCTCCCATGAATGTGCTCTTTCCTTCACTCCCTTCCCCCATCCAGTTCAGGAAATAGTTCTGTTGTCTAGGTCAAAATCTTTGGCTTTGTTCTTGACTCCTACTATCACACTCCATATCCAATATGTTGGTTCTGCCTACAACATCTATCAAGAATCTTCCTCCTTCTAACAACCTGCATTCCTGACTCCATGGTCCAAGCCACAATCATCCCCTACCTGGGGTAGTAAAATAGCCTCCTAACTTGTCTCCCTGCTTCCACATTGACCAATGTAACTTAAAACATCTTTCCTCCACCCATAATGTTGCAATGGCTCCCAACTCAGAGTAGAAACCAAAGTCTTCACAATGTCCAATAAGGCCCTTTATGACTTGTGACCCTCTGATCTTATTTCTTTCTGCTTCCCTTTTGCTTACTCTGCTTCATCGACACTGTTCCTCAAACACACTGGGTACCTCCCTACCTCAGGGTCTTTGTATTTGCAGTTCCTTTTGCATGGAGTTTTCACCCTCCAGACATTCACCTTCACACCTCCTCAAGTTTTTGTTCAGATATCACCTTCTTAAGGGGATCTTTTCTAACCACCCAATTTGAAATTGACCTTCTGTCTGCTTCATCACTTCCTATCCCCTTCCGTGACCACCTGACATAATATTGGTAGTTAACTCAATGGTCCCAGTGTGGCTGGGAAAGTGAAAGTGTTTGCTATAGGACACCTCTTGTGGGAACAGTGGAGACTCAGTCAGAAGTTTTCTTCCTGCCTTTTAAACTCAAGAATCTGTGATTTCAATATTTGGTCTTATGGGCCAGCCTGAAATAGGGGTTTTATTTTTAAACACCTATGTAGCCCTTGTCTTACTCCAGGCACTGTTCTAAGCGCTTCATATGTATTAACTCATAAAATTTTCATAAGAACCCAGTTATAAAATGCTATTATTATTTCTCTTTTACAAATGAGGACACTGAGCACAGAAAGGCTCACTGACTCCCCCAAGGTCACAGAGTGAATGAGTAGAGGCAAGGGTCTGAATCCAGGCAGTCTGGCTCGAGTGTATATACTCTTGCTATATGTAGGTCCTCTGTTTGGGCATTCACTCACTCACTCATTCATTAAATATTTGTATCATGTCTCTTTTGTGTCAGGTGCAATATTTTAGAGGCCAACAAATGACTAAAAGTGGTCCCTGCTATCATGGACTTCACAGGTTAGTAGGAAATGCAGAACAAGTAAATAAAGGGAAAGAAAAATATTCATTCAGAAAACATTCACTGACACCTACTAAGTGTCAGCTCTGTTTTTAAGCACTGGAAATCAAAGATAAATAAGAGGAAATTTCTGCTTTCAAGGTGCTTACATTGTAATAAAAGGGGAAGGGTGAATTATTGAATGTATTCATAATGGCATAAAATGCATTTGGTAAAAGGAAGTGTAGGGGACTGTGGGACCTTAGGTTAGAATGTCTAACCATCTGGGGGTTGGTTTGGATGTATGGATGGTGGATGGATGAATATTTGGAAGGATGATGATAGATGATAGATAGATAGATAGATAGATAGATAGATAGATAGGTGATAGGATTTGGAAGATGGTTGGAGAATGGCTATATGGATGGACAGGTGGATGAATAGATGGATGGATAAAGGGATGAAAGGATGGATAAATAGAAAATTATTAGAATGATGGTTGGTTGAATGGATGGGTGAAAAGCTGAGTTCATTGCTGATAAATTGGATGTTTTTCCAGTGAGATCATCAGACCAGCTGAGAAAGAAAAGGATAGAAATCCATGCATTCATTCATTCAACAATATCTATTAAGCACCTATTTCTGTGTCTGGGATTGTTTGAGGCTCTGGGATTAGGTAGTACTTGCCTTTAGGAAGCTGACTATCCATAGGGAAAGCAGAGGACAAGCAAATAATCAATTATATCTACTATCAGAGAGTAATGAATGCTATGATGAAAAAGTAAAGCAGGATGAGAAGTCAGAGGTGGTAGGAGGGGGAATTTATATTAGGTAGCCAGGAATAGCCTCTATGAGAAGATGAGTTCAGAGTAGGAAGTGAGAAAGTGAACCATATGAGAAAGCACTTGAGACATAGGGAACAGCGAATACAAGAGCTTGGGCAAAGAGGCTCAATGAGCAGAGGGAGAGGGGAGGTGAGATAACAGATGGGTTTGTTTGGGAGTGGGGGATGGGGAGCAGAGGAGATGGGCAGATCTCCTCCTGCACCCTGTGAGGAGTGTAGGTTTGGTTGTATCTTGGAAAGCCAAAGGTGGACTTTGAACTTGGACTTAATTACGTTGGAAAAGGTACCCTCCTCGTTCCCCTCCTGCAGTTCCAAGCCCTCCTGGCATATTCACAGTTGGGAGGCTGTCAGCTTTTTAATTACAGCTCCCAGTGCTCAAAGGTTAAAACTCAACCATAAAATAGGCCCTGGGCAACTTGTGGCACCTCAGAGTGATTTACTTGCTCACCATTTCCATATTTAGTACCATCCAATGCCTGTGGGCCAAGTTTCCAGAGATTAGAAAGAGGGAGGAATTTAGGGGAGTTGGTTTTTTAACACATAGATCTATTTTTCAGTTGTTTCCTGAGATTATTTTCCAGTCTCTAAAAATTTACAGGATGTAAGCAATGGTGTGTTCCATGATGCTGTTCATTTCTAAGAGTCTAGTCCCTTGCTATGCTGCCCTTTTCTCTTGAAAGTATGTGTTTGCTTCCTGGCAAGAGAGAGATAGGTATAAAAACACCATGGACTGAGTGTGTGACTCAGGGACAAAGGCATCAATTACCTAATATTTCACATACTCTGGGCTGAACTTCAGGTTATTTGCTCCCATTCCCTTCTGAAACAAGGATTCTCCAGAACTCTAACCAAGTCATCTGCAAGGTATCTCAAATTTTAATGCACACACGATCACCTGGGGAGAGTGTGGAAATTCAGCTTCTGATTCTGCAGGTCAGGGTAGGCCTGAGAGTCTGCATTTCCAACAAGCTCCCAGGTGATGCACTGGGACCACACTTTGAACAACAAGGATTTGGCCAGCACTGTCCCATAGAAATTAATATGAGTCACACATGTAATTGAAACGTTTTTTCTAACAGCCACATCAAAAAGGTAAAAAGGGTGACATTAAGTTTAGTAATGTATTTTAATCTAATATGCTCAAAATATTGTCATCTTAATATGTTATCAAAATGAAAATACTGAGATTTTATGTTCTTTTTTTTCCATAATAAGTCTTTGAAATCTGGCATTTGCTTTATACTTACAGCACATTTCAGTTCAGATGAACCATAGTTCAAGCTGTCATGTGGCTGATAGCTCCTGTCTTAGATGTGCAGATCTCATTCTGGCTTGAATACCTCTGGTGATAGGGATCTCACTTCCTTATGGAAAGTTCACTTCATCCCTGCAGGCTCTTGGTTGGGAGTTGCCTTATAAGTCAATTAGGAAGGGCCAGTTTTACTCCCTGCATCTCCAAGCTGGTTGGCAACGTCTGCAGAGAATAATCCTGCAAAAATTTGGGGGCTCCAACCCATTAAAGTTCTCTCCTCCAGCTCCCTCCTCACATACTGCTTCAGTTAGCAACCCTGAGACGGTCCCTGTCATTGCTGCTTGTAAGCCCCAGTTTTCTTGTTGAAGAACCAGGCTCAGAGAAGTTGAGTGATGTTCCCATGGTTACCCAGCCAGGAGGTGGCAGAGCTGGGACTCCAAGTCAAGGAGTTGAAACCTCTTCTTCCTCTGTTGTGAAAGGCTCCAGTTTATTCACCATGACCTGGTTTCAGAGGACCTCCCAGACCCATTCACCCTCATCCAGACACACAGGACCAGCCCACATGGTGCAGACAGAGCTTCAGAGATGGCCAGAAGCCACACAGCTCTTGGTGGCCAGGCTGGGACAAACACCTGTGTCCCCCTGAGACCTGGGTCTCAGCTCCTACAGCAGTTCCCTGTAGTTTCAGACCAGTAAGGAATCCATTATTCCTCAGCCATGCCACGCCCTCGTCCCCAGGAGAGGCCTACCTCGCTGAACACTGCCCTGCATAGAGATAACCCAGTCACCTGGCTGGAAAATTCCTGACTCCACCATGATCAGAGAAACGTCTATCTCAGGGGAGGTGTCTCTGCATCCATGTCCTTGGGCCAGGCAGACCACCTTCCCAGACACCAGTTCCTGCACTGGACACCCACACAAAGGAAGTTCCTTTTCTGGGGTGGGGATTCAAAGGGCCTCATTGGTACCTGGTTTCCCAGGCAGGGGCCTGTTGGATCCTGGGTGGTTCATCTGGTGGTAGCCGGTGCATAGAGGGCCATGAAGGTCAGCAGGCGCTGTGGATGCTGGCTTGACCCTCATCAGCTGGGCAGCTTGTAGCTGGTTCACCACCAAAGTGGGTTCACAAGCACCTACCCCTGGAAAATGGCCAGGTGATCGTCTGACTTCTGTCTGCTCCCTTGTTCTTCATCTGCAGTTCTGTCTGGTCGAGCCTCCCTTGTACTGCTTCCTGCACCAGCTCAAGCCTCTGGTCTGTCCTTCATGTGGCTGCCCGAGGGAGCTTCTCAAAAGCCAAACACGCTCTGTTCCATCAAGAGGCCAGGCCAGCCCTCCAGCCTGACCCACTGGCCTCCTCACCATTTCTTGACTGCTCCTGCTCTCAGCCGCTTTTTCACTGGCCTTTGCTCATGCTGACCCCTCTCTCTAGCCTGCCCTTTCCTTATTTTTATCTAGACAAGTTATCCTCAATGTCCTCTGCTCTGGAGGCCATTTCATCACCTCCTCATTCCAGTTGGTCCCATTGTTACTGCTCTCAGTCATTCATTCAGGATGTATTTACTGGGCACTGTCTATGTTCCAGGCACAGGTCTGAGTGCTGGGGACGCAGCAGGGAGCAGATAGGCTAGTTGCTGCCTTTGGGCAGTTACATTCTAGTGGGAGATAGGAGAAACCAAATAAGGAGAATGTGTCTATGTCAGATATTGACCTTTCAGGGAGTAAAAGAAACCAGGTGGGGGTCAGAAAAAGTGTCCTTGGAAAGGTGAGATTTGAGCAAAGGCCCAAGGAAATGAGGGAAGGAGCCAGGTAGAGAGCAGAGCAGAGTGTTCCATGCAGAGGGACAGCCAGTACTAAGGCCTTAGGCAGGAGCATGCCTAGTGTGTTGGAGGAAAGCAAAGGACACATTATGACTAGAGTGTAGGAAACAGGCATAGGGGTGAGATCAAGGCAGTAGCAGGGGATGGCTTGGGGTAGACGGGGAGAGGACAGTATTGTGAGCTACACGTACCCAACTTCTACCTTCAACAACCCCAGCATTTGGCCAATAGACATCAACATCATTTTAGCTGCTACTCTGAAACAGTTTAGGGTAAATCCCGGTTATGATGTTATTTTACCCACCAATTCTTATGTGTGTATATCTAATCAATACAGAGTTTTAAAAAACATAACAACAGTGCTGTTATTACTCAGAATAGCATGGACAATTCCTCAGTGCTATATAATACCTCAGCTTGGAATCCTCCATTATCTTAAAAATCCTTCCATTGTCTTAAAAATCCTTCCTGTGGAAGTGGAACCTCTGTCACCAACGGAGAGGCAGGTTTGCACTGTTGGTAGAGGTTGGCACTGGTCTCATGTCCATGTGATAACTGGATGCACTCTTGACCTCCCCACCCCACCAGAGCATAAGCTTCAAAAGAGCAGGGAGCTTGCCTCTGTCTGTCCACTTGGCCACCAACTTCAGGCCTAGCCCAGGGCAGAGATTAAATTAACATATGGTGAAAAGATGAATTAGTGAGTGAATGATAAAAGATGAATGAGTGAATGAATGAATGAATGACAAGGGCAATTCATGATGTTCCAGAAGTTGGGAGGAGCATGTGGGTCCCATCCCTCCACCTCCCACTACCTACTTCCCTGCCGGTCATGCTATGGTTGGAGCCACCTGACTGCCTCACTCTAGGCCACAGCCCATATTCTGCAGCCAAACCCTGTCTCTAGGCTGGATTCCATTGGAGGTAGCCTCTGCCCCTTCATCAACCAGCTTCCTCCAGGTGAGTCGACTCATGAGAGGCAGTTGGCATGTGCCTGGGAGAAACAGGCTGGAGTCAGAAGGCTGCAGCATGAGCAGACACAGCCTGTCTGCCCCACCTCTAAAATGGGGTTTCTACTTTAACGCCCACGATAGCCCTCTGAAGGGACTGTGTTAGCCTCAGTTTACAGGTGAGCAAAGGTGAGGCCTGGCCCAGAGCCCTGGCTAGCAAGCATAGTGGAGCCAATCTGTTGGCCTGTACTGTCTGGGATCCCCTCACATGTGAGGATATGTATTACTTTGAGTTTGTAAATGTGTGCATGTCTGAGCACGGGAGGGTTGTGGTGTAACTGTAACTGAAGGACTTTGTGAGCCTGTGTCGTGCAAGAGTGAATGATGTGCAGTGTTGTGTGTAAGTGTGTGAGTATCCAAGTGTGTGAGCATAGGGGGCAGAGAGGGACGTTTGTTAGGGTTTGTGTATGAGCATGTGGATTGTGTGTGTGACTATGAGGGAGGGAGCAGGTGAGTGTGAGCACACACGTGACAGTGTGTGGTGATGAATGTGAGGGTGTGTGAACAAGTGTGGGGTCACTGGTGATCATGCATGTGGGAAGACATGAGTGTATGTACAGCACATGAGGATGTGTTTGGGCATGTGGGTGACTATGTGCAGGGGCAGACAGGTGAGAGAAAAGTGGGAACCTAGAAAGGCAGTTCTAGAGATGAAGGGTTATTTATCCACAAGCCCCCAGTTCATGTGCCTTGAGATCCAGGCAATAAACTCAGGGCTTTCATCCCAGGACAACAGGGTGCCACAGGTAGTCTTTGAGCATTCATAACCTGGCCTACACTGAATTTCAGAGGTCCCAATCCAGACCAGAAGAATTTCCTGACTGGTTTGGTTGACACTGCTCTTCCTGAGGCCACCTTGTAGTCAGGGCTAACCCAGCTGCACTCTGGTGGCCCTGTTCTAAGGAATGCAGCTTCCCCCTGCCATCCCACCCGAGGCAGACAGGAATATTTTTTGAAGTCCGTGCATCCAATATTACTTAAAGAATGTGACCAAGAAGAAAATACTCCAAATGTTTTAAAAAGTCTGTCTTCTATTTTACCTGAGTTGCCCAAAGGAATACAGCTGCAGCTGAATGCAAGGCAGCTTTCTGCTCATGATGGATTGACACACAGGAGGCGCAGAGGTAGAGGAGGAGGAGCAGGAGCAGCAGGAGGATCAGGAGTAGGAGCAGGAGGAGGCAGAGCAGGAGGAGGAACAGGAGGGGGACCAGAATGAGGATGAGGAGGAAAAGGAAGAGGAGGAAGAGGAGGAAGAATTTAAGGAGGAGAAGGAACAAGAGGAGTATAAAGAGGAGGAGCAGGAGGAGAAGGAACCTAAGGAGGAGGAGCAGAGGGAGCATAAGAAAGAGGAGCAGGAGGAGGAACAGAAGGAGGAGGAGCAGGAGCAGGAGGAGCAGGGAGAGGCAGTGTAAGCTCTGGGATTGTAGTCCGCAGCCTCCCTCCCAAGGTGTGCTCACACCTATAGTCTCCTGGTGGCTGGATCCAGCAAGGGCTCTGGGGAGATGCACCTCTGGGCACATGATGGGGAGAAGTTGGGCTGTGATGCAGCAGCAGAGGCTTCAACTGGTCCACCAGAATGGCCCTTTAGAAATGTCCCTAGTTGAGGCAGGGAGAACAGGCCTTTGTATCAACCCGTCATTGACTGAGGAGACGGTTCCCATGATGGAGCACCTCCAGGAAGAACTTGGCTGCAAGCATCAGCAGCCAACACTCCAGGCAGCTGGCCAGTGAGTGCTTGGTCCTGGAGGAGGACCAGGGTGGGCACCAATGTCCACTGCGTACACCCGCCCTGTGAGCCATGGCCTGAGGGAGCAAGGCTCTCCCAGTCCCCTGCTTTCCATGTATCCAGCTGTATCACACGGCTCTAGAGCCAGACTACCTAGGTTTAATACCCATTCCAATACTTCCTAACCGTGACCCCTTGGTTCTTCTGTTTTCTCATCTGTAAAAGGGGAATTATAATAAATCTGTCTCATAGGGTTGTTGTGCAAATTCAGTGAGTTGTGTTATGTCAAGCACTTAAAACAGCAGCTGAGGCCAAGTTGGCAGCTTTTATTGGAGTTGTCCTTGTTCCTGCCCTCATGGGGCTCACAGTTTGGTGGGAAAGACAGGTGTGCAAATAGGAAGTTATAACAGAGCAACTTGGGCAGGAAGCCAGTGGACAGCGCTATTCTGAGAAATTGTCCCTACTCTTATTCAAGAGCAACATAAACATTTCACACCGCGCCATAGATAATTTAACAACCATAGTAACTCAGCCACGCTTCCTGAGAGCCTGCTTCAGCCCAGCACTGTGCCCCAGTCTCCCATCCTGGGACTGCCACCACTGGATGTGTTTCACTGAGTGAGGAGGCAGCAATGAGGCTCATGAGGTGGTCTAATTGACCCAGTGCCCCAGCCAGGGTCCAGTAGAAGGCACACTTGGCAATAACAGAAGAAAGTTTAATGAAGATGTTACTTACAGGAGTATGGGCTGCATTGGGAAATCCTCTGAGGGACTTTGCAGCACCGGGGCTGGGAGCTCTTACTACTTAGAAGCCTGAGGGGCAGGGAAGGGAGCAGTGTAGCTGGAGGAGAGGGGCCATGTTGCAGGAGCTGTGGTTATAGTTAGGGGAATGTGGAAACAGCATTGGCCCTGCACAGAGGGAGTCAGGAGTAAATGTCCTCGCCTCTCTCTCTTCCTGCCCAGTCTTCTGCAGTATTTCCAGGGGGCTAGACCTGACTGGAAGCTGGATGGCAGGGAGCTCATGGATGTAGTGTACAAAGATAGCCTTTGGGGGCAGAGAAGGGGTCTCACCCAAGGTTCTCTCGGGGCCCAGTCTTGACTCCAGCAGGACCCCCATCTTGTTGGGCTCCTTAGGATAATGCCCATGAGGTACCCAGCACAAGGCATGGCCATGCATGGCACCTATGCACTAAGGGGGACTAGGGTTTAACTTGATTGGTGCAGGTGCTTCTTGGAGATGAGAAACATGGGTAGCTGAGGCATGGAGAACTGTGAGAAGAAACTCGCCAGACTTGGTGACCATCTTCTTGCCTCAAGTACCCTGGACTCTGGCAGGTGGGCCTTCTGTGGAAACATCAGCCTAGGAGAGGAAGACTCCATGCACAGCAGATCTGTCTCCTTCTTTCTTTGCCTATTCTTGATTGGAGCCCAACTTTCCCAGTCAATTTTTCCTTCTGACTTGGGGTTTGTTCAGAGAAGGTTTGGGAATCAGGTGTCCTGCTGGGGAAAGAGTGGCTGGGATCTAATAGTGGGAGAAAGCACTAGTGGTAACATGCTTGGGAGAGGATGCTGTAAAGACCCAGAGCAGATGGTGAGAGAGGAGAAAGTGGTGGCAATTGTGGGGGCTTCTGGAAGTTGCACTGGCTCCTGTGTCAGGAGGCAATAGCACACACAAGCTTCAGGAGCTGGGCTGGGATGAGCTGGCCTGGATGTGGGAGAAGGTAGAGAGAGAATGAAAGGCCAGGGCTTCTTTAGTGGTGTCCACTTAATACCCACAATGACCCCTGGAGGCAACGGATACTTCTACAAGTCTGTAGCTACTGCAATACCCTGAAATTGATTCCTACCTGGGGACTTCTGGGAGAATGAGGCAGACTTCAGTCAACTGGCTCCTCTCCTCACCCTTGCCTGCCTTATCCCTCTGTCCCTCTTTTCTCTTGAAGAACCCCCTGCTAGCCTCTTCATTGTACAGGTGGGGGAAACTCAGGCCCAGAGAAGGAAAGGGACTTGCCTGCAGCCACACAGTCATGTAGAGGCATAAGCAGGACCTCCAGCCAACTGCTCTTCCACCTCATAACTTGCTCCCCTACTGCTGCCCATCCAGACTGTGCCAGCTCATCTCGGTTTCCCCTGAAGGAGATAAGGGAAACTCACACAGGTGACACGCTGCACCAGGCAGCTCTTCTCTCATTTAATCCTACTGTTCCTTGGAGGAAAGACTGCTCCTATTTTACAATGAGAGAGTCACTGAAGATGCATTTCTTCCAAGTAATAGAATACCTTGCTAGATGTGGCTTTAATGATAGTTTGCTTTTACTTGCAAAATGAAAGTCTGGATATAGTTTCTTTCAGAGGCTAGCATCTCTTTGAGGGTCCAGCTGTTCCCAATCTCCAGTTTGCCATTGGCACCTTGTCAGCCTCTGGGTCTCCTGCCTTTTGATCACAAGATGGCTGCCTGAGCACTGAGAATCGTGTCTCACACCACAGCATTCAAAGATAAGCGACGAGAAGCCCCCACCCCCTCTCTCTTGTCTGTCTTTTTATCAGGTGATATCTTATGTGTTCAGCCTCCATGATCAGAGGCAGGTAGGCTTTAGTGAGAAAATGGAGATCCAGGCAAGAGTGAGCCCTGCTCCCTTTGGCCTTTTCTGCCATCACCTGCATGTGGCAACCAGAGGTAGGATTTGAACCCGGTTATTAGGTTATCTGGCCCTGACACTGGTGCTTTCTCCCCTGCTTCTGGATGGTTTTCATTACAATATGCTGCCATGTAGAGATTGATTCTAGTTGCTTAGATCACTGCTCATCACCCGGGGTGCAAATGGTCCAGAACTGACCCCTCCCTGCAGAGTAGCCAAGCTAGCCTCAATCTTGAGCCCTGAGTTCCTGGCCTCCCCAAGGCCCTTTCAAGCAAACCAGTTTTCAGCTCCCCAGACCTGCTCCAGGTTGTGACAAAACCCATAAACTGAGGACTGGCTATTGACTTTACAAAAGTCATCTCCACTATACAGATGAAAGGAGCTCTGTACTAGTTAGGGTATTTTAAGCTGTAAGGGACAGAAACCCAACTTGAGATGGCTTAAAAACAAAGCGAGTTCATTAGCTGATGGAACTGAATGATCTTAGGATAATGAATTCAGGTCCAGTTTGATCCAGGGTGCAAATGATATTCCCAGGAAACAATTGCACATACCCCTACCCTCTCTTTTCCAGCGCTGCTCTCTTAGTTAACTCCATTCTCAGACCCATGTGATTACAAGGTACCTGTCCACAGCTATGATTCCTGCATTCTCTCCTGTGCATATCTGGAGGGAAATAACCAACAGTTCTCATCCACTGTTTCGCGTGAACCCCAGGGCTTACTCTAAGGGTCCCTGACTGGCCTGAGTTACTAGTCTGTCCTTAGCAATGAGCAGGTGGATCTGGGAGCAATGATTGGTGGGAATCGGGAGAGATGACTGGTGGGGTCTTTGAGCAATGACTGGTAGGAGCTGAGAATTATGACCAGTGGGAGCTGAGAGAGATGACGGGTGGGATCTTGGAGTGAGGACCAATGGGAGTTGGGAGCGATGACAGGCAGGGCTCCTTTAGTTTTAGTGGTTGGGGAAAGCCTCACTGAGGAGTCAGTGTTTACAGAGCCCTGAAAGCCATGCCCGGGTTGCATAAAACAAGGCACAAAGAGAAGGGCATCCAGAGCAGGAGACATCTTGCTGGAGGAGACCTGCTGGGTTGGATAGGGCATGGACAGGACAGCTCTGAGAGAGAGGTGGTGTTTGTGAGGCCCTTGACTGAGCCAGGCCATGTGGGGGTGAATGGAAACACATTCCTGGAAGAGGGCATGGCAGGAATGACAGACCCCAAGAGGAGGGGAAATCCTCCTGAACTGTGTTGGGAACGCCAGGTTCTTCTCAGGGGAGGTGAAAGGGAGCAGTGAAATTCAATGCTGGCAAACAGCTTTTGGTTTTTAAAAATTAGATGCCCTTCAGAATGCTGTGGAGGGTGACAGAAGTTCCTGGTCATAGGAGCACCATGTGGCATGGACCCTATGGGAGGTCACTGTCTGATCTCTCCCCCTGAGAACTCCCTCCTCCTCTAGGAAATTCACTGGACAGTCCCAAGATTCTGGGACTGACAGGGAGGCCACCTTTGATAGTATCTATTTGGTATTAAGAATCAAGAAATTTTCCTGAGCCAAGTTTCTCCCAAAGCCCCTCCCTGGCCTAAGAACTCCACCCTGGCAATTCTGGGCTCTGGGCAGCACCATAGTTGGCACTTCCTGGGGGCCTGTCAGAAAGAGATTGATTTTCTACCTCCAGTGGTGTGGAAAATCCTTCCTGCTGTTCCAGGCAGGTTTGGGGCTTAGCTAGGGGACAGAGAAGCAGATTGAGAACAGCCACCCCCATCCATTGCAAGAATCCCTATTGCAGACTCCATCTGCTGCTCCCACACACTCCCAGGACAGGGAGCTCATCACCCCCTGCAGTGTCCTCCAGCCTTGGTCAGCTTAGTGGGGAGGGCTGACCTATTGCTGAGCTTGTATCTGCTGCCCTGCCCCATGACTTCCCATCCCCGCCAATTGGGGTCCCAGTTTTGCCCTCTGGATGCATAGTGCCTCCCACTCACCCTGCCTTGAGATAGGTCTAAAGAGTGTGTGTGTGTGAGGGGGGAGGGAGGGGACGGGGGGAGTAACCAGGGCAGAAACTGTCTTCTCTAGACTAGGCAGCTCCAGCTCTTCAGTATGGCTTCTTTAACCCCCTCATCTACACATGCTTTATCTGTTTCTGTCCATTTGCTGTGGTATAGCCCAGTTCTGAAAATCACATAGCAAGACCAGCTCCTCCTTTAATGTGGGCAATAGTCACCTACCTCAGTTAATATGGCCTCAGATGGTTGGCTTTTTAGCAGTCTCTCAGTTCTTATTGAACTTGTAGTCATCTAAACTTTAAATTTTTCTCTGTCTCCTCTCTAATGCTTTTGCAGTCAATTTTTTAAATTTAATAAATCTTTATTGTTCAGAATATTACAGTTTTTCCTCTTTTTTCCCCCCATAGCTCCCCTCCACCTGGTTCCCACCCCACCCTCTGCCCTTACCCCCCGCCCCCACTGTCTTCATCCATAGGTGTACGATTTTTGTCCAGTCTCTTCCCGGACCCCCCACACCACTTTCCCCTTGAGAATTGTCAGCCCACTCCCTTTCTATGCCCTGATTCTATTATATTCACCAGTTTATTCTGTTCATCAGATTTTTTATTCACTTGATTTTTAGATTCACTTGTTGATAGATATGTATTTGTTGTTCATAATTTTTATCTTTACCTTTTTCTTCTTCTTCCTCTTCTTAAAGAATACCTTTCAGCATTTCATATAATACTGGTTTGGCGGTGATGAACTCCTTTAGCTTTTTTCTTATCTGTGAAGCTCTTTATCTGACCTTCAATTCTGAATGATAGCTTTGCTGGGTAGAGTAATCTTGGTTGTAGGTTCTTGCTATTCATCACTTTGAATATTTCTTGCCACTCCTGTCTGGCCTGCATAGTTTCTGTTGAGAAATCAGCTGACAATCATATGGGTGCTCCCTTGTAGGTAACTAACTGTTTTTCTCTTGCTGCTTTTAATATTCTCTCTTTGTCTTTTGCTCTTGGCATTTTAATTATGATGTGTCTTGGTGTGGTCCTCTTTGGATTCCTCTTGATTGGGGTTCTGTGCGCTTCCTGGACTTGTAAGTCTATTTGTTTCACCAGGTGGGGGAAGTTTTCAGTCATTATTTCTTCAAATAGGTTTTCAGTATCTTGCTCTCTCTCTTCTTCTGGCACCCCCATAATTCAGATGTTGGTACGCTTGAAGTTGTCCCAGAGGCTCCTTACACTATCTTCATATTTTTCGATTCTTTTTGCTTTTCCGGTTGGGTGTTTTTTGCTTCTTTGTATTTCAAATCTTTGACTTGATACTTGCAATCCTCTAGTCTGCTGTTGGGTCTCCCGTATAATATTTTTTATTTCAGTCAGTGTATGCTTAATTTCTAGTTGGTCCTTTTTCATATCCTTGAGGGTCTCGCTAAATTTATTAGCTTTTTCTAGAAAATTCTTTAAAAACCTTATAACCATGGTTTTGAGCTCTATATCCAGTCATTTGCTTTCCTCCATTTCTTTCATTTGTGACCTGTTTCTTTGTCTACACATTTTGGCTGCTTCCCTGAGTTGATAAAGTAGCTTTGTGTGCTAGGTGTCCTATAGGGCCCAGTGGCTCAGCCTCCCCAGTTACCTGAAGTGGACACGCTTGGTGCACCCCTTTGTGGGCTGTGTGCACAGTCTTGTTGTAGTTAAGCCTTGATTGTTATTGGTATCACCGGGGGGAATTGATCTCCAGGCCAATTGGCTGTGAGGATCAGCTGTGTCTACGCTGGGAGAACTTCTGTGCTGGAGACACCCTTATGAGACAAGACTTGCAAAAGCCTCTGTGCTCTGCTTGGATGGGACGGAGTCTCAGGGTGGACCAGACAGCATTGGTTTCCCATCAGCCCTGCCAGAAGAGGCCCCCGGGTATTAGTGTCCTGCGGTAATTGCTGTAAGCACCTCTGAGAGAAAGCTGCCCTTGAGTATTGCCCACTGCCAGACAGTCCAGTTTTTCCCTGAATGAGTCTGGGTCCCCAGAGTCTTGCCTGGAACTGGAGTTCAGCGCAGTCAGGAGCTTTTGTCTCCCTCCCGCTTGAGAAAATTAGCCACGTACTCTGTTGCTAGTCCTCTCAGCGTGCGCCACACGCACGCGCACCTCTGTACCTCTGCCTTCTGCAGCTCCTTTGAGTCTCAGTGTGCTTTTCTCTTTCCTTCTGGTTGTAGAATTTCCACTCAGCCAGCTTTCCTGTGGTTCTGGATGATGTCCATTTTGTCTTTTAGTTGTAGTTTTGAAATTGTTGTGCGAGGCAGCAGTTTAGGTGTTTACCTATGCCATCATCTTGGTTTCTCCTGCAAT
The DNA here is from genome assembly GCA_025583905.1 of Ia io. NCBI lineage: Eukaryota > Metazoa > Chordata > Mammalia > Chiroptera > Vespertilionidae > Ia > Ia io. The sequence goes on along the minus strand of JAJQQW010000004.1, from coordinate 104,392,281 downwards.
CAGTTTTTTAATACAAAAAATGTATAGGTGTTTACTCCACTTCTGGCTAGTTTCAACCACATGTTTTAATCTGTGGAAGTGACTGAATCCTGACTAGGATTTAACTCACATTTTCCCTTGTGAGCACCTGAGCTGACTGGAACCAGATTTCAGTGGCGCTAAAACACCCGGTTGCTCCCCACATGTCCTTCTTCCTGGCTATTCACTGTCTCTGAAATTTCCTAATTATGCCCTCCACATATACCCTTTCTCAAGCCTAGTCCCTCTTCCTATTCATTGTCTTGTGCACAGTCCCTGCATCCATCCTGTGAGTCACCCCTTGGACCTCTGCAGCCCTCCACCAAGTGTCCATACTCTCTTGCCAATTTTGCTCCTTCTCTCCTTTCCACTGCCACCATAATGATCTGAACCACCATCATGGCTCTGGCCTGTTTGATGGGGATACCTTCTTGCCAGATTTCCATCTTACCCTCTGACCTTCTCTAACCTAATGGCCACTCCATTTGGAATGATCTTTTAAGTTGTCAGTTGGATGCCATGACTCCTCTGCATGAAAGCCCCTCTTTGGTGCCCTTGGTTCACGGATGATCCAGATGCTTCTGCTCCGAGTGTATCACTGCCCCTCTCGCTCTGCCAGCCACGCCTGTCACATCCCCTGAAATCGGCCAGCTCGCCTTTATGTGGGAGGCTTTGGGGAGCTGCACCAATAGCAGCCCCTCCTTGGACAGGATTTCTGTGCTCTGTTCTGTTCCTTCATAGCATTCACCGATCTACTAGTATAATCGATGATCAATTCCAGGGATGCTCTGGCTTGGGTGTGCAGGCTCCAAGAATGCAGGGACAGCATCTGCTTGTATCATGTTCCTCCCAGGGCTTCCAGAACAGGGATGATGCCAAAGAGCACACAGCAGTTGTTCAATGTCAAAGGAGAGAACAAGTGAATGAATGTTTCACAGAGGAAAAGACACACACTAGGTCTTTCTTTTGCCTTGCATCTAGTCAGCATCTTTTCCATGCCAGGTAAGTCTGCCAGAGGCTTGGGAGATGGAGATGAGTGTCCTGGCTCCAGTCTCTCAGGTGTTTTCCAGGTGAGGGTCTCCAGAAGCAGAGGATGAGATGGACTTCCAAGTTAAAGCTGTTTATTAGGGATCTGTGAAGGGAAAGGGGAGGAGCAGGGATGGGGAGAAGCTGCGATGCTGGCCAGGCAATGTTTTGGTGGGAACTCTGGAGCAAGTACTGTCCATCAGAGTGGCCAGACCTTGAGATACCTCTGCCTCTCTCTGTCCCTGGCTGCAAGCCAGTGGGGAAGGTTGCAGCTCTCTGCCATGGGGACAGACCATGAAGGAGCTGACGGTTGGATGATGTGTGCTAATTCCACTCCTAGTCCTATGTGTGCTGGTGCTGGCTCCTTCAGGCTGGCAAGACCCAGTGTGATATAGTCAGGAATTTGTTAGCTGATTGTTAAATGTTTGGTAGCTTAAAATCAGGCTTTTTTTTTTTTTGCCGAATTACAAGTACACCACTACCTGTAGCTATGAAACATGATCCCTGATGAAGGGGTATCTGGGTAGTATATCTTCATGTCCACCACAAAGAGCTGTTGGCCTGATGAGGGAAGTTGAGAGGCAGATAGTCAACAGCCCAGGACAGCTATGGAAATCATGAGGGAGTCAATGACTGCTCTGGCCATCAGGGAAGGTTTTGTGGAGGAGGTGAATTTTTTTTCTGACATGGTAGAATGTTCAAAAGGTACAAAAGGCAATCCCATGAAAAGTAAGACTCCAATACAGCTGGTCATCCTATTCACTCCAAGTGCTTGCCCCAGAGGCAGCTACTCTTACCAACTTCTCAAATATTCTTCCAGAGATAGTATTCTGTGCTTTTATGAACACACATGCACAAGTCTTTTCTTTCTCACACAAGTGAGCTCATGCCCTGGGTACTTTTTTGCACCTTGCTTTGTTCTCTTAACCATGTATCTTGAAAACCAGTCCTCAGTAGTCAGTACAGACTGCCTCGTTCTAACAGCTTCAGGACATTCCATTTTACAGATGCACCATCATTTACATAACTGGTCCCCATTGGTGGATCTTTAGATTCTTTTGGCTTTTGCCATTTCACACGTGCATGAGCCTCCCAGTTCGTGGTGGTATTCTTGGGTCGAGCATCTATAAATATTGGCTTTCCATGTAAGGAAGAGCAGGTGCAGAGCCAAGAGGTGGACATGGAGGAAAGAGCATGGGACTGGGAATCAAGAGGACAGGACTCATTCTGGACTCTGCCATGGAGGGACGGTGTGTAGCCACTTGGGTTGTGGCTAGTATAATGGGCACTTTCAGACTGGGAAGTTAAGGGAAGTTTAAAAAGAGAGTACTATCCAACAACTTATGAATGGGTGGATAAGTTGTGACATATCCATACAATGGAATATTATTCAGCTATGAAAAGGAATGAAGTATGCTATACCATGGATGAACCTTGAAAACATTACTCTGAGTTAAGGAAACTAGGCACACAAAAGGCCATATATTGTATGATTACATTTAAATAAAATGTCTAGAGCATGCAAGTAAAGAAAGACAGAAGGTAGATTAGTGGTTACCTGGGATTGAGATGGGAGAAATGGGGAGTGACTACTAGTGAGTATGGAGTTTCTTTTAGGGATAAAGACACAATTCTGAATAGACCAAAACCCACCAAATCGTGTACTTGAAGTGAATGAATTGCATGTGTGGCAATCATATTGCAAGAAAGCTTTGTTTTTTTATTATTATTTTACTAGAGGCCCGTTGCACGGAGATTCATGCAATAGGCCTTCCTTCCCCTGGCTGCCAGCATTGGTTTTCCTCCAGCGCCTAGGACCCAGGCCTTTGCTCTGGCCGGAGCCTTCAGTCTTCACTCTGGCTGGAGCACCGCTCCTGTAGCTCCCTCTGCCCCATACCCATCCCCTCATAACAGGCATCCCGCCCTGCCCGGCTGCTCTGTGCCTGCATGCGTGCTGCCCAGAGGCCCAGAGTGGCTGGGGGGCAGGGCCACCTTCATCTTTGTTGGGTTAATTTGCATACTCACTCCTGATTGGCTGGTGGGCATCGTGAAGTGATGGTCAATTTGCATATTTCTCTTTTATTAGTGTAGACTAGAGGCCTGGTGCATGAATTTGTGCACAGGTGGGGTTCCTTGGCCTGGCTGGCGATCAGGGCTGATAGGGGGTAGGGGTGCCAGCCTGCCAGGGGGAGGGATTGCGGGAGGTTGGCTCCAGCAGCAAGATAACCAATGGCCAATTCTGCCAGGAATTGGACTCCCTCCTCTATCCTGTATGGTCCAGAGTGCAGGTGAACCAGATTCAGGGCTGTCAGGGCCTAGCAATAAGGTCTGGGTCAGTGTGAGTCATAGCTACCAGTCGGTCATTCTGGTCATTCAGTCGTAGTGGTCGCTTAGGCTTTTGTATATATAGATTATTTTTATTTTTCATAAATCTTTATTGTTGAAAGTATTACATATGTTCCCTTTTTTCCCTTATTAACCCCCTCCAGCCAGGTTCTTCCCCCACCCCCACCCCAGGCCTTTACCACCCTATTGTCTGTGTCCATGGGTTGTGCACATATGCATACAAGGTTTTAGGTTGATTACCTCCCACCTACCAACCCACCCCCACCTTCCCTTTGAGATTCCGCACTCTGTTCTATGCTTCCATGTCTCTGGATCCACTCCATTCATCAGTTTATTTTGTTAATTAGATTCCACATATGAGTGAGATCATGTGATACTTGTTTTTCTCTGACTGACTTATTTCACTTAGCATGATACTCTCCAGTTCCCTCCATGCTATCACTAAAGTAAGATATTCTTTTTACTACTACATAGTATTCCATGGTATAAATGTACCACAGCTTTTTTATCCACTCATCTACTGATGGGCACTTGGGCTGTTTCCAGATCTTAGCTATTGTAAATTGTGCTACTATGAACACAGGGGTGCATACATTCTTTCTGATTGGTGTTTCGGGTTTCCTAGGATATATTCCTAGAAGTGGGATCACTGGGTCAAATGGGAGTTACATTTTTAATTTTTTTGAGGAAACTATATGCTATTTTCCATAATGGCTGTACCAGTCTGCATTATTACCAGCAGTGTACTAGGGTTCCCTTTTCTCCACATTCTAGCCAGAACTTGTCATTTGTTGATTTGTTGATGGTAGCCATTCTGACAGGTGTGAGATGGTATATCCTTGTCATTTAAATTTGCATCTCTCTGAAGATCAGTGACTTTGAGCATTTTTTATATGTCTCTTGGCCATCTGTGTGTCCACTTTGGAGAAGTGTCTGTTTAGGTCCTTTTCCCATTTTTAAATTGTATTGTTTGTTTTCCTTTTGTTAAGTTGTATGAGCTCCTTATATATTTTGGATATTAACCCTTTATGAGATGTATCATTGCCAAATATGTTCTCCCATACAGTAGGCTTCCTTTTCACTTTGTTGATGGTTTCTTTTGCTGTGCAGAAGATTTTTATTTTGATGTAGTCCCATTTGTTTATTCTTAGTTTCCTTTGCCCCAGGAGATGTATCCATAAACATATTTGCTACATGAGATGTCTGAGATTTTGCTGCCTATGGCTTCTTCTGGGATTTTTATGGTTTCCCGACTTACATTTGAGTCTTTTATCCATTTTGAATTTATTTGTGTGAATGGTGTAAGTTGGTGGCCTAGTTTCATTTTTTTTTGCATGTATTTGTCCAATTTTCCCAACACCATTTATTGAAGAGACTATCTTTTTAAAAAAATATATTTTATTGATTTTTTACAGAGAGGAAGGGAGAGGGATGGAGTGTTAGAAACATCGATCAGCTGCCTCCTGCACACCTCCTACTGGGGATGTGCCCGCAACCAAGTTATATGCCCTTGACCGGAATCGAACCTGGGACCCTTCAGTCCACAGACCGACGCTCTATCCACTGAGCCAAACCAGTCTCTTGAAGAGACTATCTTGATTCCATTGTATGCTTTTGCTTCCTCTGTCAAATATTAATCATGCAAAATGGCTTGGGTCAATTTCTGGGTTCTCTGTTCTGTTCCATTGCTCTATATGCCTGTTCCTGTGCCAGTACCAGGCAGTTTTGATTATGGTGGCTTTGTAGTATAACTTGAGATCTGGTATTGTGATTCCTCCAACTTCGTTCTTCTTTCTCAAGATTGCTGCAGCTATTTGTTATCCTTTTTGGTTCCATATAAATTTTTGGAGTATTTGTTGTAGATCTGTGAAATATTCTATTGGTATTTTAATAGGGATTGCATTGAATCTGTGGATTGCCTTGGGTAGTATAGACATTTTAAATATGTTAATTCTACCAATCCATGAACACAGTACATTCTTCCACTTGTTTATATCTTTTTCTATCTCTTTTTTCAATGTCCTGTAGTTTTCCAAATACAGGTCTTTGCCTCCTTGGCTAAGTTTATTCCTAAATATCTTAATTTTTTTTTATTATAATGGTAAATGGGATTGTTCCTTTAGTTTCTCTTTCTGAGAATTCATTATTGATGTATAAAAATGCCATCATTTTTTGGGAGTTGATGTTGTATCCTGCTACATTGCCAAATTCATTTGTTAAATCTAGTTCTTTTGTGGAGTCTCTAGGGTTTTCTATGTACAATATCATGTGATCTGTGAATAATGACAGCTTTACTTCCTCCTTTCCAATTTGGATGCTCTTTATTTCTTCTTCTTGTCTGATCACCGTGACTAGGACTTCCAGTACTATCTTACCTAATAATAGAGAAACATGTAAATTGACCATACCTTCTCTACGCCCACAGCCAATCAGAGTGAGTATGCAAATTAACCCAACAAAGATGGCCGTTAATTTGCATACATACCTGGGTCTGGGGAACCTCCTCGGCTCCCAGGTCACTCCCAGCCAGCCATCAGGCAGAGGCTTCAGGCTTGGGAAGGGGCTGAGCCTGTGATCAGAGGGGCGGTTGGGGAAACCCCTTCCCAAGCCTAAAGCCTGGGGCGGAGGCTTTAAGCTTGGGAAGGGGCCAAGCCTGCAATCGGAGGTTGGGGGGGGACGACCCCTTCCCAAGCCTAAACCTGGGGTGGAGGCTTTAGGCTTGGGAAGGAGCTGAGCCTGCAATCGGAGATGCGGGTGAAGAACTCCTTCCCAAGCCTAAAGCCTGGGGTGGAGGCTTTAGGCTTGGGGAAGTGCTGGGGGAACCCTTTCCCAAGCCTAAAGCCTGGGGTGAAGGCTTTAGACTTGGGGAAGTGCTGGGGGAACCCTTTCCCAAACCTAAAGCCTGGGGCGGAGGCTTTAGGCTTAGGAAGGGGCCAAGCCTACGATCAGAGGTGCTGGGGGGGACCCCTTCCTAAGCCTAAAGCCTGGGACAGAGGCTTTAGTCTTGGGAAGGGGCCGAGCCTGCAATAGGAGTTGGGGGGGGGACCCCTTCCCAGGCCTAAACCTGGGGCAGAGGCTTTTGGCTTGGGAAGGGACTGAGCTTGGGATTGGAGGGAAGGGGAAAATATCAATGGAAACATATCCTCAAGTAAGGATAAAAAGAAAAATAAAGAAAGAAATGTCATATCCTATGAAAGACACATCTTGAAAATGCTTAAAGAAAGTTGTCATTTTTTCATGGTGAAGGGACTGGAGTTCGTGTTGATGAAAATACCTTGGTGGCTGTGGTGACTGGCAGTGGCTGCAGCAGTGGGGTGATGGGGCTGGCACCTTCCCCTGATCAGCCCGGTCGCCTCCCACAAAGGGAGGCCAGACTGCGGCTTAGGTCTGCTCCCAATAGGGAGAAGTCCTAAGCCATCCATAGGACATCCCCTGAGGGCTCCCAGTATGTGAGAGGGGGGGCTGGGCTGAAGGACCTCTCCCCAGTGCACGAATTTTGTGCTCTGGGCCCCTAGTGTTAAATAAGAGTGGTGAAAGCAGACATCCCTGTCTTGTTCCTGTTTTTAGGGGAAATGGTTTTATTTTTTGCCCATTGAGTATGAAGTTTACTGTAAGTTTGTCATATTTGATTTTAATCATGTTGAGATATGCTCCCTCTATTCCCACTTTCCTAAGAGTTTTTATCCAAAATGGGTATTGGATTTTGTCGAATGCTTTTTCTGCATCTATTGATAATGATCACGTGATTTTTGTCTTTCAGTTTTTTATATGATGTATCACATTTATTGATTTGTGGATATTGTACCAGCTTTTCACCCCTGGAATAAATCCCACTTGGTCATGGTGTATGATCTTTTTTATATGTTGCTGGATCTTATTTGCTAATATTTTGTTGAGAATGTTGGCATCTATGTTCATCAGGGATGTTGGCCTGTAATTCTCTTTGTAGTGTCTTTATCTGGTTTTGGAATTAGGATAATGCTGGCCTCATAAAAAGAGTTTGAAAGTGTTCCTTTCTCTTGAATTTTTTGTAGTAATTTGAAGAATAAAGGTGTTATTTCTTTTTTGAATATTTGGTAAAACCCCTGTGAAGCTGTCCAGACCCTGGCTTTTGTTTGCTGGGAGTGGTTTTTTTATTACTGCTTCTAATTCCTCAGTTGTCATTGGCCTACTTAGGTTTTCTGATTCTTCCTGATTTAGTTTTGGGAGATTGTATTTTTCTAGGAATTTGTCCATTTTATCCACATTTTCTAGTTTGTTGTCATATAGTTGTTAATAGTATTTTTCTTACAATCCCTTTTATTTCTGTGGTGTTAGTGGTTACTTCTCAGCTTTCTTTCTGATTTTTATTTATTTGGATCCTCTCTATTTGTTTCTTGATGGTTTTGGCTAATGTTCATCAATCTTGTTTACCCTTTCAAAGAACCAGCTCTTGGTTTCATTGATTTTTTAAATTATTTTTTTTAGTCTCTATGTCATTTATTTCTGCTCTAAACTTAATTATTTCCTTCTTTCTACTTACTCTGTCATTTTCTTATTGTTCTCTTTCTAGTTCTTTAAATTGTAGGGTTAAATAGTTTAGAATTATTTTTTCTTGTTTTTTGAGGTAAGTCTGTGTAGTGCTATAAACTTCCCTCTCAGGACTGCTTTTGCTGTGTCCCAGAGATTTGGGGTTGTTGTGTGTTCATTTTCATTTGTTTCCAGGAAGTTTTTTTAAAAATTCTTTATTGTTGAAAGTTTTACATATGTCTCCTTATTCCCAGCCTGTTCCCGCTCCCTCCAGCACACCCCCACACACTCTTACTGGCTGTGTCCATTGGTCATGCTCACATGCATGGATACAAGTCCTTTGGTTGATCTTGTACCATCCCCCTCCCCAGCCTTCCCTCTGAGGTTTGAAGGTCTGTTCAATGCTTCTATGTCTCTAGATGTTTCCAGGAAGTTTTTGATTTCTTTCTTTATCTTGTTGGCAACCCATTCATTATTTAATAACATGCTGTTTAGTTTCCATGTTTTGGGGTGTTTTTAACTGTATTTGATATCTAATTTCATTCCACTGTGATCTGAGAAGATGCTTGATATGATTTCAGTCTTCTTGAACTTGTGGAGACTTATTTTGTGTCCTAACATGTGGTCTGTCTTTGTGAATGACCCATGAGCATTTGAGAAGAATGTAAAATCCGCAGCTTAGCAGTGAAATGTTCTATAAATGTCAATTAAATCCATCTGATCCAATGTGTTCTTTAATTTTTTTGGTTAATTTTCTTGTTAATTTTTTGTCCGGAAGATCTATCCAGTGAAGTCAGTAGGGTGTTAAAGTCCCCTAAAATGCCTGTATCATTGTCTATCTCTCCCTTAAAGTCCTCTTAAAGTTTTTTTTTTTAATATATTTAGTTCCTCCTATATTGCATGCATATATGTTTAACAGGGTTATATCCTCTTGTTGGACCAATCCCTTTAGTATTATGTAGTGACCTTTGCTGTCTCTTGTGATGGCCTTCATTTTGAAGTATATTTTGTCAGATATAAATATTGCTACTCCAGCTTTTTTTCTTCTCCATTTGCATAGAAAATATTTTTCCATCCCTTCACTTTCATCCTGTGTGAGTCTTTTGTTCTGAAATGGGTCTCTTTAGATAGCATGTAGTTGGGTCATGTTTTCTTATTCATTCAGCTACTCTTTTGATTGGAGAATTTAATCCATTTACACTTAAGGTTATTATTGATAGGTATTTATTTATTGCCATTTTAATTCTGTATGCCTAGGCTTCTCTCTCTATTTCTTCTTCTCATTACAGCAGTCCCTTTAGCATTTCTTGTAATGCTATCTTGGTGGCGATGACCTCCTTTAGACCTTTTTTTGTCTGGGAGGCTCTTTATTTCACTGTTTATTTTGAATGATAGCCTTGCTGGATATAGTAGTCTTAGTTTAAGATCCTTGCTTTCCATTACCTTGAGTACTTCTTGCCATCCCCTTCTGGCTATAGAGTTTCTGATGTGAAATCAGATGTCAGCCTTATGGGAGCTTCTTTGAGGTAACAGTTTGCTTTTTTCTTCTTGCCTTTAAGTTTCTCTCTTTGTCTTTAATTTTTTTGCATTTTAATTATGATGTGTCTGGGCAGGGCCTGTTTGGGTTCTTCTTGCTTGGGACTCTTTGTGTCTTCTGAACTTTTGTGACTTTTTCTGTCACCAGGTTAGGGAAGTTTTCTGCCATTATTTCTTCAAACATGTTCTCTATCCCTTTCTCCCTTTCTGCCTCTTTTGGCACAACTATTATGCAAATATTGTTATGTTTCATGGTGTCCCACAGCTCCCTTTAAGCTGTTCTCCTGTTTTTTTTAATTGTTTCTTATTTTTGGTTCTCTGATTGATTTTTTCCTACTCTGTCTTCTAATTCACTGATCCCATCCTCAGCTTCCCCTAATCTGCTGTGTATTCCTTCCAATGTGTTCTTTATTTGTGCTATGTCATTCTTTATTTCTGTTTTCATAGTTACTATATCTTTTCTCATGCTGTTGAGCATCTTTACCATCATTATTCTGAACTCTATATAAGATAAATTTCTTATCTTCATTTCATTTATCTCTTCTTCTTGGAGAATTCTCTTGTTCTTTCATTTGGGGGTTGTTTCTTTATCTCCTCATTTTGGGTGCCTATTTGGGTTTGTGAATATGTATTAGGTAGTTCTGCTATGCCTCTCAATCTCTAGTGCAGAACAGTGTCAAATGCTGTTTCTGACTAATTAGATCAAACAAAGACTCAAAGCCTCCAGAGGGTGACTCTGCTTGCAGACTGATTAAATTTAGTCTTGAGTAGCCCTCAGGCATAAGAGTATTTTTCCCAACAGGGTGGGGTAATTACCTCCCTGGAGGTTAACTGTTATTCTCATTCTTTCAATGGGCCTCAGAAATTCTACACTGTGGGGCAAGGTGTTTTCCAATATGGTGGGTCAATTGTCTTCCCCCAGGCAAAACTGCCTAGATAGCAATTGTCTGTGTGAGAAAGATGACCTCCTCAGTATGAGGGAATGACTCAGCACAGGAAACAGGGGTGTCTGCTTTCTGAGCTCTGACCCCAGTGACCCCAACCCTGGCTTCTGCTCACACTGCTCCAGTCTATTCTTCCCTCCCTCTGCTGGAGCACAAGGTGAATGGCTCCACAGGGAATTTTGTGTATTGGCCCTTTAAGAGGGTTCCTGCATTTCTAGTTGTCTCTCCCAGGCAGACAGCAACTCTTCTGTTTTTCACAGCCAGATGTTATGTGGGCACCCTTCTCAGTTCTGGTGCTCTCTGCTGGGTGGCCCAACTTGGGGATTAGACCCCAGTGTTCTCAATGGCAACCCCCCACAGCTGAGATATCTCTCCAGAACTTCAGTTGCTGTCTATGGGAGCCCGGCCAGCCCTTTCATGCCTCTGCCCCTCCTACCAGTCTCTATGTGGTCTCCACTCTCTGTCCTCAGTTATCAGGGTTCTCTCCAGCAAGTCTTTAGTTGATTATTCAAAAAGTTTTTCAGTATTTTAATTGTAATTCCAGTTTGGTCCTGGGAGTGTGTCTGTGCAGCATCCACTTACTCTGCTGCCATTTTAAATATCTAAGCTGTGTGTGTGTTTTTTTAAAAGAGAGATTGCTAATAAAACAAAGGACAGTGTTAAAGGAGCCAAAACAGATGGTGCAGGACCATGGCTTTGTGAACAGTGAAGAACCATTATTTCTTAGGCTAGAAGTGTTAGGAGGTTGGACTGCTAGAATCCCAGGGCCTGTACCAAGAGGACTTACACGCAGGAGCTGTGACCTTTGATAGGGAATGCAGCCATCTGGGGGCCAGTGGAGATGAGCAGGAGGAGTAATGACCAGGACTTTCCTCCTGCCCTCTAAGCTCCCTCTGGTGCCTTTCATTGGCCAGACCCACCTGGAAGTGACCCAGCTGCAATCAGACCATCCCACAACCCAAATACCCTGGGCCCAATCTATCACCTTTAGGAATGGTTAGAGTCCTGGAACAAGCAAGCTCATTGGTACAGTCCTACAGTCTAGACTCCAGGGGCATAGAGCGGAAGGGGAAAGTGTGGGGAGTGGTCTGGAGAGACATAAGGAGGAGGTCCTGCATACTCTGAACCTGGGTCCCTTCCTTTCTCTCTGAGGTTTCAGAAAATTCAATTCTGTCAGAGCATTGGAAATGATTTGTATGGGTTAAAGAACAGCATGGATAAAAGGCTAAGAGTATCAGAGAGTCAGAGTAGCCTTGGAAATCATCTAGTTCAAACTCGAGTTCAAACGGGGAAACCAAGGCCCAGGGAAGGTACCCAGCCAATCAACATCTGAGTCAGCCAAGTCTCACCTCCAGAGACAGTCTCTACATCCAGCTTCTCTGCTGAGATCTTGTTTCATTTTTCAGAGCAGTTGTAGGTTCACAGCAAAATTGAGCAGAAGGTATGAGTTTTCATATATCACCTGCCTCCCCACATACACTCTCTGCACAAGGGTGATCCATTTGTTACAACCAATGTGAGGTCTTTTTAAAGTCATAAATCCTGCTCCACTGGTTTCCCTGTCCACTCACAGTAAAATCTCATCTCCTAGCATAAGGAGACAGGATGACTAAATGTCATGTGGTGACCTAGTTAGTACTGTGGAACAGAAAAAGGACAGTAGGAATAAACCAGGGAAATCTCAATAAAGAATCAACTTCAGTTAATAATAACATATTAATATTAACTCATTAATTGTAACATTTACCATACTAATGTAAGATGTTAGGGTGTATGGAAGCTCTCTTCACAATTTTTCTGTAAAAATAAAACTTTTAAAAAATAAAGTTCTTTCATAAAACTCTGAATATGAAAAAAATCCCACCTCCTTAGAGTCTGTAGGATGGAACTTCTGCCTGTGCCACCTTGGCACCTCGCTTTGCTCAGTCACCATGCTCCAGCCACATGGCCTTGGCCCTGCAGAAGCCTCAGGCCCTTTGCCCCATGTCCCTCAAGTGGAAACAAAATGAGAGAATGAGTCTGTTCTGCCATGTGCTGGCCTCCTCTTGCGGTCTGCCCTCTGCTCAATGTCACCTCTCTCATCAAGGTCTTGTAGCCTGCCCACCTCCTTCCTCACTCTCCAACTGCTACTCCTATCCCATTTTCTTCTCACTTATTTTATTGTTTGAAGCAGTTACCTGTTCCCCTCAACCCCATAGCATTTCCTCTTAGCTTTGTCCCTCTTTCCTTTGCTGAATCTCCAATCCTTACATGATGCCAGCACATAGTAGTTCCTCGGTTTGTCCCCTCAGTTTCTGTGAAGATCAATCCCCAGACCTGCACTAGTGACATGTGAAAATGAGTGGGGCTTGTGGCTGGAACTGGAGGTGGGACCGGAACACAGCCCCTCATCATGTCATCTGACCCCAAACCACCATATAGGTGAGAGGTAGGAGAACTATGTGTGCTCAGAGCTTGCTGAGCCAGACATCCAGGCCTCACTCTTTTCTCATTTCTTTTCCTTTTTCACTGAGGCATCTCTGCACCACAGGGTGGTGACATTGTAGACCCCAAGCAGTCTCATGTCACTGGTCTTTAAGTTGGGTCCCAGCAGTGTAGCCAGGGACATAAAATATTGACAATGATTCATACCAACAGTTCCAAGCCCCCTCTCCTCTACCATGGCTCCTCCCCTGGGTCCTCCTGACTTCCCCCATCCAGCAAAGCAGGGTTGGTGCTCTGGTGGTTGTTGGGGCTGGGAATGCAGTTGTGGAAGAGCTGGAATGCACCCTGTTAGAGAATTAACCTTTGGGAATTTCCTAAGAGAACCCACCATGTGCCAGGAACTGGGAAGGTGTGTGGAGCAGACATTTAGAGCCTGCAGACCCTTCAACTGCCTGATAGCTGACCCACAATCCAGAGTCTTCAAGCACAAAGGGATACCCAGAAGTCCCCCTGGACAGCTCAGAAGCTGGTAGCCAGACTGGCCTCAGGGGGTGGGAAAAGAGTGCGCAAAGCGTGATCTTTGTCCCAGACACACTTCCTCTGCTGTTGTCCCCTGCCTTAGGGAGAGGGCTTGCTGCCTGTCTGTAATTTCCAACTGGGTGACCAGTCCTGGCCAGGAGAGCTGTGGTTATGCCCAGCTTGATTCGGATATAATGCGATCACTGAGGCTCTCAAAATGCAAAGTTTGCAGGGTTAATGAGCTGGTGTCATCTGATTAAGGGCCCACACAAATATCATCATGGCTAGAGGCAGCCACCGAGGAAGAGGGAGGTAGTGTGCAGGGGGCTGTGCAAGGGAGCTGGTACAGATGGTGTGGGAGGCAACTGCACCCAGCCCGAAGATCCAGGAGCCTGGCCTCTGGCACTGGGCCTCAATGCCCAGGGTCCACCTCAAGGGAAATATTTGGTGTCACACATAGGCAAATATAGCCCATGCTGCCAGCAACTTTTTTTAAAAAACACACAACTTTATTGCATTATAATTCACATAATATACAGTGCACTCATTTAAGGTATGCAGTTAAAAAGTTATTCTCAGGTCTGTGCAACCATCACCATAGTCAATTTCAGAATATTTTCATTACCTCAAAAAGAAACCTGTACCCTTTAGCAGTCACTCCACATTTCGCCAAACTGCTCCCAGTCCACTAATCCACCATCTGACTTTATAGGCCTGCCCATTCTGGACATCCCATACAAATGCAATCATGTAACATGTGACCTTTTCTGACTGGCTTCTATCACTTAACTTAGTGTTTTCAAGGTCCATCCATATAGTAGCATGTGTCAGTACTTCATTCTTTTTGTGGCTAAATAACATTCCGTTTATGGATAGACCACACTGTACTCATTAGTTGATGGACATTGTGGTTTTGATTTGCATTTCCTTGATGATTAGTGATGCTGAGCATCTTTCCACATGCTTATTGGCCATTGTACCCAATACATTTTTTATAAATTGCAAGGTATAGCTTACATGCAAAAAAAAAAAAAAAAATAGCACAGAGATCATCTATATTTATTTAAAAGAATAATGATAAAGCACTCATATCTAGGAACAGAACATTACCAGAACCCCAGATGCTACCTGGGTGATCCTCATCAACCATAGCCCCTTGCCTCCAACTCCAGAGACAAGCACTCTTGGTATTTGTGTCCCTCATCTCTTTACTTTCCATGCGACCCCTCTCTGTGTGCCCTGAATAATACAATATTGATTTCAGAGAGGAAAGGAGAGGGAGAGAGAGATAGAAACATCAATAATGAGAGAAAATCATCAATCTGCTGCCTCCTGCACGCCCCCCACCGGGGACCAAGCCAGCAACCCGGGTATGTGCCCCGACTAGGAATCAAACCGTGACCTCCTGGTTCATAGGTCGATGCTCAACCATTGAGCCACAACAACCGGGCAGTTTTGCCAACTTTTGAACTGATAAAGATAAAACAATTGTGTGGAAATATTTCAATTGCTTCTTTCCCTCCCCACTGTGTTTCTGAGGTTGGCCTCTGTTTGTGTGGCTGGCTGTAGTTGTTCACTGTCATTGCCCTACTGTGTCCTGTTGAGTACACATGCCTCAGTTCATCCTTCTTACTATGACGGATGGACATCCAGATGGTGCCCCGTTTGGAATTATCATAAACACTGCTGCTCTGAGCATCCTGGAGCCTCTTCCTGTCCACATGAGCAGATTTCCCCAGGCTCTGCTGCTTGCACTCTTCAGCTTTCTCAGGCTGCTGTGTTTGTACTCCCGCCAGCAGTTTGTGTGAGTTCCAGGGGCTCCGCAGCCTCACCCACACTCAGTAGTGTCAGAATTCATTCTGAACATCTTCCAGCATCTCTCTGTTCAAGTCTCTGACTGCACTAAAATCTCAGTCATCTAGGCCGTCATGTCTCAGGAATACCTGCCTGACCCTGCGCCCACATGCATGACACCTCTGAGCCTCTCTCTTTCCCACTTTTCAGGCCAAGGTGAGCTGGCCCGTGGAAACTCTCTTCTCACTGATGACACAGAGGGACATCTGTGTTATTTAGGTGGCTACTCATCTGTAGCAGCTCTAAGTGTGTGAAGGTTGTGTGAGGGTGCTGGCACATAGTGTGTGCTCTGT
Organism: Ia io; assembly: GCA_025583905.1. Lineage (NCBI taxonomy): Eukaryota > Metazoa > Chordata > Mammalia > Chiroptera > Vespertilionidae > Ia > Ia io. The sequence continues at coordinate 104,376,812 of JAJQQW010000004.1, read as the reverse complement.
CACACTAGTTGTCCTGATACCAGAGACTCAACCAGCCTGGATTTCTGTCCCTGAACATTCTGGATGCTTGCAACATCGTTGACTTGTTTGATTATAGGTACTGTGGTCAAAACACAGGTAACCCTCCCTTCCTATTGAGTATATTGACCAAGCATTGGTCACCTCCTCCTGGAAGCAGAACAATTAGGGCTGGGTGGACCCTGAATACAGGCCCATTCTAGGTGACAAACCTCTGTGGCCCCAGCACCTGCATAGGCCCAGGCCCAGAGGCAAAACTAACAACTACTTTTTGAATGTCTGATTTTGTTCTAGCACCCTGACTTTTGTTAGAAAAGATAAAATTGCCTTTGTTCCATGTTTCAGTGAAGGCAACTGAGCCTCAGAGATGGGGTGTGACAACCCCAAGGGCACATAGTAAGTAAGCAGCGGGGGCGGGGGCGGGGCGGGGAGGGAAAAGCATTCACACCCCTCAGCAATAAGACACTGCCTCTGAATGCCTCACACACCAGTATGCCTGTTCTAGGAGTCAGCTGAGCCTGTTTATCCCTGCAGATGGAATCATACTAACATGATGAAGTGAAATAAGATGCTATATATAGAAGCATGTGTATGGGTGATTAATAAATGTTCATTTACTCATTCACTTATTCTTTCACTATGTAACAAGCAAAAGTATTTTGACAATCTGGATGAAGAACCGTGAAAATGCTTACACATTATGACCCAGAAACTGTGCTCACTAATACATCCCCATCCCAGTGCCTGCTATACAGTAGCAGCTTAATACATGTCTATTAGGATGACATCAGGCCAAAGATGATGAGGAAGGAAGAGAAGCTTCAGTTCCAAATATACTTGCTTCCACATTACATATAGTTAAAAATAAATAATGAAGGAAAGAAAGAAGGGAGGGAGGGAAGGAAAGAAAAAGTAAAAATAACCAAAAACAACCTAAATACCCTGTGCTATGGGGGTTTTGGTAAATGATGTCTCCTCTTACTGCTAGGATATTCTAAAGCTGGGGTCAGCAAAATATGGCCCATGGGCCATCTCTGACCCACTGCCTATATAGTTAAATAAAGATTAAATGAAAACCAGCCATTAGTTTTCCTGTCCTTGAACTTCACAGCAATGGAATCCTATATTATGATCTTTTTAGTGTCCAACTTTTTTTACACAACATTACATCTAGGAGATCTGTTCTTTAATAGTTAATTCTTTTTCACTATTATCTAGTATTTCATTGCATAATTATAATTAATTACTATTTATTATTATCCCCATCTACAAATGGGAAAACTGCAGCACAGAGATTTAAAGTAAGTTGCTCAAGGACACACAGCAGGTTCATGTTAGTTCTGGGACTTAAGTCCCAGGGTCCAGAATCTGTGCTCCTCCCCCACTCCCACCCCATACAGTACTGCCTCTCATGGTATGATGGTGAAAGCCCAAGGGGCCTTGGGAACTCAGAAGAAGGGCGACAGCATCCAGCCTGGGAGCCAGGGATAGATGCCAAGGAAGCTTCAATCAGAGCAATGGGTTTCCAGACTTATATGTCCATAGTGCCTGGCAGGTGTCATAGGTGATCAAAGCAGTTGGCCTCTGAAAAACCATAACTTAAGGTCAGGTAAGTAATAGGGAGTAGTGAGGACTATGGCAAATTGAAGGATACCAACTCATGAGGAAGACAGCTGCTGGCATAGCTCCAAGTATTATTGCCATATGACAAGGCAGGCAGAGGTTGTGGTGAGCCAGGACACAACAGGACTAGAGCTGGCATTTCTTGCCAGATTCTGTGCCAGGAAGTCAGCACCACTTATTAAATAATTTGACTATCACCCCAGAGTTGCCAGATGCACTTTTTGTTTGCCAAAAACAAAATAAAACAAATGCACACGGAAGTCTGCCTTTTAAATACTCCTGGTTTATAAATGTTGGTTCAGAAACTATTTTAAACCTGGGCAGGCCAAAGAGAACCTATGTGTGTTCTGGACTGGCCTGAACTGATCTAAGCGCATCTACAGACCACACAGGAGTTGGGAAGCAAAGAAGGCAAGTTAATTCCAGGTGGAAAGCACAGCACGAGGGCTGGAGATGAGAGGAATTTGAATCCAGGCCTGAGTTTCCTACACCAAAAGGAAAAACAAAAATCAAACCCAGCTAGCTGGGGCAGGGGGTAGGCCAGGCTGGGCTGGGTCCTGCAAGCAATGACCTGCATTGTGCTCTCCCCCTCCCACTCCTGCAGATCCTGGAGGAGAACATGAAGCTGGAGTGTAAGTGCCACGGCGTGTCGGGTTCCTGCACCACCAAGACCTGCTGGACCACGCTGCCACAGTTCCGAGAGCTGGGCTACGTGCTCAAGGACAAGTACAACGAGGCCGTACACGTGGAGCCTGTGCGCGCCAGCCGCAACAAGCGGCCCACCTTCCTGAAGATCAAGAAGCCACTGTCATATCGCAAGCCCATGGACACGGACCTGGTGTATATTGAGAAGTCACCCAACTACTGTGAGGAGGACCCAGTGACGGGCAGCGTGGGCACGCAGGGCCGCATCTGCAACAAGACAGCCCGCCAGGCCAGTGGCTGTGACCTCATGTGCTGCGGCCGTGGCTACAACACCCACCAGTACGCACGGGTGTGGCAGTGTAACTGCAAATTCCACTGGTGCTGCTATGTCAAGTGCAACACCTGCAGCGAGCACACCGAGGTGTACACGTGCAAGTGAGCCCAAGACCGCACTGCATGTGCCCTCAAGTCAGGTCCACTGTGGGGAGGACCAGAGTCCAGCTGCACTCACCCTGCAGGTCACTTCCCAGATCTCCATAGGGAACTGCAGGAATGCTGAGCTTGTCTTTCCTGCTGTGGAGGCACCTGTGCAGTTTCCTGCAGACACTTTGGGGAAAGGGCTCTCCAGGGCCCCTAAGGATTCTAGTCCATACCCAGCCTGCTCTGCCCTACCCCAGACATTGCCTGGGCCTCCTCACTGCAGCAGAGCCTTCCACAGCAGGAACCCTGGATCCTTGGGCCTCATCAAGCAATATTTAACAATTTTGATTTTTAAAATAATATTAATTTATTTAATTAAAAAGAATCAGTCCACCTCATTGGGATCCGTTTTCTGCAAAGTGGACTGGTTGCTTTCTTTGCAGGAAAATTTTGTCACTGGGACAAGGAGCCAACTAGAACTGTACATAATTATTCTTTATGCAGATATTTCTACTAGCTTTCTGCAAGTATCTGCTGCATTAGATGTTTAAGTACAGAGCAGATGTCATATATATAAATGTGTGTGTGTGTATATATATATATATATATATATATATATATATATATATATATATATATATATATATTATATATATATATATATATATATATATATATATATATATATATATTTAAGCTGGTCCAAGTTTGGAGATGTTTTTCACAATACATTTCCCATCCTTTAGTCCTACCCAACTCACACTTCACCATTAGAAAAATCCAGTTTGGAATACATAGAAAAAGGAAAGATAATAAAAGCACCCAGCAATTTTCATCTTTTGGAAAGTGAGCCACTGGATAGGAGAGAATGTTTTGTAAGAGACTATTTTTATATGAATATTTTATTTATTTTGCATCTGGCTGTATCATTCTGTGGCCTGGGCTTCTTAATTCCAGGACTTGCTCTGTGGTAAGGAGAGACAAGGCCTGGGTGTGGAGTCAGATCCCACGAGGACCCTAACACAACTGGGTTTTCAAGTTCTGTTGATCAAATGGGCAAAAGTGGCCATGGATGCCTGGGCTGTCGTGTCATTGATATTACCTGGGAAAGGAATTAGATATCCAGTCTCAGCCTATTAAGCTCAGGCTTTAAGAGCAAGGTCACTGAGTGGTGGCCTCATGACCAGCCATTTGGTGGGCAGGTCTGTGCATTGGGAGCATCACAGGGACTCAGTCATGGCCACTCGGCAGAAGCCCGCTCAGGGAACCTACTCCTCACCAGAATGCCCCTGAATTGCTGAGTGCCCTGGGGGATAGGGGTGAGCCATAGTCCTCAGTTATAAGGCAGAAAAGCTGGGGTGAGAGGTCCCATGAGCAGCTGGGTTTCCTGGATGTCACAGCCCCAGGGCAGACTGTCAGAGAGAGGTATGGACGAGACCTCTCTGCCCAGGGTCTCCCTTCTTCCAGTGCCTCTCTACTTGGGAAGCTTTCCTTAAGGAGGCCGTGGGTGTTCTGCATCCATTTGTGTGTGTGTGTGTATGTGTGTGTGTGTGTGCGCGCGCGCGTGCACACGCGTGTGCAGCTTTAGGGAGTCTTGGGGTAGTTATGTGACTTTGTGCTTTCAGGTATCTCTTGTGTGCTTCTGTGTGTACCCAACTATCTGTTTCTCTCCATGTGTGCGCCTGAAAGATTCGGAGTGGCATATGCACGTGGGTGTGTGCCTGTGTATCTCTGCTTGCAAGGCATGACAGATGGTGTTGAGTCAAACTATAGGGACCTTTGGCGATGGTGTTGAGCCACCAAGAGATGGCACTTCTGAACTCTATGCCCACGGGTACCCCTGAGATCACAGCCCCATGGCCCCATGCACTGGGAGCCTCTCCTTGTCTAGACTGTATTGGACACTCCAGTGTCAGCACTTGGCCTGGATCACAGCATAGACGAATAAAATGGCTGGACAGTTGGTTAATTTCTTCCCTTGGGCCATTTTTTTCTTCTTTACTTTGGTATCAGGATGGGTAGGCATGAAGGAATGAGTGCATGGGTGGAGGAGTGAATGAATGGGTGAAGGAGGAGAAAACGCAGAAGTTTCTTGAAGTCTCCATGTCACAGTTTATCTCTGCCTCAGAAGCCTGCAGTGTCCACCGTGAGCAAAGAAGCTTCTTAAGCCTTCAGCCCCTCTGCTCCCAACTGGCCTCATGGCACCTGAGAGTGAGGGAGATTCTGATCACCTCCCAGAGGCCCATTTAATGTAATCACATAAACATGGTTTCAGAAGCCACCCCATGTCTTGTTTTACTATTCAGATGAGGCGTGGGCCTGGCAGGGGGCAGCTGGGCTTGTGAGAAGAATGGCCAGGTCAGCTGCCAGCCTATCACTTGGCTCCTTAGTACACTGTTAGTTTCAAACGTAGGGACCTGCCCTCTCACCGAAGGTGTCCAGCTAAGTTGTGCTCTGAGCCTCAGTTTCTCCATCGTAAAAGTGGAATAAAAATACCTACCTCACAGGGCTGTTGTGAGGGTCCTGCCAGTAATGATTGTGTGGCACTTTGAGTTTCAAAGCAATGGATGGATGCTAAGTATTATTATTATTATTGTTATTGTTGCTATTATTACTATTTTCTCCATAATGATAATATTCTTAAAACATAGCTTATAAGAATATATGTTTTGCTCTGTGTTAGGCAGAGATATTCCCCCTTTGTTTGTTTTATTCCTAAAATGGCTTTTCAATAAAACTGCCATTAAAAAGACAAAAATCTTAAGAGACTGAAACAAAAAACAACAGCAGGAAGTCCAGGACTATAGTGTGGAAAGCTCAGGGTCCAGGTGGATAACAACTGTGAGAAGTGAGCTGCTCAATGCAAGCCCATCGGAGCTGCATGAAGATGTGGGCCTCCTCATAGCCAGACCCTCTGATTTTTCTTTAATCCTCACCCGAGGATATTTTTATTGGTTTTTAGAGTGGGGCGGGGAGGGAGAGAGACAGAGAAACTTCGATGCAAGACAGAAACATCGATCGGTTGTCTCCTGTATGCACCCCAACCAGAGATTGAACCTGCAACCTATGTATGTGCCCTGACCAGGAATTGAACCCACAACCTTTTGGCGTACAGAATGATGTTTCAACCAACTGAACCACCTGTTGTGGCAAATCTCCTACTTTTTTGATATGGAGCAAAACAGGACTGCAAGCTGAACTTGCCTTTGTGCCACCAGAGTGCAGCCTCTGACTTGGACCAAATCTCTTGTTTTAGAGATGGAGAAACTGAGGCCCAGAGAGGGACAGAGCTTTATGCAAGGCTACATAGCAAGCCCAGCAGAGGGAAGACAAAAACAGGACTTGTGCCTCCCAGAAAGGCCAACAGAGTGCATCCCTGAGGCAACAAAATAACGTGGAGGGGTGGGGGGGAGGGATGAAATTCCTACTTGTTCAGACTACCACAGGGGGAGGGGGCAAAAGTAGGTTTATAGTTATGAGTACACAAAACACAGAGTTTATTCTTGATTATTGTTTATTAATCATTGTATTATTTTTCATATGAACAACTGAAAACCTACTTTTGCACCACCCTGTATGTGTTCTCAGGTGTGTGTGCAAATGCACTCGTGTCCTTCTGGACTTAAGTTTAGAACTAACTCAAGGCTCCACAGGGCGACAGGCCTGTGCTCTCAACCACTCTGTAGGGGGTGCCCTGGAGCCAGCCAGTGGAATCCCCAAACCTCCCATTCTCCTACTCACACCCCTTCAATCAAGGAAATTCCTTAGCAAGACCCAGGTCAGGAGGGTCCTGGGTTGACCTGTTTCTCTCCCCAAGGTAGAGCTATACCTTGCAATCTTCAAAGCAAGTTTGTGATGTGTTTGCTGAGACCCTAGGAGGGCTCCATTCCCACTTATAAATGAGGACCAGCCTCAGGGAAGGAAGTGCCTTCTTCAAGACCCCAGCCCGAGGAAGTGGGAAACAGGCTGCAGTTTGGTTGTCTCACATCAGCCTATGGTCCTGAGCCTTCTGTCACCTCTAACAGAAGCTTAAGAAAGAAAGAAATGACAGTGGGTCACACAAGGCATCCAAGTCTGACACAGATCGTCATTGCCAACTTTTCCCCACCTTAGTGAATGCATCTGACAGGCCACCAAAACCTGGCACTTCTTCCCAGGGCATTGCACAGTCCACCCACCTTCCTCACTAACTGGCCACCATTGTCTCTCACCTAGAAGAATGCCACCACCTCCTCCCAGGCCTCACTGCATCCACTCATGCCCCCTCAAACCAGCCTTTCAAGCTCTGGATAGCCCGATCCACTTCCTGACTACAACCAGATGTGGCTCCCCATTGCTCTGCAGATAAAGAGCAAGTTCATTAGTCCTTCACAACCTGGCAGCCTTGCCTCTGCCTCTTCTGCACAGCGGTAATAGTGCCATTTGTGAAGTTATTGCTTTGTGCCAGGCAAGGTTCTAACAATTTTCATGAATTCTCTCTTATCTTCACACCACTCTGTATGTCTTATACATTTGCTGTGTCCTCTGCCAGGAACACCCACCTTCCTTTCCTCTACCTGACAGACTCCTGTCCCTCTGAGGAGCCCTTCTGTGCTGTTGCAGGAAGGATGAGGCCTGGAACCACCCATGTGCAGGTGCAGCCTTGCTGTTGTTTTTGTCCTGAGCTCCTGGAATCGGAATTACACTCTCCCTTACAGTGTTCTAGAGCCATCTTCCAGCTGAAGGCAGGGAGATGAAGGGATTCACCCATACAAATCACTGACTAGGCTCTATGACCAGTGTATCAGTTTGCTATTGCTGAGTAACAAACCACCCCCAGACTCAATGACTTCAAACAATTGTATTATTGCAACTAAGTCTATGGATAAGTTGAGCAGTTCTTCTGATCTCAGATGGGTTCCCTCATGCACCCATGGCCAATTGTGGTCAGGTAAGTGACCCTGTTGATCTTGGGAAAATGCTGTCATATGTTTTGGGGTCAACTGGCTAGAGGCTGGACTAGAATGACTTTAACTAAGATGAATGGGCCATAATCTCATCCTCCAGTAGGCTAGCACAAGCTTGTTTACATCAGAGAGGAAGGATTCCAAAAGTAGGAGCAGAAGTTGCCAAGCTTCTTGAGGCCCAGGCTCAGCACTGGCACAAGGTTAGGTCTGCTACATTCTATTAACCAAAATAAGCCACAGGACCAGCCCAGATTCAAGGTGTTAGGAAGGAGACTCTTTTTCAATGGGAGGAATTGCATAGTCACATAGCAATGGGTGTGGACAGGGAAGGGACTTAACCACACACAGGACCACTGTGAAGACATTCACATTTGCTGTCCTGAGCAAGACAGTTGTAGCACTGATAATGTGGCAGGGACACAGCCGCTCTGTTTAATGGGCTCCCCAAACCTCAACTTCTCCACCTGTCAGTCGCTTGTTCTGGAGTCAATCTTGTATCTTGTCTTCCTCTACCCCAGTCCATCAGCAAAACCTCTCGAGTGTACTTCAAAATATACCCAAAGCTAACCACTCTGTCTGCACACCCACCAGCCATCTGTGTGTCTGAGTCCAGCCATACCTAGGTCCTCTATGTAGGTCTTACTGCTATACCACATTACCTGTTTCCCTTGTGGTTGGGAGTCACCACATGACTGGGCTCTGCAATATGAAGTAGGGATGTTTGCTCCACTTCCAAGTCCATCGACACCTCCTATGCTCTTTCCCTTCCACTGAGGCTGTAAGGTGTGGGCAGTAGAGCCACACAAAATTGGTTCCTAGGCCCCTCAGGGTCCACCTGACAGAAACACCTATGGGTAAGAAATCTGTTGTGGGGAGCCACTGAGATTTGTAAGTTCATCTGTTACAGCACAGAGGTCCTTCCTTACTAGACTCTACAGTGGCCTTCCTTCTGTTCTTCCAATATACTAGGTTTCACCCTGCCTCCAGGCCTTTGCACATGATGCTTTCTCTGATTTTTTCTGCATAGCTGAATTTTCCTGGTTAAAAAGGATTGACTCAAATGCCAGCACTTCAATATGCACCCTAATCACCTGGGCTTCCAGCACCTTTCATCTACTACTTTTGTTTTTTTGGCATTTACCATTACCTGAATATTTCTCACTTATTAGAAGTTTACAATTTAGTGGTTAAGAGCATCAACACTGGCCTTGGCCAGGTGGCTCAGTTGGTTGGAGCATCGTCTCATACACCAAAAGGTTGCAGGTTCGATTCCTGGTCAGGGCGTGTACAGGAAGCAATCGATCAATATTTCTCACATTGATGTTTCTCTCTCTTTCTCAAATTAATAAAAACATATCTTCAGGTGGATTAAAAAAAAAGAAAAAAAGAACATCAACCCTGAAATCAGATGCCCGGTGTTCAAACCTGGCTCTGCTATTTACTGGCTGTGTAGTTTAGGGTAACTAACTTAGCCTTTCTGTAGTTGTGTTTCACCATTTGTAAAATTGGGCAGCAATAGATTAAATGAGCTGATCAATGTAATAAAGTGCCTGATACATTGTAAGGGCCATGGAAGTGTGAAGTTTGGATATTACTGTGTTTGTTCCATTTCATGGGTGCAGGATCGGCTGTCTTTGTTGCCACTGGATCCTTAGTGTGCAGCACACAGGGTTAATAAACATTTGTTGAATAAGAACGAATAAAGAGCTGGAGCCCATTTCCAGACTCACCCGGACCCTGCTGGGGAGGGGGGCATCTGAATCTGAGAGCTGGAGGACAAGAGACCAGGGGCTGGAGGGTGTGGAGACAGATCAATCCCCTTGATGTGGTAACAGACACATCTGCTCCATTGACAAGGTGGCTACTGGTTGCCACAACAACACTCCTGGCCCCAGAAGAATGTGCTAGAGACAACGGGAGAGCTCAGCAGCCACCCCCAACTTAGCCCCAGATGGCAAACTGCCTCTGACCCAAAGAAAGTGTCACACCCTATGCTCGTGAATGCGCACACACCCACTGTCGCTCATGGACATGGAGCGAGAAATCCAGGGGGACTTGCACACACAGCCAAGGGGAGGCATCACAAAGGAGGTACAGACACGCACAGCTATCATGGCCAGAACCCAGACAGACCTCATAAGAGACATAAGAGATACACACAGGCCACCGCAAGGGGTCCAAGATCACACTAACTCGATGCCACCCACCTAGAGGCTGGGCAACTTGTCTTACCTGGGAAGCCATGGCTTGACCTTCACTATTCACCTGTGGTCCCTGGCACTTGCAGGCCCCCAGTTTGTGTGTGTGTGTGTGTGTGTGTGTGTGTGTGTATATGTGTGTATGCATATGTGTTTATTTGTGGCATGTGTATATATGTGTGTATGTGTGTGTGTGGGTATGTGTGTATGCATATGTGTTTATTCATGTGTGTGTGTGTGTGTGTGTGTGTGTGTGTGTGTGTGTGTGTGTGTGTGGTGGTAGTGGGAGTCACCGTGTATAGGTTGGAGGAGGACACAGTGCCATCTCCCTCAGGAGGGAAGCCACACCCAGAGTGGAGATAGTTGAGTATGAAGAGAGACAACCGCTGAGGCGTTACAGCTCTCTGGCCAAGATTCTGGGTTCCAATCACAGCTCTGCCCTCACACTGTGGAGAGATGGGATAAACAAGGCCTTCTACCCTCAGCCCCAGGGTCCTCACACTCACAGCAAGTGCATGCAGGGGTTTCACATGGAGCTCCCCAGTGCAGTCAGGGCAGACAGCAACTGTGAACCCCACATCCACTATATAGCGCTCTGCACTGCCTTGGAACTGCAAGCCTGGGCTCGGTCCCCACTGACATCCGCTTCGGGGTAGGTGCCAGGGACTGTGGGGGGCTTTTGCCTGCCATAGGTCTCAAACAGGGTTTCTGAAAGCACAGTTCCCAGACCCTCTCAGGGGGTCAGGAGGTCAGGAGGTCAGGAGGTCAAAGTTACTGTCACAATCCTTCTCCCGAAGGTGCCCAGCAGAGTGCTCAGGCCAAATGACTAGATGTGACTTCACTGCCAAAGTGACTGAACACAGTGGCTGATGTGAGGCACTAAAGAGATCTGAGAAAATGTAAAACAATGACTCTTTTCTCACTAAGTTTTGTTTTATTGGTTTTAAAACAAAAAGCTATTTTTCATTAAAAATGTGTTATTTTTGTAAACATAGTGGATTTGTTATCATTTTTTAAAGTAAACTTTTTATTGTTGATAGTATTACAGATATCTCTCCTTTCCCCCCTTTACACCCATCCTCTCAGCCCCTACCCAATTCCCCCTGTCTTTAATACCCTATTGCCAGTGTCCATGGGCTATGCCTATCCTATCCTACCTAATAAAAGAGTAATATGCAAATTAACTATCACTCTGCTATACCCACCAGCCATGCTCACCAGCCACGCCCACCAGCCAATCAGAGTGAGTATGCAAATAAACCCAACCAAGATGGCTACAGCCACAGAAAGCCGGAGGGAGGCTTGGGTTTCCCAGGCAATGAGGAAGCCAAGCTTTCCGCTTGCCCTTGCCGGCCTAAGCCTCCACTCAAGGCTACAAAGTTTCAATTATAGAAGGTAAACAAATCCAAACAGAAATGGCGGCAGCCATGGAGCTAGAAAGAGCGGGAGGCTAGGGTTGCCCCCAGCAATGGAAGAAGCAAAGTTTTCATCACACCCTGGCAGGCCCAGGCCTCCATTTAAGGCTACAAAGTTTCAATTATAGAAGATACACAAACCCCAACAGAAATGGCTGCCGGCCACGGAGCGAGCAGGAGGCTTGGCTCTGCTCCAGGATACAGTTTCAGTTGTAGAAGGTAAATAAATTCCAGATACCAGGGCCTCCGCTTGGGTCACCAGGCGGCGTGACCGGCCTGCAAACCACCACAGGCCCCTCGCTCAGGCCGCCCTATGCCCCAAGGGAACCCCCACCCTGACCTGAGACACCCTTTAGGGCAAACCAGCCGGCCCACACCCGTGCACCAGGTCTCTATCCTATCTAATGAAAGAGTAATATGCAGATTGACCATCACTCCAACACACAATATGGCTGCCCCCATGTGGTCAAAGATCCTGCCCCCATGTGGACACAAGATGGCCACCACAAGATGGCCAGCAGGGGAGGGCAGTTGGGAGGCACCAGGCCTGCAAGGGAGGGCAGTTGAGAGGGACCAGGCCTGCAAGGGAGGGCAGTTGGAGGTGCTCAACCCTGCAGGGGAGGGCAGTTAGGGGTGACCAGGCTGGCAGAGAAGGGAAGTTGGGGGCAAACAGGCTGGCAGGGGAGCAGTTAGGCATTAATCAGGCTGGCATGGGAGTGGTTAGGGCGTGATCAGGCTGGCAGGCAGAAGCAGTTAGGGGCAATCAGGAAGGCAGGCAGGCGAGCCGTTGGGAGCCAGCAGTCCTGGTTTGTGAGAGGGATGTCCAACTGCCCGTTTAGGCCCGATCCCAGTAAATCCTTTGAGGGGTCCCAGATTGGAGAGGGTGCAGGCTGGGCTGAGGGACACACCCCTCCCCCACGCACGAATAGAAGAATATGCAAATGGTCCGTTACTCTGTAACGTCATGACCGATCGCAGGAGGCTGCCTGCACGTGTGCGGCAGAGCATTGCTCTGGAGATGGGGCAGAAGCGGGGAGGTGCCTGGAGGAGGTGGGACCAGCCCGAGGCGACTCGAGGGACTGAGGGTGGGGCTTGAAGCAGCCAGAGAAGGCCAGATGGGTCTGGGGCTGGGTCAGGAGTGCTGGAGCTCTGTGTGGAGAGGTTCAGGTGTCAAAGCAGGGTGGGGCCGCACGATTTCCTGTGCTGGGCTCCTAGTAAGTATTTAAGTTCTTTTGTTTATCTCTTCTCATCTCCCCAACCCCACATTGAGGTATGTCAGTCTGTTCCATGCCTCCATACTTTGGGTCTTATTTTGTTGGTTAATTTATTCTGCTAATTAGATTCTACAAATAAGTTCATGTTATATTTGTCTTTCTCAGATTGGCTTATTTCACTTAGAATAATATTTTCCTGGTCCATCCATGCTGTCCCAAAGGGTAAGAGATCCCCTTTTTAATAGCTGCATAGTATTCCATAGTGTAAATGTCCCACAGCTTTTTTATCTACTCATCTAATCTAGGCCACTTGGGCTGTTTCCAAATATTAGCTATTGTAAATAATGTTGCTATGAATATAGGGTGCTTATATTCTTTCTGATTGGAGTTTTGGGGATCTTAGGATATATTTCCAGAGGTGGGATCACTGGGTCAAATGGAAGTTCCATTTTTAATTTTTTTGAGGAAACTCCATACTGTTTTCCATAATAGCTGCACCAGTCTGCTTTCCCACCAGCAGTGAACTAGTGTTTCCTTTTCTCCATATCCTCACCAGAATGTATTGTTTGTTGATTTTTTTTTATGGTAGCAATTCTGACAGGTGTGAGGTGATATCTCAGTGTGGCTTTAATTTGAATCTCTCTGATAATTAGTGACTGAGCATTTTTTATACGTCTCTTGGCCATTTATATGTCCTCTTAGAAGAAATGTCTATTCAGGTCTTCTGCCCATTTTAAAATTGTATTATTTGTCTTCCTTCTGTTGAGTTGTATGAGTACTTTATATATTTTGGATATTAACCCCTTATCAGATGTATCATTGGCAAGTATGTTCTTCCAAACAGTGGGTTCCCTTTTCATTTTGATGGTGGTTTCTTTTATTGTGCAGAAGCTTTTTGTTTTGATGTAGTCCCATTTGTTTTTTTTCTCCTTAGTTTCCTTTGCCCTAAGACAGTGTCAAACTGCGGCTCGAGAGCCACATGCGACTCTTTGGCCCCTTGAGTGTGGCTCTTCCACAAAATACCACGTGCAGGCGCGCATGTACAGTGCAATTGAAACTTCGTGTCCCATGCACAGAAGTCGGTTTTTGGCTCTCAAAAGAAATTTCCATCGTTGTACTGTTGATATTTGGCTCTGTTGACTAATGAGTTTGCCAACCACTGCCCTAGGAGATGTATCCCTAAACATACTGCTACTAGAGGCCTGGTGCACAGGATTCGTGCACTGGTGGGGGCCGTGGCCTGCAGGGATCATCTGCTGTGAGAGCACGGCTCATCCTGGTCAGCTGAGCAGCTGTGGACCTGCCCTCTGAGCAGCTGCTCCCTGGTCTGGGATCTTCTGTGGACACGGAGCACTTGCCTCTCCCAGGGACCCAGTCAGGGCTGGGCCCAGGGACAATAGCACTGAGAGGCAGGGGAATAGGCCTCAGTCCCAGGGCAGCCATGATCCTGCCTCCCAGCCTCCAGGGTGAGCTCTGCGAGGAGGTGGCAGGGAGTGAGGAGGAGGAGCCTAGGACAAGGAGGCTATGATCGCAGCCCGGGTTCCTGGCCGTCGGCCCGGGGTTTGCAGCAGGAGCAGCTGCTCATCCTGGTCAGCCGAGTAGTGCTTCCACTGTGGTAGTACACTGACCACCAGAGGGCAGCTCCTTCATTGAGCTTCTGCCCCCTAGTGGCAGTGTGTGTCATTAACGACTGGTTGACCGGTTGTTCGGCCGTTCAGTCACTGGGCTTTTATTTTATTTATTTATTTATTTATTTATTTATTTTTAATTTCTTTTTTTAAAATATATATATTTTATTGATTTTTTACAGAGAGGAAGAGAGAGGGATAGAGAGTTAGAAACATCGATGAGAGAGAAACATCGATCAGCTGCCTCTTGCACACCGCCTACTGGGGATGTGCCCACAACCAAGGTACATGCCCTTGACCGGAATCGAACCTGGGACCCTTGAGTCCGCAGGCCGACGCTCTATCCACTGAGCCAAACTGGTTTCGGCTATTTTTAATTTCTTTATTGATTAAGGTATTATACATGTGTCCTTATTCCCCCATTACCTCCCACCCCCCATTCAAGCCACCACCCCCCTCTTGTCTGTGTCCATTGATTAGGCTTATATGCATGCATATAAGTCCTTTAGTTGATCTCTCCCTTTACCCCCATCGTCCCCTACCTTCCCTGAGGATTAAAGTTCTGATTGATGTTTCTCTGTCTCTGGATCTGTTTTTGTTCATAAGTTTATGTTGTTCATTATATTCCACAAATGAGTGAGATCATGTGATATATATCTTTGTCTCCCTGGCTTATTTCACTTAGCATAATGCTCTCTATCTCAATCCATGTTGTAGCAAATGGTAAGAACTCCTTCTTTTTTACTGCAGCATAGTATTCTATTGTGTAGATATACCACAGATTTTTAATCCACTCATCTGCTGATGGGCGCTTAGGCTGTTTCCAAATCTTAGCTATGCTGAATTGTGCTGCTATGAACATAGGTGTGTATATATCATTTTGATTCGTGTTTCTAGTTTCTCGGGATATATTCCTAGAAGTGGGATCACTGGGTCAAATGCGTGTTCCATTTTTAGTGTTTTGAGGAAACTCCATACTGTTCTCCACAGTGGTTGCACTAGTCTGCATTCCCACCAGCAGTGCACGAGGGTTCCTTTTTCTCCGCATCCTCGCCAGCACTTGTCATTTGTTGACTTGTTGATGATAGCCATTCTGACGGGTGTGAGATGGTACCTCATTGTTGTTTTGGTTTGCATCTCTCTGATGATTATTGACTTTGAGCATGTTTTCATATGTCTCTTGGCCTTCCTTCTGTCTTCTTTTGAAAAGTATCTATTTAGATCAGTTGCCCATTTTTTTATTGGATTGTTTCTCTTGCTTTTGATAAGTTGTATGAGTTCCCTGTAAATGTTGGAGACTAAACCCTTATCATTGATATCATTGGCAAATATGTTCTCCCATGCAATGGGCTTTCTTGTTGTTTTATTGATGGTTTCCTTTGCTGTGCAAAAGCTTTTTATTTTGATGTAGTCCCATTTGTTTATTTTCTCTTTAGTTTCCATTGCCCTTGGAGCAGTATCAGTGAAGAAATTGCTTTGGCATATGTCTTAGATTTCTCTGCCTGTGGATTCCTCTAGTATTTTTATGGTTTCCCATCATATGTTTAAGTCCTTGATCCATTTTGAGTTTATTTTTGTGTATGGTGTAAGTTAGTGGTCTAGTTTCATTTTTTTGCTTGTATTTGTCCAATTTTCCTAACACCATTTATTGAAGAGACTGTCTTGACTCCATTGTATGTTCATACCTCCTTTGTCAAATATTAATTGAGCATAGTGGTTTGTGTCAATTTCTGGGTTCTCTATTCTATTCCATTGATCTATATGTCTGTTCTTGAGCCAGTACCAGACAGTTTTGAGAACAGTGGCCTTGTAATATAGATTGAAATCTGGTCTTGAGATCCCACCTATTAGTTTTTCTTTCTCAGGATTGCTGTAGCTATTCAGGGTCTTTTTTCATTCCAGATAAATTTTTGGAAAGTTCTTTCTAGGTCTGGGAAATATGCTGTTGGTATTTTAAAGGAAAGTGCATTGAATTTATAGATTGCTTTGGGTAGTATGGACATTTTGAGGATGTTGATTCTACCAATCTATGAACATGGTATTTTCTTCCATCTGTTTATGTCTTCCTCTATCTCTTTTTTCAGTGTCCTGTAGTTTTCCACATATAGGTCTTTTACCTCCTTAGTTAAGTTTATTCCTAGGTATCTTAATTTTTTGTGTGTGATGGTAAATGAGATTGCTTTTTCAGTCTCTCTTTCTGTAAGTTCATTATTGGTGTATAGAAATTCCATAGACGTCTTGGCGTTGATTTTGTATCCTGTGACATTGCTGAATTCATTTATTAAGTCTAATAATTTTTTTGATGGAGTCTTTAGGGTTTTCTATGTACAGTTTCATGTCATCTGCAAATTAGGACAGTTTTACTTCTTCTTTTAAAATTTGGATGCCTTTTATTCCTTCTTCTTGTCTGATTGCAATGGCTAGTACTTCCAGCACTATGTTGAACAGGAGTGGTGAGAGTGGGCATCCCTGTCTTGTTCCTGTTCTTAGGGGAAATGGTTTTAGTTTTTGCGCATTGAGTATGATGTTGGCTGTGGGTTTTTCATATATGGCTCTTATTATGTTGAGGTATGATCTTTCTATTCCCACCTTGCTGAGAGTTTTTGTCAAGAAAGTGTGTTGGATTTTGTCAAATGCTTTTTCTGCATCAATTGATATGACTATGTCATTTTTATCTCTCAATTTGTTTATGTGATGAATCACATTTATTGATTTGTGGATATTGTACCATCCTTTTATTCCTGGGATAAATCCTACTTGGTCATGGTGTATGATCTTTCTGATGTACTGCTGGATCCGATTTGCTAGAATTTTGTTGAGGATTTTGGCATCTATGTTCATGAGGGATATTGGCCTGTAATTCTCTTTCGTTGTGTTATCTTTATCTGGTTTTGTATTAGGGTGATGCTGGCTTCATAGAAGGAACTTGGAAGTGTTCCTTCCTCTTGAATTTTCTGGAATAGTCTGAGGAGGATAGGTTTTAGTTCTTCCTTGAATGTTTGGTAAAACTCCCCTGTGAAGCCGTCTGATCCCAGGCTTTTGTTTCCTGGAAGCTTTTTGATGACTTCTTCAATTTCTTCCATAGTTATCAACCTATTGGTATTTTTAGAATCTTCCTGAGTAAGTTTTGGAAGGTTGTATTTTTCTAGGAATGTGTCCATTTCCTCCAGGTTGTGTAGTTTGTTAGAATAGAGTTGTTCATAGTATTTTTTAACAATCCTTTGTATTTCTGTGGGGTCTGTTGTTATTTCACCTCTTTCATTTCTGATTTTTTTTATTTGGGTCCTCTGTCTTTGCTTCTTGGTGAGCCTGGCTAGAGGTTCATCAATCTTGTTTATTCTTTCAAAGAACCAGCTCTTGGTTTCATTGATCTTTTGTATTGTTTTTTTTTTTTTTGGTCTCTATGTCATTCATTTCTGCACTGATCTTTATTATTTCCTTCCTTCTGCTCACTGTGGGATTTTATTGTTGCTCTCTTTATAATTCTTTGAGTTGTTGAGTTAGATGATTTATTACCATTTTTCTTGTTTTTTGAGGTAGGCCTGTAGAGCTATAAACTTCCCGCTTAGGACTGGTTTCATTGTGTCCCACAGCATTTGCATTGTTGTGTTTTTATTGTCATTAGTCTCCAGGATGTTTTTTATTCCTTCTTTGATCTCATTGATAACCCAATCATTGTTTAATAGCATGCTATTCAGCTTTCAAGTGTGTGAATTTTTTGGAATATTTTTATTGTAGTTTATTTCTAATATTATGCCATTGTGGTCTGAGAAAATGCTTGATATGATTTCAATCTTTTTGAATTTGGGGAGACTTTGTTTGTGACCCACTATATGGTCTATTTTTGAAAATGTCCTATGTGCACTTGAGAAGAATGTATATTCCGTGGCTTTGGAGTGAAATGCTCTGAAGATGTCAATTAGGTCTATCTGATCTAGTGAGTCATTTAGAATTGTTGTTTCTTTGCTGATTTTTTGTCTAGAGCAGTGGTCAGCAAACTGCAGCTCAGGAGCCGCATGTGGCTTTTTGGCCCCTTGAGTTTTTAACAAAGGCCTGCTTAGGAGTACCCTAATTAAGTTAATAACTATGTACCTACCTATATAGTTTAAGTTTAAAAAATTTGGCTCTCAGAAGAATTTTCATTCGCTGTACTGTTGATATTTGGTTATATTGACTAATGATTTTGCCGACCGCTGGTCTAGAGGATTTATCCAGTGATGTCAGTAGTATATTAGAGTACACTACTATGATTGTATTGTTGTCGATCTCTCCCTTGATATCTTCCAGGAGTTTTTTTTATGTATTTGGGTGCTCCTGCTTTGGGTGCATATGTGTTTATAAGGGTTATATCCTCTTGTTGTATCAATCCCTTTATTATTATGAAGTGGCCTTCCTTATCTCTTGTTATGGCCTTTACATTGAGGTCTATATTGTCAGAAATAAGTACTGCTATCCAAGCTTTTTTTTCATTTCCATTTGCCTGAACAATATTTTTCCATCCTTTCACTTTCATTCTGTGAGTCCCTTGTTCTGAGGTGGGTCTCTTGTAAACAGCATATATATGGGTCGGGTTTTTTTTTTTTTTTTTTTATCCATTCAGTCACTCGATGTCTTTTGATTGGAGCATTTAGTCCGTTTAAGGTTAAAGTTATTGAAAGGTACTTGTTCTTACCCATTTTTATTTTTTGTGTCTGTGTTCTTTCTTACCTTTTTATTTCTTCTTTTTATACCAGACATTAGCATTTCTTGCATTGCTAGGTTGGTAGTGATAAACTCCCTTAGCCTTTTTTGCCTGTGAAGCTCCTTATTTTCCCTTCAATTTTGAATGATAGTCTTGCTGGATAGCGTATTCTTGGATTCAGTCCCTTGGTTTGCATCACTTTGTAGATTTCCTTCCATTCTTTTCTGGCCTAATGTGTTTCTGTTGAGAAACAATTTGATAATCTAATTGGAGCTCCCTTGTATGTAACTTTCTGTTTCTCTCTTGCAGCCTTTAAGATTCTCTCTTTGTCCTGAATATTTGCCATCATAATTATGATGTGTCTTGTTGTGGGTCTTTTTGGGTTCATCCCGTTTGGGACTCTCTGTGCTTGTGTGACTTTTTTCTTTGCCACATCAGGGAAGTTTTCTGACATTATTTCTTCAAATAGGTCTTCTAACCCTGGTTCCTCTTCCTGTTGTTCTGTCACCCCTATTATTCGTATGTTGCTTTGTTTCATGTTGTCCCATAGCTACCTTAGGCTCTCCTCCTGTCTTTTAATTTTTTTTTCTCCAACTGCAATTCAGTTTGGCTGTGCTTTGCTTCCCTGTCTTCTAGTTCACTAATTTGGTCCTCTGCTTCTCCTAATCTACTGTTGAAACTTTCCATGGTGTTTTTATTGCAGCTATATCACTCTTCATTTCTTCTTGATTCTTACATAAGTTGTGGATTTTTTGATCCATTTCTTCTTGATTCTTATATAAGGTGTTGATTTTTTCTTCCATCCGATTTATGAACTCTATGACCCTTATTCTGAATTCTTTTTCTGACATATTGCATGCCTCTGTTTCACTTAGCTGCTTTTCTGGCAATTCCTCCTTTTCTTTCCTTTGGGGGTATCTTTGTCTACCCATTTTTTGTCTCACCGAATGATCTAGATTTCAAGCCATGCAGGGGCTACTCCTTGGGTGGCAGTGGCTTCTCGGGCTGTGGTCAAGGTAGCAGCTGCTTCTCAGTTGGCAGTGGCTCCTCTGGTGGGTGCTGTTCGCAGCAGTGGTGTCTCCTCTGGCTGGTGGGGGAGGCTTCTCATATAGCTGTTGTTCCTAGGACAGGGGTGGGCTGATTATGAGGTTGCTGCTCCTCGGATGGGGACGGGTTGCTCTTGTCTGCTGCTCCTTGGACAGGGGCGTACTGCTCACATGGCTGCTGTTATTTATTGGGGGCTGGCTTTGTGCTGCTGCTCGTGATGCCACCGCTCCTTGGACAGGGGCAGGTTGCTTGCAGGACTGCTGCTCTTTGTACGGGTGCAGGTTGCTTGTGCAGCTGCTTCTCCTCAAATGAGGGACTGTCTGCTTGTGCAGCTGCTACTCCTCACATGGGAGTGAGCTGCTCATGCTGTTGATGCTCCTTGGACAGGTATGGGCCGCTCACCCGCCTCCTTCTCATCGGGCAGGTGCAGGCTGCATGTGGGTGCTGCTCCTTGGACCAGTGCGGACTGCACAGGGCTGCTTCTCCTTGGACTTGTGCAGTCTGCTTATGTGGCTGCTGCTCCTCAGAAGGGGGTTGGCTGCTCACACAGCTGCTGCTCCTCAGACGGGGGCAGGCATTTCATGCGGCTGTTGCTCCTTGGAAGGGGGCGGCTTACTCACACAGCTGCTGTTCACATGGTTGCAGTGCCCTGGGCTAAAGTGTTCAGCCAGTCAGAGGGGAGCATGCTTCAGAACTCACAGGAGCCTATGCCCAGGGTGGCTGGAGCCTCATTGACCATGGGATCACAGCCTAGGTAGCAGGTGTTATCTGAGGGCACTCTGGGTTAAGTAGAGGCTGGGAACCCAGTTACAGCAGCTCTTCCCTTCAAAAAGGCTAGGCCTATGTGGACAAGCTGGCCTCCCAGTACTGTTTGCAATGGTTGCAGAAGCTGCTTAATTAGGTGAGCCTGATTAGCCTGCCCCTGAAGGTCCTGTGGGATCTAAGTGTGCCTCACTCACACACACACACACACACACACACACACACACACACACACACACATACCCAACCTGACCACACACTCCTCTTTTACTCCCTCACTCACTCATGCTCTTTCCCTCACTGCCGCATTCTTCCTGCCTCTGTAGTTGGGTCTGGGGTGTTATTGACCCATTTGTGGGTGGAGTTTCCTCTCCAGGTGTCTGGTTATGTGGCTTGCTCTCAAGCCCCTTTTCCAGACAGGATAAAATTCACCTCAACAAGACACAACACAGAGGGAACTAAGCACAAATGTACTCACGACACCAATGACCCCAATATAAGTGACCACCTGAGAAAACAGAGTTAGGGCAGAGAAAAGAGAGGACAAATGCTATCAAAGAGAGAGAAAAAGATAAGAGATAAAAGACAAAGGAAGAAAAAGGAGGATATATATATATGAGGGTAAGACACCACAGAACCAATTAATAAAACAACAGCAACAAAAACAAACAAACACCACACACCCAGCAAAGAGGGTTGGGGTAGAATCTGTAGAGGCTGAGCTTATATACTGAAAATAAGATTAAGAATTGGATGAATATGGGGAGGACCTCAATTTAGTATTAAGGAAGTAAAAAGGGAATAAGTGGATGAGAAGAAAGAAAATGAGAAGAAAATAATAATAATAAATTTGCAAAAAAAATTGATTTCAAAAATGGTATAAAAAATTAAAATTAGCAAATAAAAAATAGTAATGGTAAAATAATGTGAAAAGAAATAGAAAATAAAGCAACAAACAAAAACAGGAAAACAAAGAAGAAAAGAAAGAAAGAAAGAAAAAGGGATAATAAAAAAATAAAAATAAAAGTGAAAAAAGTGAAGTGTTGTTCCTTTGGCTGGCTTATGATCCCAGTTGTCTGTACTGTACTGTTTCTCAGTTTCCCCATTGCGGGGGCTAAAGATTTCTCTTTAGGCAAGTTCCTATGACCTCAGGGAGTATTCAGATTCCTTTGTATTATTCAGGGTGGGATCTGGGTATGGCTGTATTGGTTGCCTGGAGACTGGAGGGAGGGGCTATCTCTCAGGAGAAAATGGCGACCAGGGTTCAGGTATGACTCAGCACCAGACTCGTTACCACCTCTCCTGGACCGCTGCCCACTCTCCCCAGATTCCATAAGTTCACACCTTCTCCCGCACCTCACCCACGTGTATCCCCAAGGTCCTATGAACTAGGTTCAGTGAAGAAAGGCACAGGCCCCAGAGCGAGGAGGGACTGCATCCCTGCAAGCTCCTCTCTTGCCAGCACTGCACGGTCCAGCCAGCCCTTTAGGGCTGCCTCTGAGCTCAGATCCAAAATCCAGACTACCAAGGTCCAAAATCCCCTACCTCCCGCAGTCCCATGGACCCTTTTTTCACAGTCAGACTCTTTGCCTGTCCTCAGGGACATGGCTTGGTGCTGTGTAGTTTCTCCCTGAGCCTCTGGGCACAGAGGTCCAGCAGACTCTCTTGCCTAGATCCTTGATTTCACCTTTATCCAGGGGACCTCTGCCCTTTCCAGTTGCAAACTGTCTCACTAGCTGTGTCTGAATTCCACTCATTTCAGCCGCTCACTCTATTTGCTCTGGGACAAGGCTCAGGACATGTCCGTCTATTCTGCCGCCATTTTGTCTCCCTTCAACCCTTTTTCTGGGCTTTTATTATATAGGATGTGAGATCTCTGAGATTTTATTGCCTATGTTCTCCTCTAAGATTTTTATGGTTTCATGCCTTACATTTAAATATCTTATCCATCTTGAGTTTATTCTTGTGTATGGTGTAAGTTAGTGGTCTAGTTTCATCTTTTTGCATGTGTCTGTCCAGTTTCCCCAGCACCATTTGTTGAAAAGACTGTATGTTCTTGCCTCCTTTGTCAAATATTAATTGACCGTAATGGTGTGGGTTAATTTCTGGGGTCTCTGTTCTGATCCATTGGTCTATATGTCTATTCTTGTGCCAGTACCAGGCTGTTTTGGTTACAATGGCTTCGTAGTATAGTTTGATATCTGGTATTGTGATCCTTCTACTTCATTCTTCTTTCTCAAGATTGCTATAGCTATTCAGTGTCTTTTATGGTTCCATATGAATTTTTGGAATATTTGTTCTAACTCTATGAAGTATGCCATTGGAATTTTAATAGGGTTTGCATTGAATTTATAGATTGCTTTGGATAGTATAGACATTTTAATGATGTTAATTCTAACCATGAACATAGTATGTTTTCATTTGTTTCTATCTTTCTCTATTTCTTTTTTCAGTGTTCTATAGTTTTCCAAATACAGGTCTTTTACTTCCTTGGTTAAGTTTATTCCTAGGTATCTTATTTTTTTGTTGTTGCAATGGTTAGTGGGATTGCTTTTTTAATTTCTCTTTCTAAGAGTTCATTATTGGTGTATAAAAATGCCATCGATTTCTTGATTTTGTATCATACTACCTTGTCAAATTCATTTATTAAGTCTAGTTGTTTCCTGGTGGAGTCTTCAGGAATTTTTATGTACAATATCATGTCATCTGTGAATAATGACAGTTTTACTTTCTCCTTTCCAATTTAGATGCATTTGATCTCTTCTTGTCTAATTGCTGTGGCTAGCACTTCCATTACTATTTTGAATAAGAATGATGAAAGCAGACATCCTGTCTTGTTCCTGTTGTTAATGGAAATGCTTTTAGTTTTTTGCCCATTGAGTATTATGTTAACAGTAGGTTGTCATAAATGGCCTTTATTATGTTGAGGTATGACCCCTCTATTCCCCCTTTACTAAGAGTTTTTATCAAAGAATGGTACTGGATTTTGTCTAATGCTTTTTCTGAATCTATTGATATGATTATGTGGTGTTTATCTTTTAATTTGTTTATGTGATGCATCACATTTATTGATTTGTGAATATTGTACCAGCCTTGCATCCCTGGAATAAATCCCACTTGATCATGGCGTATGATCTTTTTAATATATTGCTGGATCTGATTCACTACTATTTAGTTGATTATTTTAGCATCTGTGTTCATCAGGGATATTGGCCTGTAGTTTTTTTTCTTTTTTTCTTGTAGTGTCTTTATCTGGTTTTGGAATCAGGATAATGCTGGCTTTGTAAAAACATCTTGGAAGTGTTTCTCCCTCTTGAATTTTTTGGAATAGTTTGAGGAGGATAGGTGTTTGTTTTTCTTTGAATGGTTGGTAAAATTCACCTGTAAATTCATCCTGTCCATGACTTCAGTTTGCTGGAAGTTTTTAAATTACTGCTTCAATTTTATCAGTTGTTATTGGCCTACTCAGGTTTTCTGATTCTTCCTGATTGAGTTTAGGAAGATTGTATGTTTCTAAGAATTTGTCCATTTTTCCCACATTGTCCAGTTGTTGACACATAGTTGTTCGTAGTATTTGCTTACAATCCTTTGTATTTCTGAGTGTCCGTTGTTATATCATCTCTTTAGTTTCTAATTTGGGTTCTCTCTTTTTGTTTCTTGATGAGTCTGGCTAGGGGTTCATCAATCTTGTTTATCTTTTCAAGAACCAGCTCTTGAATTTATTGATCTCTTGTACTGTTTTTGTTTGTTTTTAACAAATGTCATTAACAAATGATTATGTAATTTATTTTTGCTCTGTTCTTTATTATGTTCTTCCTTCTACTTCCTCTGGGTTTTTCTTACTGTTATCTTTTTCATTCATTTAGTTTTAGGGTTAGATATCTTATTAGACCCAGGCTGAGTTTTCACGACCTAAAGAGGTTGTGGGGCTAGTAAGTGGCAGAGTCAAGACTGAAATTCAGGCAGTCTGATCTGAGAGGCCTCCAAACCCCACCATCTCTGCCCTTCCCTGTGCCTAGGTTTGCTAGATAAAATACAAGGTGCCACTGAAATTTGTATTTCAAATAAGCAACAACAACAAAATGTGGTATAAGTATATACCAAATATCACATGGGATGTATTTATACTGTACTAAGAATAGCTTGTTTATCTAAAGTTAAAATTTAACTAGCATCCCATCCTCACCTCCCATGCCCCATAGCTAGTCAGGCCTCCTTTGAGAGTTGTCCCAAAACTGCTGCAATTTACTTACCCAGTCTTCACCCCCTGCCATCCCCCAAAGCAGACTTTCTTCCTTCTGCCTTGCACCTCCCCCTCCCCTTACTGGGGAACAGGCAAAGACTGCATTCTCCGTAGCCTAGGCTCTGGTCTCCAGCAGGGGATGGGCTGGAGAATTGCCACTCAGCAACAGGATCCTGAATGTCTGTAGGTCCTGGGGCTGTCCCCCACCACAGTGACACCATTTTACAGGAAACGGAGGTTTGGCACCCAGGGCCTGTCATTTAGCACTTTATTAGGCACCAGGCCACTGCATTCTGAAATGTTAGGCCCTCCTCCCTATAGAACATCTGTCTTCTTCTGCCCAGAACAGTGTCCAGCTGACCGCTGAGTCAGGGAACTGTCATGGACCTTTTCACTTAATATATAATTACTTGCTTGAGTAAGATCCTTTCTTCACCAACTTGCCCCCCTTCTTGGCTGTTTCATATTTTTTTCTCTGACCTCTGAGATGATGATTGATTAATGTGTTTGAGCACCAACTACAGGCAGAGAAGACATTGGGTGTCAAGAACCTCAGCAAATGGCTCAAGAGAGAACTTAAGATTGGGGTTCAGACAGGTCAGTAGAATCGTCAAGAGCATAGAGGTTTGGGTTCAGACACTGTGAGCTGTGTGATCCTGAGCAAGTTGCTTAACCTCTCTAATCCTCTGCTTCCTCATTATTATTATATAGTTTGCACTCAGGAAGAGCAGAGGTCCCCTGGATAAAGGTAAATCAAGGATCTAGGCAGGAGAATCTTCTGAGCCTCTGTGGCAAGAGGGTCAGGGGCAATCTACAGGGTGCTGGGCCAAGTCCCTGAGGACAGGCAAAGCATTGGTCTGTGAAAAAAGGGACCACGGGACTGCGGGAGGTAGGGGATTTTGGACCTTGGAGTTTGGATTTTGGATCTAAGCTCAGAGGCAGCTCTGAAAGGCTGACCGGACTGCACAGTGCTGGCAAGAGAGGAGCTCACAGGGACGCGGTCCTTCCTTGCACTGGGGCCTGTGCCTTTCCCCACTGAACCTGGTTTGTGGGACCTTTTGGATGCAGACACTTACCCGTGGCTGAGGTGCAGGAAAAGGTGTGGGCTTGTGGAATCTGGGGAGAGTAGGCAGCGGTCCAGGGGAGGTGGTGGAGGGTCTAGTGCTGAGTCACATCTAAGCCCTGGTACCATTTTTTCCTGAGAGATAGCCCCTCCCCCCAGTCTCCAGGCAACCAATATAGCCACACCTAGATCACACCTTGAGTAATACAAGGAATCTGAATACTTCTTGAGGACATAGGACGGGCTTAAAAAGTAATCTTGAGCCCCAGCACCGGAAACTGACAAACAGTATAGTACAGACGAATGGAATCATAAGCCAGCCAAAGGAAGACACTCCACTTTTTTTCACTTATATTTTTATTATCCCTTTTTTCTTTCTTCCTTTTCTTTTTCTTCTTTCTTTCTTTCTTTCTTTCTTTCTTTCTTTCTTTCTTTCTTTCTTTTTTTTTCTTTCTTTCTTTCTATTTTCTTCTTTGTTTTCCTGTTTTGGTTTGTTGCAGTTTTATTTCTGTTCGCATTATTTTTCATCACTATTTTTTATTTGCTATTTTTAATTTTTTATACCATTTTTGAAATCAATATTTTTGTAAATTTATTATTTTTTCTTCTCATTCTCTTTAGTCTCATTCACTTATTCCCTTTCTACTTCCTCAATATTAAATTGAGGTCCTCCCATATTCATCCAATTCTTAATTTTATTTTCACAATATAAGCTCAGCCTCTACAGATTCTGCCCCAATCCTCCTATTCCTTTGTCTTTTATCCCATATCTTTTTCTCTCTCTTCCATAGCATTTGTGCTCTCTTTTCTCTGCCTTATCTCTCTTTTCTCAGGTGGTCCCTTATATTGGGGTTATTGGTGTCGTGAGTACATTTGTGCTTAGTTCCCTCTGTGTTGTGTCTTGTTGAGGTGAATTTTATCCTGTCTGGCAAAGGGGCTTGAGAGCAAGCCACATAACCAGACACCTGGAAAGGAAACTCCATCCACAAATGGGTCAATAACACCCCAGACCCAACTACAGAGGCAGGAAGAATGCGGCAGTGAGGGAAAGAGCATGAGGGAGTAAAAGAGGAGTGTGTGGTCAGGTTGGGTGTGTGTGTGTGTGTGTGTGTGTGTGTGTGTGTGTGTGTGTGAGTGAGGCACACTTAGATCCCACAGGACCTTCAGGGACAGGCTAATCAGGCTCGCCTAACTAGGAAGCTTCTGCTACCATTGCAAATAGTACTGGAAGGCCAGCTTGTCCTTAGGGGCCTAGCCTTTTTGAAGGGGAGAGCTGCTGTAACCGAGTTCCCAGCCTCAATTCCACCCAGAGTACCCTCAGATAACACTTGGGACTCTACAGCCACCCCTGCCAGGGACAGGCTACCTAGGCTGTAATCTCATGGTCAACGAGGCTCCAGCTGCCCAGGGCACAGGCTCCTGTGAGTTCGGAAGCAGGTTCCCCTCTGACTGGCCCAATGCTTTAGCCCAGGGCACTGCAACCATGTGAACATCAGACACATGAGCAGCCCGCTCCTGTCCAAGGAGCAGCAGTCCCGCGAGCAACCCACCACAGGCCTAAGAGAAGCAGCTTCACATTGCCTGCCCCTGTCCAAGGAGCAGCAGCTGTGTGAGCAGCCAGTTCTGCAGCAACCTAATATTCAGCCCACCCCTGTCCAAGGAACAGCAGCTATATGAGCAGCCTCCGCCACCAGCCAGAGGAGGCACCACTGCTGCGAACAGAACCCACCAGAGGAACCACTGCCAACTGAGAAGCAGCTGCTACTGTAACCGCCCAAGGACCAACAGCAGCCAGAGAAGCTACTGCCAACCAAGGAATAGCCCCTGCACAGCTCAACATGTCGATCAGTCGGTGAGACCAAAAATGGGTAGACAAAGATACCCACAAGGAAAGAAAAGGAGGAATTGCCAGAAAAGCAGCTAAGTGAAACAGAGGCATGCAATATGTCAGAAAAAGAATTCAGAATAAGGGTCATAGAGTTCATAAATCGGATGGAAGAAAAAATTAACACCTTATGCAAGAGTCAAGAAGAAATGGATGAAAAAAATCCACAACTTATGTAAGAATCAAGAAGAAATGAAGAGTGATATAGCTGCAATAAAAAACACCATGGAAAGTTTCAACAGTAAATTAGGAGAAGCAGAGGACCAAATTAGTGAACTAGAAGACAGGGAAGCAAAGCACAGCCAAACTGAATTACAATTGGAGAAAATAATTAAAAGACAGGAGGAGAGCCTAAAGGAGCTATGGGACAACATGAAATGAAGCAACATATGAATAATAGGGATGCCAGAACAACAGGAAGAAGAACAAGGGTTAGAAGAACTATTTGAAGAAATAATGTCAGAAAACTTCCCTGATGTGGCAAAGAAAAAAGTCACACAAGCTCAAAGAGTCCGAAACAGGATGAACCCGAAAAGACCCACAACAAGACACATCATAATTATGATGGCAAATATTCAAGACAAAGAGAGAATCTTAAAGGTTGCAAGAGAGAGACAGAAAGTTACATACAAGGAAGCTCCTATTAGATTATCAAATTGTTTCTCAACAGAAACACATCAGGCCAGAAAAGAATGGAAGGAAATCTACAAAGTGATGCAAACCAAGGGACTGAATCCAAGAATACGCTATCCAGCAAGGTTATCATTCAAAATTGAAGGGGAAATAAGGAACTTCACAGACAAAAAAAAAAAAAAAAAAATGCTAAGGGATTTATCACTACCAAGCCAGCAATGCAAGAAATGCTAAAGGGACTGGTGTAAAAAAATAAATAAAAAGGTAAGAAAGAACACAGTCTCAAAAAATAAAAATGGCTATAAAAAAGTACCTTTCAATAATAACTTTAAACGTAAACAGACTAAATGCTCCAATCAAAAGACATCAAGTGGCTGAATGGGTAAAAAAAACCACAACCCATATATATGCTGTCTACAAGAGACCCACCTCAGAAAAAAGAACTCATACATATTGAAAGTGAAGGGATGGAAAAACATCTTTCAAATGGAAATGAAAAAAAAGCTGGGGTAGCAGTACTTATTTCTGACAAAATAGACCTCAAAGTAAAGGCCATAACAAGAGATAAGGAAGGCCACTTCATAATAATAAAGGGATCGATACAACAAGAGTATATAACCCTGATAAACATATATGCACCCAATGTAGGAGCACCCAAATACATTAAAAAAAAAACTCCTGGAAGATATCAAGGGAGAGATCGACAACAATACAATCATAGTAGGAGACTTTAATACACCACTGACATCACTAGATAAATCATCTAGACAAAAAAATCAGCAAAGAAACAGCAATTCTAAATGACTCATTAGAACAGATGGACCTAATTGACATCTTCAGAGCATTTCACCCCAAAGCCACGGAATATACATTCTTCTCAAGTGCACAAGGGACATTTTCAAAAATAGACCACATATTGGGTCAAAAACAAAGTCTCCACAAATTCAAAAAGATTGAAATCATATCAAGCATTTTCTCAGACCACAATGGCATAATATTAGAAATAAACTACAATAAAAATATTCCAAAAAATTCACACACTTGGAAGCTGAATAGCATTCTATTAACCAATGATTGAGTTATCAATGAGATCAAAGAAGGAATTAAAAACATCCTGGAGACTAATGACAATAAAAAACACAACAATGCAAATACTATGGGACACAATGAAAGTAGTCCTGAGAGAAAAATTTATAGCTCTACAGGCCTACCTCAAAAAAACAAGAAAAAATGGTAATAAATCATCTAACTCAACAACTCAAAGAATTATAAAGAGAGCAACAATAAAAGCCCACAGTGAGCAGAAGGAAGGAAGTAATAAAGAAGAGAAGAAATGAATGACACAGAGACAAAAAAAAAAAAATACAAAAGATCAATAAAACCAAGAGGTGGTTCTTTGCAAGGATAAACAAGATTGATGAACCTCTAGCCAGGCTCACCAAGAAGCAAAGACAGAGGACCCAAATAAAGAAAATCAGAAATGAAAGAGGAGAAATAACAACAGACCCCACAGAAATACAAAGAATTATTAAAAAATACTATGAACAACTCTATTCTAACAAACTACACAACCTGGAGGAAACGGACACATTCCTAGAAAAATACAACCTTCCAAAACTTACTCAGGAAGTTTCTAAAAATCTCAATAGGCTGATAACTATGGAAGAAATTGAAGCAGTCATCAAAAAGCTTCCAGCAAACAAAAGCCCAGGGCCAGATGACTTAACAGGGGAGTTTTACCAAACATTCAAGGAAGAACTAAAACCTATCCTCCTCAGACTATTCCAAAACATTCAAGAGGAAGGAACACTTCCAAGCCCCTTCTATGAAGCCAGCATCACCCTAATACCAAAACCAGATAAAGATAACACAATAAAAGAGAATTACAGGCCAATATCCCTCATGAACATATATGCCAAAATCCTCAACAAAGTTCTCGCAAATCGGATCCAGCAGTACATCAGAAAGATCATACACCATGACCAAGTAGGATTTATCCCGGGGATGCAAGGATGGTACAATATTTGCAAATCAATATACGTGATACATCACATACACAAATTGAGAGATAAAAATCACATAGTCATATCAATTGATGCAGAAAAAGCATTTGACAAAAACCCAACACCCTTTCTTGATAAAAACTCTCAGCAAGGTGGGAATAGAAGGATAATACCTCAACATAATAAAAGCCATATATGAAAAACCCACAGCCAACATCATACTCAATGGGCAAAAACTAAAACCATTTCCCCTAAGAACAGAAACAAGACAGGGATACCCACTCTCACCACTCCTATTCAACATAGTGCTGGAAGTACTAGCCATTGCAATCAGACAAGAAGGAATAAAAGGCATCCAAATTTTAAAAGAAGAAGTAAAACTGTCCTTATTCGCAGATGACATGATACTGTATATAGAAAACCCTAAAGACTCCATCAAAAAATTATTAGACTTAATAAATGAATTCCACAGTGTAGCAGGATACAAAATTAATGCCAAGAAATCTATGGCATTTCTATACACCAATAATGAACTTACAGAAAGAGAGACTAAAAAAGCAGTCCCATTTACCATCACACACAAAAAGTTAAGATACCTAGGAATAAACTTAACTAAGGAGGTAAAAGACCTATATGCGGAAAATTACAGGACACTGAAAAAAGAGATAGAGGAAGACATAAACAGATGGAAGAACATACCATGTTCATGGATTGGTAGAATCAACATCCTCATAATATCCATACTACCCAAAGCAATCTATAAATTAAATTCACTTCCCATTAAAATACCAACAGCATATTTCACAGACCTAGAAAGAACTTTCCAAAAATTCAACTGGAATAAGAAAGACCCCGAATAGCTACAGTAATCCTGAGAAGGAAGAACAAAGTAGTTGGGATCTCAATACCAGACATCAAGCTATATTACAAAGCCACTGTTCTCAAAACTGCCTGGTAGGGGCACAAGAACAGACATATAAATCAATGGAATAGAATAGAGAACCCAGAAATCCATCCAAATCACTATGCTCAATTAATATTTGACAAAGGAGGCATGAACATACAATGGAGTCAAGACAATCTCTTCAATAAATGGTGTTTGGATAATTGGACAGATACATGCAAAAAAATGAAACTAGACCACCAACTTTCACCATACACAAAAATAAACTCAAAATGGATCAAGGACTTAAACATAAGACGGGAAACCATAAAAATACTAGAGGAATCTATAGGCAGAAAAATCTGTGACATATGCCAAAGCAGTTTCTACACTGATACTGCTCCTAGGGCAATGGAAACTGAAGAGAAAATAAACAAATGGCACTACATCAAAATAAAAAGCTTTTGTACAGCAAAGGAAACCATCAATTATACAACAAGAAAGCCCATTGCATGGGAGAACATATTTGCCAATGATATCAACAATAAGGGTTTAATCTCCAACATTTACAGGGAACTCGTGTAGCTTAACAAAAAGAAGATAAACAACCCAATCAAAAAATGGGCAACTGATCTAAATAGACACTTTTCGAAAGAAGACAGAAGGAAGGCCAAGAGACATATGTAAACTTGCTCAAAGTCACTAATCATCAGAGAGATGCAAATCAAAAGGACAATGCGATACCATCTCACACCTGTCAGAATGGCTGTTATCAACAAGTCAACAAATGACAAGTGCTGGCGAGGATGCGGAGAAAAAGGAACCCTCGTGCACTGCTGGTGGGAATGCAGACTGGTGCAGCCACTGTGGAGAACAGTATGGAGTTTCCTCAAAAAACTAAAAATGGAACTCCCATTTGACCCAGTGATCCCACTTGTAGGAATATATCCCAAGAAACTAGAAACATCAATCAGAAAGGATATATATACACACCTATGTTCATAGCAGCACAATTCAGCATAGCTAAGATTTGGAAACAGCCTAAGTGCCCATCAGCAGATGAGTGGATTAAAAATCTGTGATACATCTACACAATGGAATACTACACTGCGGTAAAAAAGATGGAGCTCTTACCATTTGCAACAACATAGATGGAGATGGAGAACATTATTCTTAGTGAAATAAGCCAGGCAGAGAAAGATAAATATCACATTATCTCACTCATTTGTGGAATATAATGAACAACATAAACTGATGGGGGAAAAAATAGAGACAGAGAAACATCAATCAGAACATCATACCTCATGGAAGAAATTGTGAGGTAACCAGAAACCCAAGAATGCTTGAGAATGTCTTTCTAGCAATCATCAGTTGTACGGTAATATTACCTGGGGCAAATGGGGAAGTATTTTGGACTTATGCTCCTGACCCTTCATGGATAAGACCCCTTACGTGTGCTGATTCCCCACCTAATGTAGTCACCAATAATACCAAACACCCTGGTCATCCAGGAGGACCATGGGTGGGGCAAGGAAGTATAATTACACAGGGGTCTCCACCCAGCTTCCTTTTTTCTGACACAAAATCAAAACACTGCCCCTTGGTGTGTAAAATTAAAGAGAGGTTTCTGGCTTGTGTGGACACCAAAGAAAGAGTGTCACTACTATCACTACTTGCCCCTGGGAGAGGTGCAGAAAATGTAACTAAGACCTTGTCTATACAAAAAGAAATGGACTGCCAGTTTGAAATGGAATTGCCATGGCCTAGAGCAAAGAATATCCTTACATGATATTATTCTACAATGTCATTATAATTTTTCCCAGATTTGTGTCCCCCCATTACCCTTGAGGATCAATAAAAAATCATCTTTTTAGTGCTTGGAGACAAAGGTAACACATCTTTTGATATATTAGAATTACAACAGCATAATGTACAATTATCCCAAACAAACTTACAAACCAATTCTTTGAATGTCTGGCAGCAATTTAAAAATGACATGAAAAGATTTAATCCCTTCCACTGTGTAGAGGGCCCCCTGGCAAGGCACCTGAGCATTCTCTATTGGTCCCTCTTGCCCTTTTGGCCAAGAGGGACCCTCCTCTCACAATCCAATTGCCCACAGCTGTTGCCTGAGCTTTATGTTCATGTCGAGGTTGAAGCCTTGTGATGACTGGTACCATGGATCTGTCTCTCGCCCAGTGTCTCTTTTTTGGAGAAGAAATCCGGGTTCCCCAAGATATGTGATCAGTGCTGGGGCCCCGCCAGCAGGTGAGGGGATCCCAAGGCAGGTACTGGGTGTGGAGGCCATGGGGTCATAGGCTACCAAGGAGACAGAACTGAACCTCACATCACCCTGCTTGGCCCCGGAGGATGGCTGGTTAGCCAGAGACGGGTAAGATTCCTCAGGGAAGGAACAACCTAAGACAGGCACAGTCGCAGAGGGGCCATCAGGAGAGAACTTTGGGGTCAACAGAGGTGGGGCACAGACCCTCACCCCCCCAACTTTGCAGGGGCCTGAACCCTCACACCTTCTGAGGGAAGTCTCCTGCCCCCATGGCTGCTTAACTTCCCATGCCCAGCTCAAATTGGGACCTGGGTAAGAGACAGAGACTTGGCCCACAGCAGCTGCCCTCTCACTGAAACAAGACTTATTTGAGTTGTTTTGTAACCATGGTGTGGGGAAGTGGGTTTTTGATATCTAAATCCAGCCTACCAGCAGGAATGCTCAGGGCCTACTCAAGAAGGCAAATAATCCTTTCCACTAATATTTACAGGGTAAAATAAGATTGTTGATAGAGTATTAAATTTGACAGTAAAATAGTAGTCAAGTTTTCAGGCTAATTTAAATTGGTTAATTGAAATAAGCGAATATTCTAGAAAAATTAATTGTACTGGACAAAAAGCAGTTCCTAAAGTGTTAACTAAAATTTTTATTGGTAGTTCATCTCATGATAAAATTTCATAACATGTAATGAACCTAAAGCAGTCATATTGTAGAGCAAAAAATTAAAATTTAAAAGCTATCAAGACTACAAAATTATAAAATTTTCAAAAGCCTCCTAATATTTAAATCAATAAAAGGGGGATAGTAGAAGAATATCATGTAAGGAAAAATGTCCTGTAAGTAAATTACATCTAGAAAATTTGTACTTTAGAAAATTAATTGTAATGCTAACAGAAAGACAACCATGAAAAATACACATGGTGTCAAAACAAGCCAGAGGAAAATCATTTGGGCAAAAAATGAAAAAGGATCCCAAGTCAAATTTATAGAAAATATTCCTTTATTAACTTTTGGTCGAGAATATGTTTGCATATTTTCAGAAAACAACTCTGAGACCATGTGGATTCCGGCAACAGAGAGGAATTGACAGGTCTGCTCCAGCCATGAAGACAGAAGAGAAGCAGTCCAGAGATGGAAGACGCTGATGTCACCTTGCCATACTAGCAGTCAGCAGCTGTGCGTCCCTGCAGGTTGCCCAGGACCAAACCAGAAAGGGTCGGACCTGCATTACCACCGTTTGTCCATTATCCAGAACTGTAATATTATTGTAGACATGTACACATAAGGAACTGTTTGACATTGAAATTGGGTCTCAAAAGAACTGTTGGCCCAGAAAGAAACTCACTACAGACTGATTCATTTGCCTCTCAGCATAACCATTATGCTTGTCTCATTTTCGGTTCTTATAAGGGTATTTCTAGTAGCACATGATCTCACTCATCAAGGGGAAATGATGAACAACATAGACTGATGAACAAGAACAGACCCAGAGACAATTAGGCATGGATCAGACTGTTGGACCTCAGAGGGAGGGTAGGGGAAGGTGGGTTAAAGGGGAGAGATCAACCAAAGGACTTGTGTGTATCCATATGAGCCTAACCAGTGGTCAAGGACAACAGGGGGGTGGGGGCATGCATGGGGAGAGGATTGGGATGGGAATGGGAGGATGAGGACAAATATGTGATAGCTTAATCAATAAAGAAATTTAAAAAAAAGAATAGAGTTTTATATAGGTGAGGAGGGCACAGAATCATTGGGGATGTCTGCTTTTGGCCAAGTTAGAGTCACAAGAACCAGTTTTTCCTCATGCTTGAAACAAACCAACAAAACAGACAGAACAGTTGAAACAGTGGTTGTCAAGACACTAGATTTCAGGCCACAAAGGGCAATGATCCCTGCATATAGGAAACCAATGAGGTGAGCCCTATGACTGCCTCACTTGCTGCCTTGAGAGTTTCCAGGCTGAGGCATAGAGAGTGGGAGCTGCACAGGGGGCCCACAGAGGTCAAGGCAACTATGGTTTGCAGGGAAGAGTACCTGCAATGAGAGAGGGCCCTAAGAGAAACCTGCAGACCCACGGGACCTTCGTGAGCACCCAGAAGTACCCAGTGCATGCACTGAGGACACTCTCTGAGGTCGTGGAAGAAGCAGTTGAAAGGATTAGAGTCAATTGGCATCACACAAGACTAGGAATAGTACCTGTTCTCACTGTCAGACTAAACAGCCTCCCAGCTCAGGCCAGTTGGCAGAGCCCTCAGGAGGGCCCTGCCTCAGTGCTAAGGCCTGATTACCTCTGACTGAGCCTGCTCCACCCACATACAAGACCAGGAAACAAGACCCCAGAGAACCAAACAGTTTCCAAGTGACTTGACTGCATTTCTGAAAAATATTCATAGGAATACAAAAATATCCAACACCCAAACAAAATTCACAAGCTCTGGCTCTGATTGAAGGTCACCAGGCATGCAAAGAAGCAGGGAAACATACTAACAGTGAAGAAAAACATCAACCAAACAAAATCAACCCAGAACTGACACAGATGCTAGAATCAGCAGAGAAGGACATTAAATAGTTTCTGTGACTGGACGCCATAAATGAAGATGTAGATACAGTAAAAAAGACCTCATAGAGATGAAAAATATGAGGTTTGAGATGAAGAATATAATGGACAGAGGTAACATCGGATTAGACATTGCAGGAGGAAATATTAAAAACTTCCATCATCAAAATAACAAGAGAGCCCACTACATGGGAGAACATATTTGGCAACGATACATCTGATAAGGGGTTAATATCTAAAATATATAGGGAATTCATACAACTTAACAAAAGGAAAGCAAATAATCCTATTTAAAAATAGGCAAAAGACCTAAATAGATACTTCTCCAAAAGGGACATAGAGAAAGTCCAGGGACATATGAAAAAAGTAGAGGCCTGGTGCACAAAATTTGTGCACGGTGTGTGTGTGTGTGTGTGTCCCTCAGCCCAGCCTGCACCTTCTCTAATCTGGGACATCCCTCTCACAATCCAGGATTGCTGGCTCCCAACCGCTCGCCTGCTTGCCTGCCTGCCTGATTGCCCCTAACTGCTTCTGCCTGCCAGCCTGATCACTCCCTAACCACTCCCCTGCCAGCCTGATCAACACCTAACTGCTCCCTGCTGGCCCGATTGCCCCTAACTGCTCTCCCCTGCT
This sequence comes from Ia io, assembly GCA_025583905.1. Taxonomy (NCBI): domain Eukaryota; kingdom Metazoa; phylum Chordata; class Mammalia; order Chiroptera; family Vespertilionidae; genus Ia; species Ia io. The sequence continues at coordinate 104,340,028 of JAJQQW010000004.1, read as the reverse complement.
GGCCTGGTCACCCCTAATTTCCCTCCCTTGCCAGCCTGGTAGCCCCTAACTGCCCTCCCCTGCCAGCCCGATTGCCCCTAACTGCCCTTCCCTGCTGGCCTGGTAACCCCTAACTGCCCTTCCCTGCCGGCCTGGTAACCCCTAACTGCCCTCTCCTGCTGGCCTGGTAGCCCCTAACTGTCCTCCCCTGCCGGCCTGGTCTCTCCCAACTGCCCTCCCCTGAAGGCCTGGTCACCCCCACTGCCCTCCCATGCAGGCCTGGTTGCCCCCAACTGCCCTCCCCTGCAGACCTGGTTGCCCCCAACTGCCCTCCCCTGCTGGCCTGATCACCCACAACTGCCCTCCCTCACCTGCTGGCCATCATGTGGCAGCCATCTTGTGTCCACAGGGGGGCGACCATCTTGTGTGCTGGAGTGATGGTCATTTTGCATATTATCTCTTTATTATATAGGATGCTCAAAGTATCTAATCATTCAAGAGATGCAAATCAAAATGACAATGAGATATCACTTCATACCTGTCAGAATGGCTATCAACAACAAATCAACAAATGACAAGTGCTGGCGAGGATGCAGAGAAAAGGGAACTCTAGTACACTGCTGGTGGGAATGCAGACTGATGCAGCTATTGTGGAAAACAGTATGGAGTTTCCTCAAAAAATTAAAAATGGAACTGCCATTTGACCCAGTGATCCCACTTCTAGGAATATATCCTAGGAAACCTGAAACATTGATCAGAAATAATATATGTATCCCTATGTTCATAGCAGTATAATTTACAATAGCTAAGACTTGGAAACAGCCCAAGTGCCCATCAGCAGATGAGTGGATAAAAAACTATGATACATTTACACAATGGAATACTATCCTACCTAATAAAAGAGTAATATGCAAATTAACCAGCACTCCACTACACCCACAAGCCACACCCACCAGCCACGCCCACCAGCCAATCAGAGCAAGTATGCAAATAAACCCAACCAAGATGGCTACAGCCACAGAGAGCAGGAGGGAGGCTTGGGTTTCCCAGGCAATCGAGGAAGCCAAGCTTTCCTCCTGCCCTTGCTGGCCTAAGCCTCCACTCAAGGCTACAAAGTTTTAATTATAGAAGGTAAACACATCCAAACAGAAATGGCGACAGCCACTGAGCTGGAAAGAGCGGGAGGCTAAGGTTGTCCCTGGCAATGGAAGAAGCAAAGCTTTCCGCACACCCTGGCCGGCCCAGGCCTCCGCTTAAGGCTACAAAGTTTCAATTATAGAAGGATAATAAACTCCAACACAAATGGCTGCCAGCCAGGGAGCGAGCAGGTGGCTTGGCTCCACTCCAGGCTACAAAGTTTCAATTGTAGAAGGTAAATAAATTCCAGATACCAGGGCCTCCTCTTGGGTCGCCAGGGGGGCGTGGCCAGCCTGCAAACCACCATAGGCCCCTCACCCAGGCCGCCCCATGCCCCAAGGGAACCCCCACCCTGATCCGGGACACACTTCAGGGCAAACCAGCTGGCCCCCACCAGTGCACCAGGCCTCTATCCTATCTAATGAAAGAGTAATATGCAGATTGACCAGCACTCCAACACACAATATGGCTACCCCCATGTGGTCAAAGATCCTGACCCCATGTGGACACAAGATGGCCACCACAAGATGGCCAGCAGGAGAGGGCAGTTGGGAGGCACCAGGCCTGCAAGGGAGGGCAGTTGGAGGCGATCAACCCTGCAGGGGAGGGCAGTTAGGGGTGACCAGGCTGGCAGAGGAGGGAAGTTGAGGGCAAACAGGCTGGCAGGGGAGCAGTTAGGCATCAATTAGGCTGGCAGCGGAGTGGTTAGGGGATGATCAGGCTGGCAGGCAGAAGTGGTTAGGGGCAATCAGGAAGCCAGGCAGGCGAGCAGTTGAGAGCCAGCAGTCCTGGATTGCGAGAGGGATGTCCTACTGCCCATTTAGGCCCGATCCCACGGTGGTATCGGGCCTAAACGGGCAGTCGGACATCCCTTGAGGGGTCCCAGATTGGAAAGGGTGCAGGCTGGGCTGAGGGACACCCCCCCTCTGTGCATGAATTTTGTGCACCAGGCCTCTAGTGCTACTATAAAAACGAAAGAACTTTTACCATTTGCAACAGCATGGATGGACCTGGAGAGCATTATGCTAAGCAAAATAAGCTTAGAGAAAGATAAGTATCACATGATCTCACTCATTTGTGGAATCTAATGAACCAAATAAATTGATGATCAAAAGTAGACCCAGAGTCATAGAAGCATGAACAGACTGTTGAGCCTCAGAGGGAAGGCAGGGGAGGCTGGGTGGGAAGAGATCAGCCAATGAACTTGTATGCTATATGCATAACCTGTGGACACAGACAACGGTTTGGTGAGAGCCTGGGGTCGGGGTGGGGTGTGTGTACAGGAGCAGGCTGGAAGAGGTTAATGAGGGGGGTGGAGAAGGAGGACCTATGTAATACTTTCAATAATAAAGATTAATAAAAAAACTTGGAGATCCAACATGAAACACACAGAGAAAAATAATTTTAAAAAAATGAAAAGTGCATTTGTGAGCTGAGACAACTTCAAGACAAATACAAATAATTGGAAATGAAAGGACAAGTGGGAGGAGGGCAGAAAAAACACTTGAAGAAATAACGGTTGAAGACTTTTACAAATGTCATGAAAAATTATAAACCCACAAACCCAGGAACTCAACAAACCTCATGCACAAGAAACATGAAGAAAATCACACAAAGGTACGTTTTATCAAATTTTATCAAAGCCAGTGATAAAGAAAACATCTTAAAAGAAGCCAGAGGGAAGGGAAGTATGTTACTTTTTCAGAGACACAAACGTTGAAAGAATTCATCACCAGCAAACAAACACAACAGGAAATGTTAAAGGGCACCCTGCAGGAAGAAGAAGGGTGACTCCCCCAAACCTGGGTTTACACAAAGGCGTGGAAACGCTGGAATGGGAATCCCATGGGGAATGTAAAGGACAACTTTTCATATTATTCAAATGTATTTAAAAAATAATTTACTGTTTAAACAAAACCCTGATCCATCTGCTGTGGGTTATATTCGATGAAGAGAATGTGGCACAGTGCGCTTTTGTCACCTGCCCAACGATGACAAAGGCATTTGGCTCCAGGTCTGAGAGCTCTGCTTAAAGTTTAAGTTTGGTTGTATTTTTGTTGGAGATAGAAATATTATAGTTACAGATATGTGAATATATATAGTAAATATATAGCTATATGAATCTATGCCTATGTAATGAATATATTTACATAGAATTTGCCTTTAAGGTTATTCAGTTTGATTTACCAGGTGGTGAACTTATACACTTTGTGTTCTTTTTGCTTATCTGTATTTTGTAATTTTACTTTATTTTAATTTGGTGCAAAAACTTACAATTACTTTGAGGAGAATAAAGCCCCTGGTCACACTGGGGTGTGGGAGCTGTTTCAGGGTCTGTTTCCTTCCTCATCCTTTTACTGAAGTTGGTCTCCCTGGCAGCATGACTCCCACTCGGAAATGTGCTGGCCTGGGTGGCCAGAGACAGGGCTCTGAGGCACCAACAGGACCCTCCAGTGCAAGCTCTCCAGTTGCTTCTTGGATGTTGCCATCTAAGTAATGGTATAGAAAATAGCATCCAAACTAAAAAGATAAAGCAACTCTATTATCCGGCTCCCCACTGTGCCAGGCAGAGCACATGGTTCCTATCTTTGGCTGCACATGGCATTACCCACCAAACTTTGGAAGGTGATGCCCTACCCCCTGCCCCACAAGTACGATTAAATGAGGTTGGGGGACAGACTGGGGGTAGGATCTGCCTCCTGTTCTCTCCAGCAGCTGAGGCTGGGGGCCACTGCCACAGCACCAGGTGATATCAATTAACTGCCCCTTCCCCCAGAACCATGGTCAACAAACTGCCGCTCGCGAGCCACATGCGGCTCTTTGGCCCCTTGAGTGTGGCTCTCCCACAAAATACCACGGCCTGGGCGAATCTATTTTGAATAAGTGGCGTTAGAAGAAGTAAGTTTAAAAAATTTGGCTCTCAAAAGAAATTTCAATCGTTGTACTGTTGATATTTGGCTCTGTTGACTAATGAGTTTGCTGACTACTGCCCCAGAACTTTGCAAGGTAATAATATTTATCCCCAGGTTGCAAAAGACAAAATAAGGAACAGACTTCTGATTTGTCCCAGACCATGCAGCCAGGCAAGGGCAGACCCAGGTGTGAAGACCAGCACATGTCCCACCAGACATTTCACTCCCCAAGTGGCCAAGTCTAGACTCATCATTTTCTTCTGTATTCCACATTCTTAATCTCAGAAAATAGTCCTTCTCAAGATCCCCAGTCACTTAAGGTGGAACCCCCAAAGTCACCCTTGGTTCCCCTTCTCCCAGCCCCCAAATCCAGTCACTGGGTGCTGCAGCTTCTCCTTTTTAAATCTCTCTTCTCTAGCCACTATTAGTGCTTACTCAGGTCTCATCTCTCTCCAGGGCTATGGCCCTGGACTCCTTCCTAGCTAGCTCTCCAAGCCTCAGGCATCTCTCGGAGCATCCCTAACTACTGTGCTGCTCTCTTTCATACTGGATGCCTCCTCCACCAGACTGGGAGCAATTCAAGGACAGGGACCATGTCTGATCCGGCACCAAGGCCTCAGTTCCCCCCATAAGGCAGGGCTCCCTGTGGGCCCTAAGTGGATTTATGAAAGAATGAATGAATGAATAAGTGATTAATTTATTAAAGACTATGACTTTCCTTTCTTCCCTACTGGGCTCTAGTCTTCAGAGTTAGGGATTATTTCTTTTTGCTCTGAGCGCCGAGCTTTCAGCAACCGCCTGACCTAAGTCCTAATAAATGTTTGTTGATTGAATAAGGAAAAGGACCTTTGCTGCTCCCTTCATCTGGAATACTCTTCTCTCCAGACACTCCTGAAGGAGACCAAAGTTTTCCTACTGACTGTAATCTTGTTGTTAAGAAACAGGACTCAGAAAGAACCTTTGAACCCTCACCTTTCCTGCCTAAGATGGAAAGACCTGCTCCAGGAAGGAAATCTTAGGATGTTCTCCTGAGCCTAATTTAAATTGAGTGTGGTGGATGGTGGGCGGCGGGGAGGGCGGGTGGCAAGCAGAAGCCTGCTTACTCTATCACCCTCTGTGTCCCATTGTTCCTGAGTTACCTGTCATGTGTTCTGCTTTCCCATTACCTGTAAATTGCTTATTCTCACGTTTGAAATCTAAGTTCCCATCCCCCCACCTCTTCTCTTTTGTTCAAAATGTCATATATACCTAATTTTGCCTCACTGTTTTGGAATTTTCATGTTTATGTGAATTCCTCATGCATTAAACTTTTATTTTCTCCTGTTAATCTGTCTCTGTTAATTTGATTATTAGCCCAGCAAAAAGAACGTAGAAGGTGGAAGGAAAGAAATTTATTCTAGTTCCCACATCCCCATGGCTTATTTCTTCACCTTCAAGTCTTTGCTCAAATGTTACCTTTGCAATGAGGCCAGAAAATCCTACTTAAAACTGAAAATGCCACTTTTCTTCCAAGACTCCAATCTCCCTTTCTTTGCGTGGTTGTTTCTACCTCCTCACTTATGATATCATTCCCTTAATTATTATGTTGACTATTTATTGCCTGTGTTCCCACCATCATCATAAAAAATTTTTTTCAGCCTGGTCAGTGTTGCTCAGTGGTTGAGCATTGACCTATGAACCAGGAGGTCAAGGTTTGATTCTCGGTCAGGGCACATGCCCAGATTAGGGCTGGATCTCCAGTGGAGGGTGTACAGGAGGCAGCCGATCAATGATTCTTTCTCCTTATCATTGATGTTTCTTTTCTTTTTAAAAGATTTTTATTTTAAAAAAAAGGATTTTAAATATAATAATATTACATGCAATAAACAATATTATTTTAAGAAAAAATGATTTTAAGTATAATAATATTACCAAAACTGTACTAACATAGTATGATATCACAAAAGTTGCAAATGGTAAGAATGCCTTCTTTTTTATAGCAGCGTAGTATTCCATTGTGTAGATGTACCATAGTTTTTTAATCCACTCATCTGCCGATGGACACTTAGGCTGTTTCCAAATCTTAGCTATGGTAAATTGTGCTGCTATGAACATAGGGGTACATATATCCTTTCTGATTGGTGTTTCTGATTTCTTGGGATATATTCCTAGAAGTGGGATCATTGGGTCGAATGGGAGTTTCATTTTTAACTTTTTGAGGAAACTACATACTGTCTTGCACAGTGGATGCACCAGTCTGCATTCCCACCAGCAGTGCAAGAGGGTTCCTCGCCAGCACTAGTTGTTTGTTGATTTGTTGATGATAGCCATTCTGACAGGTGTGAGATACCACACTCTCATTTTGATTTGCATCTCTTGGATGACTAGTGACTTTGAGCATGTTTTCATATATCTCTTGGCCTTCTGTATGTCCTCTTTTGAAAAGTGTCTATTTAGGTCCTTTGTCCATTTTTTAAATTGGATTGTTTATCTTCATTTTGTTAAGTTGTATGAGTTCCCTATAAATTTTGGAGATTAAACCTTTATCAGAGACAACATTGGCAAATATGTTCTCACATACAGTGGGCTTTCTTGTTTTGTTGATGGTTTATTTTGTTGTACAGAAGCTTTTTATTTTGATGTAGTTCCATTTGTTTATTTTTTCTTTAGTTTCCATTGCCCTAGGAGCTGTATTGGTAAAGATATTGCTACGACACAAGTCTGATATTTCGCTGCCTATGGATTCTTCTAAGATTTTTATGGTTTCCCCATCTTACATTTAAGTCCTTTACCCATTTTGAATTTATTTTTGTACTAGAGGCCCGGTGCATGAAATTCATGCATGGGGGTGGGGGGTGTCCCTCAGCCCAGCCTGCACCCTCTCCAATCTGGGACCCCTCGAGGGATCGGGACTAAATGGGCAGTCGAACATTCCTCTCACAATCCAGGACTGCTGGATTCCCAACTGCTTGCCCGCCTGCCTTCCTGATTACCCCTAACTGCTTCTGCCTGCCAGCCTGATCACCCCCTAACCACTCCCATACCAGCCTGATTGATGTCTAACTGCTCCCCTGCCAGCCTGTTTGCCCCCAACTTCCCTCCTCTGCCGGCCTGGTCACCCCTAACTACCCTCCCATGCAGGGTTGATCAACCTCCAACTGCCCTCCCTTGCAGGCCTGGTCCCTCTCAACTGCCCTCCCTTGCAGGCCTGGTGCCTCCCAACTGCCCTCTCCTGCTGGCCATCTTGTGGTGGCCATCTTGTGTCCACATGGGGTCAGGATCTTTGACCACATGGGGGCAGCTATGTTGTGTGTTGGAGTGCTGGTCAATCTGCATATTACTCTTTTATTAGATAGGATAGAGGCCTGGTGCACCAGTGGGGGCCAGCTGGTTTGCCCTGAAGGGTGTCCCGGATCAGGTTGGGGGTTCCCTTGGGGAGTGAGGTGGCCTGAGTGAGGGGCCTGTGGTGGTTTGCAGGCAGGCCACACTCCCTGGCGACCCAAGCAGACGCCCTGGTATCTGGAATTTATTTACCTTCTACAATTGAAACTTTGTAGCCTGGAGCGGAGCCAAGCCTCCTGCTCGCTCCATGGCCGGCAGCCATTTCTGTTTGGATTTGTTTATCTTCTATAATTGAAACTTTGTAGCCTTGAGTGGAGGCTTAGGCCCACCAGGGAAGGCGGAAAGCTTGGCTTCTTCTATCGCCTTGGAAACCCAAGCCTCCCTCCTACTTTCTCCGTGGCTGTAGCCATCTTGGTTGGGTTAATTTGCATACTTGCTCTGATTGGATGGTGGGCGTGGCTTGTGGGCATGGCTTGTGGGTGTAGTGGAGTTAGGGTCAATTTGCATATTACTCTTTTATTAGGTAGGATATGGTATAAGTTGGTGATCTAGTTTTGTTTGTTTTTTTTGCATGTATCTGTCCAATTTTCCCAACACCATTTATTGAAAAGGCTATCTTGACTCAATTGTATGCTCTTGCCTTCTTTGTCAAATATTAATTGAGCATAATAGTGTGGGTCGATTTCTGAGTTCTCTGTTCTGTTCCATTGGTCTATATGTCTGTTCTTATGCCAGTACCAGGCAGTATTGAGAATAGTGGCTTTGTAATATAATTTGATATCTGGTATTGCGATCCCTCCAACTTTGTTCTTCTTTCTCAGGATTGCTGCAGCTATTTGGGGAATTTTTTTTATTCCAGATGAATTTTTGGAGAGTTTGTTCTAGGTCTGTAAAATATGCCATTGGTATCTTAATTGGAATTGCATTGAATCTATAGATTGCTTTGGTAGTATGGACATTTTAATGATGTTGATTCTACCAATACATGAACATGGTATATTTTTCCATTTGTTTATGTCTTCCTCTATCTCTTTTTTCAGTGTCCTGAAGTTTTCCGAGTACAGGTCTTTTACCTCCTTAGTTAAGTTTATTCCTAGGTATCTTAATTTATTTGGTGCAATGGTAAATGGGATTGTTTGTTTAGTTCATTATTGTGAGTTCATTATTGGTGTATAAAAAGCCATAGATTTCTGGGTATTAATTTTGTATCCTGCTACATTGCCAAATTCATTTATTAAATATAGTAGTTTTTTTATGGATCTTTGAGGTTTTCTATGTACAATATCATGTCATCTGTGAATAATGACAGTTTTACTTCTTCTTTTCCAATTTGGATGCCTCTTGTTTCTTCTTGTCTGATCGTTATGGCTAGCACTTCCAATACTACATTGAACAGGAATGGTGAAAGTGGGCATCCCTGTCTTGTTCCTGTTCTTAGGGGAAATGGTTTTACTTTTTGCCCATTGAGTATGATGCTGGCTGTAGGTTTGTCATATATGGCCTTTATCATGTTGAGATATGCTCCCTCTATTCCAACTTTGCTGAGAATTTTTATCACAAATGGGTGTTGGATTTTGTTGAATGCTTTTTCTGCGTCTATTGATATGATCATGTGATTTTTATATTTTAGTTTGTTTATGTGATGTATCATGTTTATTGATTTGCGAATATTGTACCAGCCTTGCATCCCTGGAATAAATCCCACTTGGTCATGGTGTATGATCTTTTTAATATATTGTTGGATGTGATTTACTAATATTTTGTTGAAGATTTTAGCATCTATGTTCATCAGGGATATTGGCCTGTAATTCTCTTTCTTTATAGTGTCTTTATCTGGTTTTAGAATTAGGATAATGCTGGCCTTATAAAAAGTGTTTGGAAGTGTTCCTTCCTCTTGGATTTTCTGAAATAGTTTGAGGAGTATAGGTGTTAGTTCTTTGAATGTTTGGAAAAACTCCCCTCTGAAGCCTTCCAAACCTGGGCTTTTGTTTGGTGGGAGTTTTTTGATTACTGCTTCTATTTCATCAATTGTTATTGGACTATTCTGGTTTTTTGACTCTTTCTGATTCAGTTTTGGGAGATGGTATTTTTCTAGGAAGTTGTCTATTTCGTCCACATTGTCCAGCTTGTTGGCATACAGTTGTTCATAGTATTTTCTTACAATCCTTTATATTTCTGTGAGTCCATGTTTACTTCTCCATTTTTGTTCCTGATTTTATTTATTTGGGTCCTCTCTCTTTGTTTCTTGATGAGTCTGGCTAATGGTTTATCCATTTTGTTTATCATTGTAAAGAACCAGCTTTTGGTTTCATTGATTTGGTGGCGGGGGGGGGGGGGGCTTTTTTAAATTGGGAAAACAAATATACAACTTGAATGGATTTGAGGCAAATTGTGCTTACACAGATTTTCTTTAAGTGGCTAACCAAGTTTAAAAAGCAAGTAACAATAAAAGAAAATATTTCTGGTACAGGACCAGCAGAACAAAAAAAATAGTGTACGAGTACCTGGACAGTACACCCATTTTTCAATAGTGCAACTTTTAAATACATATTGTTGACTATCCATAGTCCATGCAGAGTTACAACTCCACACTTCAACAACAACATGATGACAGTTCCTAAAGAAAACTACTTAAAAGAAAAAAGGTATAAACAGATATTCCCTCATTTGATCAACATCTAAGTTAATATGTGCAAAAGGGCTTAGATATATCCAGAGTAAGCCACATGCAACATGTTACTTGATCAATTTTCTAAAATAAGATTTCAGGACAATAACAGTAAGATTAGGGAAGAAAACATGGAGGAATGAAGTCCTAATTACTTTACATGTATATATTTTTTAACAGTAGGGGGGACCTTTTACAGATAAGTTACAAACGAAGAAAAGGCAAGTAAACAATTTTGTACAAGAAATTTAACACATTCTGTACAATATCTTCACTTTGCTGTCATCATTTGTATAAACTCTTCATAGTTTACTTGGCCATCACCATCAATATCTGCTTCCCTGATCATTTCATCAACCTCTTCATCTGTTAACTTCTCTCCAAGGTTTGTCATCACATGGCGAAGCTCTGCTGCACTAATATAGCCATTGCCATCCTTATCAAACACACAGAATGCTTCTCAAATTTCTTCTTCACTGTCTATGCCTTTCATTTTTCTTGCCATCATTGTCAGAAATTGTGGGAAGTCGATTGTGCCATTACTATCAGCATCCACTTCATTTATCATGTTCTGTAACTCTGCCTCTGTGGGATTCTACTGAAGAGACCTCATTACAGCTTCCAATTCCTTTGCTGTTATAGTTCCATCAACATCCTTGTCAAATAGTGAAAAAGCTTCTTGAATTCTGCAATCTGCTCTTCAGTTAGTTGGTCAGCCATGCTGTAAGTGCTACCGGTTTTCAAGAAGCAACTACACAACCAGTCAACTAGTTTGCTCCACTTGGACTAATTCCTTCATTGATTTTTTGTATTGTTTTTTTAGTCTATGTTATTTATCTCTGCTATAATCATTATTTCCTTCCTTCCACTTACTCTGGGCTTTTCTTGTTGTTCTCTTTTTAGTTGTTTAAGTTGTAGGGTAAAATAGTTTATTGCTGATTTTTCTTGTCTTTTTGAGGTAGGCCTGTAGTGGGTAGGCCTCTCAGGATTGCTTTTGCTATGTCCCAGAGATTTTAGGTTGTTGTGAGTTCATTTTCATTTGTTTCCAGGAAGTTTTTTATTTCTTTCTTGATCTCCTTGGTAACCCATTCATTGCTTAATAACATGCTATTTAGTCTCCATGTGTTTGAATGTTTGTGAGTGTTTTTACTGTAGTTGATTTCTAATTTCTTTCCACTGTTATCTGAGAAGATGCTTGACTTGATTTCAATCTTCTTGAACTTGTCGAAACTTGTTTTGTGTCCTAACATGTGGTCTATCTTTGTGAATAATCCATGTGCACTTGAGAAGAATGTATATTCTGCTGAATTGGGGTAAAATGTTCTAAAAATGTCAATTAAATTCATCTGATCCAGTGTGCCCTTTTGAGTCAATGTTTCTTTGTTAATTTTTTGTCTGGAAGATCTATTCAGTGAAGTCAGTGGGGTGTTAAAGTCTCTTACTATGACTGTATTGTTGTTGATGTCTCCATTAAAGTCCTCTAGAAGATTTTTTTAATATATTTAGGTGCCCCTATATTGGGTGCATATGTTTACCAGGGTTATATACTCTTGTTGGATCAACCCATTTAGTATTATGCAGTGACCTTTCTTGTCTCTTGTGATGGCCTTCATATTGAAGTCTATTTTGTATGATGTGAGTATTGCTACTCCAGATTTGTTTTCTTTTCCATTTTCATGGACAATTTTTTCCCCCATCCCTTCACTCTCATCCTGTGTGTGTCTTTTGTTCTAAGGTGGGTCTCTTGAGATAGCATATAGTGAGGTCATGTTTTTGTATCCATTCAGCTACCTTATATGTTTTGATTGGGTTATTTAATCCATTTATATTTAAGGTTATTATTGATAGGTATTTCTTTATTGCCATTTTAATTCTGTATGACTAGGTTTCTCTTTCTGTTTCTTCTTCTCATTACAGCAGTCCCTTTAGCATTTCTTGCAATGCTAGCTTGGTGGTGATGTACTCCTTTATCCTTTTTTTTTTTTTTTTTTTGTCTGGGAACTTTTTATTCGACTGTCTATTTTTATGACAGCTTTGCTGGATATAGTAATCTTGGTCTCAGATCCTTGCTTTCCATTATCTTGAGTACTTCATGCCATTCCCTTCTGGCCTGTAGAGTTTCTGATGAAAAATCAGGTGTCAGCCTTATGGGAACTCCTTTGTAGGTAACAGTTTTATTTTCTCTTGTTGCCTTTAAGATTTTCTCTTTGTCTTTAATTTTTGGCATTTTACTTATGATGTGTTTGGGCATGGATCTGTTTGGGTTCTTCTTGTTTGAGGTTCTCTGTGCCTCCTGAACTTGTGTGACTTTTTCCTTTACCAGGTTAGGGAAGTTTTCTGCCATTATTTCTTCGAACACCTTCTCTATGCCTTTCTCCCTTTCTGCCTCTTCTGGCACATCTGCTATTCTAATATGTTATGCTTCACATTGTCCCACAGCTCCCTTAAGCTGTCCTCCTGTTTTTAAATTTTTTTTCCTTTTTTGGTTCTCTGAGTGAGTGATATTTTCAACTCTGTCTTCTAATTCACTGATTTGATCCTCAGCTTCTCCTAATCTACTGTGTATTCCTTCCAATGTGTTCTTTATTTGTGTTATGTTATTCTTTATCTCAATCTGTTCTTTTTTCCTAGTTACTATATCTTTTTTTCATACTGTTGAGCATTTTTACCATGATTACTCTGAACTCTGTTTCAGATAAATTTCTTATCTCTGCTTCATTTATCTCTTCTTCTGGAGAATTCTCTAGTTCTTTCATTTGAGGGTTGTTTCTTTGTCTCCTCACTTTGGTTGTCTGTTTGGGTTTGTGACTATGTTTTAGGTAGATCCTCTACACCTCTCAATCTCTAGTGCAGGACAGTGTTAAAGGCTGTTTCTGGCTAATTGGATCAGGAAAAGACTCAAACCCTCCAGAGACTGCCTCTGTCTACAGACTAATAGGATTCTGACTTGAATTGCCCCTAGGCAATAGTCCTGAGGTGGAGCAAGAGTTTTTTCAACAGGATGGGGCAGTTGTTTCTGCCTGGAGGCTAACTGTTATTTTTAGTCTCTTAGTGGCCTCAGGGCAAGGGTTTTCCAGTAGGGTGTGTCAACTGTCTTCCCCCCAGGCAAGGCATATGTCTGTGTGGGAAAGATGTCCCCAGTCCTGAGTTCTGCCCTCACAGCTCCAGTCCACTTCACCCTCCCTCTGCCAGAGCACAAGGTCGGTGGCTCCACAGGGAATTTTTGTGTGTTGGCCCTTCAAGAGAGTGCCCAAACTTTCAGCTGCCACTCATTGGCAAACAGCACCCTGCTGCTTTTCACAGCTAGATGTGATGTGGGTACCCTCCTTGGATTTTGTGCTCTCTGCTGAGGAGCTCAGCTTGAGGATTAGATCCCAGAGTTCTCAGTGGCACCCTCCACCCCCACAGCTGAGATATCTCTCTGGGACATCAGTTGCTATCTGTGGACACCTGGCCAGCCCTTTCATGCCTCTATCCCTCCTACCAGTCTCCATGCAGTCTCCACCTTCGGTCCTTGGGTATCAGGGTTCTCTCCTGTGATTTCTTCATTGATTATTCAGGAAATCCTTCCATATTTCATTTGTAATTCCAGCTTGTTCCTTGGAGCATGTCCATGCATCCATCTACTTTGCTGCCATTTTTAATCTCTTCTCATTGATGTTTCTATCTCTCTTTCCCTCTCCCTTCCTCTCTAAGATCAATAATATATATATCTATAATAATAAAAGGGTAATATGCAAATTGGTCAGGATGCCCTCACAGTAACAACTGAACAATAGGCTGTGTGGGGTGACCAAGCTGACAGGGGGTTAGTGAGGGATGACCAAGTGACTGAACAGCAGGCTGAGTGGGGAGACCAGGCCAGCAGGTGGGGCAGTGAGGGGTGACCAGACCAGTGAGGGGGGGCAGTTGGGGATGACCAGGCCAGTAGTGGGGGGAAGTTAGGGGTGACCAGGTCAGTGGGGGAGGCAATTGGGGGCTGTCAGGCCGGCAGGCAGAGGTGGTTAGGGGTGATCAGGCCAGCAGGGGGGACAGTTAGGGGTGACCAGGTAGGCAGGCAGGTGAGCAATTAGGAGCCAGCAGTCCAGGATTGTGAGAGGGATGTCCAACTGCTGGTTTAGGCTCAATCTCCCGGATTGGGCCTAAACTGGCAGTTGGACATCCCCCAAGAGGTTCCGGATTGGAGAGAGTGCAGGCTGGGCTGAGGGGACCCCCTCCCCATGCACAAATTTCATGCACCGGGCCTCTAGTATATATATATTAAAAAGACTCATATTTAAAAAAAATTTATACACAGAGACTTTTGACTCCCTGTTTTGTGTAATTTTCCCAATGCCTAATACAGTCTGCCACATAGTAGTTGTTCAATAAACAGTTGTTGAGTAAGGAAATTACTCTTATTCTGCCAGTGACTGCTTTGTGATCTGAGGCTGACTCCTTGATCTCTCTGAGCTCCAACTTTAAAATAACACTAGCAACAGTAATAAAGAAGGTTGGGTGGTATGGCAGTCATTGGCACTGCTTGCAAATATTCCTGTCTCTCCATCCTCCAGGCACATAGTAAGACCATGTTCATTGCCCCTTTGGGGTTGACCATGTGACTTTCTTTGACCAATTTGAATGGAAGAGAAAGTGATGTGTCTCACTTTCAGGCAGATACTTTAAGAGCCAGTAACAACTCCTCACTCCCTTCTCCCTTCTTCCACAGTGATTGGCAGTGTTTCTGATGGTGGCTGCTCCATCAGCCTGACTCAATGACACAGAGCAAAGCCACAGCGGACTCATTTTTGGATATGTTGTATGAGTGAGAAATAAACTTTTGTTGTATTAAGCCAATAGGATTTGGGGCTTTTGTTATTGCAGCATAACTTGCCGCTACTGACAAGTCAGATTCTTCGGTTCCTGGGTTGCCCTGAAGGCTCATTTCCCTGTGCACTGGAGGGTGGAAGATGAGGGAGGTGGACCTGCAATAATAGCAATGACAGTGGCTTATCACTTAATGGTCCTAAATTGTTGTATGCTTAAGGGTCCTAAATTGTCCCATCGTGTGATCATAGCAAGCCAGACTAGGCACTGCAATTGTCCCCTACAGTGTACAAAGACATGAGATATTTGCCCAGGGAGCTATGAGGTAGCAGGACCAGGACTTGAACTCAAGCAGCCCAGCTCTACTGCCTGGGCTCTTCACAGTGAGGCAGACCACAGGTGTCTCTTGTTCTTGTCTCTGTTGTTCCTCAGGTTCCAGATGCCAAATTGAGAGAGGCCTTGCACCTCAAGACCTTCCATTTCTGTTATACTTGGGCCCAGACTGAAGGCAAGGGATGCCAGGCACAAGTGTCTTTGCTAAGACAGTTATGAGGGAGAAGGTCTGTTGGTCATAGAAGGGCTGGGATCTATCAGGCACCAGGACACAGATTGGCTGCTGTGAGCCGTCAACATGCCTCAGGTGTCAGTGTGGGAACTAATCCACACTCCTTTGGCGTCCACTCTCTCTTCCTTAAAGAGCCCTTGCTCCTGACCAAGTAACGTGTTTGGGTCAGAGAGTGACCATCTGGGGGCAGGCAGAGGCCCCAAGAGGGCAGGCACTTAGTGAAGGCCACACAGCAGGATGAGACTTCAGTTTGCCTGGATTTAACTTTTGAAAAACGAGTTTTCATGATTAGACACAGTCCCTTTGAGAAGTCTTCCCTATTTAAATTTGGGGTGGGTGACGAGAAATTTTTCCCATGTAGCTAAGGAGTGGGGAGAAGGGGGAGACACATTTGTTGTGCCAGAAGCTTGATATAAGACATCTCAGTAAAGCCTCTGAGATGGGTCTTATTGTGCCCCAAAAGGTGGGAACTCTGAAGATGTTGAGCAAAGGGGCCATTTGTCTGAAGTTACAGGGTTGCTGAGGGGCCAAACCAGAACTGCCACTGGGCTCCTGGTGACAGCAAGGCTCACCCTGCAGGACAACAGACCTCCAGCCCATGGCCACCATCTCTGAAGAAGCTGCCTTCTGGAGATGGGGAATGGAGTAGGGAGTGGAATCCACCAGCACAGGTGACTTAGGGAGAGGCAGAGTCACACAGACCTGAGCTCCTGGCTCTATTACTGGGGCCAGGCATTGTGTCTACTGAATCTTAGCTTCCTAGCAGTACAATGGTCATGGGAAGGGCTCCTTTCTGCAATGGAATAATGAGGTCAAGTACACTGCACAGGGCCTGTAGTACATGCCCACCAGGCACTCCCCAAGTGACAGGCACCCAGGTGCCTGCAAAGCTGGTTGCCCCAAATAGCGCTGTAGGGCATCTCCTGTGATCTTGCATTGCATGCCATCCAGGGATCTGTGAAATGTCTTGGGATAGGTATTTGGGAGCAGAATTGCTGAGTTACAAGTAGGTGTCACCCTGGGAGATGGTTCTCTTGATTGGCACACCAGTTCCTGTTCCCATGCAGAACACCAGGGGTTCTCTATGCTCATGCCCATGCCAGCACTTGTGCGTATGCAGCTTTCCAATTCTTGCCAATTTAATTGACACATAAAGTGATGTGTTGCACTTTTCTGGTTGCTGATGGGTTTGCCCGTCTCTTCGTGTGTTTCTTGGTCTTTTCTGTCTCCTCATCTATAAATGGCTTGTTCACACGTTTTGGTCCAGTTTTCCTCTGGGGCCACTACCTGAGAAACCTTTTCTGAGCTTCCCACATGGCCACCCTCCCTGCTCCCCGGGCACATCTCCTTAGGAAGCCTGCACTGGCCTCGCCTCTGCAGGGTTCTCTGGACTCCTGCATTTTCTTGTGCTTCGCCTCTCCCTGCCAGAGACAGACCAGACTGTGCTGCAGTCTCACCCCTGTTTGCTTTTCTGCCTCATTTATTCATCAATTGTTATTCCCATAACAATTGGAATAGTATTCAAACTCCTCACCATGGCTTGACTATCATAAATGACCTGGCTTCTGCTGGTGTCTATCTCTCCTGAAAGGCTGGCTTGCTTCAAGCCAGGGCTTCCAGGCTGGGTTGGATCTGCCATGCTCATCCCCACCCTGGGGGATTCCACATGGTTCCCTCCTTCCAGGAAGGTGCCTGTGCAGAAGTCACCTCCTTACAGAGCCCGCCCTAGACTTCTCTGCCTAAAATGTCAGTTTGTCACTATATTATGCCCCCTAATCTCAAACCCAGCCTCATCTTTCTTTCTGGCATGTGCCAATACTGTCATTAAGTTGTACAAACCTTTGTTTAGTGGTGATTTAGAGGTGAGGAAGCTGAGGAATGCCAAATACACAGAAACCACAAAGTAGCCTCTGCGGGGGGGAGGGGGGGCGCTGGGCTCAGAACAGATCCCATGCTCCTTTCCCAGCACCACCCTGATTGAATACCTTGGACAGTTTTTACATGACTACTTAGAAGAGTCCACCTGATTTATTTCCTGAGCCCCACTGCCTGCTTCTAAGTCATGGCGGCTTAATTAGCAAAAGAAAAGATGTTGAGAGTGGAGGTGAAGAGGCCCAGAGTCTGTCTCAGAGCAGAGTCACTTCCTGCATGTCACAGTCCTCCTGCCTCTGTGAGATGCTTCCTAGGACTTCTCCTCTGTGAGTCAGGAGCAGGTGTGTCCGTGCATCACATCCAACCTGTATAGGGAAGAAGTGGGCCCCACCCACCTCTTCTCCAGCTACAGCCACCTTTACAGAGGAGCCACAAGGTGGCAGGAGCCCAGGACTAGCCTCCCCATGGGGACTCTCTGCCATATGCCCCTTCCAGACTACTGAAATGCAAGAAGCTGTCCTCGATTGCATTAAGCCACATGATGCCTACATTTCACTATTAGAGCAGTTGAAATTACCAACTAGAGCAGTAGGATTGGGGCCATGTTCATCTCATTAGCAAGAGGCAAATGCTGGACTCGGCTTGAGTGAAGGAACCTATAAACAGGATTACGTGGGCCAGCTTTCCTTCCTATGGACTCTCTCCAGTGGATTGTCTCAGGGTAAGAAAAGACATCTCTTTCTTTATATTTTATATACATACTAGAGACCCGGTGCACAAAATTCGTGCATGGGGGGGCATGTCCCTCAGCCCCGCCTGCACTGTCTCCAATCTGGGACCCCTCAGGGGATATCTACTGCCGGTTTAGGCCCGATCCCGCAGGTTTAGGCCCCAAACTGGCAATCGAACATCCCTCTCACAATCAGGGACTGCTGGCTCTTAACCGCTCAACTGCCTGCCTGCCTGATTGCCCCTAACCGCTTCTGCCTGCCAGCCTGATCACCCCCTAACCACTCCTCTGCCGGCCTGATTGACACCTATCTACTCCCCTGCCAGCCCGATCACCCCCAACTGCCCTTCCCTGACGGCCCGATCACCCCCAAGTGCCCTCTCTTACCAGCCCAATTGCCCCTAACTTCCCTCCCCTGCCAGCCTGTTTGCCTCCAACTGCCCTCCCCTGCAGGCCTGGTCAACCCCAACTGTCTCCCCCGACTGGCCTGGTTGTCCCACGCAGCCTGCTGTTCAGTTGCTTGCTCATTCCTTACTAACCCCCCTGCTGGCCTGGTTACCCCACTCAGCCTGCTGTTCAGTCATTTGGTCATCCCTCACTAACTCTCCTGCCAACTTTGTCACCCCACGCAGCCTTCTGTTTGGTCTTTACTGTTACTGTGATGGCATCACAGACAATTTGCATATCCCTCTATTACTAGTGGTCCAATGCACGGATTCATACACATTGAAAGGGAATTAATTAGAAGGTGGCCAGCAGGGTGGGACTGGGAAAGACAGGCCAGACATGCCCTGGAGCCAACCTCCCATGGTCCCTCCCCGGTGTCTGCAGAGTGAGCGGGGTTCTTCTGGCAAGTGCAGTCCCTCGGTCTGGCCTGTGGAGATAAGGCCAAAACCTGCTCTCCGACATCCCCCAAGGGGTCCCAGAGTATGAGAGAGCACTCTGCAAAGTTGCTGTTGTACAGGGTGTGAAACACCAATGCAAGTGTGCAATAAACCAGATTTAGGGCTTACAGTGCCCCAGCAACAACATAACCCATGGCTGAAGGTGGAATCACATGGCCCAACAAGGAATCAGATTCCCTCCTCTCTGGTTTCGGGGTGCATCACCCAAGAACCACCGCTGCCAAGTCACAGCAGCTCGGCAGCTCCTGCATTGAGTATCTGCCCCCTGGTGGTCAGTGCGCATCATAACATCAGGTTGGACAGGCAGAGGGACACTTAGCATATTAGCCTTTTATATATATATAGATATATTTTTGTATATTTTAATAACAAAAGTAATACATGCTCCTTCTTTTAAAAATACACAGAAGATTTCAGGTTAAAGATGGAAACATGCACATCTCCCCACTCATCCTCTCCAGGGACCGGGATTTTGTTTGTATGGACACAAACACATATGTGCACCCTACCACATACCTGTTTTGTAAGTTGTTTTGCAATGCACATACAAAGACCTGCTCATTCTCTGAACAGGCATGGAGTATTCCATGGCATGGAGGTGCCCACATTATATCATCAGCCTCCTGCTGGTGGACATTGAAAAGAATTCCATTTGTTTTTCCACCACCACACTCAACATCATTACAAAGATCCTTGAATATCTTCTTTCTGCACTGGATGAGTCTGCTGTAAGGCAGTGTCCTAGGAGTGGGGTTTAAGGGTCAAACAGTCTTGGCTTCTACACCGTGATAGATTCCCCCAGGGTGACTCTGGATAAACCCTAGAGAGAGATTTGCTTTGCTAGAGGAATTCAAAGGACTTTAAACAACCCACCCCCAACCACCACCACCAGGGTGCTGCAGAGGGGACTCCTCCATCAAGGTTTGGGTTGCCTAGGACAACCTTTAATTTCTTCCCATGGGCAGATTTTATTTTTGTACAAACCTTTTGGGGAGCAAATCCTGGCTGAGATGTGCATGAGTTTCCTTCACAACCACAATCTGAAGTTCCCTCTGCTGGGGGGCCTGCTGGTGGAAGTAGAGAACTAGAGCAGCCGCCAACCAAAGGCACAGCCAGCTGAAGGATGGGGAATCCCATGCTCTCCTGGGAGTCCACAGAAGAAATGCACAGCCTTGTAGATTCTGTGCAGCTCTTTGTTTCAGGTGTTTGGGGCAAGGTGCTGATTTATGCAAGCAAGCAGGAGGGGGTAAATGGGAGGGAAGCTGCTAGGAGGCTGGGTAGGCTGGGCTGGGGAAGTGCGTCTATAGGAGGAACTGACCCGTGGCACAGAACATTAGGGTCTCCTGACAATGACATGTAATGAGCCTGAGAATGGGGATTTCTGGTTTTATTGCAAGAGCCTATAATACTATTAGACTTTCTATAATCAGTTTCTTGCATTCTGCACTCTATTTTAAAATGTCCTATCCTATTATTTTGAGCCTCTGATTCCGTTAAAACTCCACGGGGGCTACACAGGGCAGTCAACTTTGGAGCAAGGCTCCTGGAGATCAAATCCAATTCTCACGAGTGTTGAGAACTCGGGCACAATGCCGGCCAGTTCTGTCCCTTAGTTTGCTGTCGGTAAATGGGTATAGAATACTGTTGGTTCATAGTGTTCCCGGGAGGATTCAAGCATCCATGGGCGGCCAAGAAGGGAGCCAGGTATCCAGTGGGTGCCCAGAAAAGGTAGATATGTTTGTTCTATAAGTAGTCTTAACAGCCAGGGTTCCAAGATTTGATTCTGGGAGCCAAGGCCAGGATTGAGTTGTTCTAAGCAGCTTCCTTGGGTCCTCCACAGTAGACAGCTGCTGGGAAGCCAAGTGAGCATCCAGAGAGAAGGAAGCTCCCTGGGGCTGTGGGAAAGCAAACAAGGGCCACTTCCTTCAGCCACAAGCTGTGGACGCCAACATTTCCCAGGGTTAGTCCTTGGGATTCCACCTCAGGCACTGCACTTGGCCCTTATTTAGACAGCTTGAGTAGTGAGGGGGCAAAAACAACAGCCTTCAGGTCTGGATCCCCCCAATTGCCCTCCCCTGCATGCAGGGCACTGCCATGCAGCCTTCCTGGCCTAATCCCAGCTCTGGCCAGGATGGAGTGCCAGGGTTCAGGATACAATAACATCAATAATAATAATTAGTATTGCCTAAATGCTTACCAGGGGCCTGGCACTATTCTTAGTGTGCTATATGCAGACTATTTTATTTAGCCCTCATAACAATAATAATAACAGCAGTTAAAGAAACTGAGGCAAGTTTGAGTAATTGTACAGCCCAGGCTTTAGGCACCACACTCTCAATAAATCACAAGGGGTAATTTTATCATTACCTTTCAAGAGGTAATGATATCTTTAACTGCTGTTATTAGTAATTATCATTACCTTTCAAGAGGTAATGATAATGTTTTCTGAATACTCTGCTTGCATGATCTCTCTCAAGTTCTTTAATGACCTTATTAGGTGGGTATCACTATAGGCCCCATTTTTCAGCTAAAATAAACTGAGGTACAGAGAAATTAAGTCACTTGCCCAAGATTGTCCAGTCAGAAAAGGTAATAGTTGGGATTCAAAACCACTGATGTTAACGGCTGTGCAAATGTATTAATATCATCCCACTGCCATAACAAATGATCACAAACTCAGTGGCATAAAACAACACAGATTTATTCCCTTATACTTCTGAAGGTCAGAAATCACTTTCCCAAAGTTAAAGTCAAGGTGTCGGCAGGGATGCTTTCTTCTGGAACCTGAGAGGAGAATCCGTTTCTTACCTTCTTCACCTTCTAGTGGCCACTTCATTTCTTGCCTCCTGGGGTCTTCTTCCATCTTCAGAGCATATCACTCCATCCTCTGCTCCCAGCACCACATCACCTTCCCCTACCTGCCGCTTCTTAAGACCGTTATGATTACACTAGAGGCCTGGTGCACAAAATTTGTGCATGGCGGGGGGGGGGGGTTGTCCCTCAGCCCAGGCTGTACCCTCTCCAATCTGGGACCCCTTGAGGGATGTCTGACTGTCCTTTTAGGCCTGATCCCAATGGGCGGTCGAACATCCCTCTCAAAATCCAGGACTGCTGGCTCCCAACTGCCCTCCCCTGCAGGCCTGATGCTCCCCAACAGCCCTCCCCTGCAGGCCTGGTGCTCCCCAACTGCTCTCCCTTGCAGGCCTGGTCCCCCCCAACTGCCCACCCCTGCTGGCCTGGGCCCCCCCAAACTGTCCTCCCCTGCACACCGTGTCCTCCCACAACTGCCTTCCCCTGCAGGCCTGCTCCCCCCAACTGCCCTCCCCTGCAGGCCTGATCCCCCCCAACTGCCCTCCCCTCCTGGCCTGGTTCCCCATAACTGCCCTCCCCTGCAGGCCTGGTCCCGCACAATGGCCCTCCCCTGAAGGCCTGGTCCCCCCCAACTGCCCTCCCTTGCTGGCCTGGTCTCCCCCAACTGCCATCCTCTGCTGGCCCAGTCACCCCTAACTGCCCTCCCTGCTGGGCTGATATCCCAAAACTGCCCTCCCCTGCAGGCCTGGTCCCCCTCAACTGCCCTCCCCTGTAGGCCTGTTCCCCCAACTGCCCTCCTCTGCTGGCCTGGTCCCCCCCCACAGCCCTCCCCTGCAGGCCTGGATCCCCCCAATTGCCCTCCCCTGCAGGCCTGCCCCCCCAACTGCCATTTCCTGCAGGCCTGCTCCCCCCCCAACTGCCGTTTCCTGCAGGCCTGTTCCCCCCCAACTGCCGTCCCCTGCAGTCCAGGTCCCCCCCAACTGCTCTCCCATGCAGGCCTTGTTCCCCCCAACTGTCCTCCCCTGCAGGCCTTGTACCCCTACAACTGCCCTCCCCTGCTGACCTGGTCTCCCCCAACTGCCCTCCTCTCCTGGCCCCTAACTGCCCTCCTTGCTGGCCTGATCACCCACAACTGCTCTCCCCTGCAGTCCTAACCCCCCCCCCCCCGCCATTACCCTCCCCTCTAGGCCTGGGTCCCCCACAACAGTCCTCCCCTTCAGGCCTTGTCCGCCCCGCAACTGCCCTCCCCTGCAGGCCTGGACCCCCCAACTGTCCTCCCCTACAGGTCTGACCACCCCAACTGCCCTCCCCTACAGTCTTGGTCCCCCCCCAACTGCCCTCCCCTGCAGGCCTGGGTCTCCTCCAACTGTCCTCCCCTTCAGGCCTTGTCACCCCCCCCAACTGCCCTTCCCTGCAGGCCTGGGTCCCCCACAACTGTCCTCTCCTGCAGTCCTGGTCCCCCCCAACTGCCCTCAACTGCTGACCTGGTCCCCCCCAACTGCCCTCCCCTGCAGGCCTGGTCCCCCCAAACTGCCCTCCCCTGCAGGCCTGGTCCCCCCAAACTGCCCTCCTCTGCAGGCCTGGGTTTCCCCCAACTGTCCTCCCCTGCAGGCCTTGGCCCCCCCAACTGTCCTCCCCTTCAGGCCTGCCCCCCCTCAACTGCTGTCCCCTGCAGGCCTGGTCCCCCCCAACTGCCCTCTCTTGCTGGCCTGGTTTCCCCCAACTGCCCTCCTTGCCGGCCTGGTCACCCCCAACTACCCTCCTCTGCTGGCCTGGTCACCCCTAACTTCCCACAACTGCCCTCCCCTGCAGGCCATCTTGTGGTGGCCATCTTTTGGTGGCCATCTTGTGTCCACATGGGGGCAGCCATCTTTGACCACATGGGGGCGGCCATCTTGTGTCTTGGTGTGATGGTCAATTGCATATTACTCTTTTATTAGATAGGATCAGGCCTCCTGCATAATCCAGGATAATCTCCCCACCTCAAGATCCTTAATTTACTAACACATCCAAATTCCTTTTTGCCAGATAAGGTAACAGGTCAGGTTCCAGGGATCAGAGCATGAACATATTGGGTGGTGGCAGTAGGCATTATCCTGTTTATCACAGTGAGGTTAGGCTGTGTCTTGCTGAAGCGGAGGTAATGAGCTCCTAAATGTATGGAAGCACATTTTGGGCCCACTCAGAACTCTCGTGGTGGGAGTCGTAGGAGTCTAACTTAAAACTTGAAGGCCTCAGAATTCACTGTCAACCATCTTGCATATTTCTGGATGGAGAAGCAGAAGCATCCCTTACTCCAGGGGGAGTGACCTCCTCCACCAGCCCCAGCACTTGGCCTGCACATTTTTCCAGGGCTCAGCACACCCATGCTTATGTTACTATGATGTGCAGCCCAGCCTTCACTACACTGCCTGCTGCAAGCTTGCTGAGGGCCAAGCTCAGATGCTTTCCCTCTAGCTCCAGCACTCAGTGTGTACCTAATAAATGTGCATGGAAAGAGCAGGCAACGGAAGTGGAGTCTGGCACATTGTAGGCACTTCACAAGTGTATGTTGAATTAATTAATCCAGAGCTCTAAAGCTGTCCAAGAGAACTTTCTGTGATGATAGAATGTTTGGTAGCTGCACTGCCCAAGGTGGTAGCCACTGAGCACTCAAAAATGGCCAGTGGGACTGAGGAATTACATTTTTAATTTTCTTTTTAAATGTGGCTAGTGGCTACTGTGTTGGAAACAGCAACTCTGAGGTCTGCCGAGGACCAGGCTTTCCCGCAGCCTCAGACCTTGCTTTGGGGCCAGGCCTTCACTGGGCCAAGTTCTCCCTCAAGCTCCTGGGTCCTGGCTTGAATTGCAGCTCTTCAGTCTGTCCCCATTCCTCTCTGATAAGTGCAGGCTGACTTGGGAGAGTTTCCATCCTAGACCCCCATAGTAAAGCAGATATGGCAAGAAAGATAGTCACACAAATTTTTTTTTAAATTTTCAAGTGCATATAAAAGTTATACTTACACTATATTGTAGTATACTAAGTATGAATAGCATTATGTTTTTTAAAGTACATACCTTAATTAAAAGATACTTTATTGCTAAAAAATGCTAACCACCATCTAAGCCTGTTGGGAAAATGGCACCAATAGACTTGCTGGATGCAGGGTTGTCACAGATCTTCAATTCGTAAGATAATTTGTAATATCTGTAAAGCGTAATAAAGCTAAGCTCAATAAAACGAGATGTACCTGTATTGCTGTGAAGGTCTCAACCCCAATTTTTAGAGTTAAGCCTGAACCTTCTCACTGTCCTTAGGCAAAAATCCTCCCACCTGCTTGTCCCACTCTTGTTCCAACTGTGACAGGTCTGTCACCACCCTTGCCAGCATTTGCTGAGGGCCTACTGAGTGCTGAATGTCAATGTTCAGCCCTGGCAAAGATGCAGGAGGCAGGCATCACTGTCTCCATCTTTTAGACAAGGAAGAGAAGGTTCAGTAAGAATCAGTGAAGAAACTTTCTAGAGCAAAGGAGCCCAGCCTTTTGGGACAGGAAAGAGATGGAATCAGGCGATAGTAGCACCCCTCACCCCACTCACCACTTTCAATCTGCTTTCTGGCCTTGGAGCTGGTGACCCCCTGAGGGGCTGGGGAGCTGCCCGCAGGCAGATGGCTACATTGGCAGAAGCAAAGCAGACCTGCATGGTGCCAGGCCCAGTTCTTCCAGGGCTGAGGAACAAAGGGCTTTCACGGGGTGTAATCCAGGCTGACGGGAGAAGAATGGTTAGGTGTATGGAGAGGCCTGTTCACATGGAGGAAAGGAGTGAGCCCAGCAGGCCTGGCTGGCATGGAGGCTCGGGTTCCGGCCCACACTCCCAGGGCGGCAGACGGTTGCTGGCGGCAGGTGAAGGCCCGTTTGTGCTAGATGTCAGCAAGGAGGGCAGGCCTTTTAAAGGGCGAGATCGTGTGGCCCGATAGCACACCCAGGGCCTCTCCCTGGGGGGCCTAGGCCCCCTGTGAGGACTGTTGGCCATTGTTAACTGTACCTCATGTGAGGGAAAATGGGACATGGGCAGTCAGCTGATACCTGTGCGATCCCACTGCTGGGACCAGCTCCACTGGCTGTGGCTCCGATTACATAGCACGGCGGGACAGGAAAGGGGGGGCACGCCAGCCCAGGGAAGGGCCCATGGAGCTGCTGGCCCCGCTGGAGGCCCTCGGCATGTCCGCAGCAGAAGGGATGGGGTAAACCAGCCTAAAGTAAACAGGGGAGAAGCACGAGGCCACAGGACTGGTAGTGCTGGGTGCTGGGAGGGCTTACTCCTGTGTGCCTCCCTAAGCCCTCTAGGGCCACAAAGCCCCCACATAGGAGAAAGGAGAGGACATGAACACATTCTCCAGGACCGCATCCATCCAACCGTCAGCATGGAAGTGGAGGTTGGGGAAAACATGAGGAGGTTAATTGTGTGGGGAGTGAGGGTGACTCCAGTTTGTAGTGTTTACAAATTTCTGTAGTGTCAGTGCTGGCTGGTGCCTGCTGCAGCATCCCTGCTGACATTTGAATGTGACTCCCTATTACGTTGTTCATGTGCCTAGTCCTCATTTGATAGGTCTTATAATAACAACCATCCTCACTTTACAGTTGAGGCACAGAGAGGCTGAGGAATGTGCCCAAGGTCACACAGATGTAATAAGGCAGGGCTGGGATTTGAACCCTGACTGTTTGGCTCCAGAGTCCAAGTTATTAACCACTACCCTATCTTGTCCCCCTCCCCCTCATGGCATGATTAAATAACAGTCATGTGCTGAGCACTAGTGGTGAGCCAGCCCTCTGTTCACCTTCCCTAAAGGTTATTATGATCATTACTAGAGGCTTGGTGCACAAATTCGTGCACCAGTGGGGTTCCTTGGCCTGGCCTGTGAGATCAGCTGCAATGAGAGTGCACGTGTGTGGGGCAGGTCACCTCCACGTAAACTGTGGGCAGAACAGTAGGTGGAACCTGGGTGTCACACCCAAGTGGCTGAGGTGATGACAGCAGCGGATCAGGGCAATGTGGCTGGGAAGGGAGGAGGGCTTAGTGAGTGTCCTTGGGGGTCACCGTGTCCTGACTGCATGGATGCCCGGGCGGCAACAAGCCATTGCTAGCTACTCAAGTGCCTGCCAAGAGAAGCTGCACGACCCACACCCACCCATCTTAGAAGTTTCCTGGTCTCTGCCTTAAAACACAGTGTCTACCGGCTTTATTTTCTAGAGCCTGCAACTGAGATGGGGGCCCAGCACCACCCCGCAGCATGCCCTCCTGTGAGTGGCTCCTTGCTCCCCTCTCCAAGTATCCTTCCCCTCTCAGCAAGTAGGAATGCTAACAGGAAGTACCTCTGGACAAGTCTCTGCGCTCTGCTCACAGCCGTTGTAGTTGTTGCCACTCAGCTTTCACAAAGTTAATTTAATGCCATTTCCAGTAGAAATATGTTGTGAGTCACGTAGGTCATTTAACATATTCTAAGAAGTTAAAAGAAACAGGTGCAATCAATTTAATAATATATGTTATTTAACCCAATATGTTACAAGTATTATTTCAACATGGGGCACCAGCCACATTTCAAGGGCTCAGTAGCCACCTGTGGCTACTGCACTGGTCAGCATAGGATAACACATGAGTACAAACATGATGTCTTCATGTGCTTCCAGCTGGGGGATCAAGAGACTTCCTGCAGGAGGAAGTGTTGGCATTGGGTCTCCAAGGGTGAGCTGGATTTGGACATGTGGGAATGGATAGGGTCACCTGGGCTCATATCCTTTCTGTTCTACATACAGATGGGGAAACTGAGGCCCACAGAATTGTGAGCAAGAAGCCTTGGCATGAGTTACGAGGAGAAGGCACAGTGTTTAGAATGTGAGTAGGGAACAGGTATGATCACTAACGAAAAGCACAGTCTGGGGGAGAAGGGAGAGAAGGGACAGAGGGAGAGAGAGGGGAACAGTGTTAAGGAGACAGAAGTAAGGGGAAAGGGGAGGATGAGGAAGTAGATAAAGGAGCTGAGACCTGAAGGGAAATTTTCTATGGCTTTAACAGATCTGGCTGCATCCTGCTGTTGCTTAAGATGTTCAGCTTGATGTCACCCTGGCAATGGGGGGAAATCACAGAGCAATTTGTAATCAGTGGTCATCCCAAGGAACACTGTTCCCTGTTGGAGGCCACATCTCTGAACAGGATGGGGCCTGTTGATCCTACAGTCTAGCCCCACCCAATGCTAGAGACCATTTGCACCACCTTCCATGTGAGGCTGTCCATTCACAGCTCACATAGCTCCCTGAATGGGGAGCTCCCTCCTTACTGGTGAGCTTGCCTGGGAGGAACCTCTCTCTCACACCAATCTGGAGCCTGTCTCTCTGTGCTTTGGCCCCCTGGGCCCTCAGTCTTGTCTCCTTCCCCTGCCTGTGGCAGCCTGCAGAGACTCCAGATGGAATACAGCCCATTCCCAACCGACTCACCAAATAGTGTCTGCAGACACTTCCCAATTCTGGTTGGTTCCTCTCAACCAGCCCCAGGCACAGGATCCAGAAAGACTGAGCAGCATAAAGTACAAATGTCACCTCCCTCATTCTAGAACAGACCCTTCTAATGGGACCTAAGTTGGCTTGGCCATGAGCCCATCCTCCCTGCTCTCTTCCATGTCTGTCTGCAGGTGACTTTATTCATTTCTGAGATGTCCTCCCCAGTGAGATCAGGCATGTCACTCCTTCGTACACTGTCCATCTGAGGGGCTCAAGGGCAACTTGAGAAGGCCAACATGAAACTCCTGCTTATCCCCCCAGGTCTTCCTGCTCAGACCTTACACATCTGCATTCTTCTTCACTTGTCCTTTTTCTTCAGCTCCCACATCTGATTCTTGAGCCTGATGTTTTCCTTCCTAAATAGTTCTTAAATTTATCTACTTCTCTTCCCCTCCTCCATTGCCACCTAGGGCCCATCCAGGTGGCTGCAAGAGCCTCCTAATGAGTCCCCAGCTTCTCTTACCCTCCTACAATTAATCTCCACTGAGCAAACAGAGATGTCATTACCTTGCTTAAAAACAGCTCAATGCCTCCCACCCCACTGGGAATAAAGTGTGACTGCTCACTTTTGCCTCACCAAGTCTCCAGCATCAACCCCTGCCCTTTCCCCTCACCCCTGCACCCCAGCCACACAGGCCCTTACTGTTCCTGGGTCCCCCAAAGCTTTCTTCCACCCTAGGACCCTGGCTTTTGCTGCTCCTTCTGCCTAGGACACCCTTCTTTCAAATTTGCTGTCCAATCTCAGCTTAAGTCTCCTCTTGGAGGGGCCCTCTTTGAACCCGAAGTCCAAGTTGGTCCCATGACCCCTGCTGCACCACCAAGCTCAGTGATTTTCTACCACTGCATAGTTTTAATTTCCTCTATCACTGATGCAGGGTTTCACTGGCATTTGTTCCTTTTGATGAAGTCCCCACTGGGCTGGGAGCTCTTTATGTGGTCTACCCCAATACCTGGTGCTCAGTACACAGCAAATGCTCAATAAATGCTCAGAGAATTCGTGTGTAGCCCCCATATCCTTATTATGCTTCAGGGCCAGTAGAGGCACTCCCATTCTGCCTAGGCTGTTCACCCACCCTGTGACCCCTGGTGGGCCACTTGCCTCTCTGGGGATCAGTTTCCTCTCTGAAGCTCCCTCCATAGCCTGGTGATGAAGAGGAACAAAGTAATCCCAGAGCCCTAGCTCATGGCTGCTCAGGTGCCTGAACCCTGGCAGGGTCTCTCTGGACCCCTGGATCATTCTGCAGTGCTCCCTACTCAGGAGCCTCTCCTCCCTTCAGGTACAGAGGGCCACAAAGCTGTTGTCAGCAGCATCTTCCCACTCAGGGCCAGAGGAGCTCCAGGTGAAGAAGACACAGGTCATTCCTCCCTGGGCTAGCCCAGGGCTTGTCAGGACCCCGGTGTGAATCTGGGCTCCAGTATTTCCCAGCGTCAAGGCTCAGACAAGCACGTCTTGAAAGGCCAGGGCTCTACTGGTCATTCTCACATTGTTCCCAACATCTCTGTGACCAGGTACAAAAATCACTCTCCCCACATTATGGATGAGGAAACAGACTCAGTGAAAAGTGACTGGGCCAAAGTCACACAACATGTAAAGGTGGACAGCAATGGGACCAGCATCCTAAAGCTGGCTGACCCAATCCGAGGTCAGGGAGAGAGCAGACTTGGGAGCCTCAGGGCTGGACCCTGCAGCACTGGAGCAGGTTGCTGAGCCCCGGAGTCCAGAGACGGAAGCACTTGGTCTAGTGTCACGAAGCAGGGCAGCAGGACCAGTAGCCTCCCCAAGATGTGGGTCTGGGGGCCCCTGCCCTAGAGTTCACTGGGCTCTAGAATTCGCTTATTATGTTACTTTGAACAAACACTTTCCCTCCTCCAGGCCTCAGTCTTCAATTATGGAAAATGGAGTTACCAAGCCCACCTGGGAGGGCTGGAGAGGGGAAAGAGGAGGACAGGAGGCATGGGGGAGGAACTGGATGGGGAGGGGAGGATGGGAGGCTGCCACACCTTTGCTGCCCTCATCACCTCCCCTATTATCTCCAAAGTCACCTCTCATGGCTCCATAACTCACTCTGTGATCCATTACCACCTGTCCCAACTCTGGCCCTGGAAGTTGTCAGTTGCAAATAGAAAAAAATACTGGGGAGGGGGATGGGCATCAGCAGGGCAGAGTCAGGAGCCTGTGGTTCTGAAGACAGGAGCTTCCTTGGATCAATGAGGTCTGGGGAGGGGAATGTGGGTGAGAGAAGAAGCTGTGTCCACACCTGCTCTTATTGCTCTTCCATCACTGACATAGAAACTGCCCTTTAAAGTTTGCAAATGTTGACTTCCCTGTCCTTGAAACAGAGAGCCAGGACTTACCTGTGAGGAGATCAGGTGATATACCCAGAGTTGCCCATCACTGAAAGCCAGCCAGCACTGGGTTCAGGCAGCCCCAATTCTTGCTGGCAGTTCTTCCCGGGCTTTCACCCTAGGGAATGGCATTTTCACTTTGTAAGTGAAGGGCCTCATAGATCTTTGAAGAAATTGAAGCAAGCATAACTCTCCTAGCTAAACTTCCTCAAGAGTTGGGTGAAAAGGCAGTTTGGCCACTCATTACCCATGGGTCTTTGGGTTAGTGATCTTTTGTTTCCACATCTGCAAAATGGATTCACCATGAGGAGGTTTAACAAAAGAAAACAATCTTGAGGAGATATTTGAGTTCACCCTCCACCTGCCATTACCCACTGCCCAACCCCAGCACTCCAGAGGAGCAGTGTACAGAAACTATGAGGGCTCTGCTGCACATGAAGAGAGAAGGGGCTGTCCCAGCCATGGCCTAGAGGAGAGGCTCCAGGTAGGGGGCACTGCAGAATGATCCAGGGGCCCAGACAAGCCCTGCCAGAGTGTAGTACCCGAGCAGCCATGAGCCAGGGCTCTAGGATCACTTTGTTCCTCTTCATCACCAGGCTATGGAGGGAGCTTCAGAGAGGAAACTGATCCCCAGAGAGGCAAGTGGCCCACCAGGGGTCGCAGGGTGGGTGAACAGCCCAGGCAGAACGGGAGTGCCTCCACCGGTCCCGCAGGACAGCCACCAGCCTCGTGTGCCTCTGAGCACTTGCAAGGTGGTGAGTCTGGACCAACGTGCAAAGTGTCCAATACCCACTAGATTTTAAAGGCTTCGTATGAGATAAGCAATTAAAATACCTCATTGATAATATTTTAAATATAGATTATAAGTTTAAACAAAATTTTGGATAGAGTTACATAAATTATACTATTAAAATTTATTTCACCTGTTTCTTTTTACATTTTTTTAAACATGGCTACCAGAAAGTTTGAGATTATACACGCAGTTTGCCCTGTTTCTACTGGCTAGCACTGCTTTCACGCTTGCATTGTGCCATCCAGGCTCCGCCCCTTGAACCACAGTGCGTCCCTCAGTGCCTGGGTCCTTCACTGTGGTGCCTCCTCTGCAGCTGGAGGCAGCGAAAGCTCCATCCCAAGGTCACTGTGAAAATTACCAGGAAGAATGCTTGCCAAGTGCCTATGGCAAACACTCAGAAATATTTGAGGTTGTGCAGTGATTATTACTGTTGGCACTGCTGTTATTACCCACTGAAGTCCAGAGAGGGAGCACCTGGCCTAGTGTCACGAAGCAGGGCAGCAGGGCAGTAGCCTCCCCAAGATGTGGGTCTGGGGGCCCCTGCACCCACACCATGGAGGTACAGGCCTCAATGGCAGGAGGTGGAGGTGGAAAGAGGGAGGCAGCTGGGGGACCCTTTGAATTCCTCAGGTCTAAGTGCCTAACACAATGGAATTACTGACCAGGCCAAGGCCAGGTGGCCCAAGGCAGGCTGGCCTCTATCTGTTTAACATACCAGGCGGAGGCCCACTCCCCTTCCCAGAAAGGGTTCCAGGGGCAACCATAATGTCCCAATTGTTGGGCAATGCCATGATGGAGGGCCCTGTCACATTTTTGTTCCCGTTACTGGGGTCCCCATTCACAGCCACTGTCACCACACTCAGAACAAGCCAGGCCTGGCAGCCTCCTTTGCATTAAAATTGGATGAGAAATAATCCTTGTCTGAAGTTCAGCAAAGCAGAAAACAAGATTAGGCCAAGGGATAGGTCTGAAGCCCCCTGATGGGGGCTGACCCTGCAAAGGCCAGTGTCAGCCACTGCCCGCCCCGCCTGGGCAGGGCCTCACACCCATGAAGCACCTCTTCCTGGGCCTCAGTTCCCCTGGATCTAAAACACGGATGGGGAAGAAGATTCCTGAGTAAATGAATGCCTTTGAGGATGGTTCTATAGTTCAGAAACTCCATGTTTACAGTAAAAAATCCATATAAAACTGGACAAAGCAGAGTTGCTCCGTTGGTTGGGTGTTGTTGAGGGTTAGGGTGAGGGCTGAGATGTGCCTGTCTATCCATTTTCTCAACTTCAAGGGTGTTTCCCATCAAAACCAAGGAGCTTCCTTCAGTGGAAAGCCACAGAAAGAAGTGTATTTCTAAAACAGGTTAGGATTAGTGCTCAGCAGCAAAAAGACACATGAAATGCCAAAAGACTGAAAGCAACCAAAGGCCCAGCAGTGGGGGCCTGGCACAGTCAGTCAGGGACCTGACTGCCATTGAAATGCATCATAGCCAGCAGGTACATATACCAAGGTATGTGCACAAAGATGTTTATACAGCCTGACTTGGGGTAGTAAGAATCAGAAACAGTCCAAATGTCTACAACTAGGGGCCAGCTAAAGAAATCATGAGATGGCCACCCCCTGGAACACCAGGCCCACTGAAATGAACGGCAGGGTGGGGGGAGAGGGGGGCAGGGAGGAGTGTTCTGTGAGGCTTGAAACAAAAGGATGTTTGGAAATCAGTAAATGATAAAAAGAGATGTAGACAACAGCGTGTGTGTAGAGCATGGGTGGGGAAAACATTTTTCTGCCAAGCACCATTTGGATATTTATAAGGTCATTTGAGGGCCTTACAAAATTATCAATTTAAAAATTAGCCTGATATATTCGTTCAATATTTTGGCAGGGCCAAACCAAATGATTTCTTGGGCCTTATACAGCCCACGGGCAGGATGTTCCCTACCCCTGGTATAGAGGGTCCGTTTGCAGAGAAACATGCACTGTGTGTAGATGCACAGAACATGGCATAGTGGAGTACAAGAAACTACCAACTGTCTCTGGAAGACTCAAGGCTTAGAAGGACATTTTATGTCTCATTACATACTTCATTATGGTTATATTCTTTTTACCTTATGAATATGTGTTTCCTTGAAATTTTTAATTTAAAAGGGTCCTCATTGCTTGCTAATTCAATAGGATCATTTCAATCAACATTTAACAAGTTCTTCTGAGTTTTGTGCCCACTGTGGTTATAATACCAGCCATCCAAATACCCCCAACATTCCCACTCTGAGAGAGAAAAGCCAATGGCCTCTTGAGGTAGTTGCCACAAGAGCAGCCAACACCTAAAATATATTGCCCCAGAAGAGGCAAGGGAGCAACAAAGACCAGACAGAGAAGGAGAAACTAGCTGGTTTTAAAGGATGAATGAGAGTTCTCCAGACACATCAGCAAGGGAGAATTTCCAGGACAGGTTGAGGAAGAAGAGTGTGGTGTGCCTTATGTGGGTGTATGTATGTGCAGGAACTTGGGCTACCCTGTCCTCTACTCCATCCAGCACATGGCAGGTACTCACGGCTAACATTTCTTGAGTGCTTCTTTGTACCAGGAACTATTCTAAGCCCTTCATATTTATGAATTAATTGCATAAACTCTCTTAGGTAGGAAACCCTTTTTACAATTATTCCCATTTTACAGATGGAAAAAGGGGAACTTCAAGAGGTGAAGTAGCATAGGCAAATTCAGGAAGTTCACAGATAGCAGGGCTGAGATGAGAACCTGGGCATTGGCCCTAGAGCCTACACTCTTAACCACTATGCTATGCTGCCTCTTGCAGCTGGAAAATGTGTTAGCCAAACCCTGCAAGCTGGGAAGTTTATACATCTTCATAATCTCTCTGGCACCTGGAGAGGCTCAGAGAGATACCTTTCAGATGGCAAGGGACAGAGTGTAGATTTCAACCCTTGGGTGTCTAGCCCCAATGACCATATTCCTCTTACCATGGACACTGCCTCTGGGAAGGTGCAGGCAATTCAGTGCCAACAGGGCTCAGGCGGTAAAGGTGAAAGTGCAAGTGAAAGGAAGTGGGCTATAGGGGAGACAGTAGGGAGAAGTGCCAAGTGCGGTTACGAGAGAGCCTGTGCCCTTTCTAAGGCTCTACAGGTGCACTGTTTCAGAGCACTGTGCAGCCCAAATAAAACACAGCAGGGGCCACCAATCTTCAACTTCTAATTTGGTCCACTACCCTACAGGTACAAAGGAAGCCCACCTATCCATGGCCCTAACTCTGGGTCCCCCACCTGCCCCAAGCAGCCAGGAGACTGACCTTCCTCTTCCACCCCCAACCCTTCCAGACCCAGTCTGGTGCGGCTGAAGGCACTCTTGCTGCAGTTTAAACAGGGCCTATGAGGAGCTTACTCTTCATGGGGGAATGGGGAGAATAGAAATTCATGGCAGCTGGTGTTTGCAGCCCAGCTTCATGCTTGTCACCTCGGTGCGGCATTACAAACCAAATGGAGGATGTCCCCTGCACCCTTCCCTTGTCTGAGCCCCAGAGATGCTGGCTGGGGAGCTCCATGCTGGACCAAATGGTATTTATAGCAGCTGTAAGCACATTTGAGGTGATTACCCTATAATTTGTATGCAGTTGCAGGTCATTACCAAAATTACAATTAAACACTGGCACCCTATAATTACATGTTTTATGAATTAGGTTCTGAGGTACTAATGTCAAATTTCTAAATCTACCCCTCCCCCAATTCTGATGCTCTCCCTGGCCTACTTCGGCTCTTCTGAGGCCCTGGGCTGACTTGAGCCAGATACTTTGCCACTTTGCAGATGGTGGTCACAGTACAAGCATCTGTTGTCATCCACAAGAATGTCAGTTCCTTGAGGACAGAGACAGCTTCCCATATATATCTGCTCCAAGATCATAGCATTGTTCATTCTGTGAGTGTTTGTCAAGAACCTTCTATGTGCACAGCGCCCACTAGGTGCTGAGGTTGCAGCAGTGAATGTATTTGACAAAAATCTAATAGTCAAACAACAACAATCCAAAATGAATACTACACTTGATGCGTTAGAGTACAATAAAGATTAAAGAGAAATAATGTGAAGGAGAAACTAAGATGGCGGCATAGGTAAACACCTAATCTGCAGCCTTGCACAACAATTTCAAAAATACAACTAAAAGTCAAAACGGACATCATCCAGAACCACAGGAAAGCTGGCTGACTGAAACGCCCACAACTAGAAGGAAAGAGAAAACCACAAGGAAAATCAAAGGAGCTGTAAAAGCCTGAGGTATGGAGACACAGGCGGAGACACGGGCTCGCGCGCGTGTGGGGAGGATGGAGCCAGAGAGGACGGGGCGGCTGAGTGCCTGGCCGGCGTTCTCTAGCGGGAAGGAGATAAAAGCTCCAGATTGCGCTGAACCCCAGCTCCAACTGCACTGAACCCCAGCAAGAGAACCCCGGCGAGACCCTGGGAAGCCAGGCTCATACTGGGGGAATCTGGGCTGTAAGGCAGAAACTCAGGGGAGCAGCGAAAGAATATACAGAAACTCAACGTGAATGTGCACAGAGGACGGACTGTTGACTGTGCTGCTGAATTGCCTTAGCGGAAAGGAGACAAAAGCTCCTGACTGCACTGAGCCCCAGTTCCGACTGCACTGAAACCCAGTTCCGGGCGAGAATCTGGGAATCCAGATTCATTGGGGGAGAGACTAGACTGTTTGGCAGCGGGCGAAACTCCAGGGCGCCTTTCTCTCAGAGGTGCTTGCAGGGAGTACAGAGGGACACTGAGGGACACTGAGACCCAGGAACTTCATAGGGCGGGGCTGACGGGAAGCCAAGGCTGTAGGCTCCACCCTGAAACTCCGCCCCATCCAAGCTGAGCACAGAAGCTTTTACAATTTTGCAAGTCTAGTTGAATAAGGCTGTCTCCCGGCATAGACACAGCTGATCCTCACAGCCAATTGGCCTGGAAGTCAAATCCTCCCAGTGTACCAACAGCAATCAAGGCTTAACAACACCAAGACTTTGCACTCAGCCCACAAAAGGGGGTACCAAGAGTGACCACCTAGGGAGATTGGAGAAGCTGAGCTACCAGCCCCTATAGGTCACTGACCACACAAAGCCACTCCATCAACACAGGGAGGCAGCCAAAATGTGGAGACACCGAAGCAGGTCACAAATAGAAGAGATGGAGGAAAGTAATCTAACTGACGACAGTGTTCAGAACCACATTTATAAGGTTACTCAAGAATATTCTAAAAACCGCTGATAAACTTCAAGAGACCTTCAAGGACCTTAATGAGAATACCAAAAAAATGGAAAAGGACCAGTCAGAAATTATGCATACACTGTCTGAAATAAGGAATATACAGAAACTCAACTGTAGGTCACCGTACCCCAAGAGTCAAACCAAAGATCTGGAACATGAGGAAGCAAAAAACACCCAACCAGAGAGGCGGAAAGTAAGAAGAATCCAAAAGTGTGAGGATAGTGTAAGGAGCCTCTGGGATGGCTTTAAGCATACCAACATCCGAATTTTTGGGGTGCCAGAAGAAGAGAGAGCGCAAAATATTGAAAACGTATTAGAAGAAATAATGACAGAAAACTTTCCCCACCTGATGAAAGAAATAGACTTACAAGTCCAGGAAGCGCACAGAACCCCAAACAAGAGGAATCCAAAGAGGACCACACCAAGACACATCATAATTAAAATGCCAAGAGCAAAAGACAAAGAGAGAATCTTGAAAGCAGCAAGAGAAAAACAGTTAGTTACCTACAAGGGAGTACCCATACGACTGTCAGCTGATTTCTCGACAGAAACTATACAGGCCAGACGGGAGTGGCAAGAAATATTCTAAGTGATGAACAGCAAGAACCTACAACCAAGATTACTCTACCCAGCAAAGCCATCATTCAGAATTGAAGGTCAGATAAAGAGCTTCACAGATAAGAAAAAGCTAAAGGAGTTCATCACCACCAAACCAGGATTACATGAAATGCTGAAGGGTATTCTCTAAGAAGAGGAAGAAGAAAAAAAAGGTAAAGGTAAAAATTATGAACAACAAAAAGACATCAAATACATACCTACCAACAAGTGAATCTAAAAATCAAATTAATAAAAAAATTTGAAGAACAGAATGGACTGGTGAATATAATAGAATCAGGGACATAGAAAGGGAGGCGACAGACAATTCTCAGGGGGAAGGAGGTCTGAGGGGTGCAGGAAGAGATTGGACAAAAATCTTACACTTATGGATGTAGACAGTGGCAGGGGGTTAAGGGTATGGGGTGGGGTGGGGAATCAGGTGGAGGGGAGCCATGGCGGGGGGGAAGAGGAACACCTGTAATAATCTGAACAATAAAGATTTATAAAAAAAAAAAAGAGAGAGAGAGAAATAATGAAACTGGGGAGGGAGATGGGACACGATGTGTGGAAGAGGGTGTTGACATTTTAGACGTGGTAGTCAGAGAATGTCTCCCTGAGAAATTAATGGTCTTTGAAAATGAAGCAGTGAGCCAAGGTACATCTTAGGGAAAAGCTTTCCCTGAGCAAAGGCCCTGGGGCAGGAGTGTGCCAGGCAAGGCAAAGGGGCAACTGGGCAGAGTGTGTGGCTAGAATGCAGTGACCAGGGGATGAGGTGACAGAGGTCACAAGGTCCTGATCACAGGGGCTTGTGGACCAGGGGGAGACTTTGGCAAGCGTTTGGAAAAAAAAATTGGTTGAAGGAATGAATGAATGAACTGGAGGTGAGCTGAGAGACAGTTTAACTCCATTTGGGTATGCAAAAAGGCTTATAAATATCCTTTTCTTCTTCTTTCATTTTAAACTCTCGTTTCCTGTGTGCTCCCTCTGTGCTGTGAGGTCAGAGGAGCACTGGGGGGATGTGTCCCATACCACATGGGGAAGATGCTATTACCTCCAAACCAGTGAGAAAAGCAAGTCTTCGAGAGGACCGGCCTAAATTAGGGCCCTTGTTCCAGTCAAAACTTGTGCCTCCCAGAGGCAGAACAGTTTGGGGATGAAGAACAGGGACCAAAACCAGCCTGCTGGGGTTCAAATCCCATAGAGTTGTGAAGATTCAATGACTACACCCAGCTAAGGTGATGAGAATAGTGCTCGGCACTGGTATTTGGGAAGGCGCCTTGGCTGCAGGCTGTGTGTGTGAGTCCCAGAGGGAGAGCTTACACAAATCTTGCCCCCGCCAAGGTGTTACGCTGCACTGACATAAAGTTGTCTCCTGGGAACTGGCTTCCTCTCACCTCAGGCTTGGGACAGTGCATGGCTGCGGTGTCTGGACCACAGCCTGTTGCTGCATGATCAGGCCCTGTGCTCATGTCCTGGCTCCTTCCTGACCTATGACACGTTCTTCATCTCCGAGACAGACACCTCCTAGGCCCTGCCAGCCCGCCCTCCCCACACACTCCAGCCCCAGAACTGGCCTGGCTTCCTGGAAGAAAGAGTGAGATAAAAGGGGTCCAAGTGAGTCCCCAGAGAGCCCAGCCTGCCACCCTACCCCTGGAGCACCTGGGCTCAAACCTGACACAGATGGGTGTCTTCTCGGCTGTTGTCCAGCACCCACGAGAATGCCATCTCCTGCTGGCACCCAACCTCTTTCTGGTTGGGCTGGTCCCTTCCACTGCACTGAGTGGCAAGGCAGCTTGGGACCCCTAAAGAAGAGGTTTCTGAGGGGCCACCTGGGGTACTGACAGCAGAATCACAGTGCAGGAACCTGGACTCAAGGATTCTCTGGGGCACCTCCGGGTACACCCATGTCTGTAGTTAATAAAAAAACATCAGCAGCCCAGTATAGGCAGACCCACTAATGGCATAGTCCCCTCAGGAATGCAGCCATGAGCCTAAGAGCCAAGCTCAGATGAGGGCCAAGGGAATATGGAATGGGGAATGAAGAAGAAAGCTACAAATGCAGCTAAGGCTAAGTGACTGCTGTGGAAATGAAGACTATAGAATTTATGTGTATTTTTTCTTGCTTAAATATGCATATACTCACATATATTAATCTATTATTTTTCTCTTTCCCAACCCCCAGGGTAACCCTGTATCTTAGCATTTAAATTACAGACATCAATGGGGCACATGGCTCAGCTAGAAGATGCCAAGTGCCCTATGAGACGTTTGTACTTTGGGGGAGAGGTATAGCGTGCTTTCGGGTGGTTGAAGGGTAGCTGTGCCAGGTTAGTTATAAACACGGTGTCATCTTGTCTTTATTCAGAAGTGAATGTGTTACACCAAGCATGTCAAACTCAAAGGCTAACACGGGCCAAATAAACACGGTTTAAGTTTATGTGGGCCGCAAAAAAACAACAGCTTCAATTTTCATAGAAACATAGGTTTATTTCGATAGAGACATGCTGAATACAAAGGGCTGAAATAAATAAATAATCATTAACATAAAGTAATAGAACATTTTAATAAAAATTAATATTTTTTGAGCATTAACTTATCAGACACTGAATAACTGCACAAATTAATAAGCGTAACACAAATAAACCTATTTTTCTTGTTCTCTGAAAGCAAAATGTTTCCTGTTGTGCACACCAAACAGGTCAGTCCAAGACTAATGACGTGGCTATTGGCTGCTAAAATATTTGCTGCCAGTATTAGTGGAAAGAAAAGGTGCGCCTGCATGTAAGGCGCATAAGAAAAATGAACGCAACATGATTGTGGTAATCAGTCACTAGCAAATGTTGTAGTTTGTTACTAAAAAATTTTTGTTAAAACATTTCTTACATACCGTTATATTGACTGGGCTGTAAACATATTCGTTGTGGGCTGCATGTGGCCCGCGGGCCGAGAGTTTGACATGCTTGTGTTACACTGTCTTAGAATGCCAACTGGACACACCTGGCTGTGGTGGATTAGCTGTGGTTCACCTGGCATACCACAAGTCTGGGAGCAGTGTTTCCCAGGACCCTGTCCCTGTACAGTGCAATAAGAAGTGTCTAGCAAGTGGAATTCCTATAAGACTGGAAGGCAGAGTAGATGTGGTTCTGGCATAGTGGGCTCAGAAACGGTGGCCTGGGTTTACATGGCAGCTTCCAGAGGTATCTGCATGAGCCTGCATTTGATGGTTTACTTTTTGGAGGCAGACCCCGTAGTTTCTCATTTCTCTCCTGCTTTTCCTATTAAAATTTATATATCAGCTGAGATATAATAAACACCTCTGCAGGACGCCAAGGGTACAGGGAAATTTCAGTATGAGTGGGGTCCTCATCTATGGGGGAAGGCGCTCAATAAAGTGGTAGAGTCCAGGATCTCAGCCCAAAACCACAAAATAAGCCAAGATTTCTTGGTTCCAAGAAATCTGTCACTTACAAGCCGTGGCTTTCCAGGCCATTGGGAAGCTAAGGAAGCCAAGTCAGAAGGCCAAACTCTCGCCTAACCTTCTCAAGTTCTTAGCTACTGAATCCAAGAGAGATTAAGTAGGTGAACAATCTGATGGTTTTGATGACTCTTTGAAAAAAAATAATTAAATGACCCAAATCAACATTGCACATTTCCAAAGAGCCTATGTAATCTAAAGCAACATTTGTCAAAAGTGGTACACACAGCCCTGGAGGGCACTGAATTGATTTTAAGTGGTAAAGAAAAATTTTCCTTTTTATTTTAATGGCTATAGCATATCAAACCCATCACAATTTGGGGGTAGTATTTCTTGTGATTAGATTAAATCAAGCAGTAAGTTATGAAGAGGGATTAATTTAGATAAAAATATAAATGATAGCAGAGGTAAACAAGAAAGGATGCCCGTATGCCTCTGATAAGATGCTCACAGAAGCACCTCTGTGGCATTCTTGCCCAAAGTGCATAACTTCATTTTAATCATGAGGAAACACCAGACAGACCCAAACTGAAGGTCATTTTACAAAATAACTGACCAGCATTCTTTCAAAATATAAAACAAAATATAAATGGCAAACAAGACTAATGAATTGTCCTAAAATGGTTGAGATGAAAGAGACACAACTGAAGGTAATTCAGGATTCTGGAGCCAATTCTGGCCGGAAAAGGGACATTGGTGTGAAAACTGGCAAAATGCATGTAAGGTCTTCAGAGTCAGTACTGGTAGTTTATCCATGTTAATTTCCTGGCTTTAATAATGACACGTTTTTCCAAATATCAACATTAGGGAAAGCTTGAGGAAAGGCTTTACAGGAAATCTTTGTACTATCTTTGTAAGTCTACAGCTAGTCTAAAGTAAGGTTTTTTTTTGTTTTTTTGTTTTGTTTTTTTTTTTAAGAGGAATCTGATTAAATAAAGAAGAAGACTGGCAGGGTCGATATGAGGAGGGCAGGAGTTTTGCAGAATGTGTAGAGTCTGACATATGAAAAACCCTGCCCTAAAACATCTGAACATTCTGGAATTTGAATGGTTCTTAAAAGTCAAAACACCTGGAAGTTATAACAATTTTAAACATTTTTCTTTCCCCTAAAATCAGAATAATCCAGAATTCTAAAGATTTAAAATAGCCCAAAGAATCTGACTGCTGTAAAGTTCTCAAATGCCAAAGATTCTACAATGCTAAATTATGGTAGTGATTTTCAAACTTTAGGATGTGTATGAGTCTTGGGTCACTTGTCCCAGGAAGTTAAAAATAAGGGTTGATAAAAAGGAAGATTCCTGAGTTTAGCCCTGGGCTTTGGTTGGGTGAGGGTCTGGGTGTGCACTATGAGCACCCGCTCTGTGGCTGCTGTCAGTGCGCAGGAGGCTCTCCTCTGAGGCACTCAGACACGTGTGCACACACACACGTCCTCCCTGGAGCAGTGTGGGATCTCTGTTGCCTTCACCAGGCTTCCACCTTTCCCAAGAGCAGCTAGACAGCCTCTCACAATGGCCAAGCAATCCCCAGTGCTGTGACAGTAATAGCAAGGGTCCGTGACTCTGGAGCCCCCAGCTCCCAGATGCCTCCTTCCCAGGCTCTCTGGGTCCGTCTCTCATTTTATTTGAAACCAAATAAAATCTATCTATATATAAAAGCCTAAGCAACCATTCGGCCATTTGACTGTTCTACTGGTAGCTATGACATGCACTGACCACCAGGGAGCAGATGCTCAATGCACAGGCATGGAAACATGGAACAGACTGATGAATCTCAGAGGGAAGGGGGGAGGGGAGAGGGCAGGAAGAGATTAACCAAAGATCTTATATGCATACTAGAGGCCCAGTGCACGGATTCATGCACCAGTGGGGTCCCTCAGCCTGTCCTGTGAGGATTGGGCTGAAACCGGCAGTCTGACAACCCCCAAGGGGTCCTGGATTGCAAGAGGGTGCAGGGCAGGCCGAGAGACCCCACGGGTGCATGAATGTATGCACTGGGCCTCTAGTATTAAGATAAAATAATTTCCAGAAGGCAGATAATTTGATAATTATGTGCAGGTGTTAAATCGCTCCTGGTTCAATGGCTTCCTGGTTGCCCCCCACTTTGCCTCCCTGTCCCCCAACATGCAGCAAGAGGAGATAATTCCAGACCCAGCCATCCCTTCGTATCCCTCAAACACTCCCTTCAGTGGGCTAGGCCTGCCTGCCTGCCTGCCTGCCTGCCTGCCTGGAGGCTCACACTCAGAACCCAGCTCCTCAGGAAACAAGGGAATACACCCTATCAGTCACAACTGGGGCCCAGCCTTACCATTACCTTGTGAAGCAAGCTCTGGGATTCACATCCACTTCCCAAAGGATGTTGAGAGAAGGGCATCACATGCCCATAGTCATAGAACATGACCCTGTGCTCTGCAGGACAGGGCTTCCTCCTCCCTCCTCTGCATCTCCCTGCACTAGGTACAGAGATAGGCTGGGAGTCCTCTGGGAAGGCTGAAGGTGGGGCTATGAGAAGCAGCCAAGATTTCAGGGGTCCTGCCTGTAGAGGAACAGCTCTGGGGCCCTGTCACTGTCCCGTCTCTCCAGGGCCCAGTCACTGTCCCATCTCTCCAGGCAGCTCCGAGCAGACTAAGGGAAGGAGGAGAGGGGAAGTCACAAGAGGACACACTCAGCTTGGCCTGAGGGGAACATGTGTCCCAGTCATGAGCTGTGCTGGGAGGTGTGCAGGCTGTGGTTAGACAGACATCCCGGACACCAGAGATGAGTCGGTGGCTGGCCGACTTCCCAGCATGCTTTCAGCTGGGGTGCTATGGGTCCTCAGGTCCCATTCTGAGCAGACGTGGAGCAGCAGACCCCCAGGGCCATCAGAGTCCAGTACAGCTGGGCCCCTGACAACCCCTCTGGCTCAGCTCCCATGACCACCAGGGGCCCCATTGCTCCAGCTTCCTTGCTCACTCCTACCCCACTTCCTTGGCTTCCTTGCTCACTCCTACCCCTCCATGCCTTTGCAGAGCTGACCTCAGACCCCACTCAACATTCCTTCCCAAGGAAAATGTCACCTTTGAGAATCCTGACCAGCCCAGGCAGAGGGCACACTCACCTTTGGAATCCTACAGCCCTCTCTGACCAACCCCTGTCATTCACCTTGCTTCGCTGGGATTCTCTGAGATCCCCTCAAGGACATGGGCCAGGCCTTCTGGCCCCAAGTCTCCACCCGAGAAGGGAACTCTTATCCAAGTCTGGCCCAGCTCCTCCATTTCTACCACCTTCACAAGACCAGTAGAAGGTGGGGATTTCTCTCCAGGGCTCATTCAATTATGTTGCCCAGCTAAGGTGTGAGTCAGCCCAGATGTCTGCTTCTGCAGCCTCTTCCACCCGCTGGAGCTCCCAGCACACCCTCCAGAAGCCCATCTGAATCTCTGTGCAGACAGAAGACAGACAGTAAAATGCAGGACAAAGTGAGCCAGGCATGGTGTCTGGACCTGAATCTCTCCCTTCCCATGAACTCCAGAACTCCTCCCCTGACTTTCCACCCTCATCCCAAGTTCAGATCAATCCAAGCAATAAGTTTTGGAATGGAATCAATTTAGATAAATATATAAATGACAGCAGAGGTGAACAAGAAAGGATGCCCATATGCCTCTGATAAGATGCTCACAGAAGCACCTCTGTGGCATTCTTGCCCAAAGTGCATAACTTCATTCTAATCATGAGGAAATACCAGACAGACCCAAACTGAGGGACAGAAAGAGCCACACTCAGGAATGAAGCTAGGGCAGCACAGCACAGAGCAGGCACTTCATGTGCTTGACAACTACTGTGTGTGCAGGGGCACCGCAGAGCGGCAGGCACACCGTGTCCTCTTCTTGGGGCTCGCCCACTAATCAGCAGACAGG
This sequence comes from Ia io, assembly GCA_025583905.1. Lineage (NCBI taxonomy): Eukaryota > Metazoa > Chordata > Mammalia > Chiroptera > Vespertilionidae > Ia > Ia io. The sequence continues at coordinate 104,295,436 of JAJQQW010000004.1, read as the reverse complement.
TGTGCCTGTGATACGGCAGGTGAAGTGAGTGATAGAAAGAAAAAAGGTCAGAGTGAAGGTGCCACCTATGTCATTCTAAATTTGTTTGGGGTCACTTTGAAAAAAGTCAGAAAAATAAAATAAAATTAATGTTAGTAATATATTTAATCCAACAGATCCAGATATTACCATGGCAACATGGAATCAACACAAAAATTGTTAATGAGCTATTTTACATTTTTATAATACTAGGTCTGGAATCCAACGGGTATTTGATCCTCATAGCACATCTTCAAGTGCTCAGGAGCCACATGTGGCAAGTGGCTACTGCATTAGAGGAGGTCTATGGGGTGCAGGTCACACAAGGGTAGTCAGGGAAGGCCTCTTGGAGGAGGTGATTTCTGAGCAGGGACCTGAAGGCAAGAGAGTGAGCCAAGTAGCTGAACTGGTTGAGAAGCATCTCAGGCTGAAGGATTAGCAAGGGCAGAGGTCCAAAGGCAGGCAGGTGGCTGAGGTTGGAGCAGAGGAAGCAGGAAACAAGATCAGAGGCACTGGCTCTTCTGGTGCTGTGGCCACTGTAAGGACTTCAGCTTTTTCTCTGAGTAGGCGGAAGCCATGCAAGATGTTGGACAGAGAGCAGGGCCCAGTCTGGCTTGGGTTCTAATGAGCGCCCTACATCAGTGTGTGAAGTGTGGCCCTGGGGACTGACTGTGAGGTTTAGACCAGTGCCTAGCATGCAGTGGGCATCCCCTAAAAACCAATACGACCCAATGCTCTGTGACTGTGAGTCTTCAGGTAAGACTCTTGCCTCCCCAGATGCCAAGGGTCTGGGTTCTCTGCTTCTTGGGAAGAGGTGGGGCACCTCTTCCCCCAATCTTCCTCCCTTTGTGTCTCTGACTATCTCCAAATTCCTGGAATTGCTGTAGGTGGCAAATGGCTCCTAAGTGAAGCTGCCCTCGGGCATTCTGACATGATAGCCTCCATTTCCTTTGCCCAATGGTGGGCAGGTGGCTGGGCAGGGCCTCCTGACCCCTCTAGGACGCCTCTCCACCCTATCCTGGCCCCAGGGCTCCTCTCCCTGGCCCCATGGGGACAGCGCAGCCTCTGAGGTTCAAGCCTTGGATGGTGGGCAAGGCCTTCTCCTCTCTGGTCTGTGCCATCTCCCCACCTCTGCACACTGCACACCACACTCCCTCCTTCATCCCACAAATGTGAGCACCTGCTCTGGGCCAGGCTCTGCTGCAGGCCATGGGGACATAGGAGTCAAACAAGGCAGAGGCACCTGCTGCTGCGGAGCTGGCCTTCCGGGTTTCTGAGATTCATTTGCTAATGTGGCTCCTGAGCACTTGAAGATGTGCTATGAGGATCAAATACCCATTGGATTCCAGACCTAGTATTATAAAAATGTAAAATAGCTCGTTAACAATTTTTGTGTTGATTCCATGTTGCCATGGTAATATCTGGATCTGTTGGATTAAATATATTACTAATGAATCCTTTTACGGGATGCCCAGAACCCCTGCCCCTCTGGCCAGGCTCCAGTGATGCATCTCTTTTTTGCCCACCTCTGTAACCCAGGACAGCAGCTTCTCAGGGTCCACTGATTTGGAGACAGGAGCCATGGTAAACCCCATAAGAAAGATTTAGGCTAGTCACAGGAGGACATGCTGATCCCCTGGGGAATACACCCTGAAACAACAAAGGACAAGATGGGACTTCCCATTGCCCATATAAGTTTAAATAAGTGCTTTGAAACTATGCATGACTAGGGCAAAAAAGAGAGAATAAGCCTGCTGAGCAGACCTCATATACATTAATAGCAGCTATCTCTTGGGGAGGGGTGCAGAATTATAAGAGCTTTTGTTTGCCTTCTACTATTCTGTTTTCCAGACTTTCTACAATACATATATATCTACTAAACACTCAAGAGTTTAAAAAGAAAAAAAATGTGATAAAACAATCACAGTATTAGAAGCCAGCAGCTCTTAGACCTTTGGAAGTGACTGTGTCTGTGGCAGAGCCAGAACTCGCCAGCCTGGGGAGGGATGGGGCAACTGCTCACTCCTGCCTGGGGCGGTCTGGCAGTGTGAGTGCTGGGCAGCTGTAGGTCAGGAGCTGGGCTTGTGGGAGGGAGAAAGGGCTGAGCAGAGAGCAGTGTGGGGGGAAGTAAGGGATTTAGAAAGATTAGGCCGGACAAATGGCTAGCAGCAGGTGGAGGAGGGTGAAGATGACATAGGGGTCAGGGGACTCAGGGCCCTGCATCGGTCTGGTGAGCACTGGGGAGCCACTGATGGTGTGTGAGCAGGAAAAAACTGTGGTTTAGCAAGAACAGTGCAGCATCTCCCAGATTCCTCTTCCCTTCTCCTTTGTGATATTGACCTGTTCTTTGTGGGATAAAGATCCCCACATGAAAGGCAGCATGATTCAGTGGTTGAAGGTAGTGGCTTTAAGAGCCTGGTGGTCTGGGTTTGGATCCTCAGCCTGCCACTCTCTTGCTATGTGTGTGTCCTCTGGCTATGACCCGATCTCTCTGTGCTCAGTTCCTCATCCCAAAACTGTGAATGACCATCAAATACCAAACTCCTGGGATGGTCTAGACGAATTAAAACATGTAAACATTTAAAACAGGGCCTGGAACATGGTAGGTGTTCAATAAATAAATCTCCTGTATTACTTTAGAGTTCCTTAAGGGCAAAGACCTGCTCAGAGTCTGTCAGCAGGTAGACACCAACGTCAGCTGTCCTGTGGCTCTTAGGAGATGGCATCCCCAAGCTCATTCCCCTCCGACCCCCTGTGCCTTGCACAAGATGGGTCGGTGGCTGCTGTGAATCGAGGCCTAGAGCTCCTGATTTCAGCTATTACTCTGTCTCATCTAATCCCTCAGCAACCCTGAGAGGGGCACATTCCTATCCCCACGTTATCAGGGGCCCCGAGTGGCCTTTGCAGGCCTCACTAGGCATTTGTAACACATCTTTCTAGGCAGAGGGACCCAGCCAGAGAGTGTGGGGCCTGCATGGGGAGTGAAATAAAAGAGAAACACTTTGCTTTCCCAAATGCATTCAGGGCCCAGAGCTCCAGGTGATGGCACAGGTTGGGAACAAGGCCTCGGGGAAGGAGGAGTGAAGATGGGGGGCACCTCTGGCCTTTCATCTGGAACCTGAGGCCCCTCCCCCATGCCTTAGTGGGGGGCCCACAATCACTCACCTGGAGCCTAAATGAGCTGTTGTGAGGCCCACCTGTTGCCTGGCAGGTATGCCAGGACTTGAGGGGGAGAGGTCTCCCAGGAGGAAGCATGACCCATCTTCAGCTGAACCATACCAAACTTTTGAAGCCCAATAAAAGCTTACAGACCTTCCCTCTGCCAAACCACTTGCCTTCTTGTCAACCACCTCCTCCCCCAGCCCAGCTGGGGTGTGAAGCTGGAAAGCCCGGTTGGATATCCATTAACTCAGACCTCTTTGAGCCTCAGTTCCCATTTCAGAAAAGGGCATGGGAACATTCCAGTCTGGGGGTGTGACATCAAGGGTCCACTATGTTGCCCTCCTCTGGCCTGGCCCCGCATGGCCCTTCCAACTGCGGGAGGAAGCTGGCATCCTCACAGCTGCCTGCTGTTTCTGCGGTTCTAATCTGGAGTCTGCCCTGTAGCAGGCAGGCTGGCTGGGTGGTCCCTGGGGAACCAAGCCCAGATAGCAGGCCCAGCCTTCACCTGGGGGTTATGTGGGCTCTGTCTGCTCTGTTCCAAAGCAGTCATGAGAGGCTGGGCCTTATGTTTATTGAGCACCTGTTGCTCGCTGTTCCCAAGGGAAGCATTGCTATCTTCATTTCGCTGAACTATGGGAGTTCAGAGAGGCTAGGTCCCAGCCAGGGGCCACCGTCTCAGAATCCTAACCCACATCTGAAGCCTGGATCCCAGCAGCAACCTGGAAGCAGTTTTTAGCAGTTGACGCCCTGGCCAGAGAGGACCCATATGTGCCTTTCCTCATACCATGCACAGAAGCAACTTGATTTCAGAAGTTAGATTTTCTAGAAAAACAGATATGGAGTACAATGGAGACAGACCCTGCCCTAGTGAAGGTGGGAGTAAGCCTCTGGTGTAATCCCAATAAGGGGCTAGTGCATGCATTTCCTCTCCTTTTTAATCTCCAAATAATTTGCGGAACACAGGGTAATTAATTTTCCCCATAGCAGCAAGACTCACCTATCTCACTCTCAGAGTCCCACTCCAACCCCAAGCACACACAGACTGATCTGGGGTCCTGGATGGCAGAGAGGATACTCAGCTGGCAGAGGCCTCAGGGGTAAGTAAACAAGGGTGGGCCTGGCCCCTGGGAGGCTGCCAGCCTGATTCCATTCCATTTGTAGAGAGAAGTGATTAGAGGAAGTGGGAGGCCTGGGAGCAGGCAGGTCTCCACCTGCCCCTCCTCCCACCCCAACAAGCAGCAGGACTTCCTGGTCTACCTTCTCAGAGAGTCAGCTTCAGACCATGGGGACAACCATTGTGTCAGCACCATCTCTGCCCTGTGCCCTGAACTGAGGAGGAACCAGCCCAGCCTCTGCCTTCAGTGTGGTAGCCGAGAAGAGTAATACCTTCAGCCACGCACTTCGCTCATTTAGCCAACCAACAAAAGTCGTTGGCCCCGGCCTGAGTCCCCCAGCCCGGCACTGGGAACAGGGACCACGATAAAAATGAAGCCCAGTCTCTGGGCTCGTGGAATGTCCGTGTGTAGCAAGACAGACCAGCAGCTAATGGGAGTGAATGGCATGGCAAGAAAGAACAAAAGAGACACTGGCTTGGAAGCTTGAAGATTCACAGAAGAGGCAATATTTGATCTCTAACTGGGCTTTGAGTGATGAATATGAGTTTGTCAGAAAGAAATGAGCAGATAGGGCATTCAGGCAGAGAGAACGGCAAGTGCAAAAGCATAGAGCTGGATAGGCTCTGGGGTAATAGTGAGTAATTCCAAATGACTGGAGCACAAAGAGATGAAGGCATAAGTTGGCTATTGTGAAAAATAGTAGGCACTGCTTGAGGTCAGAGGCTACCAGCCTGGGAGCTCCAGTCACTCAGCCATTCTAGCTGCCTGAGTTCTGAGGAAAAGTCATTGATCAGCACACCTGTAACCAGTAACACACACTAATAGAAAGTTTTATCTAAAATCATTAGTGTTGACTGAACATGATGTTCCAAGGGAAGGCTCTGAACTGGTTCAGTAGTTTAACGATGTCACTGAGGACACAAGTTTTTCTAATTTCCTACTCTGCCACTATTTGTGTGCCATGATATCTCCCCTCATGGTCACAAGATGGTTGCCATAGCACCTAATGTCACGTACCCTCATGAAGTAGCTCAAGCAAAAAGTAAGGGGAGCTATGGGAAAAAATGGCTTTCTCTATGTATGTGCCTTTCCAGACAAACTCTTCCCAGAAGCTCCTGGAAGTCTTTCTTTTAAACACTAGTGCCAAAATGGAGTCACATGCCCATCCATTCCTGGATGAATCCCTGCAAAGGGGACTGGGACTGCCAAATCCAATAAGAATTTATCATCAGAATTTGCACCAAACTGCCACAGGAACAGCATCTGAATTTTTTTTAAGCCAGGAAGAACAAAATGGTAAACCTTAAAAATTTTAAATGTTTACTTAAGAAAATACTCTTCTCACTCTTTGTTCCCTGCTCCTGCCACATTTTTCTTACCTTCTCTTAACTCCAACTGTTATAGCTCTGCGTTTTCTTTATTGTCTGTCTCCCACCAAAATGTCAGTGCCATGATTTCAGGATCTTCTCTGTTTGAGTTTTATTAATTGCCTGGCCTCTAGAGCAGGATCTGGAACATAGTAGGTGCTCAGTAAATGTATGTTGGATGAAGAAATGAATAAACTAGAGGGTGTGATCAGAAAGTAAAGGGTAGAAGCAGGAACAATCAGAGGTCCAGTCACCAAGGACCTGAATGCCCTGTAGGAGATGGGAGCTATGAAGAGTTTAAGTAGGGCTAGACAGGTTAAAGGTCAATTTGGAGAAGATTTCCTCTTGGCAGAAGGGATGGATTGGAGGAGCATAGCTGGAGGCCAGGAGACCAGGGAGGTCTTGGTGCAATGGTGCAGGCCAGAGCAAATGGGAACTGAACTAGGCTAGTAACAAACAGAATGATTTTCTGATTACTTTCCATGTCCTAACCTTTCAGATGTTGACCCCAACCCTTCTTCTACCCAGGATGATCTCCTCAGAACTACATGTCCAAACCCTCAGAGCTCTTCTTGCATACCCCTTACTCCAGGAAAGCCCCTATGCCATCTTCAGATAGCACGGGCTATGTGTCGAGCGTTGGAGCTGAGCCCTAGTCTGTAATGCCTTCCACATTTTCATGGAGCTTTCAGTGCACACAGCAAGTGCACAAGCAATTTTTGAGAGAAAGAATTAAAGACTAATAGAAATTCATGTTTCTGGATGACACCAACTTTAGGGAGGCAAGGGAGCTCAGATGCAATGCAAGGCCAGCTCACAGAAGCTTCTGGAAGCACACAGGACTATGTGAGCTGGAAGTGAGAGTAAGGGTAAGGGCCTGAGGCTTGACTGAAGACCATAGGGTAAGGAAGGAGAGAGCCCCTTCCCACTGAGTACCTGCCATGTATCACCACACCATTTTGCCCAATATCAAAAAGCCCCATTTAACAGAGCAGAAAACTGAGGATCAGGGAGCAGTTTACCCAGGCCATACAGAGTCAACCCTGGTCTCTGCAGTTGCCAGACTATTTTCTAAACTAGGGTTTTTCAAAGGAAGTTTTATCACCCCAGAGACATGTGAACTTTTATGGGGTCTGTAAAAGTAGTCTGGGGGGAGGCTGTGGCTGGATACTCCCATTTAGCAGACAGGAATCTAGAATTTCAATATGCATGACTGTCCCACTCAGACAGAAGTGGTGGCTCTGTTCTTTTGTTGTTAATTCTCCCTCCAGGATATTTTTTGCATTGATTTTTAGAGTGGAAGGAAGCGGCGGCGGGGGGGGGGGGGGGGGGGGGGGGGGGGGCGGGGAGACATTGATGTGAGAGAGAGACACATCAATTGGTTGCCTCCCACATGGAGATTGAACTTGCAACCCAGGTACGTGCCCTTGACCGGGAATCAAACCCAAGACCCTTTGGTGTAGGGGGGCCCATGCTCTAACCACTGAACCACACCGACCATGGCTTGGCATCCCTCTTTGTCATTACCAGAGTCTAGAACCTCACTCTATTTTGCACTTAAACCCAAAGTGGTTTTATTATTTTTTGCAAGGTTGTTTAATACAGATGAACTTGCCAGGGAAGGAATCACTGTGTAGCTCAAGGGAAGGTGATGCTTTCTCATCTCCCAAGACTTTCCTAAGAGTTTTTCACCCTTCAGAACATCCCCTGTAGCCCCAAGTCACCGTAAAGCAGACCTGTGTCAGTCTGCATTTGCAGCTGTTTAGCATGTGGTACATCCAATGCATGTGTGTAAACACACGGTTTGCACCTATTTCAAAGTGTTAAAATTAGTCAGTTAAAGAGTGTCTTACTTTCCTTAAATTTATCCTATATAATAAAAGAGTAATATGCAAATTGACCCTAATGGCTGAACAACTGGGAATGACCAGTCACTATGATGTGCACTGACCACCAGGGGGCAGACTCTCAATGCAGGAGCTGCCCCTGGTGGTCACTGCACTCCCACAACGGGAGCTCCACTCAACCACAAGCCAGGCTGATGGCTACAAGCGCATCCGAGGTGGTAGGAGCCTCTCTCACCTCTGCAGCACTAAGGATGTCCGACTGCATGGGAAGTGGGCCTAAGCCTCAGTCAGACATCCCCCGAGGGCTCCCAGGCTGCCAGAGGGATGTCTGACTGTCAGCTTAGGCCCATTCCCCAGGGGATTGGGCCTAAGCTGGCAGGTGGACATCTCCCTAGGGGTTCTGGACTGCGAGAGGGCACAGGCCAGGTTGAGGGACACCCCCCCCCCCAAGTGCACAAATTTTTGTGCACCAGGCCTCTAGTTCATTATAAATAGGCACAATCATTTGATAACGTTATCCTCTCTTCTGATATAGTTTGGCCCAAGCATTCATGTATTAAAATATATATTTTGTTACAAATTATTTTCTTTTATTTCTCTTTAATATTACAACTAGGGCATTATATGCATTTATTTAAATTATAGGTTTCAAGTAGGTAATTTTATCTGTGAATTTGACATCAGGAGAGAAAAGGAACCATTGTAATATACATTAGTGAGAGTGGAGACAATAAGTCTGAGTTCCAAGCCGTGGGGCCTTGGTCTAGAAGACGGCTCACTGTACATGCATCAGTCAGGGCCCAGAAACCAAGTTCTCAAGTGTGTTCCCTCAAGAAACTCTTTTTTTTTGGGGGGGGGGGGGGGGGGGCGGGGGAACCTCTCTGAGGGCCTCCTCTGGGTCAGGTCTTTGTTAGCCCTGGAAAGGAGGTACAGATGGCTCATTTACCCTCAGGGTATCACTATCTATGAAACAAGGAGGGTAGAGCCCAGGACAGGGAGGTGACCTGAGCTCCTAAAACAGATCACAGCTCTGCCAACACCACTGGCATTTTGAAAGTCTCTCAGTCATGAGGAGAGAGGAGCTTCTTTGGGGCAAGGAGAGATACATGACTGGGCAGAGAAACAGAAGGGACCAGGTGAGAATTTGGAGAGGAAGATTTCCTGAAGGGAGTGAAGAGAGGGCAATATGTGTGGGTCAGAAGGAAATGACCTGGATTGAGCTGAGTTGATGATAAATAAAAGGAGACACACAGGGAGAGGGGGCAATAACTCCCTCCTGGCAAAGTAGACACTATGTGGCCATCAGATGATAGTGCTGGCATGAGACAGCTTGGTTGCAGCTCAGACTGTGTGGGGGATGTGGAGGGAGGCAGATAACCCAGTTTTCAGAAGGAGGATGTGGCGTTAGGGAGTGATATGTATAAGCTAGTCAAAAGCAAGTATCCTGTGATTTCAGCATCAACTGCTGTATTTTACATTTGTAGGAAAAGTTATTTTTAAAAGTTCAATTAGAAATATATGGAAATGTGTATGTTACACAAGTTTGGAATAACCTAGTCCAAGTTGGCTTAAACATAATGAGAATATTTTTCTCACTAATTAAAAAGGCAAAGACTAGATTTACCTTCAAGTGAAACTTAACACAAGGGTCAAATTATGTCACTGGCACCGATTTCTCTGACTTTCTCTATGGGACCCATCCCTCTACACTGGTCTGGTCTCAGGAAGTTTCCCCTACCTATGTGAGCAAGGGCTAGAGAGTTGTCAGCACTCCACCTCTCAGCTTGAGGTCCTTGAGGCAAAAGAGGTCAAAGACTTAGAATTAAGTCTTGTTATTTCTGATTGTCCAGACCTCATTCATGTGATCACCCTGGAATGAATCACGGGCTGGGAAAGTGATGCACAGGTTGGAATGCACCAAGGTTATAGACTAGGGTAGAGGCCAACAGGACCCAGGTAAACCACTGGAGAGGAGTGAATTCACAAATGAATGGAGCACTCACCACGGGGTGCTGTAGAAACAAACAAGTGTCCACTATACAGACACAAGCTCATTTAACTCACAAACATGTTTTCCATAATGGAGAAGGCCTAATTGATGATAGTGATGATGATAATGAGGAGGACAGTGCAAAGTTGACAGCTATTAAGAATTCACCACCTGTTAGGTACTCTTCTAGGCATTTTCACATTCCTTGTGTCATTTACTCCTCTCAACCACAGTTGGGGGAAGCACTATTGATATCATCTTCATTTTACAAATGGGAAAGTTGAGACACAGATGTAAATAACTTTCCCAGTATTCCAAAGCTACAGAAGTGGTTCAAAGTCGACCCTTCCTGTGGCCACTCTAAGGAGATGGTATCTTTACTGAAGCTTATGTAGTCAGGGAGATAAATTCAGACACAAATAGCTGACAGGTGGTGAGAGAAGAACAGGGAGACCACTAGCACAGTGTCAAGTGGTTAGGAAATGGAGGGGTGTTCAGAGGAGAGGCTTCCTAAAGGAGGTGATGTGTGCCCTTCGGTTTCCTCATCCATAAAACACCTAGGGTGAACTAAGGCTATTGGATAAATCTCCTCAGTGCTGGCCATCTCAAAGCCATGCTTTTCTACTGCCAAAGGTGGACCAGGGTCTGGTTTCCAATTCTCCTGCTTCTGATTCTAAACCTCAAGTGTCAGGGAGCTTCGTACTGCACAAGGCAGCCCATTCTAGCAAGAGGCAAGGCAGTGAGCATTGTGGTTGAACCCTCAAGTGGTTCAAGCTGTAGTTGACTCGGCTTCTCCATAAATTAGCTGTTGGGATTTAACAAGTTTTCTTAGAACCCGCTCAGGTCTGATATTCTATCATTTACAACTGTTTCCTGTGACATGAAGCTGTGATATTTTCATGGTCTACTTTTGGCAAGGTGGGCACTTTGCCTCTAAGCTACCTAACCCCAGCCTTCTGTGATTTGAGCTCTTACACTGATTTTTAGTATTTTCCTGAATCCTTCTACACCATCACTCTCACCAGCTACAGTGTGTCTCAATTCATCTCTTTACTCAAAAATCATTTCCCCCATTTCCAGGAACTAGGTGAACAGAGAGGAATGAGACATACTGCCTGCCCTCAGGGAGCTCTCTGGGAAGGAATAGCAACTCTCTATCCTGGTCAGCAGGGGGCAATGTGGGTGCAGCTGTCACTGCCTATGCTTGTGTGAACTTGGTCATGGCTGTTCATTCATTTGTCATCACTCTTGAGGCTTGTGCATTATTGGAATGACACATGTTGCATTTAATTGCCACTTAAAATGTCTTCAACAGATTACATTATGATCTGGCACTGAAGTGACAAGTTATTGTATATGTAAAAAGAGGTAACAGAATATAAAAATGACATCTGTGTAAAGCAAATGCCTGTCATAGGAATAGCTGCATTTTCTTGCAGAACAAACACCAAATGCTTTACCATTTCCAAAAAGAGAAGATGTGCACACACAGAGATGAAGCTTTCACTTTGTTCCTGATACATGCAAGGTGGCTGACCATGACGCGCCAAGCATCACAATTTGCAGAATGAGTGTCCCATCTGGAAGGGAGCCCCAGAGATAACAGTGGAGTGCTCTTGTTAGAAATGCTGCAACCTCAACAGTTTTAATGACACAGAGAACAATATTATTTGAAAAACCGTAGACATCTTCAACTGAGTCAAAAATTATTCAAATAAACTCTGAATGTGAACAAGTTTTATGCTCACTTAAGCAAGTTATTTCTCTTATGTTTTATGCACAACAGTAATCCTCTCTAATAAAATGGTAATATGCAAATTAACCATCACTCTGCTACATAAGCCACGCCCACCAGCCAATCAGGGCGAGTATGCAAATTAACCCCAGCCAAGATGGCTACAGCCACAGAGAGCAAGGTTTCCCAGGTAACAGAGGAAGCCAAGCTTTCCATAGCCATTGCAGGCCTAAGCCTCCACTCAAGCTACAAAGTTTCAATTATAGAAGGTAAACAAATTCAAACAAATGGCGGCAGAACGGAGCTTGAGAGAGCAAGCCAGGGTTGCCAGCGGCAACAGGGGAAGGAAAACTTTCTGCACACCCTGGCCGGGCTCACCCGCTTAAGGCTACAAAGTTTCAATTGTAGAAGGTGAATTAACTGCCACAGAAATGGCTGCCGCCCTGGAGGGAGCAGAAGGCTTGGCTCTGCTCCAGGCTACAAAGTTTCAATTGTAGAAGGAAAATAAATTCCAGATACCAGGGCCTCTGCTTGGGTCGCCAGGGGTTGTGGCCGGCCTGCAAACCACCACAGGCCCCTCGCCCAGGCCACCCCACGCCCCAAGGGAACCCCCACCTGATCCGGGACACCCTTCAGGGCAAACCAGCTGGCCCCCACCCCTGTACCAGGCCTCTATCCTATCTAATGAAAGAGTAATATGCAGATTGACCAGCACTCCAACACACAATATGGCTGCCCCCATGTGGTCAAAGATCCTGCCCCCATGTGGACACAAGATGGCCACTACAAGATGGCCAGCAGGAGAGGGCAGTTGGGAGGCACCAGGCCTGCAAGGGAGGGCAGTTGAGAGGGACCAGGCTTGCAAGGGAGGGCAGTTGGAGGTGATCAACCCTGCAGGAGAGGGCAGTTAGGGGTGACCAGGCCGTCAGAGGAGGGAAGTTAGGGGCAAACAGGCTGGCAGGGGAGCAGTTCAGCATCAACCAGGCTGGCAGCGGATTGGTTAGGGGGTGATCAGGCTGGCAGGCAGAAGCGGTTAGGGGCAATCAGGAAGGCAGGCAGGCAAGCAGTTGGGAGCCAGCAGTCCTGGATTGTGAGAGGGATGTCTGACTGCCTGTTTAGGCCAGATCCCCTAGGATGGGGCCTAAAAGGACAGTCAGACATCCCTCCAGGAGTCCCAGATTGGAGAGGGTACAGGCTGGGCTGAGGGACAACCCCCCTCCATGCACGAATTTCGTGCACCGGGCTTCTAGTATATGATAAATTCTGTTAAAGATTCTTCCAATTACAATGAACTAAAAATTCCAAGTGATAAAAAAGCATCAAGTCAAAGTTTAACTGGCAGAATTTTCCTTTCTTGAGTGTATGTAAAATAAAGGTCCATCTTACAACCAGTAACATTTTTAATTCAATGGAATACACCAGATTTTGAAATTTTTTTCCACCCAGACTAATGTGGCCTGGCATTTCCAAGGAAATAGCATCACCAAGAAGGATGGACAGGGAAGGATTGGAGAGGTTCTGCCTCAAGAAGCTTCATTCAGTTCTATGTGGTAGAGAAGGGGCCGGGAGCAGAGCAGCCAGGGTGGGAGGGGAGAGGCAGGAGCAGTGCTGCACTGAGATGTCACTGGAGGTCTCCAAGCAGTGGCTGGTTGACCTGTTGAAAATGAAGATTCAGGCCACACAGAGTCATACAGTATGTGCCCACATGAAGAGGCTAAGAGACAGGTTAGGATTCAATTGTGCAAGTTCAATTCTGACTTAGCACCCATGTAAATATGGCTGGGAACTCAGGCAAGGACCTGACCTCTCTGAGACACAGCCTCCTTGCCTCTGAAGTGGGAATCATAATGCTCCCAGTTCATGGGGTTGTTGTGATGATTAAATGGCTTATTGCATTTTAAATACCAATGATCCCTGGCAGTAAACTTTCAATAAATGTAAGCTAGTTTTATCTCAGAAGTCACCCTGTGAAAATTGGTAACTCATTCTTCTAATAAATATTGTCAGCCTCAACCATATGCCAAACCCTGCACAGGGCTACAGAGATAGAGAGGAATTCCACCCTTGACCTTAAGCTCACATATATAACATCTTGACCAAGGTCATAGAAACCCCTTTGAGAGAGCCTAAGCAAAACAGAAAACAACTAAAAAATATAATTTAAAGTCATTTATTGGAAAGATTGATAAGTAAAAAGATAAATAAAAGGAGCCAAGACCATATTTAGAGGGAATCTCCAGATTCTCTCTTTCTTCTCCCTGGAGCATGTGCTATTGCATGTTCTCTGTTGCAGGCTGGGAAGGCACAGATAGCATAACAGAGCTGAGGTCCTGAGAGCTGAGGGCTTGGGATCTGATTTTGCATTGCCGGTGACTTTGACCCTGTTCCATCTCTCCAAGCTTCATTTTCCTCATCATCCAAACAGGAATAATAAGAATTTGGAAAGTTGTGTGGAGGATTAAATAAACTCTTAGAGGGCAGTGCTTAGGATAGTGTTGTGCCCAGAGTAAGTGCCCAATAAATAGCAATTCCGGAATGCCACATGGATGGTATATCCTGGAGCTGAGCAAGCCAGTGCCCCAACCCTCCTTCCAGGTCCTGATTCCAGATTCAGGAGTTCTGGGTCTTGACCTGAGGACGGAAGGATGATGTCTCTCACACAAAATCACCCATGGCTGGTGTCTATGGCCCCTGAAATTGCTGCACCTGAAGACAGGAATCTTCAACTGCTTTGAGGACGAAACTCTTCCTGGTTGAGTACAAACAGAAAATGAGTCTCCTGTTGCATGGCACCATGAAACTTCCCACCCAACACCATTCACTGTCCCCCTGCAACTTTAACTGGGAGAAGCTCCAAGGTCACTAATGCCTCATTTCTTCCTGTTCAACCCTCTCTGGACTCCATCTCCACCCATGGTGAAGACAAGCCTTTGCATCTAAGCTCATGATCAATGAAAGAACCAATAAAGAGAAAGGTTACAATAGCATGGACCATACTGTTTCACACCTGGCTGTGTTTAAAGTTCAGTGTGATACCGGTGGCAAACAAACAACATTTTACTTAGACTGATATCACCTTTGGCTCTTTCCCTTCTTTCAGTCCTCAAATGCCCAGATTTAATCTTTAAATAATGGGAACTCAAAGAACCTATAGAAAAATTACTAAACACATGGGAAAGTTTAGAAAGGTGACTTACTATAAAATCAATATGTGAAAAGCAACTGTACATTATACACCAACAAAAACCATTTCAGAACATTATTTTTAAAGATACATTTATAATAACAAGAAAAAATTAAAACTACCTAAGAATAAATTCAAGAATACAGGTGCAAGATTGTTACACAGAAAATTAAAATGGAACTGAAATACTTTAAAAATGACCTAAAGAAATAGGGAGATATGTTATAAGAAAATTTAAACCTTGCAAAGTGTCAATTCAACTCCAAATTGTCTGTATTCAAGCCAATTCCAATAGAAATTTCAACAGGTTTCTTTGGGGACCCTAATAAGATGATTATAAAATAAGACCCATTTGAACTAATAAATGAGTTTAGCAAGATTAATGGAAAAAATATCAATGTACAAAGATAGGTTATGCTTCTACACACTAGCAATAAACAATCCAAGGAGGAAATAAAGAAAACAATTTAATTTACATTAGCATAAAAAAAATATAACACTTAGGAAAAAATTTAACAAAAGAAGTGCTTATGTTCTGAAAGCTATAAAACATTGTTGGAAGAAAGAAGAATTTAAATAAATGGAAAATGGCCCATGCTCCTAGATGGGAAAACTTGGTAATGGTGAGATGACAATACTTCCCAACATTTTGATCTACAGATTCAGTGAAATCCCAATCAAAATTTCAACATATTTTTTAAAGTATGTTTTTCTTGATTTCAGAGAAAGAGAAGGAGAGAGAGATAGAAGCATCAATGATGAGAAAGAATAATCCATCAGCTCCTACATGCCTCCTACATGCCCCCTACTGGAGATTAAGCCCCAACCCAGGCATGTGCCCTGACAGGGAATCGAACTGTGACTTCCTGGTTCATAGGTCAACACTCAACCACTGAGCCACACTTATCGAGCATCAACTGCTTTTTTAAGAGAAATTTAAAATCTGTGTGGAAGTGCAAGGGACCCTGAATAGCCAGCCAAAACAATATTTAAATTAAAAAAAAAAAGGTAGGAGGGGGTCACACTTTTCTATTTCAAGACTTACTACAAAATTACAGTAATGAAGACAATGTGGTATTGGCAGCGTGGCAGACATATAGGTCGGTGGAAAAGCACTGAGAGTCCAGAAACAGACCCATGTGTCTACTACCAGTTATTGTGACAGGGATGCTAAGACAACTCAATGAAGAAATACAAGTCTTTTCAACAAATGATATTAGACAACTGGATAACCACAGCAAATCTATAAATTTGGACCCTTACCTCATGTCATACACAAAAATTAACTCAAAATGGATCAACAATCTAAATGTGAGAACTGAGACTATAAAATGCTTAGAAGAGAATACAGGTGTAAACTTTGTGACTTTAACTTAGGCAGCAGTTTCTTAATGACAGCTAAAGCACACGAAGCCAAAGGAAAATCAGATAAACTAAACTTCATCTGAATTAAACACTTTTGTGCCTCAAAGGACACTGTTGAGAAAGTGAAGACAATACACAAAGTGGAAGAAAATATTTGCAAATCATATATCTGATAAGGATCTAGTAGTCAGAATATAAAAAAACTCTAACAATCAAAAGACAAATAACCGCATTAAAAATGTGCAAAGAATTTGAATAAACATTTCTCCAAATATGTATAAATGGTCAATAAGCATATGAGAAGATATTCAAGACCATCAATCATAAGGTGAAGTAAATCAAAACTGCAATAGGATTCCACTGCACATCCACTGGCACAGCTTTAATAAAAGAAGACAAACAATAGGAGTGCTGGAGAGGATGTGAAGAAATGGAAAATCTCATACATTTCTAGTGGGAATGCAAAATGGTGCAGCTGCTGTGGAAAACAGTTTGGATGGTCCTCCCAAAATTAAATGTAAGTTATCATATGACCCAGCAATTCTACTCCTAGGTACATATCCAAGATAAATGAAAACCTATGTCCACACAGACTTGTACATGAGTATACACAGCAGCATTATTCACAGTAGCCAAAAGATGGAATCAACCCAAATTTCCATAATGAGTAGATAAACTGAATGTGGTCTATCCATAAATGGAATATTATTCAGCCATAAAAAGGAATGAAGTACTGACACATACTGCTACATGGATGGACCTTGAAAACACTAAGCTTGATGGTCCAACCTCAGAGGGAAGGCAGAGGAGGGGGTGGGTAAGAGAGCAACCAAAGGACTTGTATGCATGCACATAAGCATAACCAATGGACACAGACAGTAGGAGGGTGAGGGCATGTGCTGGGGGGTGGGAATGGCTGGGGAGAGGTCAATGGGGGAAAAGGGGAGACATATGTAATGCTTTACACAATAAATAATTTAAAAAACAAATCAACAAAAAACAAAAAAAGAAAAGAAAACACTAAGCTAAATGAAATAAGCCAGTCAGAAAGGCCACATATTGCCTGATTCCATTTATATGAAATTTCCAGACTAGGTAAGTCCATAGTGGCTGAAAGTTGATTAGTGGTTGCTTGGGGGAAGGAAAAATGGGAAGTTACTGCTAAAAAGTCCAGAATTTATTGGGGGGATTATAATATTCTGGAAGTAGATAGTGGTAAATGGTGGTGCGAACCTTGAATATACTAAACATACCTGAATTGTACACTTTAAAATTATATATTTTATTTTATGGGAATTATATATCAACATAAGAGAAGAATAAATAGCACACACAAAAATTATACAAGAAGAAGGCTTACCTTATCAGATAGCAGGATGTGTTTTAAAACTCCAGTAATCAAGACAGGGATGCCTGGGGTTGCATTAAAACCTGGTGCTACTTACCACACTAGTGTGCATATTTTCATTCCATGATGGGCCTCCATGAAAATACCATTGATGACATTCCACAAATGTCTGTGTGCATCTCATTCCAGTGACCCATAAAGTAATAAATCGTCCTGTCAGTGGTGCACCTAGCAGTGAAGGAAAACAGAAAGAAGCTGCAAATAGCTATTTCTCGAAGTGTGGTCCCAAGGCCTCCTGCACTGGAACCACCAGTGCAGCAGATTCCTGAGCCCCACTCCACACCTTCTGCACCAAAGAGTACGGGCTCACCCTGGGATTCTCCTGCTGCGTGAGGCTCCAGGACAATGCTGTGAGGTTATGACAGTGCATACTGCACTGGCCAAGTTCACCTACTCAGTCCCAAGTTTGAACTCCTTTGAAGATCATTCAAGAACAGAATAGCTTGCCTGAAGTTCTTTAAGATGCAAAGAGTTGGCATGTGTACTTCTTCAGCTTGTTGAAGGCCTAAAGAATTTAGAACCTTTTTTTTTAATTGTCTAAAGTTTTACATATGTCTCCTTTTTCCCCAATTGACCCCTCCCCCCAGCCATTCCCACCCCGGCAAGCCCCCACTGCCCCAGTGTCTGTGTCCATTGGTTATGCTATTATGCATGCATACAAGTCCTTTGTTTGCTGTCTAACTGCCCCCCTCCCCTGCCATTTGTTTCTGGATCTATTTTTGTTCATTGAAGTATGTTGATCATTATATCCCACATATGAGGGAGATCATGTGATATTTATCTTTCTCTGACTGGCTTATTTCACTCAGCATAATGCTCTCCAGGTCCATCCATGCTGTTGCAAATGGTAGGAGTTCCTTCTTTTTTACAGCAGCATAGTATTCCATTGTGTAGATGTACCACCGTTTTCTAATCCACTCACCTGCTGATGGGCACTTAGGTTGTTTCCAAATCTTAGCTATTGTAAATTGTGCTGCTGTGAACATAGGGGTGCATATATCCTTTCTGATTGGTGTTTCTGCTTTCCTGGGATTATTCCTAGAAGTGGGATTACTGGATCAAATGGGAGTTCCATTTTTAACTTTTGAGGAAACTTCATACTGTCTTACAGTGGCTGGACCAGTCTGCATTCCCACGAGCAGTGCACAAGGGTTCCTTTTTCTCCACATCTTCACCAAGACTTGTTGTTTAGGGATGCAAATCTAAACAACAATGATATACCATCTCACACCTGTTAGAACCTATTTAAAATATCAGAAAAGACCAATTGATTCACAGATGTTGACAGCGGTTAGACAAGACATTGGTGAAAAGGATGGACTTTGTGGAATCATGGACTGATAGCTAGAGAAAAATATCATTGTCTTTCTAAAAACATCTTTTAAGTTTATATTTTCTACATTCCAAATTCCCTTGGGTAAAATGTTAATGGGCACTGATAATGTCACAGAATTTTCTTGCATCATCTAATTCTGCTCATTAACCTGGGGAAGCCTAGATGCAAAATCCCTGGTCTTGGCTGATTTTTCAAGTCACTTTTCACTGAGTGTTGGACTTTGTAAATACACTAATTAGAACAAGATTTCAAAGGCTGCAGTTTTATTCCATTCATGTTAACTTTGAAAGCATCAGAAGTTTTTCAAATGAACTGTCAGTATCATTGTAACTGCAATGACTGCTCTGTCTGAAATAAGTTAAAAATCACATGGAGAAACTTCAAAGCACCCTTGAGTGGGGTTAGAGTGCTCTTGTAATACGAAGGAATACATCCCAATTTTTTTCAAGTGTGTTATTTAATTATTGACAATTCCCATCATACTACCAACCACAGGGTGCCCTTTCACCTAATTAAGAATTATGTATAACACACTGAAGGCCAAAAAAATAAGTGGTTTACAAGGCCAAACTATTCAGCTCAGAAACACTAAAAAAACTGAAAACCTAAGAGTTTCTATGTGTGTCAATCAATAGCTTTGCTGACGTCAAATGAGGCCAAAACCCATCTGGCATTTGAAGTGTGATTTTAGCTGAATATCCTTACAGCCATCTTGAGTACATCTTTTAACAGGCACAAGAGTTAAAAAGATAAAGTCTGGAAAAAATGTGCTCGTAGCTTTAAAACGCCCATATTCCTATTTGATATTTTCTCTACCTACCCTCCAAATATGCAAAAGACATTAGTAAAGATTTGGTAGTATTAATTTGGTAGTCCTTGATACCCTTCAATAAAGTTGTATTCATTAAATACTTATTAGAGGGTTTTAAAACTGTTGTTATATCATTTAAAATATGGAATATTGCTATCTTTTATATTAAAGTAATTAAAGAAAAAAGTTAATGTGAAAATTTTAAATGTGTTTGCATTGAAGTAGTGTCTGTTTTAACATATTGCTGCATCATTTTTTCAGCTTCTGATTTGTTTGTACAGTCATTCTTTCATTGAACAGAACGACGGTGTGATTCCTGGGCAGGCGTGGCACTGGCAGAGCACGCTCCCTTTCAGGGATGTGTGAAGACAGACAGGGGCTCTGTTTTGCTTTGAGGCCCCTTTGAACAGAATTAGCAAATGACTTGCGTGCTCTTTTTCTCTCACCTGGTGAATTAGGGGTTTCTTTTTTAAGGCATTTAAGATACTTTTTTAAATGAACTTAAATTCCAGTATAAAATATTTTACATGTACTATAATAATAACAACTACTAATTATTAACTATTTTTAATATGATAGTAATAACCATGCTTCCTACTTATTGAGCCCTTACCAGCCTGGCCTCTCCCAGAGAATTCAGGCCTCATTTTTTAGAAAAGCAGGTGCTCTTGCTGTTCCTGTTTATGGATAAAAAAAACGGAGGCTCAACAATAAAGCAAATAATCCTGCGTGAACCCCAGCCCCACTTGATCCTGCCCACTGAAGTCTAATTGTCACAGAGAGAGATTCTGAGTCCCTCAAAATTATAAAGCAGGTAGTACACCCATGCTGTAGGGTCCTGAGGAGCTTTTTACAAATATATATTTCTTAATCCCATCCCCTGTGATCCCAGTGCACCAGGCTGAGGTAGGTCCAGGGGTTCTGAGTAAAAAAATAAAAATAAAAATAAAATAAATAAATAAATAAATATATATATATATATATATATATAGTCATGCGCTGCATAATGATAAGGATGCATTCTGAGAAGTGCATTATCAGGTGATTTCATCCTTGTGGGAACACCGCAGAGTGCATGTACACACACCTAGATGTTGTAGCCTACAACACACCCAGGCAGTATGGGATCGCCTCTTGATCTCAGAAAACAAGCCTGTATTACAAGGAACAAGCCTGTACTATAAACATGTTACGTACAAAACAACATGAGATTACATTGACATAAGAGAAAATGATGCAACCAAGAGCCGCGGTGAGCACGACATGAACAGCTTGGCCAATGTAGTACCGCGCACCTTTCACAACAAACTTCCTTCACAAATAGAAAGAGTACACCCTAAAATAATAATAAAGAGTATAGTAGCTCCAAGCCAGTAATGTAGTCTTTTACTATCATCATCAATATTATGTAGTGCACATAATTATATGTCTATGCTTGCATCCGACTGGCAGTTGTAGGTGTGTTTACAGCAGCATCACCACACACGTGAGTGATGTGCTGCACTCGGACTTTACAATGGCTACATCACTAGTGATAGAGATTTTCCAGCTCCATTTTACTCTTATGGGACCACCGTCTCATATAAGCGGCCTTTGGTTGACTAGAATGTCGTTATGAGGCACACACATATACAGATTATATATATATTTCCAAGTGATTCTGACATAGTCGGTCCACAGATCACTTGGGGGGCGGCAGGGAGAGATTATCCTGCAAGCCAGAAACTGAAGCTACCAATTTGGGCAGAGGATGAATGAGTTATGACCCTGATAAGCAATGTCCTTGCCCAAAAGTTGCTCAGGTTTGCAATTCCGGGTCCCAGAGCCCTGAGCCCCCTCTTCCAACAGACAAAACACATTTTCTCCCATTGAGTCATCCAAACCTCTGACCCCAACGCTGCACTGATCCTGTTGGATAGACAGGGAACCCAGTCTGGTCACACGAGTTAGAGGCAGTGCTCAGACGGCCCCATTTTCCACCCACTCTTGTCACATGCTAACTGCAGAGAGGGGTTTCAGCTCCAAATCATGTCAGCGTTGACACAGAACAAAGGAGATGACATGCTTTCTCGCCAGAGTCCTCACTCTGGCATTCTGAACCTGGCCACTTTTTTAGCTTTATTTCCAGAAAGAAGCATTTTTCTAATTGGAACAGCAAATAGGCATCAGGCCCTGTTATAAGACTTTATAGAGACAGTCTCATTCACTACTCACCATAGCCCTATGAAGTTGAGACTATTTCAATTTCCACTTTACAGATGAGAAAACTGTGGCTCAGAGACAATAAGCAACTTGCTCATGTTGCCAAGTGAACTTGCCCAGCTAATAAATGAAGAGCAACCACAAAATATGGTCCCAGAGCCTCTGCTGTGAGCACTATGAGTCGTGAGCACTCACTCATTTCCTCATCCAGGAGGACTGGATTCCAAATGGGATGTGCAGTCCCTGAGGGCATAAAAGATCCACAGTTCTTTATTTTCATCCACCTCTTTAATATCTCTACTTTTGTGCACATTTGTTGTAGCGATATCAGCACATATGCATAATTTATAAATTAATAGATAGCAGAAAATGCAGATCTATACACAACACTTTTTTTTTTTAACCAATAGGGAATGCTACCAAAACAGTTTGTACCCCATTGGTTAACAGAACTTGTTTTTGGTAAAGGGGGCATGATGATAACAATAAGGCTATTTCTTCACAGAGCTATTTTGAGATAGAGTGAGCAGGTACAAGCAGGGTGTGTGGCACCTGGCTGTGGGACACTCTAGATTAATTTGAGTGGCCATTATTGTTTGCTCTCCCTTGCTTACCCACCTCCCCAGTCTCCTTCATGCCAACATTTCTCCAGAAACATGTATGTAGCACCTGCTAGGATCCAGAGCCACTGCCATTCCCTAGGGACCCAGAGGACACTCAGCCTTGGGCCCTGGCTTTGGAGGAGTCCACAGAGACAGTTTCAGGAACAAATGGTGAATAAGTGGAGGGAGATCAAGTGTCTTCAAGAGGCCTTGAGAGGGGAGGGTATGGTCCACCAGAGATTCCAGGGAACCTTCCTAGAAGAGGGGACCTCTTAGTGAAGCCTTGGTGATGACCAGAACTCACATGAAGCAGAGAACATGCACCTGCAAGCCAGCTGTGTGTCATTTATTGAGCACCTGCTATGTGATAGGCACTTGTTCTAGCCATTTTGGGTACAACTATGAACCAGCCAGACAAAATTCTCTGACCTTGTGGAACAAACAACCTTGTGGGGAAAATAAAGTAATGAGTAAAATATACAGAGAGTAAGAGGCAAGATAAGCTAAGAAGAAAAATGAAGTGGGGCAGGAGATCAGAAAGTGCTGGAGGTCCAGGTGGGGATGTTCTGAGAAGGGAGCATTGAGTTAGGATGAGGAGAGGGAGCCAGCATGCGAAGGAAAAGCATCCCAGGAGGAAGAGCCAGCCAGTGTAAAGGCCCTGAGGCAGGAGTGTAGGGGCATGTGCTTAGGAAACAGGCCAGCGAGCCTGGACAGAGAGAGCAAGGGGAAGGCAGAAGGAGGCGAAGAGGGACAATACAGCACTGCAGACCATCAGGGGGGCTTGTCTCTGCCTCTGAGGACCACAAGCATCAATGGAGGGTGCGGAGCAGAGGAGGGACATGAAATGACTTCCAGGTTAGCTCCGTGCTTTCTGGCTGCCTGTGGAGAATGGACTGAAGTGGGGTGGGAGGGCAGGAAGATGGACTGGGAGGCTGGATCACTGATCCAGGCCCATCACCTCAGCTCCAAGGGCAGCTCACCCAGACTCCATGCCCCCCAACCCCACCCTGCATCCCAGCCCAGGCAGTGTTTGCTCAGAAAGTCCTGCCAGCTAACCCTCGGGGAAAACCCAGGCTAGCGGAAAGAGACATTCAGAAACCACCAACCCTACAATTACCTGTAAGATGGATTCTTCTCCCTGACAGGGTGCGTGAGATACCGAGCCTGTTATTAACCAAGGCCTAATTACAGTGTGTCGGGCTGCAATGCTCATTGCAAGAGAAATACCGGCGGCCTGCAAAGCGAGGCTAATTGTTCCCTGCTCCCTCCTTCTTTTTGTCAGAGGCATTCAATCTGCCTGAAATAATTACACTTCTCCTCCCAGAGGCTCGGAGACAGGCTTTGCTGTTCTCCCAGGGCTGGAGATTTAGTATCCTGAATCTGCAATTGCAGCAGGCAGGTTGGCAATCAAGGCCCTGGGCAAGCCTTATCTCCTTAGGCCTGTATCCCAGGGCCAAGTCCCAGCACTTCCCTGTGCAGCCGGGAGCACTGTCCAGAGCATCTCTTGATGTTCAAGCAAATGACTTCGTATCTTGGAGCCTCAGTTTTCTGATTGGTTAAATAGTTATACAATATCAATTGCCTGAACTGTGGCTCGATACTCCAACACAGGTGCTGATGTGGAGTGGGTGCTAATATCTGGTGCTTATTATGCCACAAACTTTTTAGAGGCGAAAGAGATTTCCTGTGTTGAGCACCTACTATGTGCCAGACATACAATGTTCAGTAACTATCCACTGAATGAATGGTCTCCTTTTGACAACATCTCACAACCAACCTGGAAAAGAGCGAGTTATTGTTCCTGCTGCACAGAAGAGAAAGGCCAGGCAGAGAAGGTGGTGGCTCTCCCCGGTCATGGTATGTGTGGTCCCTCAAGTCTCCCTGGTTTCAGGGAAGCAGAGTGACCTTCCTGAATGTGCGGCTCTCAGAAGCAGCGACTTGTTAATGACCTTGAGCGAGTCCCTCCTCCTCACCGGGTCTGAGTTTCCTCACTGACCTTATGGTTTCCCACCTGTAAGATGACATTGGGACCTGGATGGTGGGCAATGTTGGCAGCATGCATGATGAACTGGTTGTTTCCATGGTCTTTTCTTTCCCGCATGGCTCCCTGGGGAAAGTCTCCACCTGATGCCTGTCATTAGCCTTCTGCTCTCATTCACTGAGAGAACAGATCTCAGGAAGTCCCCCTGAGACGGACCCGATTGTGTCTAGGAACCACCATCACCTAGAAGTCACTGAGTCTTTTTACCCCTACCTTTCATTTACAGGTGTGATACTGGGTTGGTTGGTTTTTAAGGTAATCTATCAAGTTCCCACTTGTCTAAGTGAAAAACAGTGAATGTACTTAAAGAAAGATCAGTCCAAGGACCAGTGCTCCATGATAAGGCAAAAATGAGGATAAGCCACAGCTCTCAGACAACTCGGGAGAACCTGGAACACAGAAACCTTCCCATATGGGTCCCTCGTCACATAGAGAACATCATGCTACAGTTCTTCGAGCTGAAACCTGGTCCAGTCAATCTCTGTCACTGAACCCCTGCCATTCTCTGCAGTGCCTCCTACAAGAAGGGAAAGGACTGGCCAGTGTATCCTTCTCTTCTCTCAGGTCTGGGTCCCTGTCTAGACTGGGGTCTCCAGCCAGATGCCAGGTCAGAGTGAGATGTCATGCTCAGTGACTCCATTTAGGCTGAAGGGCTAATGAGGGGGCACCTGACAGCCCCGAAGACCTAACATGTCTATTTTCAGGAAACGCAACATCTGGTTCTGAGCCCTGTCCTTCTTTGCACCATCTGCCCAGCCTCAGCACTCGCCACCAATGTGTCTGCCCCTGACAGATTGCCTTTCTGATATCTTTATTATTGTTTTGAAAAGATGCTATTGGGGCTGCTGATCCAGCATTTTTATTTTATTTTTTGAGAACTCTCCCCCCGCCCCCAGGGTGATCCGATGTCAGCCAGGTTAAGGATGTGACACCACAGGCAGTTCCGGGCCAGAAGTTCCCCCTGTCACTAGGATGTCTCCATAAATAATGCCCAGCCTTTCTGAGAACTCCCATTCAGGATAGAGAGTTGCAGATGCTTAAGAAAGGCGCTGCCATTTCCACATTTCCTGCCAGAGGTCAGTTGCTTAGGTGAGTTTTGGGAAATAAGGATTTCGGGGGACCGGAGGGAATCAATAAGTAAATTGAAGTACCACAGGGTGTACACACTGTCTAAGACCTAAGGTTGAATTCAATATTCTCTCACTTCTTCTGCAAAAATGCCCTGAGAGGTGTACATGAGCTGTCATTAATTAATTCATTTATTCTAAAGCATGCATTAGTCTACAGGACAAATTATCTGCTTTGTTCAAGAAATAAATGGCATGAATATAAAAGGGGGGGAATGTTATAGATGAAAAGATACTTAAGAGACTTATAAACCAAATGCAATATGCTTGGATCCTGACTTGATTAAATCTGGTGTTCAAAAAAACAACATTCTTGAACAGGAATAATTGAATACATTTCGATTTAGAATATAGTAAGTCATTATTATCCAATTTTTTAGACACAATGATGGTTTTGTAGTTACTTTTAAAAAGTATTTTTTTTATTGATTTTAGAGAGAGAGGAAGAGAGAGGGATAGAGAGATAGAAACATTGATTGGCTCCTCCTGCATGCCCTCTACTGGGGATTGAGCCCGCAACCTGTGCATGCGTCCTGACTGGGAATCGAATGGGTTAGATCTCCTGGCTCATGGGCTAATGCTCAAGCACTGAGCCACACTGGCTGGCTGTGGTTACTTCTAAAAATCTGTATTGTGAAGTCTGGGCTTTCCTTATAATTGTTCCAGGCAACCTCCTTCTCTCCCTCATGCCCCACAACACACACCAGTAGGGACTTTGAGGTAAAATAAGATCAACAGAGTTAGATGATGGTTGACTCAGGTGAGAGGTATGGGAGTGTGCACTATTGTGTAATGCTCTATAATTCTGAATGCTTTTTTAATGTCCATAATTTTTTTAAGTTAAAAAGAATAGTGGCTTTGACAATGTAGACTGCTAGCTGAGCTCACTCTGCTGGTTGTGAGAATTAAATGGCACACAGTAGAGATTTGTTACTCCCTGGATCCCTTTTCATGCCATCAGCCCCACAGCCCTCAAGGTAGGTACTTTACCTACTCCGTGCAGGTAAGGAGCTGAGACTCAGGGATGTGCAGCCACCATGGAACTAACAGTTGTGGCTGGGGGCTGGGACTCTATGGCATCTTAGTTTTGAGAAGCCCCCAAAGGCATATCCATTTTCCCACTGAAGTCAACCCTGAACCTGCCTGGTAGAAGTCAGAACTTTGTATGAATATAATAGAACACACAATACCATCCTATATAATAAAAGAGTAATATGCAAATCGACCGAACGGCAGAATGACTGGTTGCTATGATATGCACTGACCACCAGGGAGCAGACACTCAACGCAGGAGTGCCCCCTGGTGTTCAGTGTGCTCCCACAGGGGAGCGCCACTCAGCCAGAAGCCGGGCTCATGGCTGGTGAGTGAATCGGCAGTGGTGGGAGCATCTCCCGCCTCTGCTGCAGGTGGCCGGTATGGAGTGAGGGGTCCTGGACTGCGAGAGCCCCGGACTGCAAGAGGGATGTCTGACTGCCAGCCTAGGCCCGATCCCCCGTTAGGCCCGATCGCCCAGGGATTGGGCCTGAGCCAGCAGACGGACATCCCCCAAGGGGTCCCGGACTGCGAGAGGGTGCAGGCTGGGCTGAGGGACGCCCCAGTGCACGAATCTTGTGAATCGGGCCTCTAGTATATTGTTATATAAAATCATCATATGCAGAATGTGGCAAAAGTAGGTTTATAATTGTATCCACTTTTGAATACTTAATTAGTAAATAATACAAGAATGTCCTCTGTGTTTCACATATTCAAGTTTATTCTTATATTTTTATTCATTAATTATTATATTCAAAAGTGAATATAACAGCCCCTCTCCCCTACTTTTGCCCCACCCTGTATGAATAATCATCATACAGTTTATCTATATATATAAAAAGCCAGTGACCATAATGGCCATAATGACCATAACGACCAGTTGCTATGACACCCACTGTGGCCAGCAAACTGGCCCGATCAGGGGGTGGGGCCAGCTGGCCAACCTCATGGCCCCTCTCCCCTGCTGGCCTGCCCCTGATCGGACTCTCCCACCCAGATCAAGAGCAGGCTGCTGGCCAAACGCCCCTCCCTTCCCTCTAGCCAGCCTCACCCCTGATCAGCCCGCCCCACCACAATAGGCCCACAGCCTCTTCCCCCCAGCCAGCCTGCCCCTGATCACACCACCCCACCCCAATAGGGGGCAGGGCTGGCTGCCAACCTCCTGCAGCCCCTCCCCACAGCTGGCCCCACCCCTGATGGGCCCCACTACCCTGATCTGCCCAGAGCCCCTGCCCCCAGCTAGCTCCACCCCCATGATTCATCCCCCCCAAACCCAATAGGGGGCGGGGCTGGCCCACCAACCTCCTTCAGCCCCCCCCCACCCGGCCCCACCCCATATCAGCCCCCCCACCCAATTTGGGGGTGGAGCTGGCTGGCCCACAGCCCCTCCCCATGGCCCGCCCCACCCCCAATCAGCTCCCCAATCCCAATCGGGGGGTGGGGCCCACCAGCCAATCACCCGTGGCCCCTTCCTCCAGCTGGCCCAGCCCTGATTGGGCCCCAATCAGGGCAGGCCAGCCGGTCAACCTTCTGCCATCTCTTCCTCCAGACAAGCTCAGCCCCGATTTGCCCCAATTGGGGCCTGGCTGGTCGGACTCCACCGGTGCACAAATTTGCACACTGGGCCTCTAGTCTATATATATATAAAGCCAGCAACCATAATGGCCATAATGACCTTAACAACCGGTCGCTATGACGCCCACTGTGTCCAGTGAACCAAACTGGCCCGGTCAGGGGATGGGGCTGGCCAGCCAACCTCGCAGCCCCTCCCCCCTGCTGGCTTGTCCCTGATTGGACTCTCCCACTCCTGATCAAGAGCAGGGCCAGCCGGCCAAATGCCCTCTCTCTTCCTCCCGGCCAGCCCCATCTCCAATCAACCTGCCCCACCACATAGGCCCGCAGCCCCTCTCCCCGACCAACCCAATGGGGGTGGGGCTGACTGGCCCACCACTCACAGCCCCTCCCCATGGCCGGCCCCACCCCCAATCGGCCCCCCAACACCAATTGGGGACGGGGCCTGCCGGCCAATCTCCCACAGCCCCTTCCCTCAGCCAACCTGGCCCTGTTCAGGCCCAATTGGGGCGGGTCAGCCAGCCAACCTCTCTCCATCTCCTCCTCCCAACAGGCCCAGCCCCAATCCACCCCAATTGGGGCAGGGCCAACCGGACCCCACCCATGCACAAATTCATGCACTGGGCCTCTAGTATGATATAATTATTATATTATATTTACACTAGAGGCCAGATGCATGAAATTCATGCATGGGGGTGGGGGCTGTCCCTTAGCCCAGCCTGCACCATCCTCAATCTGGGACCCTGCAGGGGATGTCCAACTGCTTCTCGAAATCTGGGACCACTGGCTCCTAACCGCTCACCTACCTGCCTGCCTGATCACCCTTAACCACCTCTGCCTGCCTGCCTGATTATCCCTAACTGCTCCTCTGATGGCCTGATTGGCCCTAACCACCTCTTCCTCACCCCATACCTGGGACCCAGAATTCCCTCCTCTGGCTGGCCACAGGCAACCAGGACCTGGGCCGGCTTCACCTGGGCTGGCTGCAGCCGCAGGTGCCCAGGACCACAGGGTGGGTGACTTGTCCCTCTCCCAGGCCACAGGTGCAGGCGCTGGCACCCAGCACCTTGGGGAAGGTGGCTTGTCCTTCTCCTGGGCCACAGGCACAGGCACAGCCACTGGTGACCGGGACCACAGGGTGGGTAGCTGGTCCCCATTCCTCTTTTGTGAGCTCATTTGTGCCTGACTGGTCCCCATTCCTCTCTCCCTAGTGTTGAGTGTCTGAGCAGTTCCAGAGGAAGGGCATGAGGGTGTGATGACCATTTGCATATTAGCTTTTTATTATATAGGATAATATAACATATTGTATTATACAACAGTTCACTTATTTAACTTAGCATAATGTCCTTTTAGGATTGCCCACGTTTTTGCAAACAGCAGGATTTCCTTCTTTCTCATAGCTCAATAGTATTCTGTTGTATGTACATTATTTTAAAGTTAGCTGGTCCCTGCAGCACTTTCTCCCTCTCCCTGTTTTATTTCTAACAGCTATTACCATATAGAATATTAAGTGATATCATATAATGGAGTTATTTATCCTGTTTACCCAGAACAGCAGGATATTTAGTCATTTTATTCACCCCCGGCACAGAATAGTCTCCCAATAAAGCTTTAGTGGGTAATTAAACAAAGCCTGTGTTTATACACACACATGGATCTCACGAGTTCTCAGCAGGGTTGAGGCACCAATGCTCCATCCTGTCCTCATGCCATATCAGAACTGACCCCTCACAGAAGGGTCAATAAGAAAAGTGCTCAGAGATCATTTACTGACTCAACACTCATTCACTCACTTACTCGTTCCTCTATTTAGCTTTTCACTCCCCATTCACTGGTGTGTCCATTGTCTCCACACCAGCCCCAGTTCTTGGGACTCAGGTATGAAAGACATACAGGTCCCTGAGCTTGGAGACCTTTGAGCTTGGAGAGGCAAATGAGAAACAAATACTTAAATACTTCACATAATTACAGATTATGAGATTAGAGAAATAAAAAAAAGAAGAAGAAACAGATTTGTGGTGGATAATGAATCCTTTTGTGCATTTACTGGTTTTATACATTCTTTTAGCTCTTTAAATATGATTTCTGTAGTTGTCTGAACAATTTTGTATAAGTTTCTTTGAAGTATTTATTCTAAATCCAACATCCAACAACTCAGCAACAGTTTCTATTAAGTGCTCTTTATTCTTAGTAGGGGTCAAACTCTACTGTTTCGTTTTGTTTTTCATATCTTGTAATTTTGCTGAAAATTGAAAATTTGGATAATATACTGTAGTAATTCTGGATTCTGATATTTTCACCTGAAAGTTGTTAATATTCTTTTTGTTTATTAAGTAACTTGCCTGGCTAAAACTGAAATCTGTCTCCCCACAGTGTGGCTGCTGTCTTGCTGTCTTTTATTTAATTCTTGTTTTTGCTATTATTTTTTTTCTTTTTTCCTTATTTTTATTTTTCTTTTTTTTAAGAGAGAAGCATCCATGTGAGAGAGAAAAATTGATCAGTTGTCTCCCATACCAGTATGTGCCCTGACCTAGGATCAAACCCATAACCTTTTGTTGTATGGGACCCTGCTCCTACCTAGTGAGCTACCCAGCCAGGGCATAATTCTTGTTTTTACTTTTAAGCCTAACTTCCTGTGGGTCATTTCTGTGTCTGAATAGTTTGATAGTAACCCAATGATTAGACAAAGGCTGTGCTCAAACACTTAGACCAGTAAGGCTTCTGTCTTCTCCTGGGGT
Organism: Ia io; assembly: GCA_025583905.1. NCBI lineage: Eukaryota > Metazoa > Chordata > Mammalia > Chiroptera > Vespertilionidae > Ia > Ia io. The sequence continues at coordinate 104,264,783 of JAJQQW010000004.1, read as the reverse complement.
ATGTGTTTGTGAAGGAGGGTACATTCAAAGTTCAGGATATTTTTAAGTCTGCCCTTACTTTTGCTTTCTTTTGGGAATGTTCATGTCTCTTATATAACTGCACATAGACTCGGGGTTGACAAGGAGTGAGTGAATAGCGTGGACCTTCTCCATCCTTTGTTTTACTATGCAGCCTCAGCCAGGAATATCTTTGCCCAATAACAACAACTCAGAATAATAGATTCATTGCCCCTCTTTGTTTTTCCCAATTCTGAGGCTATCACTTCCATTGTCAATGTTGGCATGGGAATCACCCAAGGCTCCAATCTGAATGAGCTACCTTTAATCATGGTGACTTAGCTGCTGGTCCTCAAGGCCCCACCCTGGGGGAACTCTGTGCAAGCTGAGTTGGGGAGACTGGAAACAGCCTAGGCACAAAGGCCATAGCCTTCCACAATTCTTATCTGAATTCAGCAGTTTTGAAGCATAAAAGCTTCTTGGAGTTTAGGCATTGAATGGGGGTAGGAGAGGCAGGGAACTAGATTCGCTTAAAGACCTATGTGATTCTGCCCTCCTGGCAGAAAGAATTCCATGTGATTTGGCTAGAAGGTCCCTCAGGATGCCTCTTAGGACTACAAATGCCATTGTGTACCTTTGGAACAGAAGCCATAACTGTAGAAACGGAGATCAACCTAGTGCAAAGAAGAGACTTTCTGAGTGGAACACATGAAACTAGAATCCTGTATATTGCTCTCCCAGGCCAACAACCACCTCAGCATCAAGTTCTCTAACTCAACATCTCTAATCCATGAGAACAGCAGATACCTCTCCTACCCTGGCATTCCACTAAGGCATGGGTGATGCCTGCAGCCGCTCCCCCATCCGTTTATACCCCATATTCCTTTCTTTGCTCCCTGCACATTAGTGCCTTTGCACCTTTTGGGGCCTGGCATGCTCCTGTCTAGTTCACAGTTCTCATCATGAGGGTCACCTGATTTAGGCACTAACCAGCACAAAAGGATTATTGATCAGGAGATATAAATTATAAAAGATAATCAAAATTAAATTGTGGAGTAAAAACCCAACAGCTGAAATGAAAAAAAAAAATCACTAGAAGAATTCAACACCAAATTTGAGATGGAAAAAATTAAGACGATATTGAGAAAGTAACCAATCTGAAGAACTGAGAGTAAAAAAAAAAGATTGGGGAAAAAAATAAAGAAGGCTTTAGAGGCCTAGGAGACAATATCAAGCATACCAATGAAAGCAAAGAAAGAAAAAAGAGACAGAAAAAAAACTTTAATGATAGTCCAAGCTTCCCAAATTTGATGAAAAAAAATTACACTACACATCCAAGAAGCTCAACAAATCCAAAATTGAAATATACAAAGATACACACATAGACTCATCATAGTAAAATCACTGAAAGCCAAAGAGAAAGCTAAAATCACTGAAAGCCAAAGAGAAAGCAACAAAAGAAAAATCACTCATTATATACAGGGGGCAACAATGAGATTAATGGATAATGTCTCATCAGAAACCATAAGGCATTGATATGCCACATTGCAAGTGATGAAAAGAAAATGCTGTCAAACAAAATTATTATATCCAGCAAAATTTACCTTCGAAAATTAAGGCAAAATTAAAACAGTCCCAGACAGCAAAAGTGACAGCATTTATTGTTGACTGACCTGCCTTAACATAAATTCAAAAAGAAGTCTTCCAGGCTAAAAGGAAACTAGTCCAGACACTAATTCAAATCCATAGAAAGAAATAAAAAATACCAGATGTAGTAAATATATGATTCAATATAAAACACTATGTACTATATATTTCTCATTTCTGCTTTTAACATCTTTAAAATACATAATATTGCATAAATCAATAATTATAACACTGTGTTGTTAGGTTTATAATATATCGGCACAAAGACTAGGGAAGGAGATAAAGCTATAGGGGGGTAAAGTTTATTTTATTTTATTAATATTATATTAGTATTAATTTGAAATACTAGTACATTGTTATAAGTGAAGATACATATTGAACTGTATTAAGATGCATTAAGAAAATAACTAAAAAATTTAGGGGGAATCTATAGAAACATTAAAATGGTAAACTAAAAATATATTTACTTAACACAAAGAAAAACAGTCAAGGAGGAACAGAGAAACAAAAAAGATAAAGACAGAAAACAGATAACAACATGGAAATTATAAATCAAATCATATCAAAATTTTGAAAAATGTAAATGGTTTCAACATCCCAATATAAAGAAAGTGATTGTAGTAGATGACTTAATATTATATACAGAGAATTATATGTAGTTCACCGAAAACTATTAAAACTGATAAATGAATTCAGTAAAGTAGCAATATACAAAATAAATATCTAGAAATCAGTTGCATTTTTGTACACAATTAGAGGCCCAGTGCATGAAATTCATGCATGGGTAGGGTCCCTAGGCCTGGCCGGCAATCAGGGCCTATCGGTGCCTTCTGGCTGCCAGCTGGGGCCTCCCTTTCCAGGCTGCCGGTGCTGGCCAGGGCCTTCCTTTGCTCCATGCTGCCCCCTCATGGACAGCGCACATCATAGCAAGGGATCGAACTCCCACTCTCCTGAGGGGACACTTTGCATATTAGCTTTTTATATATATAGATAGTTAACTATAAGAAAGAAAAATTAAGAAAACAATCCCATTAAAATTGCACCAAAAAATAAAATTCACCCTAGGAACAAATTTGAACAAGGAGGCATAAGACCTGCATTCAGAAGATTGTAAGACATTGTAGAAATAAATTGAAGAAGATACAAGTAAATGGAAGTATATACTGTGCTCATGGATAAGAAGAAAACATAGTCTTAAAATGTCTGTACTACCTAAAACAATTTATGGATTTAATGTAATCCCTATCAAAAGACTAATGGCATTTTTCACAGAATTAGAATAATTCTAAAATTTACACGGAACCACAAAAGCCATCAGATTTCCAAAGAAATCTTGATGAAGAAGAAAAAAGTTGGAGCTATCACACTACCTGTATCAAACTATACTCTGAGGCTATAGTAATAAAACAGCATGGTACTGGAATAAAAATGCACACATAGATCAGTAGAACAGACTAGAGAGCCCAGAAATAAACCCATGCCTATTAATGGTCAATTAATCTATGACAATAGATTACACAATGGAATAAGATAGTTTCTTCAATAAATGGTGTTGGTAAAACTGGACAGATACATTCAAAAAATAATGAAACTAAACCACGTTTTTTACACCATATTCAAAAATAATCTCAAAATATATTTAAAACTTAAAGATAAAGCCTGAAACCATAGTTTCTCAGAAAAAACATAGGCAGTAAACTCTCTGACAATGCCTTTAGTAATATTTTTGATATGTTCCTTAGTACAAGGGAAACAAACAAAAAACAAATGGGACTACATTAAACTACAAAGTTTTTGCACAATGAAGATAACCATCCACAAAACTAAAAGACAACCTACTCAATGGGAGAAGATATTTGCCAATGATACATCCAATAAGGGGTTAATATCCAAAATATAAGGAATTTATACAATTTAACACCAAAAAAAGCAAACAGTTAATTAAAATATGGGCATAGGACCTAAATAGACATTTCTCAAAAGAGGACATACTAGTACATGTGGCCAATAGATATATTAAAAGGTGCTGAACATAAATAATCATCAGAGAAATTCAAATTAAAACCACAATGAATTATCACCTCAAACCTGCCAGAATGGCTACCATTAATAAATCAACAAACAAGTGTTGGGGATCAGGTGGACAAAAGAAAACCCCCTTACACTGTTGGTGTGATTGGAAATTGGTGCAGTCACTATGGAACACAATATGGAGGTTCCTCAAAGAAATAAAAACAGAACTACCATATGACCCAGAAATTCCACTTCTGGGTATTTATCCAAAGAAATCCAAAACATTAATTTGAAAAGAAATATCCATCTCTATGTTTATTGAAGCATTATTTACAATAGCCAAGCTATGAAAGCAACCTAACTGTCCATTAATAGACAAGTGGATAAAGAAGAGGTGGTACATTTATGCAATAAAATATTACTCAGCCATAAAAATAATGAAATCTTACCATTTTGTGACAAATGGGTGAACCTACAAGGTATGACACTGAGTAAAATAAGTCAGACAGAGAACAACAAATGCCATATAATTTCACTTACAAATCTGATAAAACACACACACACACACAAAACAGAAACAAACTCATAGATACAGAAAAGTGACTGATGGGTGCCAGGTTGGAGGGAATGGGTGCTAGAAGGAAAACCAGAAGGAATTAAAAAGCTAAAATTGGCAGTTACAAAATAATCATGGGGATCTAAAGTACAGCATAAGGAATCCTATGTAATAAAAGTTTAATATGCTAAGTGTCTGGTCGTCCGGTGACTGGTCAACTGTTCAACCAATCAAAGTGTAATATGCTAATGATATGCTAAGGCCACTCAACCACTTGCTATGACATGCACTGACCACCAGGGGGCAGACAGTTGACCAGTTGACCAGTCGCTATGATGTGCACTAACCACCAGGGGGCAGACTCTCTGACTGGTAGGTTAGCTTGCTGCTGGGGTCTGGCCAATCGGGACTGAGTGAGATGGGCCGGACACGCTCTGGAGCTCTCCTGCAATCCCTCCCCGGCTGGCCAACCTCCCATGTCCCTCCCCGGCTGCTGGCTCAGGGCCCTGATCAGGACTGGGTGAGACGGGGGCCAGACAGGCCCTGGAGCCCTCCCGTGGTTCCTCCCTGGCCCTGATCATGCACCGGTGGGGTTCCTCGGCCTGGCCTGTGCCCTCTTGCAATCCGGGACCCCTTGCAGAATGTTGGAGAGCCAGTTTCAGCCCAATCCTGCTGGCTCAGGAGGGAACCAGATGCAGAACTCATGGCTGGCGAGCGCCGCTGTGGTTGTGCGAACCTCTCCCGATCAGGACTGATTGGGCATGAACCTGCAGCAGGGGCAGTGGGTCCGGGATAAGTGGGAGTGGCAGGTAGGAGCTGCAGGTGGTGTTGGACTGTAGGTTTTAGCCCGATCCCTGCAGAGGGACCCCACCCATGCACAAATTCATGCACTGGGCCTCTAGTATAGTCAATAATATTGTAATAACTATGTATGGTGCCAGGTAGGTACTAGACTTGTCAGGGGGATTACTTTGTAAGTTATATGAATGTATGGCCACTATGCTATGCACATGCAACTATTATAATATTGAATGTTAACTATAATTGAAAATTTTTTAAATTTAATAAATAAATAAAATCAGGACAGTGGTTGTCAAACTGAATAAAAAGGAGACATCCAACTATAAACTGTTGATGGGAGACAAACCTTTGATACAAAGGCACAAATAAGTTGAAAGCAAAATGATAAAAAAACATATACTATACAAATAACCATAGACAGAAGGAAGATGGCTGCCGACGGGAAGGCAGACTGCAAGATAGTGTGTAAGTGAGAGAATGAAGGGAGAGTGTGTGGTCCCACGGGGAGTGTTTGTTTGTGAGTTGAGGGACAGCTATACTCCAGGGGACTGTGGGGGACTGCCGGATGGGGTTCCCCTGACATGGCAGCCCCCACTGCTGCTGGGATCCCTCCCAGAGCGACCGGCTCTGATGCAGAGACCACGCCATCTTGAAAGGGAGAGTGGATGTTGTCGGAGCCTGAAAATCCCGGGAATATACAACAGCAGCTCCCAGCGAACATCTGCGAACCCAGGAACACTGGTCCCCAAGTGGTGCGAGCACACAGATTCGGAGGAGCTCTGTGCCTCCTCATGGAAAGGTCAGATTTCACCTGGGATAAGGTGAGGTCTGTGGTCCGGGCAGGAGAGAGAAATGTGCATGAAGGGAGCTGGAGGATCTGGGGAAGTCTGCGCCCAGAAAAGTCCGTGGCCATTGTGGCTGGCGTGATCTGTGAATGTGGAAGGGGATCCACAGGGCTACTAACAGAAGGGAACTCTATAAAGCAACCCATAGCTGAACTGGGCGCAAAAGGGCAGCCTAAAAATTTTAACAGTGTGCCGGCTGATTAGACCCAAGGGGAAAAAGACTGTACAGACTTGCACCGCAGCGCCAGAGTTCGTGCACTTACTCTGGCTCTTTTTTCTCTTTTTTTTCCCCTCTTTAAATCCTTGCTTTTGATTACTAAGCCCAATACATAGGATCACCCAATTGGGGACACTCTAAGAGACTGCTGGGGAAAGTTGTTTTTGTGGAACCTGGGGATCAGAGTGGGGAATAACGATCAGAGAACCAGCTCTGGGGAAGCCCATTCCCCCAAACCGGTATTAAGTGCCACAGAGAAAACAAAATCTAAACACTAGCTAGAGAGGACCTATAGACCCGGAGGTCAATCCAGAAACACTGCCACCAGGGGTTGAATCACAAATTGACTCTTGTGAAAACACAAATAAAGGAGTATAAGAAGCAATGAAGTACTGCCTGCTTGAAAATCAAGACTGTGGCCTACAACACTGAGGAGCAGTGGAATGCAGGGAACTTCAATACTGTCCTGACTAGGAAACAGGCAGCCAAACAGACCAGTAGAAGAAATGAATGACCTTCACTACTGAACATTTTTATTATTTTTTCATCTTTTACTTAAGAAACTATTTTTTTCCTTTTTTCCTCACTTGATTTTACCTTTTTAATTATTACATTTTTATTTTTAATCAGTATTATTACTACTACTATTTTACCTTTTTTTAAGTGTCATTTTATTTCTCTTTAATTTATTTTGGGATTAGTGTTCTGCATTCTATTTTCATCTTTCCTTTAGCATCATTTTACTCTATCTCAATTTTACCTTCATGCGAACACTCTCTTCCTCACTTTTCCCATTTTGTTGTCCTGTTTCTCTTATCCTATTCCTGCTATAGATTTTCCCTATTCCTTCTTTTTACCCCCTGTTAAAATTTCACTCTACTTATATATCTAATTTCCAATCCCCTGATCTAAGTCCATACACACCTCTCTATTCTCCTTCTTCACTATTGAAAATTTTTTTCTGTCTGTCCTTTTGTTGTTGTTTGCTTGATTGTTGATTATATTGGTTTTTTATACTTGTTTGTGAGATTGTTTCGCTTTTTCTTTTTGTTTGTTTTGCTTTTGTTTGTTTTTTGCTTCTGTTTTCCCTTGCCTCAATTGATATTAGTTGTTGTTTGTAGTTTGCATTCATCTCTAGGTATTTGTTGCTGGCATTTGTTGGGATTAGTGGCTGTTCTATTGGAATTTTCTCCCCATATAAGTAGTTCTTTCCCCTATTCTTTTTTTATTCTCTTTCTTCTCTCTCTTACTTTTTTTTCCTTTTCTCAATTTCATTTTTGCAATCTGTTTTTTTCTCTTCTTTCTTTCTTATCCCCTAATTCTCTTTTCTCTGGTGGTCACCTTTATTTGGGGTTATTTATCATGGATACATTTGTGTTCAGTGCCTTGCGCATTGTGCCTTGTTGTGCTGTATTTTGTGCCTTTAAATCAACACAGGAGAGAGAGAACTACATAACCAGACACCCAGAGAAGAGAGACCATGGGGAGACAAAGAAACAGCTTGTATATGAAAGAAAAGCAGGCATCACCAGAAAAGGAAGTAAACGAAATGGAGGCAAGCAACCTGTCAGAGAAAGAATTCAGAGAAATGGTCATAAGGTGGATGAAAAGAATGGGAGACAAATTTGACAATATGTGTAAGAACCAAGAGGAAATGAAGAAGAACCAAGAAGAAATGAAAAATGACATCACTGCTATAAAGAACTCCATAGAAAGCATCAACAGTAGACTAGAAGAAGCAGAGGACTGCATCAGTGAGCCAGAAGACAAGGTAGGAAAAAATACCCAAACACAGCAGCTTCTGGAAAAATAAATTAAAAAGCAGGAGGAGAGCGTAAGGGAACTTTGGGACAACATGAAACGAAACAACATCTACATAATAAGGTTGCCAGAAGGAGAGGAAACTGAGCAAGGAATAGAAAATATGTTTGAAGAAATAATGACAGAAAACTTTCCTGATATAGGGAAGAAAAAACTCACACAAATCCAAGAAGCTCACAGAGTCCCAAACAAAATGAACTCCAAAAGACTGATGCCAAGGCACATTATAATTAAATTGGCAAACACCAGCAACAAAGTAAGAATCTTAAAAGCGGCCAGAGAGAGGCAGAAAGTTACCTACAAAGGATCCCCCATCAGACTAGTAACTGATTTCTCAACAGAAACACATCAGGCAAGAAGGGAATGGAATGAAATATACAAAGTCATGCAAAGGAAGGGTCTGAATCCAAGCATACTGTACCCAGCAAAGCTATCAATCAAAATTGAGAGTGAAATCAGGAGCTTCACAGACAAAAAAGGACTAAGGGAGTTTACTACCACCAAACTAGCAATGCAAGAAATGCTAAAGGGTCTGCTGTAAAAAGAATAAATAGGAAGGGAAGAAGGAACACAGGCATATTAAATAAAAATGGCGAAAAACAAGTACCTATCAATAATAACTTTAAATGTAAATGGATTAAATGCCCCAATCAAAAGACATATGGTAACTGAGTGGATAAAAAAACATGACCCATATATCTGCTGTCTTCAGGAAACCCACCTCAGAATAAAAGACACACACAGACTGATGGTGAAGGGATGGAAAAAGGTCTTTCAGGCGAATGGTAATAAAAAAGAAAAGCTGGGGTAGCAATACTTAATAGCTGACAAATTAGATCGCAAAGTGAAGGACATAAAAAGAGATAAGAAAAGCCACTTCATAATACTAAAGGGAGCAATCCAACAAGAAGAAATAACTCTGGTAAACATATATGTACCCAATACAGGAGCACCCAAATACATAAAAAAAATTTCTGGAGGATATCAAGGGAGAGATTAAGAGCAATACAATCATAGTAGGAGACATTAATACCCCACTATCACCATTGGACAAATCCTCTAAACAAAAAATCAGCAAAGAAACATCAATACTAAATGACTCACTAGCTCAGATGGAATTAATTGACACCTTAAGAACATTTCACCCCAAAGCCACAGAATACACATTCTTCTCAAGTGCACATGGGTCATTTTCAAAGATAGACTATATATTGGGTCACAGGCAAAGTCTCTTCAAATTCAAGGAGATAGAAATCAAAGCAATCATCTTCTCAGATCACAATGGCATAAAACTGGAAATCAATTACAAAAAACAATCCAAAAAAATCTAACACAGGGAGAATAAATAGCATGCTATGAATCATTGACCAGGTTACCAGAGAGATCAAAGAAGAAATAAAAAACATCCTGGCAACAAACGACAATGAAAACAAAACAATCCAAAATCTATGGGACACAGCGAAAGCAGTCTTGAGAGGGAAGTTCATAGCTCTACAAGCCTATTGCAAAAAACAAGAAACAATGGTAATAAATTACCTAACCCTACAACTCAAAGAGTTAGAAAGAGAACAACAAGAAAAGCCAGGTGTAAGCAGAAGGAAGGAAATAATAAAGATCAGAGTGGAGATAAACAACATAGAAACCAAAAAAACAATACAAAAAATCAACAAAACCAAGAGCTGGTCTTTTGCAAGGATAAACAAGATTGATGAACCTCTAGCCAGGCTCACCAAGAAGCAAAGAGAGAGGACCCAAATAAACAAAATCAGAAATGAAAGAGGAGAAATAACAACAGACACCACAGAAATACAAAGGATTGTTAAAAAATACTATGGAAAACTCTATTCCAACAAACTGGACAACCTGGAGGAAATGTGCATATTCCTAGAAAAACACAACCTTCCAAAACTCAATCAGGAAGAATCTAAAAAATCTCAATAGGCCAATATCTATGGAAAAATTTGAAGCAGTCATCAAAAAGCTTCCAGCAAACAAAAGCCTGGGGCTAGAAGGCTTCACAGGGGAGTTGTACTAAACATTCAAGGAAGAACTAAAACCTATCCTCCTCAGACTATTCCAAAACATTCAAGAGGAAGGAACACTTCCAAGCTCATTCTATGAAGCCAGCATCACCTTAATACCAAAACCAGATAAAGACAACACAATGAAAGAGAATTACAGGCCAATATCCCTCATGAAAATAGATGCCACAATCCTCAACAAAATTCTAGCAAATCAGATCCAGCAGTACATGAGAAAGATCATCACCATGACCAAATAGGATTTATCCCAGGAATGCAATGATAGCACAATATCCACAAATCAATAAACGTGATACATCACATAAACAAACTGAGAGATAAAAACCACATAGTCATATCAATTGATGCAGAAAAAGCATTTGACAAAATCCAAGACCCATTTTTGATAAAAACTCTCAGCAAGGTGGGAATAGAAGGGTCATACCTCAACATAATAAAAGCCATATATGACAAACCCACAGACAACATCATACTCAATGGACAAAAACTAAAACCATTTCCCCTAAGAACAGGAACAAGACATGGATGCCCACTTTCACCACTCCTGTTTGACATAGTACTGGAAATATTAGCCATTGTTATTAGACAAGAAGAAGAAATAAAAGGCATCCAAATTGTAAAAGAAGAAGTAAAACTGTCCTTATTCGTACATGACATGATATTGTACATAAAAAACCCTATAGACTCCGTCAAAAAACTATTAGACTTAATAAATGAATTCGGCAAGGTAGCAGGATACAAAATTAATGCCAAGAAATCTATGGCATTTCTATACACCAATAGTGAACTTACAGAAAGAGAGACTAAAAAAGCAAACCCATTTACCATCACACCAAAAAAATTAAGATATCTAGGAATAAACTTAAGTAAGGAGGTAAAAGACCTATATGCAGAAAACTACAGGACACTGAAAAAAGAGATAGAGGAAGACATAAACAGATGGAAGAACATACCATGTTCATGGATTGGTAGAATCAACATCATTAAAATGTCCATACTGCCCTAAGCAATCTATAGATTCAATGCACTTCCCATTAAAATACCAATGGCATATTTCACAGACCTAGAATGAACTCTCCAAAAATTCATCTGGAATAAAAAAAAGACCCCAAATAGCCACAGCAATCCTGAGAAAGAAGAACAAAGTAGGTGGGATCTCAATACCAGATTTCAAGCTGTATTACAAAGCCACTGTTCTCAAAACAGCCTGGTACTGGCACAATAAATGACATACAGATCAATGGAATGGAATAGAGAACCCAGAAATCGACCCAAACCACTATGCCCAATTAACATTTGACAAAGGAGGCTCAAGAAGATGGCGACTGGCAGGAACGTAGGGAGGGAGAGAGTGTGAGAGAGTGAGGAACCCATAGAGGAGAGTGTAGATGTGTGTGCTGTGTGTGTGTATGAGGTAGGGACAGCTAGATTCTGCAGGTCCTCCAAGGGGCTGCCAAACCAGGCAGTCTTAGAAGGCTAAGCCCTGTGCACAAAGCGGACACTTCTGGGCAGCAGGTGCGGGCATGGAGACCACGCCATCTTGAGAAACAGAGCTGCTTGAGAGTAGGATCCTGGCCTCAGCACCACCCAGTCTGGTCTCAGATGCAAACCAGGACCCTGCAGCCACTGGGGACAGAGACCTGTGACCACAGCTTCAGACCAAGGGACAATAAGAATCCAGACTTCCAGGCAGCAGAATACTGTGAGTCAAAGAGCCTATCCCCCTCCCCACAGGCTTGTGGATAGCGCCATAGTAACTGATAGACCCGCCCCTCACCCAAGCTGCAATGTCCCTAGGGGGAATTTGAGAGCTCTCACAGACGGAGGCAGCTTCTCCTTCTGGAATTTGAGAGTGTGCACGAAGCCCTAGCCGGCTTGACTCAATAGAGAGAGGGAGCACTTGATGCAACTCCCGGTATTTGAGAATGCGAGGGGAATTTGAGAGTGCGTGAAGCACTAGCTGGTTTGGCTCAGTAGAGAGAGCATGTGCACGGGACTCAGCTCCCCTGTGGGGAATTTGGCAAGTGGGACACAGCTGCTTGGGATCCCTGACTCACAGCGCATTCACACTAAGAACCAGTGACTCCAATTCTTGGTGCAGGCACACACAGGGACCCTGATTCTCAACGAGACAAGAGACTCTTGACACTGGATTCTTGGTGCAGACACAGGGAAACTCTGACTCATGGCACGCGCTAAGGGTCTCATTTTCGGCACATACCAACAATGTGGTGCAGGCAGGGTCCCTGATTCTAAGTGTGCACATGAGACCACACTGAACACTAGGGATGCTGACCCTGGGCACGCCTGGTTCCCACCAACCCAAGGCAGCCACACGTCCTAGTGTCAGAGCACTTCAGTGAAACTCGGGTGGTGCGAAGTTCCCTCGGCACATGTCCCAGGTCCACACAAATTGAAACTCGAACTTTCTGGTGATAGTCAGAATGGGGAAATGACACAATCCACAGAGGAAAGAAACTGAGGAATCGCCAAGAAAGGAAATTAGTGAAACTGAAGCATGCAACATGACCGAAAAAGAGTTCAGAGTAATGGTCGTGGAATTTATACATCAGATAGATGAAAAAATCAACAACTTATGAAAGAATCAGGAAGAAATGATAAGTGATATAGCTACAATCAAAAACACCATGGAAAGTTTCAACAGTAGACTAGAAGAAGCAGAGGACCAAATTAGTGAGTTAGAAGATCAGGTATAGAAACAAGCTCAATCTGAATAGCAATTGGAGAAAAAAATTAAAAAGCAGGAAGAAAGCCTAAGGGAGCTTTGGAACAACATGAAATGAAGTAACATACATATAATACGGCTGCCAGAAAGACAAGAAGAGCAGCAAGGATTAGAAAATCTATTTGAAGAAATGACAGAAAACTTCCCAGATATGGGGAAGAAAAAGTTACACAAGTACAGAGAGTCCCAAGCAGGATCAACCCCAAAAGACCCACACCAAGACACGTCATAATTTCAGTGGCAAATATAAATGACAAAGAGAGAATCTTAACCTTTTGCACTCGGATGTCGAGTGTGACTCGACACGGTTAGCATTAGAATAAAGGAATCGAGAAAAAAGCAAGTGAGTGCAAAGGGTTAAAGGCAGCAAGAGAGAAACAGAGAGTTACCTACAAAGGAACACCCATCAGATTATCAAATGATTACTCAACAGAAACACATCAAGCTAGAAGGGAATGGAAAGAGGTATACAAGGTGTTGCAAAGCAAAGGACAGAATCCAAGAATACTCTATCCAGCAAGACTGTCAATCAAAATTGAAGGGGAAATCAGGAGCTTCACAGACAAAAAAGGGAGCTTATCACCACAAAACCAGCAATGCAAGAAATGCTAAAGGAAATACTGTAAAAAGAAGAAATAAGCAGGTAAGAAGGAACACAGACACAAAAATAGATATGACTACAAACAAATACCTTTCAGTAATAACTTTAAATGTAAACAGACTAAATGCTCCAATCAAAAGACATTGAGTGGCTGAATGGATAAAAAAAACTTGACCCATATATATGCTGTCTACAAGAGACCCACTTTAGAACAAGAGACTCACATAGATTGAAAGTGAAGGGATGGAAAAATATCTTTCAGGCAAATGGAAATGAAAAAAAAAAAAAGCTGGGGTAGCAATACTTATATCTGACAAAATAGGCCTCAAAGTAAATGCCATAACAAGAGATAAGGAAGGCCACTTCGTAATACTAAAGAGATTGATACAACAAGAGGCTATAACCTTGATAAACATATATGCACCCAACGCCGGAGCACCCAAATACATAACAAAACTCCTGGAAGATATCAAGGGAGAGATCAACAACAATACAATCATAGTAGGGGATGTTAATACACCACTGACATCACTGGATAAATCCTCTAGACAAAAAATCAGCAAAGACACAGCAATCCTAAATGACTCACTAGATCAGATGGACTTAACTGACATCTTCAGAACACTGCACCCCAAAGCCACAGAATATACGTTCTTCTCAAGTGCACATGGGACATTTTCAAAAATAGACCACATATTGTGTTACAAGCAAAGTCTCGCCAAATTCAAGAAGACTGATATCATACCAAGCATCTTCTCAGACCACAATGCCATAAAATTAGAAATAAACAACAATAAAAACAATCCAAAAATCTCAAACACTTAGAAACTGAATAGCATGCTATTAAATACTGACTGGGTTACCAAAGAGATCAAAGAAGAAATTAAAAGCATCCTAGAAACTAATGACAACAAAAACACAACAATCCAAAATCTATGGGACACAATGAAAGCAGTACTGAGAGGGAAGTTTATAGCTCTACAAGCCTACCTCAAAAAACAAGAAAAAATGGTAGTAAATCATCTAACTCTACAACTCAAAGAATTAGAAAGAGAGCAACAAGAAAAGCCCAGAGCGAGAAGAAGGAAGGAGATAATAAAAATCAGAGCAGAAATAAGTGACCTAGAGACCAAAAAAGAAAACAATACAAAAGATCAACAAAACCAAGAGCTGGTTCTTTGAAAGGATAAACAAGATTGATGAACCTCTAGCCAGGTTCACCAGGAAGCAAAGAGAGAGGACTCAAATAAACAAATTCAGAATTGAGAGAGGCGAAATAACAACAGACCCCACAGAAATACGAAGGATTGTTAAAAAATACTATGAGCAACTCTACTCCAACAAACTAGACAACCTAGAGGAAATGGACATATTCCTAGAAAAATACAGCCTTCCAAAACTCATTCGGGAAGACTCTAAAAATCTCAATAGGCCAATAACTATGGAAGAAATTGAAGTAGTCATCAAAAAGCTCCCAGCAAACAAAAGCCCGGGTCCAGACAGCTTCACAGGGCAGTTTTACCAAACATTCAAGGAAGAACTAAAATCTATCCTCCTCAGACTATTCTAAAAAATTCAAGAGGAAGGAACACTTCCAAGCTCCTTCTATGAAGCCAACATCACCCTAATACCAAAACCAGATAAAGACAATACAATGAAAGAGAATTACAGGCCAATATCCCTCATGAAAATAGATGCCAAAATCCTCAACAAAATTCTAGCAAATTGGATCCAGCAGTACATCAGAAAGATCATACACCATGACCAAGTAGGATTTATCCCAGGAATGCAAGGATGGTATAATATCCGCAAATCAATAAATGTGATACATCACATAAACAAATTGAAAGATAAAAATCACATAATCATATCAATTGATGCAGAAAAAGCATTTGACAAAATCCAACACACCTTCTTGATCAAAACACTCAGCAAGGTGGAAATAGAAGGATCATACCTCAACATAATAAAAGCCATATATGACAAACCTACAGCCAACATCATACTCAATGGACAAAAACTAAAACCATTTCCCCTAAGAACAGGAACAAGACAGGGATGCCCACTCTCACCACTCCTGTTCAACATAGTATTGGAAGTACTAGCCATTGCAATTAGACAAGAAGAAGAAATAAAAGGCATCCAAATTGGAAAAGAAGAAGTAAAACTGTCCTTATTTGCAGATGACATGATATTGTACATAGAAAACCCTAAAGACTCCACCAAAAAATTATTAGACTTAATAAATAAATTTGGCAATTTAGCAGGATACAAAATTAATGCCAAGAAATCTATGGCATTTCTTTACACCAACAGTGAAGTTATAGAAAGAGAGACTTAAAAAGCAATCCCACTTACCATTGCACCAAAAAAGTTAAGATACCTAGGAATAAACTTAACTAAGGAGGTAAAAGGCCTATACACAGAAAACTACAGGACACTAAAAAAAGAGATAGAGGAAGATATAAACTTATGGAAGAACATACCGTGTTCATGGATTGGTAGAATCAACATCATCAAAATATCCATACTACCTAAAGCAATCTACAGATTCAATGCAATCCCCATTAAAATACCAATGGCATATTTCACAGACCTAGAACGAACTTTCCAAAAATTCATCTGGAATAAAAAAAGAACCCGAATAGCTGCAGCAATCCTGAGAAAGAAGAACAAAGTAGGAGGGATCTCAATATCAGATATCAAGCTGTATTACAAAGCCACTGTTCTCAAAACTGCCTGGTACTGGCACAAGAACAGGCATATAGATCAATGGAATAGAATGGAGAATCCAGATATCAACCCAAACCACTATGCTCAATTAATATTTGACAAAGGAGGCATGAACATAAAATGGAGTCAAGATAGTCTCTTCAACAAACGGTGTTGGGAAAATTGGACAGATACATGCAAAAAAATGAAACTAGACCACCTACTTACACCATATACAAAAATAAACTCAAAATGGATAAAGGATTTAAACATAAGACAGGAAACCATAAAAATACTAGAGGAATCCACAGGCAGAAAAGTCTCAGACATATGCCAAAGGAACTTCTTCACTGAAACTTCTCCTAGGGCAATGGAAACTAAAGAGAAAATAAACAAATGGGACTATATCAAAATAAAAAGCTATTGCACAGCAAAGAAAACCATCAACAAAGTAACAAGAAAGCCCACTACATGGGAGAACATATTTGCCAATGTTATCACCAGTAAGGGTTTAATCGCCAACATTTACAGGGAACTCATACAACTTATCAAAAGCAAGATAAACAACCCAATCAAAAAATGGGCAACAGACCTAAATAGAAACTTTTTGAAAGAAGACAGAAGGAAGTCCAAGAAACATATGAAAACATGATCAAAGTCACTAATTATCTGAGAGATGCAAATCCAAACGACAATGCAGTACCATCTCACACCTGTCAGAATGGCTATCATCAACAAATCAATAAACAACAAGTGTTGGCGAGGATGTGGAGAAAAAGGAACCCTCGTGCACTGCTGGTGGGAATGCAGGTTGGTGCAGCCACTGTGGAGAACAGTATGGAGTTTCCTCAAAAAACTAAAAATGGAACTCCCATTTGACCAAGTGATCCCACTTCTAGGAATATATCCCAAGAAGCTAGGAACACCAATCCAAAAGGATATATGCACCCCTATGTTCATAGCAGCACAATTCACCATAGCTAAGATTTGGAAACAGCCTAAGTGCCCATCAGCAGGTGAGTGGATTAAAAAACGGTGGTACATGTACACAATGGAATATTATGCTGCGCTAAAAAAGAACGAATTCCTACCATTTGCAACAACATGGATGGAATTGGAGAGCATTATGCTAAGTGAAATAAGTCAGTCAGAGAAAGGTAAATATCACATGATCTCACTCATCTATGGGAAATAAAAACTACATAAACTGATGAACAAAAACAGATCCAGAGACAGGGAAGCATCGATCAGATTGTCAAACCTCAGAGGGAAGGTAGGGGAGGGTGGGACTAAGGGGGAGAGATCAACCAAAGGACTTGTATCCATGCATATAAGCTTATCCAGTGGACACAGACAACAGGGGGGTGAGGGTAAGAGTGGGGGGAGAATTGGGAAAGTAATGGAGGGATGAGGACAAATATGTAATACCTTAATCAATAAAGAAATTAAAATGCAAAAATAAAATAAAATTAAAATTAAAAATTGAACTGGTATTTGACCCAGTGATCCCACTTCTAGATATATATCTTAATAATCCTGAAACACCAATCAGAAAGAACATATGCACCCCTATGTTCAGTGCTTTTTACGATAGCTAAGATCTGGAAATAGCCATGGTTCGATTCCTGGTCAGGGCACATGCCAAGATTGTGAGCTCAGTCCCCAGTAGGGGGTGTGCAAGAGGCAGCTGATCAATGATTCTCTCTCATCATTGATGTTTCTCTCTCTCTCCCCCTCTCCTTTCCTCTCTGAAATCAATGAAATATATATTAATAATCAAACAACAACAAAAACCCTGCATACATTTACACCATAGAATACAATGCAGCTTTAAAAAAGAAGGGTCTCTTACCTTTTGAGACAGCATGGAGGGACCTGGAGAGCATTATGCTAAGTGAAATAAGCCAGTCAGAAATGACAAGTATCACATGATCTCACTCATAGGTGGAATCTAATGAACAAAATAAACTGATGAACAAAATAGATCTGAAGACTTAGAAGTACGGAATAGACTGACAAATCTCTGTGGGAAGACAGGGTTGGGTGTGGGGAGAGACTAACCAAAAACTTATATGCATAGTAGAGGCCCAGTGCAGGGATCGGCCTGCTGTGGGAGCGCTGCTCATCCCAGTTAGCTGAGCAGCTGAGGACCTGCTCTCTGAGTGTCTGCTCCCTGGTCTGGCATTTTCCGTGGAGCCGAAGCACTCACCTTTCCAGGGGACCCGGTTGGTGCCAGGCCCAGGGACAATAGCACTGAGAGGCGTCAGAGTAGGCCTCAGTCCCGCGGCGGCCTCGAATCTGCCTCCCAGCCTCTGGGGTCAGCTCTGTGAGCCCATGGGTGGTGGGCACTGTGCAGCCTGCAGGCATCTGGAGGAGGTGTCAGGGAGCAAGGAGGAGGATCCTGGGGCAAGGAGGCCATGATCGCAGCCCGGGTTCCTGCCCATCAGCCTGGGGTTCACAGTGGGAGCAGCCACTCATCCCAGTCAGCCAAGCGGCGCACCCACTGTGGTAGTGCACTGACCACCAGGAGGCGGTTCCTGCATTGAGCATCTGCCCCCTGGTGGTCAGTGTGCATCACAGCGACTGGTCGACCGGTCCTTCTGGTTGTTCCACCATTCACTTGCTGGGCTTTTATTATATAGGATATGCATAACCCAT
Organism: Ia io; assembly: GCA_025583905.1. Lineage (NCBI taxonomy): Eukaryota > Metazoa > Chordata > Mammalia > Chiroptera > Vespertilionidae > Ia > Ia io. The sequence continues at coordinate 104,246,127 of JAJQQW010000004.1, read as the reverse complement.
AGACACAGAAAATAGTGTGAAAGCCAGGGGGGGGAGGAGGTGTTATGGAGAGGGGCCCTGGGGGAGAAAAAGGGGACATCTGTAATACTTTTAATAACAAAGATAAATTTTTAAAAAGAAAGTTAATGACAAATAACAAGATTAAAAGTTAGCAGGCACACTTATGTTAATACCAAGCAAAGTAAACATTAAAGGAAAAAGCATTGGTAGACATACCAAGTGGGGCATTTCATATTATTAAAAATTTAATTTACCAGTACTATGTAGCAATTCTAAATTTGGAAGCACCTAAGAACCTGACCTCAAAATTTATATAGCAAAATTTTTCAGAACTCCAAGGAAAAAATTAAAAAAAAAACAGTCATATTAGCAGACTATAAAACACCTCTCTCAGTAATTCATAAAACAAAAACACCAAAAAAAATCAATAAGGATGCATAATATTTGAACATCAGGGCAAACAGATATGACTTAATCAACATGTATAGAAATGTGCACACAATAAATGTTTCTCTTTTTCCAGAACAGTTGGAACATTAATTAAAAAAATTAACCATATTCTAATCTGTAAAACAATTTTTTACACATGTTAAAGATTTGAAATCACACAGAGTACACCTTCTGATTATAATGTTGTTAATGTAGAAATTAATAACTCAGAAGTCCTCACTTTTTTGGAAATGAAAACATACAGTTCCAAACAATCAATGGGTCAAGTAAGAAATATATTTAGCTCAATCACCAGCTGGAACCTGAGATTGCTCTCCACTGACACTCAGCTGACTGCCCTGACCTCCCTCCTGTGCCCCATGGACAAGCAGTAGAACCATGTGTTCGCACCTTCTGTAGGAAGAGTTGCCAATTACCCCGCAATTCCAAGATCCCAAGAAAGGAGGGAACTTTGGCTCCAGCTTCTACGGAAGAATGAGTTCAGGATAAGCCTTCATAGCCAAGTAGGAATGTCATGCTAAGCGCAGCTGGGACACCCTTTGCTGCCAGGGAGACTGAGCTTGGGCGTCTCTCAAGCCTGATGGCTAGTGGCTGCCAGATTTGTCCCATGGTTCCTCTAAGACGCTGGGGGAAAGAGCGAGCCTGGCTGAGCGACACTGATGCCTGTCCCGAGACCAGCTCCCACCCTCTGCGTCCCCAGTGCAGAACAGTGATTGCTGGCCAGTGAGTTCTTCATCAGCCTCAGAGGGAAGGCAGAGCAAGCCTAGCAGCCCTGCCATTAGGTAGAGACACCACAGTCACCACAGTGCTTTCCTCTCCCGCAGCAAAGGCATTGCCCACAATACTGAATTTTCTGTAGCCCATCAGGACCACGAGGGGTTCCCTGCCATCAGGGGACTGGCTTTGTCCGCCCATGAGGGTGAAAGAGCCACTGCATGGCCTGTGTTCCACGTGTGACTGGTCCTCGCCAATCAGCTGGTGTTGAAACCGTGACTGTAACTCATCTCTTGGCATCTCAGTGAGCAGCCTGGCTGGACTCCTCCACAGAGCAGCCAGATGGTTGCCATGCTCTGCGCCATTCAGCCAATGTGCTCCCTCTCACCTGGGTGGCATCACTGGAAACTTCTTGAAGAAAGTGGCTTAAAATACTTTCTTGACAGAAGCTCTGGAAGCTGATATTTATGCCACTGGTTTTTTCCACACCGAGCCCAGCAGTGCTGAGGTGCTGACTCAGCCATGTGAACCTGCAAAGGAACCTCCTCACACGGGACTCCATCCAGCTTTACGGCTTCCTGGATTGTTCTCAAAACCATTATATTCTTGTTAAGCCTAAAGGGACTGAGGAAATATTGAAATATTTATAAAAATAATTAGGAACTAATACATATACTAGTGGCCCAGTGCATGAAATTCATGCACATTAAAAGGGAATTAATTAGAGGAAATATTTTAATATTGCTATTTGCCCTTTCTCTATAATAGAAGTGTCAGCAATGAAAGAAAATTAGTAAAATGTATATGAAAATCTCCCTCCTGTCAGAGTCTGGGGTGCACTGCAGGACCCAGAGTCAAGTCCCCACCCACCCATGTGCGCCTCAAAATTGCAGGAGACCCAGACCCAGCCGGCCCCAACCCTGTCAAGCCCCACAGGGCTGGGGGCACAGCCTCGGGTCCCTGGCCCTGGCGCCAGGGCAGCAGACGCGGCCTCAGGTTACCTGGCCCAGCCTCAGGTCCCACGGCCCCAGCGTGAGGGTGCGAGGGCATGAGGGCGCAAGGGTGTGATGATCATTGGTATATTAGCTCTTTATTATATAGGATATTTAATTTAAAAAAATGGCTGGGTGTGGTTGGGAAAAGAGACAATCAAAGAGCTCTCTGTAAACTGATTAAGAAAAAAACCCCTCATATACACGGACAACAGTATAGTGATTACTAGGGGTAAACAGGAGTGGGGGAAGTAGAAAAGGGATAAACGGTGATGGAAGGAAACTTAACTTGGGATGGTAACACACAATACACTATACAGGTGATATTATTACTGAATTATACACTTAAAACCTATATAACTTTATTAACCAATGTCACCCCAATAAATTTAATAACAAATTTGAAAAGACTCCTGTAGAGCCCAACTGGCATGGCTCAGTGGTTGGACATTGACCTATGAACCAGGAGGTTATGGTTTGATCCCCAGTCAGGGTATATGCCGAGGTTTTGGACTTATTCCCTAGTGGAAGGCATTCAGGAAGCAGCTTATCAGTGATTCTCTCTCATCATTGATGTTTCTATCTCTCTCTCATTCTCTGAAATCAATAAAAATATATTTTTTAAAAGATTCATATAGAAACCACTGTCATTCCATAGTGACTCTGGGCATATCCAAGACTGTGTCTCCTGAGGAGTAATATAATAGGCTACACACTTTAGGATTGGAGAGAAATAAACTTCAATAAGATAATCCAGCAAGTCACAAAACAAAGTAAACAGAGAAATAACAATAACAAGACCAATAAAGGAGGACTAGCATGCAAATTTGCTCCAATACATTATTTAGGGTATCTAGTTTCAACAACAACAAAAAATATGATACATACAAAGAAACAAGAAAGTATGTCTCATATCCCAGAGAGGGGGGAAATCAGTAACTGCCTGTGAGAATGACCAGATGTTGAACTTAAAACACAGACTTTAAAATAGCAATTGTAAATATGTTCAAAGAATTAAAATAAACCAAAAGTAAACAAGTAAAGAAAAGTATGATGACAATGCCACATCAAATTAACAATGTCAATAAAAATTATAAATCAATAGAAATTATTTTAAAAGGACAAAATGGAACTTCTGGAGTTGAAAAGTACAATAATTAAAATAAAAATTGACTGTAGGAGTTCAACAGTATATTTGATCTGGCATAAGAAAGAATTAGTAAACTTGAAGATAGAGATCATAAATTTGGAGAGCAGAGAGGAAAACAATGACAAAACAATTAACAGAGCCTCAAAAAATTGTGGGATATAATTAAGCATATGTATAATAAGAATATGTCTCATATCCCAGTATCTGAAGGAAAGTATTAGAAGGAAAGAAAAGTAAGAAAAACAACAACAGAAAAATACTGAAACAAACAATAGCTGAAAACTACCCAAATTTTTTTGGGGAAAAAAACATTAATCTATGCATTCAAGAAACTCAATGAATTCCAAGCAGAATAAACACAAAAAAAGATCCACAAACAGACACATAGTTGTAAAAATACTGAAATCAAAAGAAAAGTAGAAAATATTGAAAGTAGCAAGAGAAAAATGATATTATATACAAGGGAGTCCCAAAAAGATTAACACCTGACTTCTCATCAGAAACAATGGAGGCCAGAAGGCAATGGGGTAACATATTTACTGCTCAAAGGAGAAAAAAAGCTGCCAACTGAGAATCTTATATGCAGCAATGGCCCAGTGGCTCATCCTCCCCAGTCACCTGAACTGGGCATTCTAGGTGCATCTCTGTGTGAGCTGTGTGCACAGCCTTGTAGTTGAGTCTTGATTGCTGTTGGTGTCTCTGGGAGGAGTTGACTTCCAGTTCAATTGGCTGTGAGGACCAGGTGTGACTACAGTGGGACAGCTGCTGTGCAGGAAGCGAGGCCCAGCTGTGAAGCAAGGCAGGCAGGTGCTAGTGCAGATCCTGGGCTTTTTATTGATAGGTTTGGGGAACACTGTTGCCAGCTGCAGCTTATTTGAGAGATTTTAGCAAAGTCTGAAGCCTGAGCAAGGACAGGCCATTCATATGGAAAAGCTGCTGCAAACAGGTTGAGTGGGGCTGCAAATTGAACGGGGCAGAGTCTCAGGGATTCACCAGTGTGGAGCAAACAACGTGCTCCAGGCTGATTGAGACTCTGATATGGCTGCCAGTCAGCCCTGTGACAGGGGAGGTCCCAGCACAGGAAGACTGACCCTTGTGAGCATCCCCATCTGGAAGAAAGCCACCCCTAAGTTCCTGCCCCAATGCCAGACAATCCAGTTCCTCCCCATATGTGTCTGGAGCTCAGAAGAAATCAGCTGATTTCTCAACAGAAACTTTGCAGCCAGAAGGGAGTGGCAAGAAATATTCAAAGTGACGAATAGCAAGGACCTATGACCAAGATTAATCTACCCAGAAAAGCTATCATTTAGAATTGAGAGTCAGATAAAGAGCTTCACAGATAAGAAAAAGCTAAAGGAGTTCATCAACACCAAACCAGTACTATATGAAATGTTGAAGGATATTATTTAAGATGAAGGAGGAGGAGAAGGAAGAGAAAGGATAACAAATATGAACAAATAAATATCTATCAACAATTGGATCTAAAAATCAAAATAAACAATCAAGAAATATAATAAACTGGTTATTAAAACAGAATCAGAGGCATGGAAACATGGAACAGACTGATGAATCTCAGAGAGAAGGGAGAGTGGGAGTGGGAAACGATTAACCAAAGATATGCCCTATGGCCACAGACAGTAGGGTGGGAACCAGGTGGAAAGGGCCACCAGGGGGAATGAAAGGGGGGGGAGGTGGACATCTGTAATACTCTCAATAATAAATATATTTTTTAAAAAGTTATTTAGAGTCTATGAAAAGAAAGCTTGGAGCAAGAACACAGCTGAAGCAAGATAGGTGCAAGAGCAATAATGCTAACTGCACATTTTGTTAGAGTTAGGTTTAAAATGTGCAAAAGATTTTAAAAAATGAGGAAAACATGAGAATAACCAGAAGCTCTAGAACTCCTATTCTAATTTATCAATTATTATCTATCTATGCTAAAATAAAGTATGTGTATATTTCATTGATTAAAAAATGAAGGTGAATTTAAAACATTAGAAGATAAACAAAAATTGAGAGAATTTGCTGTTAACAGACCTGCTTTATAAGTAACACTAAAGGATGTTCTTTAAAATTTTTTTTAATTGATTTTTAGAGAGAGAGGAAGGGAGAGAGAGAAACATCAATGTGACAGAACAACATCAATCAGCTGCCTGCCACACGCCCTCTACCTGGGCACATGCCCAAACCGGGAATCGAACTGGCAACCTTTCGGTGCATAACATGAATCACACCAGTCAGGGCTAAAGGATGTTCTTCAGGATGAAAGCAAATGACCCCAGACAATTATTGCATCCACATAAAAAAATAAAAAACATTGCTAAAAGGAATTAGGTAAATATAAAGGACAGTGTAACTCCTTTTTTCTATTAACTTACTTTATTACCTTTCATACATACTTATTAATATGTATATGAGGAATTGTTAGACACAAACATATAAAAATGTAATATACTAGTATTTGTCAATAATAGCACAAAAAGGTGGGTGAGAGAAAAGCTGTATTGGGCTAAGACAGTGGTCGGCAAACTGCGGCTCGCGAGCCACATGTGGCTCTTTGGCCCCTTGAGTGTGGCTCTTCCACAAAATACCATGGCCTGGGCGAGTCTATTTTGAAGAAGTGGCGTTAAAAGAAGTTTAAGTTTAAAAAATTTGGTTCTCAAAAGAAATTTCAATCATTGTACTGTTGATATTTGGCTCTGTTGACTAATGAGTTTGCCAACCACTGGGCTAAGAAATTGAATCCAGGTGGTAAATCAAATCCACAGGAACAATGACAATAAACAGCAATGATAAATTAGAAAATTAACATAACAGAAACTATAAACATGTACAGTCATCCCACAGTTTCATGGGAGATTTGTTCCAGGATACCAAAATCCATAGATACTCAAGTACCTTACATAAAATAGCATAAAACAATGCAAACAGTCATCCCTTCACATTTGTAGATTCCTAACTGCATATCAAAAATACTGTTCTCTATCTGCAATTGGTTGAATCTGTGGACCCTACAAATACAAAGGATCAACTGCACTTAAAACACAAAGACTTCACTTGTTCTCTTTTCTTCTCTTAACTTCTTTAAAATACATTAAATTATATAATTTAATAATGATAACAATATATTGTTGAGTATGTACTATTTATAGATATAATATGTATAAAATAAGATCACAAAAAAAGGAGAAAATGGAATAGAGCTACCTGGAAATAACATTTCTATTTCTCACAGGAATTAAGCTAGTATAAATCTGAAGCTTATTCTGAAAAGTTAAGATGTATATAGTAAGCCTTAGGGCAACCACTAAATAAATAATTTAAAAATATATAGTAAAAAAAATTTTGATTCAAATGATTAAAAATTATTTTAAAATATTTACTAGATGCAAAAGAAAGCAGGAAAAGAAGAATAGAGGAACAGAAAAGATATATAAAAATGAAAAATAAGATGGCAGATATAAGTCCAACCATATTAATAACTAGAGGCCCAGTGCACAAATTCATGCACGGGTGGGGTCCAGCTGGCCTGGCCCCAATTGGGGTGGATTGGGGTTGGGCCTGTTGGGAGGAGGATATGGCAGGAGATTGGCCAGCTGGCTCACCCCGATTGGGCCCCAATTGGGGTGGGCTGGTTGAGGGGAGGGGCAGTGGGTGATTGGCCAGTGGGCTCTGCCCCCAATTGAGGTGTGGGGGCTGATTGGGAGCAGGGCTGGCCATATGGAGGGGCTGTGAGTGGTGGGCCGCTGGCCCTGCCCCCAAATAAGGTGGAGGAAGCCAATCGGGGGTCAGCAACTGGGAGAGGGGCTGTGGGAGGTTGGCTGGCCAGCCCCATCCCCCAATTGGTGTGGGAGGGCAATTGGGGTGGAGCTGGCTGGGGGGAGGGGCTGCAGGCCGATCAGGGTAGTGGGGCTGATTGGGGGTGGGGCCGGCCATGGGGAGGGTCTGTGGGCAGTGGGCTGGTTTGCCCCACCCCAAAATAGGGTGGATGGGACCAATCAGGGATCAGCAACCTGGGGTAGGGGCCATGGGTAGTTGGCCTGCTGGCCCTGACCCCAGATAAGAGGTGGGGGGAAGTGGGGGGCGGAGCTGGCTCGGGGGACGGGCTGTAGGCCAATCGGGATTGTGGGGACCCATCAGGGGCAGGGCCAGCTGGGGAGAGGGGCTGCAGGCAGTTGGTCGGCCAGCCCTTCCCCTGATCGGGGTCGGAGGGCCCATCTGGGGTGGGGCTGACCAGGGAGAGGATCTGCAGGAGGTTGGCTGGCCAGCTCCACCCCCTATTTGGGTGGTGGGGCAATAAGGGGCAGGGCCAGCCAATGGGAGGGGCTGCAGGAGGTTGGCCAGCTGGCCCCACCCCCTCAATTAGGCCTGTTCACTGGCAGCAGTGGATGTCATAGCGACCGGTCATTCCAGTTGTTATGTGTAGGGAGTGGCTATAGGGGTAAGCCTCGGACTGACCTCTTGGCAAAGCCACAAACAAGTCCCAGCTTAGAGGGCACAGCCCTCTTAGCATAATTAAGCTTGACCTTAGGATGCTCCCTAGATCCTTCCTGGGTAGCTAATGGGCTGTGGGAGATGCAGCAAGTGCTGCCAAAACAAGTGAAACTCACAAGAACATTGTAACTATGGTGACCACTACCTTGTTTACCTCTGACTATAAAATAAAGGCTCAGCTTGCCGTCTGGATCTTTCTCTGTGGCCTTAGCCAGGCACAGGAGATCCACCTATACCCAGCTTATTCTCTTAGTCTGTCTTTTCTTCAATCCTTTGCTGCCCTCCCTCAGGCTCACCAAACCCTTGGCTGTGCTGGCACAGCACAGTTACAGTGTTCCGATAGCTGGCTTTTTATATATATATATATAATATGAATTGAATTAAACAATCTAATAAAAGGGCAAAGATCATCAAACTATACTTTAAAAATGACATCCAGTTCAATGCTATCTACAAGAAAAACACTTTGGATTTAAAGATATAAATAGATTGAAAGTAAAAGGATGGATAAAGGTATATCATGTAAACATTAACCATAAAAAAAATCTGTAATTGGCTATACTAACATCAGACAAAACAGACTTTAAATCAAACAAAAAAATGTTACTAGAGATAAAGATGGATCTAAAGTCAATCCATCAGGTAGATATAGCAAATATAAATATACTAGAGGCCCGGTGCATGAAAATTCATTCACTGGAGGGTGGGGTTCCTCGGCCTGGCCTGCCCCCTCTCACAGTCCGGGAGCCCTCAGGGGCGGGAGGCAACCTGGCAATCAGGGGAAGGCGATGTCCCATCACACCTCTGCTGCTACCACTGCCAGCAATGCAAGCCTCAGCTGGCCCTGGTTACCTGCGCCTCGGGCCGGCCCTGGGTGGCTGGGAGCCTGAGAGGACTGGGGGACCCTGGAGGCAGGCGCCCTGGTGGGGTGAGGGGACTGGGTGCCGCCATCTTGTGGCTGTGGGCACCACCATCTTTGAGGGCAGGGCAGTCAATTAGCATATTCCCTCCTTATTGGCTGTGGACGGCACCATCTTTGAGGGCAGGGAAGCCAATTAGCATATTCCCTCCTTATTGGCTGTGGGTGCCGCCATCTTTGTGATGGTGTGAGGGTCAATTAGCATATTCCCTCTTTGTTCGATAGGATGTGCACCTAACAACAGAGCCCCAAAGTGTAAAGTAAAAAGTGACAGAACTGAAGGGAAAATTAGATAATAATTTTAACAATAAAACTGGGAAATTACAATATTTTATTTTTAGTAATGGCTATATTAACTAGGTATAAAATCACAAAGGAAGTAAATGACTTGAATAATACTATAATCCAACCAGACCTGGCACATATATAGAACATTCCACCCAACAACAACAGAATATATATTCTGCTCAAGTGCACATGGAACATTCTTCAGGATAGACTGTATGTTAGGCCACAAAGCAAACCTCATAAATTTAAAATGCTATAAATAATGCAGAGTATGCTCTCAAATCACAATGAAATGAAATTAGATATCAATAACAGAAAAAAAATTTGGAAAACTCACAAAAATGTTGAAATTAACACACTCCTTAATAACCAATGTGTCAAAGAAAAAATTATAGGGGGAATTTTAAAAATACTTTAAATAAAATGATAATACTTTTAATGAACAAAAATAAAGATACAACATTACAAAACTTACAGAATGCAGCTAAAGCAATACTTACAAGCAAATTAATAGTTGTAAATGCCTAGATTCAAAATGGAGAAAGATCTCAAATAAATAACCAAATTTTTCACCTTAGAATACTGGAGAGCAAACTAAAGAGTAACCATTTCTCACAGAAATTAAGTTAGTATAAATCTGAAGCTTATTCTGAAAAGTTAAGATGTATAAAGTAAGCCCTAAAGCAAGCAGAAGGAAGGAAATAATAAAGATTAGAAAGGAAATAAATGAAATAGAGAACAGAAAGGCAATAGAGAAAAATCAATGATATCAAAAGCTGATTCTTTGAAAAAGATCAGCAAAATTGATAAACTGCTAGATTTATTGGCCAAAAAAAATGAACTTAAGATAAAATATTAAAATAAAAAATTATTAAAATAAAAAATTATTAAAATAAAAAATAAAAGAGGAGACATTACTACTGACCTCACAGAAGTAAAATGGACTTCTATGAACAATTGCATACCAGTGAATTAGATGACAGATTAAACAGCAGAGGTTGGCCAAATAAAGTCTTGGGGGATGGGAGGAGTTGGGGCAAAAGAGGGTAAGACACATTTGTTCCCAAACAAACCCCATTAATTCTGTCCCTGGGGGTGTAAACAGGGCCTTGGAGATTTGAGGTTTCTTCAAGGCTCTGCCACCAACTAGCTGGGTCATTTTAAGTCCTCTCCCCTTTCTGAGCCTCAGTTTACCCCACATTAAGATACTGGGTTTTTTTTACATGAGATTTTCTCAAAGTGTGCACTTACACTGCCGACAGGATTGCAATGCTGTATTAAATACATCAAATTCCAAGGTGGGAAAGATATTTCCAGTCCAAATCTTTTTAGTCCTTTTGATTATCTCACAGGAACAGTGTCAGTTTAGGGCTGGGTGGCTCAACTTCCCTCTAACATTTTCTAGTACCTCCAGAAGAGAGTGAAGGCAGAACTTGAGCTCAGAGTCCCACAATAGGACCCAGCTTATAGGACAGTGTGCATTGCATGCTTGGTATTGTCTTTACAATGAGGAAAAATATATTTAAATTCATTATATTTGTTGATGTAGAATAATAGCCATAGTCCAAGGGGAGGGGCCAGGTGATAGGAGTCAGGGCTAGAGACATACTCTGTTCAAAGTGCTGTTTATGGAGGAGAAACCAAGATGGCGGCATAGGTAAACACCTAAACTGCTGCCTTGCACAACAATATCAAAACTACAACTAAAAGACAAAACGGACACCATCCAGAACCACAGGAAAGCTGGCTGAGTGGAAATTCTACAACTAGAAGGAAAGAGGAAAGCACATTGAGACTCAGAGGAGCTGCAAAAGGCTGAGGTATGGAGACGTGCACGCGGAGAGGACGGGTGGTTGAGTGCACGGGAGGCTGAGTGCGCGGCTGGTTTGCTAAAGCAGGAGGGAGACGGAAGCTCCCGACTGTGCTGAACTCCAGTCCCGGGTGAGACTCTGGGAAACCAGACTCATTTGAGGGGAATCTGGACTGTCAGGAAAAGAGAAAGCATACTGAGACTCAGGGGAGCTGCAGAGGCAGAGGTCCGAGGCACACGCGCGCAGAGAGGACTGACTGCTGAGTGCACGGGCAGCTGAGTGTGCGGCTGACTTTCTAAAGTGGGAGGGAGACAAAAGCTCCCAACTGCACTGAACTCCAGTTCCGGGCAAGTTTCTGGGAACCCACACTCATTCGGGGAGAAACTGGACTGTCTGGCAGCGGGCAAAACTCGAGGGTAGCTTTCTCTCAGAGGTGCTTGCAGCGATTACCAAGGGACACTAAGACCCAGGGGCCTCATAGGGCAGGGCTGACGGGAAGCCAAGGCTGTCTGCTCTGCCCTGAGACTCTGCCCCATCCAAGCTGAGCACAGAGGCTTCTGCAAGTCTTGTCTCATAAGGGTTTGTCCAGCACAGAAGTTCTCCCAGCGTAGACACAGCTGAGTGATACCAACAACAATTAAGACTTAACTACAACAAGGCTGTGCACACAGTCCACAAAGGGGTGCACCAAGAGTGTCCACCTCAGGTAACTGGGGAGGCTGAGCCACTGGGCCCTATAGGACACCTACCACACAAGGCCACTCTATCAACTCAGGGAAGCAGCGAAAATGCGGAGACAAAGAAACAGATCACAAATTAAAGAAATGGAGGAAAGCGAATGACTGGATATAGAGTTCAAAACCACAGTTATAAGGTTTTTCAAGAATTTCCTAGAAAAGGCCGATAAATTTAGCGAGACCCTAGAGGATATGAAAAAATACCAACTAGAAATTAAACATACACTGACTGAAATAAAAAATATTATACAGAGACCTAATAGCAGACTAGAGGAATGCAAGAATCAAGTCAAAGATTTGAAATACAAAGAAGCAAAAAACACTCAACCGGAAAAGCAAAAAGAAAAAAGAATCCAAAAATATGAAGATAGTGTAAGGAGCCTCTGGGACAACTTCAAGCGTACAAACATCCAAATTAAGGGGGTGCCAGAAGAAGAGAGAGAGCAAGATACTGAAAACCTATTTGAAGAAACAATGACAGAAAACTTCCCCTACCTGGTGAAAGAAATAGACTTACAAGTCCAGGAAGCGCACAGGAACCCAAACAAAAGGAATCCAAAGAGGACCACACCAAGACACATCATAATTAAAATGCCAAGGGAAAAAGACAAAGAGAGAATATTAAAAGCAGCAAGAGAAAAACAGTTAGTTACCTACAAGGGAGCACCCATACGATTGTCAGCTGATTTCTCAACAGAAACTATGCAGGCCAGAAGGGAGTGGCAAGAAATATTCAAAGTGATGAATAGCAAGAACCTACAACCAAGATCACTTTACCCAGCAAAGCTCTCATTCAGAATTGAAGGTCAGATAAAGAGCTTCACAGATAAGAAAAAGCTAAAGGAGTTCATCACCACCAAACCAGTATTATATGAAATGCTGAAAGGCATTCTTTAAGAAAAGGAAGAAGAAGAAAAAAGTAAAGATAAAAATTATGAACAACAAATACATATCTATCAACATGTGAATCTAAAAATCAAGTGAATAAAAAGTCTGATGAACAGAATAAACTGGTGAATATAATAGAATCAGGGGCATAGAAAGGGAGTGGACTGACAATTCTTGGGAGACAAGGGGTGTGGGGGGTGCGGGAAGAGACTGGACAAAAATCGTACACCTATGGATGAGGACAGTGGTCGGGGGGGAGGTAAGGATAGAGGGTGGGGTGGGAACCGGGTGGAGGGGAGCTATGGGGGGAAAAAAGTGGAACATCTATAATAATCTGAAAATAAAGATTTATTAAATTTTAAAAAAGTGCTGCTTATGAAACTTTTGATTTTTGAACCATATGAGCATAACTAAGATAAAAAAAATATTAAATGAAAAAGTAAATTTAAAATCAAGCCAAGCGTGAAATAAATTAAAGTAATTCTCACTTGTAAGTCAAAAATCTCAAAGGAGGTGCCCAAACGGCTGAGGTTGGAGAGGTGCCGGGCTGGCTGGGGACTGCGATCCCTCCAGCTCTGGCCCAGAGTCCCAGGCACTCCTACCCTCCACTGCCAGCCCCAGTTCCCAGCAGGTGCCAGGCATGGCTCCTTCAGCACAGAGCCTGGCCAGGTCTGGCTTGCGTATAGCCAGACTATCTCACCATCCTTTCCCTCAAACCCTCTGGCCCACCTCCCTGCCAAGCCCAGTCCCTGGGCAGGGACTTTGGCCATAAGAGAAGGAGCTGGCTGTAGTCAGTATTCGATTTGAGGAACCTCATCCTGAGCTGCCTGTCTGCCTTTGAGTCTCTTTTCTCCTGTTCACTCCAGAAGATGATAATAACAAACATAAAACAGCTCTTCTTTGACAGACATTGTTCTAAACACTTTTCATATATTCACTCATCTAATTTGCACAGCCACCCACTGAGGCATCGTCATCATCATCATCGCATCGCCGCCCTTATCCTGTTTCCAGGTGAGCCATAAAAACAGGCTAAATAACTTGCCGAAGGTCACACATCTGAATAAAGCTGATCCTAGATTTGAACCCAGGCCTCAGAAACCTGAATCCAGAGTCCCTAACCATTACACAGACAGCTTATAGGACCCAAGACTCTACGAGAGCTTTGAGTCTCAGTTCCTGGAGCTCCATATAGGACACAGAGACCCAGAGAGGGAAGGGCCCTGTCCAAAGTCACACAGTGAGTAGATGACTGCAGAGCAGACAGGAGGCCAGAACCCAGTCATAAGTGATGGAATCCTGTAAAAGCTGCCCCATTCCCAGGGGCATTCTTTTGTGTACCTGGTTGCTTGAGAGAGAGAGAGAGAGAGAGAGAGAGAGAGAGAGAGAGAGAGACCCAAGAGGCTCCACTCAGTAGTTCTACTGCCAACTGTCCGCTACCCCATCCATAGCCTCTGCCCTTGTAGCCAGGTCCCTCCTCCAAGAGGAGAGGAGGAGAGGGGAGGGGAGGGGAGGGGAGGGGAGGGGAGGGGAGGGGAGGGGAGCGGAGGAGAGGGGAGGGGAGGAGAGGGGAGGGGAGGGGAGGGGAGGGAAGGGAAAAGCTGGCAGCAGAAGATTCAGGTGGAGATGTATGTAGCAAGGAGACCTAGTCAGGCAGTTGAGAAAGACTGACATTGGGGATCATTTGGACATGAATTTCAATTTCTTCATTAGTAAATGGGGTTCCCAAAGTATTCTTTGTAGCTCTCTTTTCAGGGTTTAGACAGATATATACCAGGTAGGCCAGCCTCCTGGGAGATTCCAGACACTCTTCCAAAGCCAGATCTGCCCCTCGGCTGTCTCAGATGTCAGATTTCCATCAGGATGGTGGCTGTGATCAGTTGTCTATTGCTGTGTAACACACTCTAACTCAAAGCTTAGTGGTTTAAAACAACAATGATTTATTATTTCTTTCTGGTTTGTGGGTTGGCAAGTCTAGGTATGTCCTTGGCTGGTCTTGCCTGGGGCTTACTCATGCACCTTCACTCAGCTGGGCTAGGAAGTTTCCAGAGCAGATGCTGCTGGCTGTTGTCCTGAGCATCTGTCTCCTCCTCAATGGACAGGTCAGCTTCAGTACACGGCGGTTGGAGGGCAAGGCATGTGCTCTGACCCAGCCCTGGGAACACAGAGGGACAATGCTTTTCCTCCCCTCAAGTTCCCAATTTATTTGATGAGAGAAATGTTATATTAAAAAAAAATGGCAACAGGCATTTTCATGAAGACCACATTTGAAGGTTATTCATTCATTCGATAGCTGTTTTCCAAGTGGGGCTCCTGGGCACCTGCACTGGGATGCATTGTGAACAGGAGCAGTCCCTCTCCCCGGACCTCCATCCCAGCTAGGAAGACAGGTCATGCGGATGCATTGACGAACAAACAGACAGAGAAAAAGCAAGCCAAGTGAAGGACAGGGTGACTGTAGAGGCTGTTGTGGATGGCCTCCTGCACTGGGACATTTGAGTGGAGGTCTGAGAGACATGAAGGAGCAAGCCCTGAGGATACATGAGGAAGAACCAACTGAGTGCCAAGGCCCGAGGTGAGGCAGGCTATGCTGGGCAGCTTCCAGGAACAGTGAGGAGGAGGCAGAGTGGGCAAGGGAGAGCAAGATAGCAAATGAGATTGGAAAAGATGAATTAAGTTGTCAGGCACAAGGGGCTTTTTAGACCAGGGAATGTCTTGTGAGGAGACTGAGGATGGGGCAATGCTGAGTGTGCTCAGGCGTGGTGCACAGCTTGGGCCTGGAGCTCTAGGCACATCTGGGGATAGCAATGGAAAGGTGAGCCAAACAGACTGTTAACAGCTCCACTGCCAGCCAAAAGCCTGGCTGCCCCACAGGCAGGGCCAGAAGATACGTGAGCAGGCAGAGGAGGTTCTCCAGCTGGGCTGACTTCCTTATAAGGCCCCTCCTCTGGCCGGTGCTCCTGGGCCCCGGGCCCTGTCCTCTGTGGCTGTGGATCTAACCTACCCTCACAGCATTCACCAGCACCCAGACTCCTTGCTGAGCTCAAAGGCCTGGCTCTAAGTCCGAACCCCACGGGCTTGCCCAGTCAACTTGAATCACATCTTCCTTCGCCAGGCCTCAGTTTTCCCATATCTGCAGGGAGCAGGGTTGCTGGGGTATGGGTGGTCTTTCAGGTTCCACCTGGGCCTTAACTCACACTTTGGGAGGAACTGTTTGGGGCTTTTGACCTAGAGCAGACAAGTTGAGACCCTTGCACAGATGAGGCCAGAGGGAAAGCCTGGCAAGGCAAGTCTGTTGGTGAGTATTTGGGAAGGAGCAGGTGATAGTGGGGGTGCTTCTAATGGCAGCAGTGGCCACCATTCCCCTCTGTTTAGGCAGATGGTGATCTCTCTGGCTGAAGTTAATGTGATTCCAATTGTCAAGGAAGTGGACCTGCCCAGCAGTAACAGGATCCCTAAACCCTCTTCCCTCTAGGCCATTCCTGTTGACATCCAAGCCCCAGGAAAGCAGGCTCAGGCAGGCGGGCTGGCTGGTGGCAAGCAGAGCTCAGAAGGAGGAGCACCTGCTGAGTGCTCACAGCTCCACTGCTTACTGCTCAGATCCCATGCAAAGCAGGGGCCATCTCCACTCCCTTTTGATGAATGGGAGACAGTGGATCAGAGAGACCACTCAGGCATAGGAGATGACGTCCCAGAACTCTGCTGAGAAAATGGTAGTCACAAATGCATAGGAAGTCAAATGGCCTTTTATGGAAATGCTATTTTTATTTAAAGGAAAAATAATGCTCAATTCAGGCCCTTCTCCAATAGAACCTCTTGACATGAGCAGCAACTCTGAGACAATTCTGTGGTGTCTCCCATTTCTTTCCTCAGATGTCAGAAACTGAGGCACCAAGAAGTTTGCTGACTTCGCAGTTGGTAGAGAAGGAGAAGAACCCAAATTACCTGACTCCAAAGCTCCACCTGCCCCATCTTTCCATCCACCCACAAGCTACTACGGGCAAATGCCACCCAGCCCTTTGGGCCCATGAATCTCTGGCTTCCTCTGTGTGGCCCACAGCCTAGACCTGTGGAGACCTCTCTCCTCCCCTCTGCCGGCAGGGGTGGAGTGGGAACATCTGAGATCTGAGAAGCCCCTGGGTGTAGAGGGTGTAGAGGGCCAGTGCCTGAGCAGCCGTCAGTTGGGCCATTCTGCAGCTGAGGGTGGGAACAGCTGTTCCCAGCTGCTTCTGCCTGAATGGCCACCACCCACTGTGGTTCTCTGATTCAGGTCCAAGTTCAGTCAAAGCATCCAGCATCCCCAATTACATTCCTCTTATATTGGGGAGCTCAGTATTGATCACATCTCTGCCTTCCTCTTGTTCTACCCGCCCCAAAACAGCATACTAAGGCTGGGAACTGGGACCAGATTACAAAGGGTGAATGCCAAGGGAAATGTGAGTTTTGGCTCAAGCACAATTGGAAGGCATCGGAGGCCAAGGAATGGTGGAAATTTTAGGAAGGACATCCCCATAGCTGTGCTAACGATGGGAGAGCCTCCAGGAGGCAGGGAGGCCAGGCCCTAGGCTAAGGCAGGGTCCAGGACACAGGGGATGTGGCCAGAAATAAGGCCAGCAGCATCATGGGAAATAATGGCACAGATAAGGAGCAGAGCCTGCAAGGAAAATGGGGCTGACGGGGAGCAGGCACCCAGCCTTCCAGAGGGGCTCTGCTCTTTCCGTCCACTTCCAGCCCACAGTATTACCAGCCCACACCACCACCAACCCACAGCACCAACAACACAGGGCACCACTAGCCAGGCACCAACCAGGCAGATTGCAGCCAATGTGGTGGGTGAGGTCAGGTCTCTGGGGACTATATGCCTGAGTTCAAATCCTTCTACTTAGTAGCTGTCTGCCCTTGGGCATTTTTCTCTGTCTCAGTTTCTTTCTCCATTAAAATGGAACTACAAAGAAGTAAGACATAAAGAGGGCTTAACATTGTGTCTACCAGAGTCCCCAATAAACCAATGCCAGCTGCTGTTCCTGTTGTCAGTATTCTCCCATGAATAAATGGCTTGGGCACCCAGGCAATGACAGGCATGGGGTGGGGTGAGCCCCTCTTTGAAACAGAAGTGGGACCCCAGGCTGAGGCAGGAATTATCACCAAGGGATGAGCTCACCCACTCACCCTTCTCCAACAATACACAGTCAGCCCATAAGTCCCGAGGGGCAGGAGCTGGGAGCCAGGCTAGTATTTGAATATGAAAGGATGAGAAACAACACAGGTTTGGGGGGTGGGGATCCGGAGGGCATCTGGCTGGGTGCAAGCAACACACGCATCCCAGAAAGCATACACGCACATGCACACACTCAGAAAGGTATACACACATCTAATATACACATACCTGAGACACACACACACAATCCCATTTTGCCTCCACAGTTGTGCAATCACCATGGACTTATATTGAGTATGAAGCCTGTATCACACTCAATCCACAACCTCCAATGTTCAAGAAAATTTTTTAAAGATTTTAAAAAATACCTCATTTACTTTTTGAGTCCTATTTGGATAGAAATGGAATCTCGGTCAGTTTGGGTACACCTGCCTTTCCACAGCAGCCCTGGCGACATGAACCCTCCCATTTGGCCCTGTGTTTGGGAGGACCTCTCCAGCCCTCCTCCAGTCCCTTGGCCAGCATCTCTCAGCACTCCCCTGCAGCTCTCGCATGCCTTCTCCTAGTCCCCTGCCACTCCTGCACTCACCTGACAGAGGAGACTCCAGCAACCAACTTCTCCAGTGAGTGGCAGGCCAAGCCCACCTGTGTCAGGGTCTGGAGGCCTGGAAACCTCCCTGGATGTTGGGAGAGGCTGCTGGGCTCCCACTGCAGTGCACAGCAGAGATGTTGTGAGAAGAATCCTGGAGCCCAAAGCCACACTGCCTCTGCATCACTAGCTGTGTACCCCTGGGCAGCACACATAACCTCTCTGTGTCTTGGTTCTCTCATCTGTGCACTAAAGGAATGAAAGCACCTGCCTCACAGATTGGCACTAGGATTTGAGCAGATGATGTGTGCAGAGCAATCAGAACAGTACTCAGCACATAGTAAACTCTTACTACCTTTTTAAAGGCCTCCCATGAGACCTTCCATTCACAGGGGGTTCAGGCTTTTGAAACTCAAAACCCAGAATGATGCCTACTCATTGAATTCAGGGCAGAGAGGAAAAGACAGGAAAAGGCCAAGGGGTAACACAAGCCATTGGGGGGATAAAACACTGGTTACCATTTGGAAACAGCATCCTCCAGAGGTTCCTACTGTGCCTAGCCCCATTCAGACTTTTCTACAAGCCTGAGTTTCCTCAAGCCTCTGACAGCTCTGTGAGATTGGTACTGTCCATCATTACTTCCACTGTAAAGATGGTAAGCTAAGGCCCAGATAGATGGCACAACTGGCCCAGAGCTCCTCACCACCAGAGCTTTCTCTGAGTCAGGGAGTCGGGGAAACAGGAAGAGTCCCGAGGGAGAGCATCCTATCAGGGGGCGCATGCAGCCAGGCTGGAGGACCACCCAATAGGAATGCTTTGGGGACTCTAGTTCATAGAGGCATGCCACAGAATCTCCAAGTGCTCCTAATCAGGTTGGCCAGACTGAGTCAGGAGCTAACCAATGTGCTGAAAGGAGCCATATACTGCGGTTCCCAGTGAGCCCCTATTCCTCAAAACACTCTGCACATCCTCTTGGGATTCCACGCAGGAGGCATGGCCCAGACATGCTCCATGGCTTTCAGCGTCCAGAAGGCAAATATGGTGGGGACTCCAAGGCTACCTGCAATGTGCATCTCCTTACTCCCCTCCTCCTGACAGTAAGACCCTCTGAGGGTCGTTGGGAGCATAGCTGACCTGTCATCTCCTGAGATCATCTTGCAGCACTGGCCTGCAGCAAGAGTCATCTATTATTATTATTATTCTTACTAGAGGCCCGGTGCATGAAATTTGTGCATGGGTTGGGGAGGTGTCCCTCAGCCCAGCCTGCACCCTCTCCAAACTGGAACATCCCTCTCACAATCCAGGACTGCTGGCTCCCAGCCGCTCGCCTGCCTGCCTGCCTGATTGCCCCTAACTGCTTCTGCCTGCCAGCCTGATCACCCCCTAACCACTCCCCTGCCAGCCTGATTGATGCCTAACTGCTCCCCTGGCAGCCCGATTGCCCCTAACTGTCCTCCCCTGCAGGCCTGGTTGCCCCCAAATGCCCTCCCCTGCTGGCCCAGTCACCACTAACTGCCCTCCCTTGCCAGCCTGGTTGCCCCTAACTGTCCTCCCCTGCAGGCCTAGTCCCCCCCAACTGCCCTCCCCTGCAGGCCTGGTCACTCCCAACTGCCCTCCCCTGCAGGCCTGGCCGCTCCCAACTGCCCTCTCCTGCAGGCCTGGTTGCCCCTAAGTGCCCTCCCCTGCTGGCCTGGTTGCCCCCAACTGCCCTCCCTTGCAGGCCTAGTCCCTCCCAACTGCCCTCCCCTGCTGGCCTGGTCACCTACAACTGCCCTCCCCTGCTGGCCATCTTGTGGCGACCATCTTGTGTCCACATGGGGGTAGCCATCTTTGACCACATGGCAGCAGCCATTTGTGTGTTGGAGTGATGGTCAATTTGCATATCACTTCTTTATTATATAGGATTATTATTATTATTATTATTATTGTTGTTGTTGTTGTTTTCAGAGTGGTAAGAAGAGGGAGAGAGAGATAGAAACATCAATGATGAGAGAATCATCGATTGGCTGCCTCCTGCACACCCCTGACCAGGGACCAAGACCACAACCCAGGCATGTGCCCCAACCGGGAATCTAACCATGACCTCTTGGTTCATAGGTCAACACTCAACCACTGAGCCATACCTGCCAGACGAAAGTGATCTTTTATACCATCACAATGTAGCCCTGCTCTCAAACTTCCCACGGTTCCCATTGCAGTAAGGAAAGCCTCCAGGTTGTATCTGTGTGTGTCAATTTGTGTGCGTGACATCTGCTCCCCTCAGAAACCATCAGCTCAGATGGGACCTCTCCAATACATGGCACAGAGCTGGGCACACAGTAAGACCTCAGCCAATGTCTGGGGAATAACAGGAAGACAGGGCACCCTTGGTTGGATCACTTAATGCAAATATGGCGGGAACCTGGGATGACAATTCTCTTCTGTAGCGAGGAGGGTCAGTCAGGTGGGCTCCCAGGATGGTGCTGACTTAAATGAAGGACAGGGGGTAGGACTCAAACCCAGAATTAAAACCACAGTGGGCATGTGACCATTCACCTTATTGCCACCCTCACTGTGGTTCCCAGATCTACCACTTCATCCTCTGAGGAATGGGAGGGCTCAACAAAGCTGTCTCCAAATCCAGTGCCCCCTGCAGCCCTCAGTGGGGAGGTGGGGCAACTCTGATGGGGGCTGGGGGGTGAGCAGGGAGGCATCCCCAGTGCCATCTAGGGGGCTGGGGGTGAGCAGGGAGGCATTCAAGGTATGCCCACCTGAGACTCTTCTCCTGGGAGCTTTCCCCATCCAGGCCCTTCCTTCAGGAGCCCTGCACCTTCTCTAACCCTTCCTGGGCTCTGGTTTTCAGAGCCTGCTTTCTGTTTGTGGAGAGTTGGGGTCCAACGGCTATTTTAAGCTTCAGTCACAGACTCTTTTTGGTCCAAGATCATTGTTTCTTTAGCAATAATGTCCTCCAAACTGAGTTTCTGACCTATTTGCTTCTAGTCAATTCCATGTACCAATAATTATAACCTAGACTTAACCGTCAATCCCCATTTGTTTTTTTCCTACTTCCTTAACTCCCTGACTCTTCTCTAGTTAATCATGACAATCTTGAGGCTATGAAATTTAGTGAAAATGTCACATCCTTCATCTACTCTTCAGATAGCCTGAGATTTTTCTCAATCTTATGTCCTATGGTTTCAGATCCAGAAATGGTTGGGTTTTCCAACCCTGAAAACCACCCTCTCTCTATTCCCTTTTGTTTCTGCTTTAAACTGGCTGGTACTCTCCTGAGCACATCACCTTCCTGTAGCACCAGCCAAGTTCATCCAGCAATGTCCACAACATGCTAATCCACTAGTCCTTTCCAGCCCCTCCTGAAAGCCATGGGCTCCGGGCTGTGTGCTCTGCCTTCTGAGTTAATACCCCAGGCAGCAGTTCTCTCAATACTTTGCCACGGCATTACATAGACTGCCACATTCCAAAGACTGATATCTGTTTCCACACAGTCTGTCACTCAACAGCTAAGTCGATGCTACCTATTTTAGGCTCTTATGGTAACACTGCACTTCAGACAGTGAATTTCAGTACCAGTGAGAGAAGGCTGTCAGCTATAACAAAAAACCCCAAGCAGCTCATCTCTATAAAGGTTTATTTCTCACTAGAGGCCCAGTCATGAAATTTGTGCACGGGGGTGGGGGAGTTTCTTCAGCCTTGCCTGCACCCTCTCCAATACGGGATCGGACCTAAACCGGCAGTTGGACATCCCTCTCACAATCTGAGACCTCTGGCTCCTAACCACTCACCTGCCTGCCTGCCTGATCACCCTTAACTGCCTGCCCCTGCTTGCCTGATCACCCCTAACTTCACCCCCTGCTGGCCTGGTCACCCCCAACTGCCCTCCCCTGCAGGCCTGGTCGCCCCCAACTGCCCTCCTCTGCCATCCCGGTCACCCCTAACTGCCCTCCCCTGCAGGCATGATTGCCCCCACTGCCCTCCCTTTCAGGCCTGGTCCCTCCCAATTGCCCTCCCCTGCTGGCCTGATCACCCACAACTTCCCTCCCCTGCCAGCCATCTTGTGGTGGCCATCTTGTGTCCACATGGGGGTGCCCATCTTTGACCACATGGGGACAGCCAACTTGTGTGTCAGTATGATGGTCAATTTGCATATTACCTCTTTGTTAGATAGGATTCTTGTCACAGTTCAAGGGGGTTGGCCCATGCAGTCACCTGGGGACTCGGATTTCTTCCATCTTGTGCACCAGCATTTTCACTGTGTGATCCAGAGGTTGTCCTGGCATCATCCAGCCAGTGAGTGAAAACAGCCTTTGTGGAGGAGGAGGAGGCATCCTCTGGGCCAGACCTGGAAGTGGCATGAGTAACTTTTTCCCATGGCCTTGTGGCATTAAGTGCACGCCGGCCTGAGAGATGTGGCTATGAGCACACCCACGAAGTCTGGGAGCATGCGATTGCCAATGTGGGGTCTCGAGGGTGCCAACAGGTGCCTCTGTCCATGCTGCATAGGCCTGATACCTGTCTTCTGCCTGGGACACACCCACACATCCTCAGGGTTCTGACCCATGCCACCTTCATGGTACCTCCCTCTGCCTGGGCAGAAATGGCAAGTTCTGCTCCATGCCTGCCCCATAGTCTATATAGGCCTCTTCCCAACGTTCCTCACTAGGGATGCCAACTGTCCCCTGAATTGTTTTCCAGAGCTCCCATCACCTCCCAGCACCACACCGCAGGGATCCTGGCACAGGGAACACACTGGTCAACGTCTGTCAAAGACCTGAATGGCAGCAGGGACTCCAGCCTGAAAGCAGGTGGTTTCATTGTTTATACTTATCGTCAGCTTGGAAGGTATATCAGGTACCTCTTGTCCCCACCTCACACGCTCTGGGCTACTACATCTTCACTCCAGTTGGAGCTGGGACAACCAGCTGTAGGTGTGACCAGAGCCACATGTTGTCAACCAGTTATCTCTTGTAGACTTTCCTGAAGTCACCACAGGGGACATAGCTGGAAGTACAAGGAGTGCCACTCCACGCCATAGGAACTTCTATCCCTCTGGGATACTCTTCAGAGAGTCCCCAGCAAGACTGGGTCCCAGTTGCCCACACCAGCAATCCTATATAATAAAATCTTAATGTGCAAATTGTCCCCTCTGGTGGTCGTTCGACCACTCACTATGACATGCGCTGACCACCAAGGGGTGGTGTGGAACATGGTGGGCGTCGGTGACACGCTGTGACCTCTCGCCAGCTACCTGGGGGTGGGGGTGACAAGGATGGAGGTGTGGTGAGAATGCCAGGTGTCCACTGAGCTCGCTCTCACCCCCGGGGCACCAGGGCTCATGTGATGGGGAAGCCCCCTCACACTCAGGTTCCAGGTGCCCACAGGAGCCTGCCCTGCACTTGCATGGTCTCTTCTGGGTGAGCTGGGTGGCAGCCATCAGGACCGCAGGGATTGGTTGGGCTCCCCGTGGGTTCACGCAGGAGCCAGTCTGGGAAGCCGCCCGTCTTTTGTGCACTTGGCGGCCAGAGGCTCACCCTGTGCCCCGGCCCACGGTGTCTGGCCTTGCTTACCACATCTCCTCATGGGGACTCAGGCACTGTGACTCAGGTGGAGGGGGGCACGCAGGAGGCCAGGGGCCCAGGTGCTACCCAGGACCCAGGGTCAGCTGGGATCTGCCCTTCCACACCAGACACTCATGCTTCCATCGCCAGCCAGGCCTAGGGACTGCACCCGTGCATTAATTTTGTGCACTGGGCCTCTAGTTGGCTTATAAATACCCCTTTGGACTGGCTTTCCTCCTTCCCTGCCTTTCTCACCTGTCTTCCACTCCTGGTCCCTGGGATCACACCCCAAAGTAAACCACCAGGTCCTAAGCCTCAGGCTCTGCTCTTGTGGGGAAACCAGGCAATGAGACCATGTGACTTTCCCTGGACAGAAGGTCCATCAGCTCCCAGAAAGCCGGCCCACACAAGGGCCTCACCCTTGAGCCATGAGCTGCTACTGAAGAGACATGCATCTCTCCAGATGGCCCTGATCCAGTCCAACTGGCACCAGCTGAACTGGCTCCAACGTCCTTTGTGCCCTAAGCTCCCTGCTTGGTAACTCTGGCAGGAGTTCATCACACTGCTGTGTAGGACCTGTCCATCACCTTAGCATTTAAGGCTTCTAGAAATAGGCTCTCTCCCATCCACCCTTCATTTCCACCTCCATGTTCCCTCTGACACCCACATACCCACTGTTTTGGGGTGAGTTTGTTCCCCCAAAATTCAAATTCAAATGTTGATAACTAACCTCTAGGACCTTAGAATGTGACTATACCTGGAGACAGGCGCTTTAAAGAGGCCATGAAGTTAAAATGAGGCCATCAGAGTGGGCCTAATCCAATTTGGCTGGTGTCCTTATAAGAAGAGGATATAGATATACATGAAGGGAGGAAAACACAGGGAAGACAGCTGTCTACATGCTGAGGAGAGGGGCCTCAAAGTAACTAACCCTGCTGATATTTAGATCTCAGACTTCCAGCCTCTTAGCTGACTAATATACCTCCTTCCACACCTTTGTCCCCATCCTGAAATGCTCTCTGTGTTCCTCTTTTGGTCACTGATCCTGCTTCTCTCCCAGCATTCAACCATCATCTCCAGCTGGACAAGGAAGTTACTTCACTTTTTTCACCTGTAGACTAGCAGAACCACAGCTCACTTATAGGAGAATGTGAGAAAAGTATATAAAGCACCAAATGGTGCTAATACAGGTGAAGCATTCTCAAAAAACAAAGGACTCTTTCTTTACAGCCCTGCTCACAGAACATTCGGTTACTCTGAGTAGGACTCTGTCTTCCTGAGCTCCTCCTCCTCATTTAACCCAGCTTTGTGTCTGGGCCCTCAGATCCACCTGCTGCCTCTGCCTGGGAACAGCCTGCAGGAACTGGTGCACAGTGATGGGGACAATGAGCCTGTCCTTCTTCAGGTTCATCAGCCTCAGCTCCTTCATCACCATACAGTACCATTTTGATACCCTTTTATTCAGCCAAGCCAGGCCCTAGAGACAACCACTCACTGTGTTAGCTGGCCCCTGTTTTGGGAGAACCTAGAAAAATTGCTGGATATGCAAATGGAATGCAAATGACTGCTTCTAAGCAGGAACAATTCCCTTTGGCATCCTTTCAGGGCCTGATGTAGGGAGTCCATAAAAATGCCCCTGAGTGGCACAGCAATGGTTGGCATGGAAACAGGGCTTCCAAGGGGCTTGAAGAGACTCAAGAAGGCCCCGAATCAACTATGCTAAACAGTCACTCCTGGAATCCTGTTCATACTCAGAGTTGGCACGCAGCTGCAGAGAGCATTATCTTGGCCACTGGAGATAAGCTTCAGACTGCAGAGCTCTGAATAGGGATTGGAGAGATTTGCCCCAAATGGGCTTTTCCCCAAAATGAACTTTCAAGTCACACAGCCCTGAGTCTGACACTTGGTTCCCAAATGCCCACCTGTGAGACCTCGGGCAGGCTGTCAGATCCCTGAGACAGAATTTCTCTGTCTGTCACGAGGATTCCCAGAGCACTGCCCAGCCCAGCACTGGAGCTGGCCTTCAGGTCTGCCCTGTGGGCCCAGATCCAGACCCAGCAGGTAGCAAACACTCAGCGAACATTCTGCCCTCCTTCCTTCCTCCACCATGCGTACATCTCATGGGCTATTTTTACTCGTGTTCCAGGTGAAATAAAACAAGTTAAAGCAGAGCATGAAATTTGAGTAGGATTCCACCTTAAGGAGAAAAAAATCCACCTCTATAATAACAAATAGTTGGAGCTGGTGCAATACTTGCGTGAAATTGTTACCCCTCAAGACAAGTCTAAACTCTTCAGCATTATGAAAACTCTGACGATTGCTTCGCTACTGAAAATTTATGGCCCTCAAATCATTCCTAAAAGACAGCACACACTCTCAACCAAGGCTCTGCCTCAGATACGGCTCCTGTCTCCGGGCAAGCTGAGGAGGCTGCTGCTGCTACGGGGCTGCACTGGGGCGCGGGGCACACCTTTCTGCCTGAGGTGTCTGCTCTGTGGGGCCCAGATGAGGCCCAGCAGTAAACGCTCAACAAACATTCTGTCTTTGTGTATTTCTGCACCAAGGCAGCATCAAAAGACAGCTGGGGGGTAGAGGGCCCCTTCCCCTGCCTCCCAACCAGCCATACAAATAAGTCGCAGTTCAAGCTCATCAGACAGGGGTCGGGGCAACTCCCCCCACAACAACACATCCACTATTGAAGGTGAGAGACCAGAACAGCCTATACTGAAAGGAAACTTCAAGGCTTCAGATGGTTCATTCCTGAGTTTAATTGATGAAGACACTGAGGCTCAGGTGGTTCAAGGAATTCTGCTAGGAGTATACAGGGATGGAGCTGGGCTCTGCCCCTCGTCACCTGAAACCCAAGCCTGGCTCATTTCAGCCTGGCACCTGACATCCAGGGGGGATCAGGGGGGCACTGCTGTCCTCATGGCCCCAAAGTAATATTTTTGAGAATAACATTTTTTCCAGGGGAAAGGGTGAACTACTACGAGTTATGCCATCAAGTTTCCCAAGTTTGGGGAAACCGCAGAGTTCAGCACACCAGGAGTGCAAGGGGTGAGCCTCGCCCTGGGCAAACCACCTTCTGGATCATAGTATCTCCCCGCAGGTAAGTATGAGAATAATATTTTTATCAACCCCAAAAGGAGGGCCATTAAGTGCATTCTTTTGCAGCACAACTGACTTCAGTGACAGACCTTGCTTAAGAACTCCCTGGCTCCCCATTGTCTGATTGGGTCTGAGCCCCTCAGACCACTTCCTAAACCCAGTCACCTCCCTCAACCCCTCCCAGACTAGCTGTAGTCTGACCAAGTTCTTCTCTCTCATTCCCGTATTTCTGTCCCCCTTCATATGCAGAGCCTTCTGTGCACACCCTCTTCAACTTTCCAGACTCCAAGGCCATCTCAGTGCCCAGTCCTCCCTCACTGGTGCCCCTTTGGCCCCTATGTTCCACCAGCTGCATGCCAAGCACTTCCCCACATTAACTCACCTGCATCCCCACAACCACCCTGTCTATTGTGAGGCTTCAAGGGCTGAAGAATCCACTGAAATGGGGGCCGGAGAAGTTAAGTAACTTTCCCAAGGTCACACAGCTAGGAAGTGGCAGGATCAGGATGCAACCTCAGGTCCCTCTGGTTTCACAGTCCACTGCCTCCGTTGAGTCGTTTCCTGTGTTTCGGCTCGTTTCCTGTGTACACTTTGAGGGCAAGGCCCTGAGATCTCTTACTGGCCCCATCAAGCTCAGCTGTACTCAACATGGGGTCTGCTCAGCATAGACAGAATGCCAGGAAGGTCTCTGCTGAGCCCTCTGCAGATGCCACATGCTGAGGTTCAGAGATGCTAAGTGACTTGCCCAACGCACACTGCAGATAAGAAACAGGGCAGGGGTTTCAAAGCAGGGTTGGTCACACAAGTTAGGGGTCTCAAATGCAGGAGTTTCTGGGGCAGGCAGAGCACAGTAGTGAAGGCACTGGCTGAAGGGGTCTGGGGACCAGAGAATGTGTCCTCCACCTAACAGGGAACAGCTCCCAGCCTCAGCCAATGGTCAGCAGCTGGGAACACTAGGATGACCAAGGATTCCGATTCTTCAAGACAAGATTTTTATGGGAACCCTCTTATTTTTTAACATTGATCAATGCCTGCCCTGAATGTTTTATATAAGACGGGAAACAACCAAGAAAACCTACCGGCAGGTCAGTCCAGCCTATGAAGCTTGGGATTCTTTTCCATTGAGAGTGTCAGAGCACTTCTTATAGTTGAGGAAACTGAGGCCCAGGGACAGGAGGACAGCTGTGGTTACACAGGGCGCAGTGATGGAGCCCAGGCCAGTGATCCTTCCGTGAAAGGGATAAAAATCTCCTAACCCCACATGCGCACGCCATGAGCTCTGAGGACAGACTGGACTGGCCAGAGGCCTCTCTGTGTGGCCTAGAGGCAGACCTAATGTCTCTGCACCTCCATTTACCCACCTGTAAAATGGGGAAAGAAAAAATAAGAATGCCTCTCTCTCTCTGAAGATGATAAAGGTATGATAGATTTTTTTTAATTCTTAAAGGTATGAGAAACGACCTGTCTCCGCTCCATCCTGAATTGAGCTTACAGGACTCAGGAGCCAGAGCAGCCCTGGGGGACTAGTCCTCGGCCTCTGCAGCGAGTGCAGGAGCCCAGTCCTCTGCCTCCTCTCAGGGGACCAGCGGCTGCGACCACACTCTACAAACCAGGAGGCAAGGCGTGGCAAGACCGTGTGAGTGGCTGACAAACACAGGACCTGGAACCTGTGGCTGATGGGGACAGGCCTCTGGACTCAGTCGGCTGTCACACCACTGCCTGGGCTTCGAGGCTACACTCACTGATCCCTTTGAAGTTCAAAGAATGGGTCCCGCCCCTCCGAAGCAGGCAGGAGAAAGGAAACTGTCTCCCCAGACTGAGTTATGATGGCCACAGCAGACAGCCCTCACCCTCCGGGGCTGCTGGCCCCAGCCTTGCCTGTCCCTCCAACCCTTCCCTGCCCCAGATGGCCCCTTCAGCATCCCTGAGCTGGTGGCTTGACCCAGCTCCTCCATCCCACCCACCTTCCCCCAGCCCCACCCCAGGTCCAGCTTCCAGGGTCTCTAGGCTGAGGCCCCCCTATACCTTCTCCACCCGGAGAAGTCAATCCATGCTTGCACGCCTGGGATGTGAGCTCACTCCACCCAACCAGCTTTGACCTGGATAAAGCTCTCCTTTTCATGAGTGAGGTTGGCTTCCCAGTGCCTCTCCCATCTTCACCCCTGGGGGCTGGCCCCAAACTCTGGGTCACAGGCCTCCTCCTCCTGGATCCCAACACAACTCTGCAGAGATTAGGAACAGCACAGCCTCCTCAGGTGACTCTCATTGTCTCAGAGCTACCTGAGGCAGTCACAGGGGACCTATGAGTTTATAGGTCGGTATAAAATCTGGAATGCGGGTGCACATAATTTGCACTCAGGTCTGTGGACTTTGGACAAATGGTTGGGGGCAGAGGTGTGTGACCCTAGGGTGACCATCAGTCAGACATGGATGAGAGTGTGCAGTAGTGCCTGTGCAGGCGTGGATGTGGGCAATGGCGGTGTGAGTGTGTGATGGGCAGTGTGTGCAGGGCCAGCAGGGCAAGAGGATAAGTACAGCGTGTGTCAAGGGGTCAAAGTCTAGTGTGTGAGGTTTGGAGCTCCTGGCATATGTGAGAATGTGAGTGTGAATATGACTGTGTGTCTGAGTGTATATGAGTATATGTGTGTGAGATTGTGTGTGAGGGTGTGAGGGTGATAGAGAGAAGTGGGGGGCCTTTGAGATGGCAGGTGGTTTGTGTACCCCAGCCCTGGGTCAGGTGACATCACTGGGCAGGAATAGTGTTTGAGCTCATCTCCTGGACGTGAATCCCAGAGAAGGTCCCTCAGGAGAGGCAAAGTCTGGCTTCTGACACCCAGGGGTCCCTGGGACCCGGTCAGGTGAGGCTGCAGAGAGCGTGACTCTGGACCGACAGCATGGCCCTGGATAAGCCTCTGCACCTGAGCGCAGCCCTCCTGCAAGACTGTGGCAACAACTTGCTGCCTGGTGCCCTGGTCCACATGGCTGGACACAGCTGGCCAGCCAAGGGGATAGTATGGGGGAGACCCTACTCCCTCTAGGACCCTTGCCTGCTCAGCTATGAATCAACCAAATCCTGGAAGCCATACGAACCTGCCCACCCTGTCAACTTTACATCCATCCATTGCCAAGCCCTCATGGTTCTCTCTCCTCCATCTCTCCACAATCCATCCCTGGCTCTCAGTTGCCATGGCAACCACCCAGGTACAAGCCACTATCACCTTTTACCTAGACCACACAAGTAGCCTCCTTCCTGATCTCCTGTCCCTGTTTTGCCCCACTGACATGCTTCCATAAACACATGCACACAGGTGCCCAGCAGCACTCTGTAGCTCATATGCATGCCTTGCTCCAGCCTTGGCCAGCAGGTTCTGTGTCCATCCTCAACCAGCCCCAGGATGTCATGGGGATGGAAGACGATGCTATGTGGCCTTAGCCTGCCCAAGGCCCAGCCCCTAGAGACCAGAAGGAGACAGCATTCCCAGAAGTACCAGAAGCAGATGTATGTGCTGAAGGCCCCACCACCACACCCTCCCTTCCTCCCTTCCTCCCTTCCTCCCTCGCACAGGAAGATGTAGGTTCAGTCTGGGTGTGCTGGGTCTGGGCGTTGGTGGCACATCCCAGTGAGGATGAGAAAGAGTTCAGAGTTCAGGAGTTCAGAGTTCAGGAGTCTAGAGTTCAGGAGAGAGGTCTGGACAGCAGGCACTACTCCAAGAGTCCCCAGGGTATAGGAGATTCTAGAAATAGCTCCTTGATGTACCCACCCAAATCTGTGTGTCCCTGTCACTGTGCCTGCTCCCCGCAGAGTGAAAGGTGGGTTTTAAATTTTTTGATAAGAGGTTGAGAGTTCTGGTCACCTTTGCACATAAAGCAGCTAGCTGCAGTGTTTCACACAACAGACACTCAGTAAGAAGAATGTCACTCAAAAAACAGATATAGAATGTCTGAACTCAAAAGCCCTCTTCCCTTCTTCCTTTCCCCTCTCACCTTCCCTCCCATGTCTTGAGAGAGACACCTACAGTTCGAAGAAGGCTGAGAAAGATGTTGGGAGGCATCTGTGGTCAGGAGGTGACCACATGGTCTCTGACAGTTCTCCAGAGAGCCTTCCAGATCATCCCTCTTTTTTATAAACACTGTTTTACATTTTATACAAATGTATCAGTTATATCATTTTTGTACCTTGCATTCCTGTCTCAACATCATATTTGTTGATATTGTAGCTCAAGTTCATTCATTTTAACAGTCATATATTTATTCCAAAATGTGAATACTTCAGAACTTTCCATCAGAGCCATAGATTCAAGAGAGCAATAACAAGCTTGTGTTTTAAGCAACTGAGTTTTGGGTTGTTTTGTTATGCAACAATAGCTAACTGATACAGGTGCAAGTGTCTTCAGGATTTCACTGTTACAAATGGTATAGCAGAAAGCAGTCCAATATGTCCTTTGGTGCCCATAGACATGAGCACTTCAGAGAAGCTCACTTGGAGGTGGTATCACTGCAGAGCAGAATCTGTGCATCCTCAGCTTACCTGGATACTCTGGCCCATTTTCCAAACTGGGTCCTCCCAACTCCATGGTGTTGTTAGCTCCCACTATCTCTTCAACAAATCCTTGTTTGCTCAAGTCACTGAGACTTGAGACCTGGCCTCCGTGAAGACTACCAGCTGACCATAGACTGTGAGCAATAATAAATGGTGTTTTAAGTCACAAAATTTTGGGGTGGTTTTTTACATGACAGTCATGGATATAGAAGGTTATCTCCAATGGAAAGGCATCCATCCAGATCTTTAGATATAAGTCCTTTAAGATGAGAAAAGGAACACAGAGTAACAAAACAGCCACCCAGACAGGTTAGTTAGAGCACTCTCAGGAAGAAAAAAAGTGGCTGCCAGAGCTCTTCAAATAGCATCTCTAAACTTGGACTCAGAATGACTGTATGTAGTCCCAGCTCTCCTACAGTTCAGTCACAAGGAGGTGGGTGCTGTCTTTCCATCTCCAAGCCTTGGTTTTTCTGTAAATTAGCACCGACTTCTCACTCACAGACGCAGTGAAACAACGGGGTTAGCACAGTTGTTGTGTCTCAGCTCCTTTGCCCAATGAACTGAGGGGCCCAGCAGAAGCTCTGTCACTTCTGGATCTCTTTGTCTGCAGATCGGGAGTCACTGCCTCACACAGGGGAGTTTGTGGAGTAGAAGATAGACTTCAGATCTGGCATCAGGAAGGTTGTTTTGGTGGCAAGTAACAGAATACAAAATTTTTCACTATTAGTGAAATTTGGAACTATAAGTGAAATTGATTAGATCAGGTAACAAAATTTTCAAGAATTTTAGAACTGCATGATGACTTCAGGCATGGTTTAATCCAGGCCACAGCTGTTCCTCTGTGACTCTTTCTTGTCTACGGTTCTTTGGATGTTGGCTTTCTCTCAGGGTGACTTGTCTCTGTGTACTAGTTGGTTTAGGCAGTGCTTATGATAAAGGGATGGGACTGTGCCTATGGGTTTGAGCCAGTCCATATTCAAGCTGGAGCTCAGGTGGAGACAATCACCTCCAACACTTCATGACCACTGCTTAGTGGGGAGGAGCTAGACATGAATGCTGAGGAGCCCACAATGAGGACCCTGGCAGGTGCCCAGCCCTAAGACAGTCTATCACTAGCATGTCCTTGTCTTGGCCTCAGTTTCCCTTGCAGTAATATGAAAGACTGTCTGGATGGTGTCCCTAGACCTCCACCAACTCCAACTTCCAGAGCCCAGGCCTTGATGGATCAGTTTGTCTTGGGTGGAAGGCCCACCACCTGCCACTCCACGGGCAAATGCTTCCAAGCAGAACAAATTGCTAGGGCATTGTTTCTCATTCTTCTTAGGGTGAATAATTTCCAGAATCTTATTGGAGTTGATGAATGATTTCATCACCCTGCCAAGTCCTTTCTAGTGACATAATTATAATTGCATTTCTAGTAACAAATTTTCAACTGTGTCCCCCCTCCCCCACAGCAATGGCCAGAATGTGGCAATGTCAGTTCACACATTGGAGGCCGTCTATCTGCATGCTGCCCACGCAGCTCCTGTCTGCAGCAAGAGACCTGAAGGTGCTAGTCCTGGTTCTCTCACTGCCCCATCCAGGACAGCAGCTGTTAACCACTTGTGGCTGTGTAAGTGAAAAGCTCAGTGCTCAGGTCCACTGGCCACAGTTCAGGTGCTCAGCAACCATGTGCCAGTGCAGACATCTAATGTCCATCACTGCACAGTCCTAACCAGCCTACCTCAGGAGGGAATTAAATGGGAGATCTCAGGCCAGTCCATTCCCCTCTGATCTTCAGTGTCCTTTCCATCTCTGAGCCCCAGTTTCCCTGCTCTGTGAAAAAGAGATGATAGGGATGAATACATGAGATAAGGACTGGGAAATGCTGGACCCATAGCCAGTAGTGACTGGAACATGGTCTGGGGTTCAGGCTCTGCTCCTCCAGAGAAGGGGTGGGGGAGATGTCACAGAGGAGGGGCAATAGAGCACATCTCACAGACAGATTTGGTTGGGTGTCTTCACCATGGTCATTTCTTCTTTCTAATTATTAACAGAATCCTCCCATTTCACTAGGGCTCAAATGTACAATCCCAAAGACTGCACAGTGATTGTCCCATGTTAGTCATGACATTCTCACAACCTGACCCATCACAGGGCAAGTCTGCTGGGGGTTTCTTGGAAAATATTTCCTCCCTGATAAAGACAAGCCATGAGGAGACAGTTCCTCTGTCCCCGCTCCCCACTCCTGCTTTGGCACTGCTGTGCCTGGTGCTTCAGCAGCCACTTTGAGACCAGGAAGCACAACTATGGATGGAAAATGAACACTCTGAGGAGGCCACTGGGGAGGATGGGCGAATTGAGCCCTTCAACATACACTGCCCCTCACCTCCAGACTTCTGTAAAGTAAAAATAAGTGTCCTTAAGGGTTGGGTTTCTTACAGAAAAACATCCTGAGTGATTCTCACTCAAAGGTGAGTCAGAGTTTTCCAGGTGGGCAAGGGTGCAGAAGCAGGGGAGAGGGCACCACATCCTGGGAAGGGGAGGAGAGCATGTGGGCTGCGGCTGAGAGCAGAGTTGGAGAGGGTCAGCCCAAAGTGCCACAGGGTGGAGTTGTTGGGCCCTCCACCTGCTTGTGGTGTGGGGAACATTGAAGCTTTTTCAGGACCAATTTCAAGTTACTGGGTGAACTGTGGGTAGGGGACAGATTGATGGGAGAGCCTGGAGGCAGGGAGGCCAGGGAGAGACAAGTAGAGCCTTTGAAGGGAGGAGGGGAGGAGAGGAGAGATTTGAGAGGAGGGGCAGGAGAGGAGCAGATAGGTGTTGATGAAGAGAACTGAGGTGGAGCTGAGAATACAGTGAGCAGAGAACTGAGAACAGGGCAGGGGAAGCGGGGCACACCTGAGATCTGAAGGAAAGAAAGTGAGAGGAAAAAGAGGTCAGAGAAAAGGCAGAAGATAAATGCAAAGAGAATTCCAAGAAGAGGAATGGGCAACTGGGCTGAATGCCTCTCAGACAGCCAAACCGGTGATCCTGCCTTCACAGTACATCCAGATCTCCCCTCACCACCATCTCACCTGAGCCCACTCAGCTGCTTTATTTTATTTTCATTTTTTTATTAAGGTATTATATGTGTACATATCTTACCATTGCCCCCCCACCCCACTCCCATACATGCCCTTACCCCCCAGCGTTTTGCGTCCATTGATTATGCTTATATGCATGCATACAAGTCCTTCAGTTGATCTCTTACCTCCCCCACCTCTCCCTAACCTTCCCGCTGTAATTTGAAAGTCTGTTTGATGCTTTACTGTCTCTGTATCTATCTTTTTGTTCATCAGTTTATAATGTTCTTTATTATCCATAAATGAGTGAGATCATGTGGTATTTTTCTTTCATTGACTGGCTTATTTCACTTAGCATAATGTTCTCCAATTCCATCCAGGTTGCTGCAAATGGTAAGAATTCCTTCTTTTTATGGAAGCATAGTATTCCATTGTGTAGATGTACCATAGTTTTCTGATCCAGTCATCTGCTGACGGGCACCTAGGCTGTTTCCAAATCTTAGCTATTGTAAATTGTGCTGCAATAAACATAGGGGTGCATATATCCTTTCTGATTGGTATTTCTACTTTGTTAGGATATATTCCTAGGAGTGGGATCACTGGGTCAAATGGGAGTTCCATTTTTAGTTTTTTGAGGAAACTCCATACTATTCTCCACAGTGGCTGCACCAGTCTGCATTCCCACCAGCAGTGGATGAGTGTTCCTTTTTCTCCGCATCCTGGCCAGCACTTGTTGTTTGTTGATTTGTTGATAATAGCCATTCTGACAGGTGTGAGATGGTACCTCATTGTCATTTTGATTTGCATCTCTCGGATAATTAGTGACTTTGAGCATGTTTGCATGTGTCTCTTGGCTTTCATTCTGTCTTCTTTTGAAAATATTCTATTTAGGTCCGTTACCCATTTTTTTATTGGATCATTTACCTTCCTTTTATTAAGTTGTATAAGCTGCCTATAGATATTGGAGATTAAACTTTTATCAGTGATAACATTTGTAAATATGTTCTCCCATACAGTGGGTTTTCTTGTTGTTTTATTGATGGTTTCTTTCGCTGTGAAAAAGCTTTTTATTTTGATGTAGTCCCATTTG
Source organism: Ia io (assembly GCA_025583905.1). Lineage (NCBI taxonomy): Eukaryota > Metazoa > Chordata > Mammalia > Chiroptera > Vespertilionidae > Ia > Ia io. The sequence continues at coordinate 104,210,600 of JAJQQW010000004.1, read as the reverse complement.
TTTATTTTCTCTTTAGCTTCCATTGTCCTAGGGGCAGTATCAGTGAAGAAGTTCTTTCGGCATATATCTGAGATTTTGCTGCCTGTGGATTCCTCTAGTATTTTTATGGTTTCCCGTCTTATGTTTAAGTCCTGTATCCATTTTGAGTTTATTTTTGTGTGTGCTGTAAGTTGGTGATTTAGTTTCATTTTTTTTGCATGTATCTGTCCAATTTTCCCAGCACCATTTATTGAAGAGACTGTCTTGACTCCATTGTATGTTCATGCCTCCTTTGTCAAATATTAATTGAACATAGGGGTTTGGGTCGATATCTGGATTCTCTATTCTATTCCATTGGTCTATATGTCTGTTCTTGTGCCAGTACTAGGCTGTTTTGAGAACAGTGGCTTTGTAATACAGCTTGAAATCTGGTATTGAGATCCCTCCTACTTTATTCTTCTTTCTCAGGATTGCTGTGGCTATTTGGGATCTTTTTTTATTCCAGATGAATTTTTGGAGAGTTTGTTCTAGGTCTGTGAAATATGCCGTTGGTATTTTAATGGGGAGTGCATTGAATCTATAGATTCCTTTGGGTAGTATGGACATTTTAATGATGTTGATTCTACCAATCCATGTACACGGTATGTTCTCCCATCTGTTTACATCTTCCTCTATCTCTTTTTTCAGTGTCCTGTAGTTTTCTGTGTATAGGTCTTTTACCGCCTTAGTTAAGTTTATTCCTAGATATCTTAATTTTTTTGGTGTGATGGTAAATGAGATTGCTTTTTTAGTCTCTCTTTCTGTAAGTTCACTATTAGTGTATAGAAAGGCCATAGATTTGGGGCGCTAATTTTGTATCCTGCTAGATTGCCAAATTCATTTATTAAGTCTATTAGTTTTTTGATGGAGTCTTTCCGTTTTTTTTATGTACAATATCATGTCATCTGCAAATAAGGACAGCTTTACTTCCTCTTTTTCAATTTGGATGCTTTTTATTTCTTCTTCTTGTCTAATTGCAATGGCTAATACTTCAGGACTATGTCAAACAGGAGTGGTGATAGTGGGCATCCCTGTCTTGTTCCTGTTCTTAGGGGAAATGGTTTTAGTTTTTGCCCATTGAATATGATGTTTGCTGTGGGTTTATCATATATAGCTCTTATTATGTTGAGGTATGATCCTTCTATTCCCACCTTGTTGAGAGTTTTTATCAAGAAAGGGTGTTGGATTTTGTCAAATACTTTTTCTGCATCAATTGATATGACTATGTGATTTTTATCTTTCAATTTGTTTATGTGATGTATCACATTTATTGATTTGTGGATATTGTACCATCCTTGCATTCCTGGGATAAATCCTACTTGGTCATGGTGTATGATCTTTCTGATGTACTGCTGGAGCCGATTTGCTAGAATTTTGTTGAGGATTGTGGCATCTATGTTCATGAGGGATATTGGCCTGTAATTCTCTTTCATTGTGTTTATCTGGTTAAGGTATTAGGGTGATGCTGGCTTCATAGAATGAGCTTGGAAGTATTCCTTCCTCTTGAATTTTTTAGAATAGTCTGAGGAGGATAGGTTTTAGTTCTTCCTTGAATGTTTGGTAAAACTCTCCTGTGAAGCCATCTGGCCCCGGGCTTTGGTTTGATGGAAGCTTTTTGATGACTGTTTCAATTTCTTCCATAGTTATTGGCTTATTGAGCTGTTTAGATTCTTCCTGACTGAGTTTTGGAAGGTTATATTTTTCTAAGAATATGTCCATTTCCTCCAGGTTGTCCAGTTTGTTGGAATAGAGTTTTCCATAGTATTTTTTAACAATCCTTGGTATTTCTGTGGTGTCTGTTGTTATTTCACCTCTTTCATTTCTGATTTTGTTTATTTGGGTCCTCTCTCTTTGCTTCTTGGTGAGCCTGGCTAAAGGTTCATCAATCTTCTTTATCCTTTCAAAGAACCAGATCTTGGTTTTGTTGATATTTTATATTGTTTCTTTGGTCTCTATGTCATTTATCTCCGCTCTGATCTTTGTTATTTCCTTCCTTCTGGTTACACTGGGCTTTTCTAGTTGCTCTTTTTCTAACTCTTTGAGTTGTAGGGTTAGGTAATTTATTACCATTGTTTCTTGTTTTTTGCAGTAGCCTTGTAGAGCTATGAACTTCCCTCTCAAGACTGCTTTCGTTGTGTCCCATAGAATCTGGATTGTTGTGTTTTCATTGTCATTTGTTGCCATGATGTTTTTTATTTCTTACTTGATCTCTCTGGTAACCCAGTCATTGTTTAATAGCATGCTGTTTAGTCTCCATGTGTTTGATTTCTTTGGATTGTTTTTATTGTAGTTGATTTCCAGTTTTATGCCATTGTGATCTGAGAAGATGCTTGCTTTGATTTCTATCTTCTTGAATTTAAAGGGACTTTGCCTATGTCCCAACATATGGTCTATCTTTGAAAATGACCCATGTGCACTTGAGAAGAATGTATAGTCTGTGGCTTTGGGGTGAAATGTTCTGAAAATGTCAATTAATTCCATCTGGTCTAGTGAGTCATTTAGGATTGATGTTTCTTTGCTAATTTTTTGTTTAGAGGATTTGTCCAATGGTGATAGTGGGGTATTAATGTCTCCTACTATGATTGTATTGCTCTTAATCTCTCCCTTGATATCCTCCAGGAGTTTTTTTTATGTATATAGGTGCTCCTATATTGGGTACATATATGTTTACCAGAGTTATTTCTTCTTGTTGGATTGATCCCTTTAGTATTATGAAGTGGCTTTCCTTATCTCTTGTTATGTCCTTCACTTTGAGATCTAATTTGTCAGAAATAAGTATTGCTACCCCAGCTTTTTTTTCATTTCCATTTGCCTGAAAGATATTTTTCCATCCCTTCACCCTCAGTCTGTGTGCATCTTTTTTTCTGAGGTGGGTTTCTTATAGACAACAGATATATGGGTCTTGTTTTCTTACCCAATCCGTTACCCTATGTCTTTTGATTGGGGCATTTAATCCATTTACATTTAAAGTTATTATTGATATGTACTTATTTGTCACCATTTTTATTCTTTACCCCTGTGTTCCTTCTTTGCTTCCTATTTCTTTTTTTTTTACAGCAGGCCTTTTAGCATTTCTTGCATTGCTAGTTTGGTGGTGATAAATTCCCTTAATCCTTTTTTGTCTGTAAAGCTCCTGATTTCACCTTCAATTTTGATTGATAGCCTTGCTGGGTACAGTATTCTTGGATTGAGACCCTTCCTTTGCATGACTTTGTATATTTCATTCCATTCCCTTCTGGCCTGATGAGTTTCTGTTGAGAAATCAGTTGCTAGTCTGATGGGGGTTCCTTTGTATGTAACTTTCTGTCTCTCTCTGGCCACTTTTAAGATTCTTACTTTGTTGCTGGTGTTTGCCAATTTAATTATAATGTGCCTTGACGTCGGTCTTTTGGGGTTCATTTTGCTTGGGACTCTGTGAGCTTCTTGGATGTGTGTGGGGTTTTTTCTTCCCTATATCAGGGAAGTTTTCTGTCACTATTTCTTCAAACAGGTTTTCTCTTCCTTGCTCAGTTTCCTTTCCTTCTGGAACCCCTATTATGTGGATGTTGTTTTGTTCCGTGTTTTCCCAAAGTTCCCTTAGGTTCTCCTCCTGCTTTTTCATTTTCTTTTCTAGAATCTGCTCTACTTGGGTATTTTTTTCCATCTTATCTTCTGGCTCACTGATGCGGTCCTCTCCTTCTTCTAATCTACTCTTGATGCTTTCTATTGAGTTCTTTACAACAGTGATGTTATTTCTCATTTCTTCTTGGTTCTTCATTTCCTCTTGGTTCTTAGTCATATTGTCGAATTTGTCTTCCATTCTTTTCAGCCACCTTATGATCATTTCTCTGAATTCTTTCTCTGACAGGTTGCTTGCCTCTACTTCATTTACTTCCTTTTCTTGTGATGCCTGCTTTTCTTTCATATGCGGGCTGTTTCTTTGTCTCCCCATGGTCTCTCTTCTCAGGATGTCTGGTTATGTAGCTCTCTCTCTTCTGTGTTGATTTAAAGGTCCAAAATACAACACAACCAGGTACAATACACAAAGCACTGAACAGAAATGTATTCACGATATTAATAACCTTCAGTAAAGGTGACCACCAGAGAAAGGCAAATTAGGGGATAGGAGAGAAAGAAGAAGAGTAAAAAAAAAGAAAAAAAAAAGGAGTGTCAAAATGAAATTGGGAAAAGAAAAAAAAAGTAAGAGACAAGAACGAGACTAAGAGAGAAAAGGGCAGGGGTCCTCAAACTTTTTAAACATGGGGCCAGTTCACTGTCCCTCAGACCATTGGAGGGTTGGACTATAGTTTAAAAAAAACTATGAACAAATTTCTATGCACACTGCACATATCTTATTTTGAAGTTAAAAAAAAAACACGGCAAAAAACACCCGCATGTGGTCCGCAGGCCGTAGTTTGAGGACGCCTGGAAAAGGGGAAACAACTATATATATGGGGAGAAGACTCCAATAGAACAACCACTAATCCCAGCAAATGCCAGCAACAAGTACCTGGAGATTAATACAAACTACAACACCAACTAATATTAAGTGAGGCAAGGGAAAACAGAAGTAAAAAACAAGCAAAAACAAAGCAAACAAACAAAAAAAAAGAATAAGCAAAACAATCTCACAAAAAAGCATAAAAATTCAATATGATCAACATTCAAGCAAACAACAACAAAAGGACAGAGAGAAAAACAATTGTTGAATAGTTAAGACAGCAAAGAGAGAGGTGTGTATGGACTTGGAGCAGGGGATTGGAAATTAGGTATATAAGTAGCGTGGAATTTTAGCAGTGGATAAACAGAAAGAATAGGGAAAATCTAAAGCAGGAAAGGGTTAAGATAAACAGGACACCAAAAGGGGAAAGGTTAGGAAGAGAGTTATGGCATAAAGGTAGAGTTGAGATAGGGTAAAACGATGCTAAAGGAAAGATGAAAATAGGATGTAGAACACTGATCCCAAAGTAAAATAAAGAGAAAATAAAATGACACTTTAAAAAAGAAAAGAAAAAAAGGTAAAATAGTAGTAGTAATAATACTGATTGAAAATAACAATGCAATAATTAAAAAGGTAAAATCAAGTGAAGAAAAAATAAAAAAAAATAGTTTCTTAAGTAAAAGATGCAAAAAAGGAAAATAAAAAATAAAAATAAAAAAATAAAAAATAAAAAAATAAAATGTGCAGTAGTGAAGGTCATTCACTTCCTCTATTGTTCTGTTTGGCATGCCTGTTTCCCAGTCCGGACAGTATTGCAGTTTCCTGTGTTCCACTGCCCCTCAGTGTTGTAAGCCAGTCCTGATTTTTAAGCAGGCAGTGTTTTAATTTCTCGTATTACTTTATTTTTTATTACACAGAGTCAATTTGTGATTCAGCCCCTGGGTGGCAGTGTTTCTGGATTGACTTCCAGGTCTCTCTAGCCTTCTTTCTCTGTGGCACTCAATACCGGTTTGTGGAGGTGGGCTGCCTCAGAGCTGGCTCTGGGATGGTCACTTTCAGCTCCGATCCCCAGGTTCCAGAAAACAACTTCCCCCTGAAGTCTCTCAGGGAATTCCCAACTGGGTTACCTATGTACTGGGTTTAGTAATCAGAATCAGAAAAAGCCCAAGTGTGCGGACAGTGGGTCTGAGTGCAAGACTAAGCAGCCTGCACTCCTTTGAAATTCTTAGTTTGACCCTCCGCATCAGATCAAAATGGGTTGCTTTTTAGAGATCACTTCTGTTAGCAGCTCTGAGGACCCCCTTCCACATTCCCGGATCACACCAGCCCCAACAGCCATGGATTTTTCTAGGCGCAGACTTCCCTGGTCCTCCAGCTCCCGCAGCGCATGTTTCTCTCTCCCGCTGGGACCAGAGACCTCACCTTATCCCAGGAGAAATCTGACCTCTCCATGGTGGAGTGAAGATCTCCTTTGAATCTGCGTGTTTGCGCCTATTGGGGACCAGTGTTCTGGGGCTCACAGCTGTTCGGTGATCACCGCAGTTGTGGATTTTCAGGTTTCCAATAAAATCCTCTTTCCCTTTTAAGATGGCGCAATTTCCGCATCCGAGCCAGTAGCTCCGGGAAGGGACCCGGCCACAGTGGGGTCTGCCAGGTCAGGGGAACCCCGTCCAGCAGTCCCCCACCTTTTCCTGGAGTTTAGCTGTCCCTTAGCTTGCTAACAAACACTCCCCTTGCAACCCTCAGGTGTTCTTTCTTTCTGCTCCGGGTCAAGGCTCAGGACCCGTCTGTCTATTCCACCACCATTTTTCTCCTCCTCAGCTGCTTTATTGCAGCAGCCTCCCACCAGCTTCCTCCCTAGCTCCCTGCAGTCCATTCTCCCCACAATCACCAGAGGGCACATGACAAAACCTAAGCCAGCCACGTGCTCCTGGGTCCGGGTGAAGCTGGATCCCAGGTCCGGGTGAGGCCGTGTGCCCCTGGATCCAGGTGAGGCTGGGTCCCGGGTCCGGGTGAGGCTGCGCGCACCTGGGTCCGGGTGAGGCCATGCGCCCCTGAGTCCGGGTGAAGCCGTGCCCCTGGGTCCGGCCGAGACCAAACCAGAGGGAGTCGGACCTGCATTCCCACCATTTGTCCACCATCCAGAGCTGAAAAATCAGTGCCGACATGTACACATAAGGATCTGGTGGACATTGAAATTGGGTCTCAAAAGAACTGTTGGTCCAGAAAGAAACTCACTACAGACTGATTCATTTGCCTGTCAGCATAACTATTATTGCTCGTCTCACATTCAGTTCTTACAAGTATATTTCTAGTGACACATGATCTCACTCATCTAGGGGAAATGATGAACAACATAGACTGATGAACAAGAACAGAACCAGAAACAAGGAGGCATTGATCAGACTATCGGGTCTCAGAGGGAGGATAGGGGAGGGTGGGGGGAGGGGGGAGAGATCAACCAAAGGACTTGTGTGCATGCATACGAGCCTAACCAATGGTTAAGGTCAACAGGGGGTTGGGGCATCCATGGGGAGGGGTGTGGGATGGGAATGGGGGGATGAGGACAAATATGTGACACCTTAATCAATAAATAAATTTAAAAAAAACAAACCTAAGCCAGGTCACGGCCCTCCATGGCTCCCATCTCCCTTGGAGGGAGAAAAAGTCAATATTCTCACCCCACCCAACCTTCTCTCCCTCCTTTGTTTCAGCCACTCTGGCCTCCTTGCTGTTTCTTGAAGAAGCCAATCAGATTTCCACTTTTACACTTTGCACTTGCTCTGCCCATGACCTAGAATGTGCTTCTTCAAGACCTGTGAGGGGCTTGTTCCCTCACCTTCTTTGGCGAGGTCTTCCCTGGCCACCTTACATAATCCCAGGTCACCATTCCCTTAGCCTGTACTTGCAGTACTCTCCAGGTGCGCACACTGTAAGTACCGGTGTGTTTCCCAGCTTGAATCAGCTCTACGGGGACAGAATTTTTGTCTGTTCTGTTCACTGTTATATCCCCAATGCTCAGATGAGTGCTGGGCATGTAGTAAGGTCAATAAAAATTTATGGAATTAATAAATAAATGAGAATTAAGTATGATAAAGACTACAAATAGTTCTGAGTTTGGCAATAAATCCTGAAAGTGGAAAGTGAGGAAGTGGAGGGGAAGGTGTAGATAACTGATTTAGGTTTGTCTGTGAAGAGAGAGCAGAAGCAAGAGACAGGGGAGAGGAAGGGCTTTATTTTTCAGGTGGATGCAGTTTGAGCAAGTTTAGGTGCTGCTGGGAGGAGCCAGGAGAGAGGCATTCAAGATACAGGAGAAGAGAAAACCAACAGAGGCTGGCCAGTGGAGGAATGAGGGGCAAGGACAAGGAGTCTTGGAGAGCTATGCCCACAGAGCCTCTGGAGAGGAACTAGGGGTGGGGTGTAGAAGGAGGTCCATTTTGTTAACCTGTATCTGAAAGTGGTCCCTGTAACAGTAAAGAATATAAAACACAGCACTAACCGGTTTGGCTCAGTGGATAGAGTGTTGGCCTGCGGACTGAAGGGTCCCAGGTTCGATTCTGGTCAAGGACATGTACCTTGGTTGTGGACACATCCCCAGTAGGGGGTGTGCAGGAGGCAGCTGATTGATATTTCTCTCTCATCGATGTTTCTAACTCTCTATCTCTCTTCCTTTCTCTCTGTAAAAAATCAATAAAATATATTTTTAAAAAAGAATATAAAACACACATAATGACACAATCGACTCCAAATTAATTTGGTTCATTCAAAGATGGTTTATGGGGCTACTTATATTTCACATAAGCAGGAGAGTTAATAATTACATCTGACAAACATTTATCAGGAGGCTACTCTATGCCAGGCCCTGGTACCAGGCACTGGGGAAACACTGTGATGTAGCCACAACTAATGTCAGTAAAGACTGAGTCCTCTTTTCAACACTCGCTCTCTAGGGATAATGAAAATCAAGTCAATGTTGGTGTTTCCTCATTTACTTGGCCACTGGGAAGCTCAGAGCCAAATTTGAAGGTCAGCCTTTAAAACAGTGTAGAATTTTATGGCCCAAGAAGCTGCATTCTTACTTTCTTCCCAGATTTGGTCACTAGTTAGATTTTCATTTTGCCTTGCCCTGAAGTTTTTGTTTGTTGTTGCTTGTGAGGCTGTACTTCAAAGAAACTTGAAATAACAGTGGCTTAAAACATGATAGTGGTTTGTTTTTATCTCTTATGTCTACAAGTCAGGAGATACACAGACCAGCCTAGGCAGCTACACCACACTATTCTCAAGGACATGGGCTCCACCTCACCCTGTTCTACCTTCCTTCAGGTGTGCCCCTTGTCCTCATGCACACAAGGTAGCCTCAGAGATCCAGCATCACATCCACATACCAGGTAGAAAGAAAAAAGAATTACTAGAACACAAGCAGCAAAAAGAGTTTCCCAAAATCTCCTCCCAGAAACTCTGCTTAGAATTCATTGGCTGGGACTATATCCCACCGTCACTCCTAGTGCCAAGGGAACCTGGGTGTTGGTGCTGCTCTGGGCAAAATTGGAGTCCTGCTGCCTAGAAAAAGGTAGATGGATATTGGTTAGGCAACTGACAGTATCTGCCATGGTTATCTATATATTTTTTTCTTTCGTTCTTTATAAAGAAGCCACAGTGCCAGGATGAGGCCCTGCAATGCTCAGGGATGCCATATACTCTTCACCTATCTTCTCCCTGACTTGTTTTCACTTCCTTGGAAAGGAACCAAGTGCCTCTTGCAGGGAAGTGAGTGTCATTACCCTCATTTTATAAAAGAGACGGCAGCTTTTCTTCAGACTTCAAGAACCTCAAAACACAGTCATTGGTTATTATTCCACGAAGAAGACATGGCCCAGAGACATTAAGTGACTTGTACAAGATCACACAGTAAATTCAAAGGCTAAAGCTGGGGTCTTTGGAGATATATTTCAGATTGAACCTGATCTGCACAGAACTCAACCCAGAAGGTTGTATAAGACAGGGTTTCTTATTCCCCAAGATACTGAAATTTCATTCCCCACAATAGTCTTAGGTATGGTTGCTGGTGAAGTAGGAGACTGGAATCATCTGTGAGTCATGCGAGCTTCTTTAAAGTAAGGGAAATGGAGAAAATAACTAATAATTGCTTTCAACAAAATTCAGGGTGAAATTGGTAAACAATGAACTTGAGAAGTGGAAAACTGTTCTCCATTAAAAGTCCAGTTCCTTGGGTCAAAAGCATTTCAGCAGGGTGGTTTTCCAGTGGACCATGAAGACCTGGACATGCCCAAATGTGTAATCTCTTACTCAGTGCCAGAGAAACCCCACACTGGCACCCTAACAAGTTGCCATGGGAATCATGATACAGTTTCAACCCCCAGAGAGGAATCAAAGTCTCTTTTATTAAAATGTGTTATTTATGGCTTCCACAGAGGTTTCCAGAGCCCTGACAGCTCAGGAATGAGTTTAGAAATTAACTCTTCAATATTATCGGGTCAATCCATCTCTCTAGATTCTTTACCCCAAGTTTCTTTCTTTTTTTCCTGAAAGGCACACACAGAAGAAGAATTCCATTCAAGGCACAAAGGCATGATGATGCCGGCTGGGGAATTACATCAGTCTGTTCCTCTGATTCACCTGTCCTCTCTGTAAAGACAGAAATGACTTCTCATTTTAATGAAGGAGGCCCCAAGGATGGGAAAACCCAGGAGATGGCTGGGGATGCAGAGCATGAAGCTGGAGAGCACCTTATCCCATGGAGGCTCAGAGAGGGCACAAGCCTGGCCATGGTCACACAAGCAAGCCTGTGCACTACAGCCATGGGAAGTTTCAGGAAACCAGAGTCCCAGGGCTAGTACCGCCTTCCGGAAGGTCCTTGACAGACTTCGAGCTTTGCTTAGAGCCTCAGTTTTCCTATCTGTAAAATGACTGCAAACATGAGTCCAGTGTATTTCAAACTATTTTTAGTGGTTGAATTTTCATTTTTATTTTTCAAGCAAAACCAGTCAAAGAATCCCCAAAACAAAAAGATGAAAAATGCCAGTTATTTTCCATCTACCATGGATACCAGGGGACCCCAGGAACTCTGGGCTCCATGAAAGAGTTTGAATTTCAGACATGAGCTGAAATTCAAGCAATGAGACACTTTTAATGTGGAATTTGGGGATCTGCAATTGTGAAGAGCTATTCCTTCACCCCCATTTTGAATTCTGACCGTTTGCCTTCAGCAATACTGGAGCACTTCTCCTCTTGCTCCAGCTCCATCCACTGCCCACAGGGCCCCCAGTGCAGAGATGGGCCCCTGCTGCTCAGAGTTCCCCTACCTTGCTTGATGCTGGTCTCCTGGCCTCTATTAGCTTGCTCTCCCGGAGGCCATTCTAACCAGAATGAAAGGAAGCTACAGGGGAAAGAATGTCTGCTGGAGGCCAAGAGGCTTATCTGTTACCAGTTGCTGCATGACTTTGGGTAAGTCGCTTTTCCTCTTTGTGTCTCAGTTTTCTCTACAGGTACAATGCCAGGGGATATATTGGTCAGGATTATTTTAGGTGCAAAGGACAGCCAACTCACACTAACTTCAAAAAATGAAGAAATGGGAACTCTTGTGCATTGTTGGGATAATTATAAATTGGTGCAGCCACTATGGAAACATTATAAAGGTTCCTCAAAAAAAACAAAAAAAAAGAAGCTGTCATATGACCCAGTAATCCCACTTCCGGGGCATATCCAAAGGAAATGAAGACAGGATATTGAAAAGATACTTGCACAAAGATAAATTGCGAGGTGATGGATGTGTTAATTAAATGAGTGAGAGGAATCCTTTAAAAAATGAGTACATATAACAAATCACGATGTACACTTTAAATATCTTACAATTTTATTTATCAATTATATCTCAAAAAGCTGGAGGAAAATAAATTTAAAATGGAGAAGTGGAGAACATCAGCCCATGTAAGTGGTAGTGGATTCCAATTCACCAGTAAGCATCTTCCACCAGCTGCCACCAGAACGCCTCTTGACATCATCAAGCACCACCTGATTCGTGTGGCTGGGTCCCCTACAGGATGCAATGTCCACCAGTAGTTTCCAGCCTGTAGCCAAGTGGCTCCAAGCCCTAGAAATCAAAAAGTGGCCCCTTGTTGATACTGAACAGAACCTCGGGGCTGATTGCCTGTCTTGTGTAATGTAACCACCCTGGCTGTCCCCCATCACCTTGGTCAGGTATGCTCTTCTCTTACTGGCCAGGCCTGAGTCATATGCTCACATCTGAAGCCTGGAGTGACAATTCTCCTTCAACCCTTATTATCCCCAAGAGATAATAAATCTTCCCAAGAAGGCAAAGGAGGCCCTGGGGTGTTGTCCTGTACACCAAAAGGTTGCGGGTTTGATTCCTGGTCGTGGCACCTATAGGAAGTAGCTGATGGATGTTTCTCTTTTCTCTTGCATCAATGTTTCTCTCTCCATTCCTCTTGTTCTAAAATAAATAATTTAAAAGAAAAAAATCCACATATCCTCAGGTGATGATAAAAACAAATGAAGGCAAATTAGGTTCTGGGAAAGCCAAATCCACAAAATATCACTAGAAAAAATTATTAGGGTCTCCAGCTAGTTTAAGGATGGAACCCTGTCCTCAAACTACAGCTCACACAGGCACCCAATACCTGATGCAGAAGAAACTTCAAGTTGCTTTGGTTGAAGGAATGGAGCACTCCAGGACCCCTGCTCACACCTTTCTTTCTCTATAAATCCCAGCTATGATATTTAAGAATCAATTCAGTTCCCTAGAAGTGATGATCTGATTGCCTCTGAGGGTTAGGATTCAGGGTCTGTACCACCAACAATAGCACAGGGGCACTGTGCCAACCTGTCCATTCCTGATGATAGACTCCAAGCTCAGTTTGCTCAACCTCCCATCTGACAGCTAAATCCATCCATAGCAAGCAGTCTCTCCACCCTCCTTCATGCCTCCATAGTGAGGGCACTATTCTCCTGACACTCATCCCTCTAGGTGTCATGGTCTACTTAGTCTTTACTCCATCCTGACTATGACTGTAAGCTTTGCAAGGGCAGAAATGGTGCATGTTTTCATTACTGTGTCCCTAGGCCAGTGCAAGATGACTCTATAAATATTGAATGGATGGGTGGGTAAATAGATGAATGGACAAATGAACAAAAGGACAGGTAGATGATAGATAGATGGATGGGTTGAATAAATGGATGATGGATGGATGGATGGATGGATGGATGGATGGATGGATAAATGGATGATGGATGGATGGATGGATGGTTGGTGGTTGGATAGATGGATGAATGAATTATGGATGAATGAATGAATGGATGGTGGGTGGGTGGTTGGATAGATGGATGAATGGATTATGGATGAATGAATGATGGATGGATGGGTGGATGGATAGATGGAAGGATGGATGAACAAATGGATGGATGGGCAGATTGATGATGGATGAATGGATGATGGATGGAAGGATGATGGATGATGGGTGGATGGTGCATAATGGATGATGGATGGTTGGCCAGGTGGATGGATGATGGGTATATGGATAAATGGATGAACAAATAGATGAATTAAAAATATATCTTCTAAGATAGCCTATCTCTCTCACAGAAATTGAGACTAGGAAAAAGCACGCAGACATAGATACCAGCCTCCTTCATTATCACACAAATATACATAGGGAGTCCTGGCCCTGCCCTCTGACCAAACAGACTTGCCAATGCCTCACCCACCCCATTTCAGAACAGCCCTGAAGACACTGGGGGAGGTAGTGACCAGGACATCTGGGGTTGCCTCTCTAATCTGGGTGACCCAGCTCCTCTAGTTACTTCCTATGAAGTGAAGTCTCTACTGTCTGCCTGTCCCTTTGCACACACTGCAGCCTATACTTATCCTTTTCTCAAAGATCTCAGCTACAGCATTTAAGGGATTCTTCAGAGTACAAGGGTGGAGGTAGCAATAATATTCCTCCTTCTAGGCTCCATGCCATAAATTATATGGTCTGGGACAAATTTCTTGTCTGCACTACACAGGGACTAAGCTCTTGACCACCATGGATAGTGCTAAGCCATATCTTCTGGTCCCAGCCACAAGGCAGTTTGCTTTTGGGGCCCAATTGCTATAATTGACATTTATTACAAGTCAAATTCACTTTGCATAATTCCTGCCAGTGTGACAAGACCATTCAGATTCCTAAGCTATTTTGTGGCCTGTCTATGGCTTTGGGCTATCTCCACCTTGACACAGCCACCCCCACCCCAGTTCTTTGAGCAGCCATGGGCAGGACATGGTGGTATTTCCCCTGGAGAGGCGATGGCAGGGGGAGATGTGCTCTCACCTCACCTCTGATGGAAAGGGAAAGGCAGCACAGTGTCCTTGTGGTAAGTGCCCAAGTCAGGCCTTGACCTATAACCTTCCTCTGTTTTCTTTTCCATCCTTGTATCCTAAACTTGGGCTGTGGTGCCCTCCTGCCAAAAGTTCCCCAAAGAGTCAACTTTTCTTTCCCCAAATAATCACTAACAAATGTGTGGGACACAGTGTGTTTTGTGCTTTACAAACAGGAAAACCTTGCCAAACCCTCCCTGAGCACCAGTAGCCAGATGGGATTTCCCTTCTGTGAACACAACCCCACCACTTCACAAGCAGCGCTGCAGAGCAGTTAGATAACCACCAGGTTTCCAGGGTGAAATCCCAACTCCAGCCCCTTGAGCCAGGTGACCTTGGTCAATCCCTCCCTGGTCTCATTTTGCCTGGTTGAAAATGATGTTATGAGGATTCAATGAGGTCATCCATGTTGAGTGCAAAGAACAGCACCCCAGACAGTGACATGGGCAAAATATCTGACTGCTTGCACTGCCATGTGCCCGACACAGTACTGGCCACTTCCCGTGCAGTGTCACCTTCCTTCCTTGGGGCACACATGCTTATCAGGAAGCATTATTCCCATTTTCCAGTCAAGGAAACTGAGACTCAGAAACAGAAGCCAAGTCTGCTGCACTCACCGCCCCTCACACTGTCTGTTGTGTGTTCTGTTGAATAAGAGGACAAGAGCATCCACTCTTGGGTCCACCTGCTTCCAAGTTCATGGTGATTCTAGTTCTCATGTGCAGGTACTGGCCTAAGCTCTATCAAACTGCATGAATGGCACAGAGAATGCTGACCTTCAGCCAGTACCCATTGCCACCTTCTCTTAGGGCCCACTGTGTCCCTGAAAGAGCTAGACCTTTCACAAGTAAACAAATACATAGAAAAGACAAATTTCAAAGGTAATAGTCTATAATGAAGAGGAAAAGGATAATAAAGTGATGGGAGTGGGCAAATATCGATTAACTAGGATGGCCAGGGAAGACTTCTCAGGAAATTTAATTTGAGTTGTTGAGCAAAAAGACAGATCATGGTTATCAGAAAGAGGAAACAGTAGGTGCAAAGGCCCTGTGGTAGAAACATGTTTGGAAAGTTCAAGGAACAGTGAGGTGACCAGCCTGGCTAGTATAAACCAGAAAAGGCAAAGGGTAATCCAGCTCCTCTGTTTACTCCCCATGAAGCGAAATCTCTACTGTCTGCCTGTCCCTCTCCTTTTCTCAAAGATCTCAGCTACAGCATTTAAGGGATTCTCTCTCTCTCTCTCTCCCTCTCCCTCGCCCCCCTCTCTTTCTCTCTCCCTGCCCTCACTTCCACTTCCTCAAAAAAATCAATAGAAAAAATATCCTCATGTGAGGATTAATAAAAAAAAATAATAATTCAACATTAAAAATGCACATTCTTTTACTAGGAAATTTTAGCTGCAAGGGTGGTCAGGGGCATTTAATTACAGCAGAGAAAATCTAGAAAGCACCCAATTGTCAACAGAGGGTTTGGTTGTGTCTATTATTATGCCATATCAATGTCACAAGATATGATATGGCCATGTGAGATGATGCTGCAGAGAAATGTTTACTAACATGGAAAGATGTGCACTATGTACAGTTAAAATGAAAAAAAAATGGCATGATTCCTCTTTCTAAATGTGAATCTATATGTATTGGCATAGCAAACGCTAAGGATCCTCTCTGTTGGAGGAAAGCTTTTTGTCTTCCTTTTGTTTACCTGGGGGGTTTCCCCCTTAATGTTACTTCAATCCCTCTGAGTTAGGTTAGACTGGGGACTTCAAAGAGACACAAAAATTTACGGTTCAATAGCCAAGATGGCAGGTACTGGGCCATGACTCTGAGATGTGACAGATATGGTGAACACCACTCTGAGTCAGTCCACCATCACAGCTTTCTGGTGACACGCTGACCGGAGCTGAGGTCTCTATTAGGACTCGGGAGACAGGGCTGATCTGAGGGCTGATACCTCCCTTCATGTCTCCAGCAGCCCAATCTAGAAGCTATTGTTGTCCCCACTTTATAAATGGGAAAGGCACGAACCCACTAGAGGTCTCACAGCTACGGTAAGCAGCACCAGAGCCAGGACCCAAACTCAGGCTAGGATGACTCCAGAGGACAAGTGATTAGACGAGAGTGCCAACTTACAACCAGGATTCCACCTGCCCACTCAACATCTCTCAGCTCCTACCACAGCTTCATGATAGGAAACTAGGCACAGAAAGGTTATGCAACCTACCTGAGGCCACAGAGCCTGTAGAGCCTAGGACTCCAACTCTGCACGGCACACTCTGGCTCCCACAATGGGGAAAATCAGAGGAACCTGGGCAGAGAGCCACCTCCTCTCCCTAAGGACTTTGTGGGAAACTGAGGCAGTTGGGGGTGATTGCTGGGAGCTGCTGACGACCTCCCTTCCCAGGCACCCTAGCCTCTCTGTCTGACTCTCCCCAGAGAATGAGGATCTTGGGTGAGGACTGATCAAAGTATCCACTGGAGGTGCTCCCAGAGCCATGGAGTCTCATGTCACAAGGAAGCCCAGAGAGGGACTTGACCAAGATCACACCTCCTCCCAGCAACCACAGGCTGTAATAATGGAGTAGTCAAGGAGAAGGAAGGAGAGAGCCTGCCTTTTCTGTGCAGAGAGAGATTCTTCACATCTAGCAATCACATCATGTGGCCCTGGAGTCACCGTCTCTGTCCTTCATGACCTCATCTCCTGGCTGGGCCCCAGCGCAGCATGTGGTGCCTGGAATCAATACCACTGGTAGGGCCCAAGGCTTTGTTATCTTCCTTGTCACCGCCCACCCCCACCTCCGCCCTATGCAATCCTGCCCAGTGGCACATCCACCCACCGTCTGCCTCCCACTCCAAGACAGGAAGTCTAGTCAGAGTGCCACTCACTGCAGGCTGGAAGTGAGCCCTGAAATCTTCAAGGAGCTCAAACTGACTCTCCTCCCCTGAAGCTCCCCTGGGCTGACTCCCTGCAGGTGGGAGCAAGCAGCATCCTTTCAAATCCCAGAACCTCCCCATACCCTCTGCCCCACTGCAGCAGCTCACATGGCCTCCTTGGGCCAGTTTCTTTATGCTTCAAGGGGAATGATGAATCCAGCTCACAGAGTGCCTGGGGTTCCACTGTCCAATGCAGTGCCTCAAAAATAGTAGGTGCTTAATAAATGTTCAGTCCCTCCTCCCTTTAGTCTGAATGAGGCTCCATGGGGACAAATGACTTCTACTACCCATGGGACAGCAGAGGTTCAAGGACATGTCTATAAACTAGCACCTCACAGCATCCAAATGCAGTTCCAGGCCCCCTCTCAGACGACATGTCATACAGCTCACTCCCCATTCACAGGGAAGGCCAAGGCTGAGAAGGTCAAGGCAGTGCTGAAGGTCACAGCAAGTCAAAGGCAGAGGTGGGCTGGTGTTTGGTGTCCACACTCCCAGGCTAGTGGGAACAGGTAGGCCTGAGACTGAAGGACGCTGTGAAGGATGGACCTCCACTGCAGTCACACTTGTCTTTAGGGAGCACCCTTGCCCTCATGGGACCCCGAGGATTGATCGCCCTGTGCCATGCTTTACCAGGACACTGTGGCTTCTCCAGGGCTGGGCCCTGTTGCCCAGGCCCCACCAATTCTGGGCATTGAGACAAGATGTCCTGGGAGGGGTTCAGATTGGTGAGGACCTGACAGGGCTGGGCTGGGCTGTGAGATCAAGGCCCAGGCACTGGGCAAGCAGCAGAAGGAAAATGAGAGAAGCCGCTCTGCTGGGCGATCACAGAGAGCAGGGCTGAGTGAGCAGGAGAGCGGTGCCGCCCAGGTGGAAATACAGGTTCTAGGGGTTTCTGGGTTGTTTTTAAGAAAAACAATAAAGCCATATCTATACTAATAAGAGGGTAATATGCTAATTAGACTGGGTCGACTGGACATCAAACTTCCTTCTGGACAAAGCCACAGTGGCGGGGGGCTGAGACAGTGGTAGTTAGGGGCAATCAGGCCGGCAGGGGAGCAAGCAGTTAGAAGCAATCAGTCTGGTGGGGGAGGGCAATTGGGGGCCATTGGGCCAGCAGGGGAGGGCAGTTGGGGGTGATCAGGTCAGCAGGCAGAGGCGGTTAGAAGCGATCAGGCTGGCAAGCAGAGGTGGTTAGAGGTGATCAGGTAGGCAGGCAGAGACAGTTAGGGGCAATCAGGCAGGCAGGCAGCGAGTGGTTAGAAGCCAGTGGTCCCGTATTGTGAGAGGGATGTCCGACTGCAGGTTTAAACTGGCAGTCCGACATCCCCCGAAGGGTCCCAGATTGGAGAGGATGCAGGCTGGGCTGAAGGACACCCCTCCTCCCATGCATGAATTTTGTGCACCAGGCCTCTAGTCCTACCGAATAATAGACAAATATGCAAATTGACCATACCTCCAACACACCCACAAGCCACGCACACCATCCAATCAGAGCGAGCATGCAAATTAACCCAAACCAACATGGCTACAGCCACAGAGAGCAAGGTTTCCTAGGTAACAGAGGAAGCTAAGCTTTCCACCTGCCCTTGCCAGGCCTAAGCCTCCACTCAAGCTACAAAGTTTCAATTATAGAAGGTAAACAAATTCAAACAAATGGCGGCAGAATGGAGCTTGAGAGAGCAGGCCAGGGTTGCCGCCGGCAACAGGGGAAGCAAAGCTTTCCGCACACCCTGGCCAGGCCCACCCGCTTAAGGCAACAAAGTTTCAATTATAACCCCAACAGAAATGACTGCCGGCCTCGGAGGGAGCCCCAAGCTTGGCTCCGCTCCAGGCTACAAAGTTTCAATTGTAGAAGGAAAATAAATTCCAGATACCAGGGCCTCCGGCTTGGGTTGCCAGGGGGCATGGCTGGCCTGCAAACCACCACAGGCCCCTCGCTCAGGCTGCCCCACACCCCAAGGGAACCCCCACCTGATCCAGGACACCCTTCAGGGCAAACCAGCTGGCCCCCACCCCTGTACCAGGCCTCTATCCTATCTAATAAAAGAGTAATATGCAGATTGACCATCACTCCAACACACAATATGTCTGCCCCCATGTGGTCAAAGATCCTGCCCCCATGTGGACACAAGATGGCCACCACAAGATGGCCAGCAGGACAGGGCAGTTGGGAGGCACCCGGCCTACAAGGGAGGGCAGTTGAGAAGGACCAGGCCTGCAAGGGAGGGCAGTTGGAGGTGATCAACCCTGCAGGAGAGGGCAGTTAGGGGTGACCAGGCCAGCAGAGGAGGGAAGTTGGTGGCAAACAGGCTGGCAGCAGAGTGGTTAGGGGGTGATCAGGCTGGCAGGCAGAAGCGGTTAGGGGCAATCAGGAAGGCAGGCAGGCAAGCAGTTGGGAGCCAGCAGTCCTGGATTGTGAGAGGGATATCCGACTGCCCGTTTAGGCCCGATCCCACCGGATCAGGCCTAAACGGGCAGTCTGACATCCCTTGAGGGGTCCCATATTGGCGAGGGTACAGGCTGGGCTGAGGGACAACCCCCCTCCATGCACGAATTTCATGCACCGGGCCTCTAGTTTTTAAATAAAATCTCATTGAATCACTGAAACACTGACTCTCAGACAGAACCCAAAGAGGCCTGTCCAGAGAGGGTGGGTGGGTGTGGGGTGGCACAGGATTGGGCATGTAGACAGAGGGCTGGCACCTGGAGGTCATCAGGGAACAGGGTGGGGTGGGGGTGCTGGTATGCTGTTCGAGGGTCTACACCTGAATCTCAGTCCCAACCTCACAGCGTGAATGTGTGAACACCTCGGCTCTCCAGAACCCCACAGGCTGGTTTAACCATTGGCTTTCTCCAGCTTCTTGGTGGGAAGGGGTCCCCCTGTAGCCCACTCCTGATCTCTATAAGATGGTGTTTGGGTCAAGAGGCAGCACTGTTGGGCAGGGACCCTCATCCTAGCACCCTGAAATGAATGAGACCCCCATGAGCACCCCTGGATTTGCAGCAGTGGCTGTGGGTTTGGGGCAATTCCTGGTGTCTTTGCTGACACCTCCCTTTCTCTGTCAACCCAGAGAACAGAGAGGACAGTCAGGGTGAGAAGTGACAACAGGGCCACCTGCAATATGCTGTGCTATGGGGGGGCAGGGCAATGAAAGTAAACCTTACCACCTTGAATTGTCTGCATTTTATTGAGGGCACATCCCACCGGAAGCACCACACTCACACCAGCCCAGACAGCCCTGGAGCACCATGCATGGCAGTGGGCAGGGCCTGCCATGTTGAGGGCACAGCCCCTGCAGTAGGCAAAAAATGCGCCCCCCACAAAATGTCCACATCCTAATCCCTGCATCCTTTGAATGTGTTACCTTACAAGGAAAAAGAAACTTTGCAGATGTGGTTAAATTAAGAATGCTGAGATGTAGGGATTATCCAGGTTATCCATGTGGGCCCAAGGTAATCCTCAGGGTGCTAATAAAGTGGAAGAGGGAGGCAGAAGGCCAGAGTCACAGGAGCACTTGAAGCTGCTACACTGCTGGCTTTGAAGACAGAAGAAGGAGCCATAAGCCAAGGAGTGTAGGCAGCATCTAGAAATTAGAAAAGGCAAGGAAAATGATTCTCCCTAGAACCTCTAGAACAAGCATGTCAAACTCAAAGGCTAACACGGGCCAGTTAAACAAGGTTTAAGTTTATGTAGGCCACAAAAAAACAAAAGCTTCAATTTTCATAGAAATATAGGTTTATTTCGATAGAGACATGCTGAATACAAAGGGCTGAAATAAATGAGTAATCATTAACATAAAATAATAGAACATTTATTAAAAATTAGTATTTTTTCTTGAACATTAACTTACCAGACACTGAATGACTAGACAAATTAATAAGTGTAACGCAAATAAATCTATTTTTCTTGTTCTCTGAAAGCGAAATATTTTCTGTTGTGCACACCAAGCAAGTCAGCCCAAGACTAATTATGTGGCAATTGGCTGCTAAAATATTCGCTGGATATTAGTGAAGAGAAACGGTGCGCCTGCATGTAAGGCGAGTAAGGGAAATGAATGCAACACGATTATAGTAATCAGCATTAGCGAATGTTGTAGTTTGTTATTAATAATTACCTATAACAGGATATTGTAAAAACTAAGTTACAAAATTTTTATTACAAAGTTTCTTACATACCGTTATATTGGCTGGGCCACATGTGGCCCATGGACCGCGAGTTTGACATGCTTGCGAAGGAATGCAGCCCTGCTCACACCTTGATTTTATTCCTGTAAGACCCATTTTGGACTTCTGATCTCCAGAACTATTAGAGAATTAATGTGTTCCAGTCAGTGTGGTGGTAGTCATTTGTTACAGAAACAATAGCAGACAATACAGAGGCCATGTTGGCTTGAAGAGGCCTGGGATAGGAGTACCTTGGAAGCTAGGTGAGGGAGACCTGGAGCTCACATCCCAAGCAGCAGGTGGCCCTGAGAACACTCACACAAGACCGTGCCCAAGAAGGGCACATGTCTATCTTAGGTGCAGCTGTGGACATAAGGATGGCCCAGCCTCACCAAGTTGGTCTGTGACATCCCACCCCTCTGGCCTCAACCATTGATTAAGATAACCCAGGGAAAGTCCAACAGAGAATGGCATCCTCCTCCTCCTCCAGGAATTGGCTAGAAATGGCCCAATTTGTGCAAAGGCCAGAACCTCTGCTGGCTCTGCTGAAAATTCTGCAAGTGAGGCCTGGAACCACTGCAGTTACTTTGCCATCTTGAGGGGTTAAAAATTAGAGAAGGCAAGAGAGTCTCCAGCAAAAGAGGTTGAGGCCTGAGCTTCCACAACAGCTGTGGAGGAGGTAGACAGTGCCATAACAAGAAAGACCCAGAGAGAAGGGGAATCTGGAGCTTTGTGTTGCGGGGTGGGAGTTCGAGGGGTAACAGGACAGTCTATGGGGGAATACTGAGCCACCAGCATCTCATCTACATTCTCCCCACAGCAGCCAGAGGCACCCCATGAAAACTGAGACCAGATCATGGCCTCCACTGTTCAGACTGTCAGTGGCCCCTTCTCACCCTGAGTATGAGCCCAAGTCCTTTCCAGGGCTCTGAGGCCCTGCGTGGTCTGGCCCCATAACCTCCCTGACCTCACCTCCCATGCCCCTCTCCCTTCACCCAGCCTGTTTCACCCTGGCCCTGCTCTATAATTCACACACACACCATCATACACCTGCCTTGGGGCCTTTGCCCAGGCTGTGCCTTGTGGCTAGCATGCCCTCTTTCAGATGCTTACTTGGCTCACTCCTCCCTCTATTTCAAGTCTTTACCCAAAAGTCACCTTTCCAGCGAGTACTTCCTTGACCACTGGTCTAACACTACACACTCTGCCACCACTCCCCACCCCATTACCTGCATGGTTTTGCTCCCTACTGCTCATTACATACCATTTATTCACTGTTGTTAACTGAGCACAGCTCCCCAAGGGCAGGGCCAAGCAGTGTTGCACACAGAGCACCTGCTGAGTGCCTGCCTACTCAGAGCCAGGACACCTTGAGCAGGGCGGGGGTGGGGGGGGTGGGGAGAGGGCTCCACCCTGACCCCCGCCCTGCCCTGCTCCCACTGCCTTGTAGCTTGCCCTCCATGTCATCCCCGAAGCTTGCCTGTGGCACCAGTCTTTTAGAATCTGCCCACAACTTTGCCTTCAAAAGAGCAAGCATCCCTATATGCCCCTCCCACTGCACCCCCCACTACCAGCCTCTGGTGCACACAGACACTTGTGATGACAGACAGCGCGGAGTGGATTCCAGGAACCAAGGGTACCACCAGCCCCCCTCCTGTTCAAGGAGAGCACCAAATCAGCTACTTGAGTGGCCCTGCTCCTCGGCACACACACACACACACACACACACACACACACACTGTCTTCGGAAATTCCAGAATCTCAGAACTTTAGAATTTTGAAAACTTGCTTATTTCAGTTTGGCCCCTGTTCTGTTCTTAAACGTCTGAGACATGGCCAATTGTATACTTCCAGACCCCCAGACCCCTCAAGAGTCAAAGCAGAAAGGCCTCACGAGATCATTCTATGGCAAACTCGGCTGGGAGCCCCCAGCACCATCCTTCCCTTCTTTCTCTGATTGTCAGGTGGGCTCCCAGAATAAAAGCTCATTCCCAGACTCTCTTGCATCTAGAAGGTCGTGCAACTAAGCTCTCGCCAATGCGATGTAAGAAATAGTGTCAAACAACAACTTCTAGAAACCTTTCTTAAAAGACATATGATACGCCCCCCCCCCCCCCCACCTTTCTTTTCTTCCCTCCTTTCTCTGTGCCTCTGCCTAGCATTAAGATGCGATGGCTGGAACTCTGGCAGCCATTTTGGACCACAAAGACAAGATCTCTTCTTTGGTTTGGTAAAGCCAGGAGTTAGAAGGAAGCTGTTCCCCACATCAGCCCTGTCCCACCTACCTCTAGGCTTAGGTATGAAAGAGATTAAAATGTCTTTTTAATTTAAGTCATTGCTCTTCAAAGTTTTTAATTATAAGTCCAATTCTCTTATTGAAACCCGGGGCAAGTGAAGCTGGAGTCCGGCATGGACCTGTGCAAGGCTGGACAAGGAGTCATGGCCAGTATAGAGCTGAGCACCTGCCTTGTTTTCTTGTGATCCCCTGGGCTGGCTCCTCCGACCTCTTCCTCCAAGGTCCTGCACCCTCCCAGGGGAGCCCCTGCTTCATCACCACCCATGGAGGTCCCCCAGAGGCAGTCCCAGGTGAAGGCACCGGGAGGCCTGGGCCAGCTCTTCCCATCTGGGCTGCGTGTGTGCTTCCTCAGCCCCAGGTCCTGCCTCCATGTCTCCCTTCCCTAGCCTCCCTTAGGACCCAGGATTCCTGGGTTCTGATTCACCCTCCTCTAAAAGCAGAGGCCCTCAGGGTTCCCTCAGCCCAAGCACTGTCCCTGGTAGATGGTCACCCTGCTGGTGGTTGGACACCTACGGTGACAGAGAAGACACCGCCTCCCCGACAGTCCAGCCCAGTCCCTCTGAACTCTAACGGGGACACCTGGCCTGCACATGGAGCTGGGTCCACTCGGGCAGCTCCCTGAGGCTGCCTTTCCACACTCATGCACATTTGTTGCACTGCCCCTTTCTGAATTCTGCACCCTGAGAAGAAGTTTGGGCTGGAGAGTGGTGGAAAGGGAATGTAAACTCACTGGGGTTCTCCTCAAGGGCTTGGTTTTGATATCCATGGGGCTACAGAAGCTAGTCCAGGCCTTGCTGGCCCAGAAAGGGGCCTGGCACAGACTGAGCCCTGTCTGTACACCATGCAGAGTGCTGCATGTGCTCCATACATTATCTGCTTTAATTTGCATAACAAGCCTCTGGGGTACACTCAATTATTAATCCATTTCACAGACAAGGAAACTGAGGTGCAGAGAAAGTTGTCCACAGTCACTACCCCAAAAAATCCAGATGTAACAGAGGTGTGTCCTTCTCCAAGACCCTCACTCCTCCTGGGACCCAAGCCTACCCCGGCCCCTAGAGCAGGCCCACCACCTCCAGTGCCCCTCCCACCGTCCTCCCACAGCCCACGGCAGGACAAACCTCCAACTTGCAGGATAGATTGTGAATAAGGCAAAAGAAAGTTATCCTGGCCCCTGAGCATGCCTTAAGTATTTAAATTCTTTTTCACAATTATCTCAAATAGTAATTATTGCAGGAGCAGATGCGCTATCGCAGACAAGAAACCACCTGCCTTCCCATTTCTGTCAAAAGTGGAAACACTGACATTATTTTTGTGATTCACTTCAATAGCTGTTTTCACTGTAAATACCACCTTAACCACAAGAAAAATACCCTGGGTGATACTGGGGGTATTCGAGGTTTTGGAGGAATTCTTCCATGAGGACAGAGTGTTTATGGGCATAGAGAAGCATGGGCGAGTGCTCTCCATGCCCAGGGGAAGTGCACCAGTTCAGAGAAGGATGGCATTTTGGTGGGGGTGGGGGGTCACATGGTATTTCCCCAAACCCCTTCCTCCTCCCTTTCCCTACCTCTCATCCCCAATCTCAACCCCAACTACCTCTCCAGGGCTGCCCACCTTCCAGAAACACCTCATTCACCCCACAGAACACCAAAAGGAAGGGGCTCCCCCGCCGACCCCACTGGGAATGAGGAGCCTCAGCTCCAATAGGAAGCTCTAAGAACTCAGAAATTGAAAGGGACCAGGTTTCCATGAATGCCACATTCCAAGGTTGCAGGTCTCTAGTCTCCCAGTCAGGCGCAGGGAAGTTGAGGAAGAAAAAGAAGCATCAGGAGCTATAGCCTAGAAATGCCCCTCCCCCACCCTGTCCTCAGGAAGCTATAAGGAGGCAGAGCACCCCCCTCTCCATCAGAGCCCGCTTGTCAGGGTGGGGCTGACCTCCCTGGAATGTGCAAGCAGGTCCTGAGTGGTCACTATGGAAAGGAGGGTCCCACTCTGGGTGAGGGAGAGACCCTCTAATGAGGCAAGATAAGCCATGGCCAGGAAGCAGGCATCCAAGATTCTTGTCCTGAGCCTACCACAGGGTAGCCTTGGCCAAGCTTCCAGTCCTCTCTGGGTCTCAGTATCCCATCTGCCAAATGGACAGGCAGTCTTGGAGGACCCTCTTGGCCTCATTCCTGGGTAGTACAAGTTGGGCAAATCCCTCCTTTTCACAATCTCCAGTGTTCTCATCTGAACAGCAGGTCTCTCCTAGCTCTACACACCCAAGTCATTATGCTATTGTCATGATCAATTATTGTCACTGAGCACTTGCTAAGTGCCAGGCACCATGCTCAATATTGGCATGTGCTATGCATTGTCAGTTTTCTTGCACGGGGCTTCCATGCCATAGTCCTTCCATCATTCCATTTTAGAGATGGGGGCCTGAAACTCAGAGAGTGTAAATGAGTTGCCCAAGGCCACACAGCTAATTGGCCAAGGCACACATGACTGCAAACAGACGGGTTACTGACACCCACTACATGCCCCTAGACATGGAACTCTTCCCATTTCCAGGATGTGGGCATTGAGTCTCATGGGAAGTAGTGGAGTTGGGATTTTAGCAGGTGTCCCTGATCGTTAGGAAGGAGGAGCCTGAGAAGAGAGTAGCAAAGATGGGTTCAGAGAAGCAGAGCGGGAGGGGTTCAGATGCAGCAGGGCTGCCTGAGAGCCCCCACAGGACTCAGATTCAGCCCTCAACCGCCTCACTCCTTCCCAGTGTCTTTCTACTGCCCTCGTGTGGTCATTGTAGTGAACGCAGCTTTTCATCACTTGGCATTCTTGGGAAGCTTCCAGAGTCTGCTTCCAGAGGGATGGCTGGACTGGACAAAAGACAAGGGGCCCTAGAGCATGGGGCACAGCCCTTCTCTTTAGTCTCACTCACCTCACTTCAGCCACTGCACTCCAGCACAGTCTTACTTCCCAACCTTTGCACTTGCAGGTCCCTCTGCCTGGGACATTCCTCCTTGCCTTTTCACATGGCTACCTTTTCATCTTCCTGCTTCCTGGTAGGATGACACCTCCTCTATTTAACGTAGGCCCCTGCTGTTGTTCTCTCTCTCAGCTCTGCTCTGTTGTCCATCTTCAAACTTGTCACCATCTGACATCACATTTAAAATTTGATGACTATTTTTCCAGCAAAATAATGTCAGCTCCAGTGCTTGGTATTTACACAGTAGGTACTCAGTAGTGACTTTTAAATTAATGATGCATGAAGATTCCCATCAAATGGGCATCCCAACTTGTTCACACCCATTATGACTAAAATGGGGCACTTGCTCACCAGTTTGGTTCCTATCTTCTCAAGGGTCCCAGTCCTATTCTTCTGCCCCTCCTGCCACAAGACAGTCCTGTAGAGAATTAAGGACAGCAGTTGGAGCCCCTGTTGGCTGAGCCCTCCATCTTCTCCCAGGATGGAGTCTCCAGGGATTGCTGTCCATCTCAGAGTCCTTTGAAGGGTGTGGAGCTAAGCACAGGAACCAGGGAGCTCGAAGAAGAGCAAAGCAAAGCTGTACATCTCCTCCCTTGTTGCAAGCATAGACCTTCAGTAATGTGGTCTGTAATTAGCTTAAGAAACTTATCTTCATGCTGTTCCATGCTGGTACAGAGCGATCTGCAGAAATGAATTTGGCCAGGATATACTGCTCTTGGGAAGGACACACAACTCAGTCCCCTTCATCCCACCCACTTCTAGTTGGCTGTGTGAGACCTTGGGCAAGTCTTTCAGCCTCCTTGGCTTCAGCTTCTCTTAGGTACACTGTGGGTCTAGTGAGAATGATCACATAGTTCCCTGGGGCCCTGGGAACCTCCATCTCATCGCATTGAGCCTGTCCCTACTCTGAATCTGTGCCTTTCAGGAGCACCCCCTCCAGGTGTTCCTTCCTACTCCTCCCATTACTTACTTCCCATCCTCCCCTTATAGCTCAAGGGATGGCAGACTTAGCAGGAAAGAGGAATGTATCATTGGGAAAGGGTCTGTACCCAGGCCCGGCGGGGACAGCTAGTGGCATAGAGAGCTGCGTCTCCTGCTGGACACTCTTCTAAGATGGCAACAGCAGCTGTCTGTCATTGTCCTCTTCTGGGTAGAGGATGGCCTGGCCCAGGCGTCCCCACACAAGCCTCTATGACAAAGTTAGGGGAGGCAGCCACCCACATTTGCTGTGTGACAAAGTTAGGGGAGGCAGCCACCCACATTTATTGGACTCCTCCTGTGTGCCCTGAATGTGTCCCATTAGTGCTAAATGAGAGGCGCCTGAATCCCATTTTTCAAGTAGGGAGACTGGGGATTGGAGCAGTCAGCAACTTGCCCACACCACCCAGATGGTCAGTGTCTCCAAGACCATGGTCCTGGTCTGGCACAGCCTACTACAGCTCAACCTGCTGGGCCTCTCATGTCCCCTTTCTTACCAGAAAGAGAAGAGTTTGGGCCAAATGTCTTCTGGATGCTCCCAGACATCAGGGTTCACACCACCCTATTTCTCAACTTTCTGATTCTCTGGGTTTCAGAGCCCACTGAGTCAAATACGCCATCATAAGTGACCATGATTACCACTCACAGTTCTTACCACAAACCTGCAAAGCTGGCTGTTAGCCCCATCTCACAGGTGAGGAAGCTGGGGCACAGAGATGGGAAGGGACTTGCCTGGGTAAGGTGCAGAGCCTGGATTTGAACCCTGGAAGTCTGGCTCCAGGCACTGTACTAAAATGGAGAGAGCCCCTCTTGCAGAGTTCAGGGGCTGAGATTTGAAAACTGTACTATCATAGACACCTGAGAGTGTTGTCTCCTTAATGCAATGTTCTCAGGACCTTCCCCTCGGGACTGGGAAACAGGCACGCCCAGAGATGTCTGGGCACCCATGCCCCTCAGAGAAGTGGTCCAAAGGGCAGCTGCTGCTCCTGAAAAGTGCACTGGGGAGACGGATTCCTTGGGGAGGCTCCCCCACCCCAGTTGGTCTGGGGTTCCAGCCCCGGCCTGCTCACAGGGCACCTCATAATGGGGAACTTTGGAGGGTGGCACTGAGGCTCTGAGTGCTGGTCTGCCTGGTGGCCCTTTCCCCTGGCTGCACCAGCCTCCCCCAGACAAGCAGCTAGGCCCAGGGAAGGGAGGCCCACAGGACCCAGGTCTTGGAGAGTGGCTGGAAGACCCTCAGGGCCAGCCCACCACAGGAGCGCACCCAGCTCTGCAGGTCCCAGGGTGTCACCGCACCCTGCCCTTGGGCGCAGGCTGGCTCTTCCTGTGGAACCTGAGTTGGGTGCCCAGGCAGCAGGGTAGGCACCCCGGGGAGGAAATAGGTGTCCAGGGCCCCAGTGGAGCGGCTCAGGGCTGGCCTGGGGAGTGAGTGGAAGACAGTGGCAACTGGCAACCAGCTGGAGGGAGTGGCTCCGGATGGTTGCCCCTTAGCACCTGCTGAGGTCTGGCCCTTCCAAAGACCTGGGCTTCCTGTCCCCTCCCCAGGCAGGGCTGCAGCCGGAAGGACGGAAGAGTGACCACACCCGAGCCCTGAGGTCAGGGACCTCCCTGCGGTGGCCTGGCTCTGGGGAGGCAGGCAGGGGGTGGGCCTTCCCAGCGCCCCACTGTGCTCACCAGGCAAGCCGCCCCTAGCAGCCAGCTGGAGCCAAGCCTGTAACTGCAGTTGTGGCCACCGACAGCCACCATGGCAGCCAGAGATGTGCACTCCAGTGGAGCCTGCTTTCCTTAAAGCAGGACTATATGCAGAGGAGACAGGGGCTGGGGTTAGAGGAGGGTGGGGGACAGGACCTGCCTAAAACCGTGGGCCGAGGACGGAACCCTGATCCAGATGCCCTGGGTCCTGACGTATCTGGTCTTCCACCACCGCCTCAGAGGCTGCAAACAACGCTAGGCTGCAGGGTAAGGAGGACGTCCAGGCTGGGCCTTTGACAAGCACCACACCTCGGTAGCATGCTATCCCCCAAATCTGGGAGCGAGGGCCCCAGGGGGGGACCGAGCACCTTCTGCTGGAGCCCAGTGCCTCTGCTTCCACAACAACCCTCCAAGACAAAGGGAAGATACAGAGCTACTGACATCATGTTAGCAGGCCTCAAGAGTACAGACAGAGAAACTGAGGCCTAGAGATGGGCAGCCACTTGCTCTGCATCCCCCGCAGACCCCCACATTTCCCCCATCACACCACAGAGCCTGTCTACCAGGGACCCCAGACAATAATCACGCAACTAACTATATAAACTAATATCAGTGAATGTACTTTGAAGAAAAATGCACAGGTAAGAAGACCGGGGCTGATAGGCACTGGGGAAGCAGGGCTTATTGAAGATATAGGGTCAGGAAGACCTTTATGAGGAGGTAACATTTGAGAAAAGACCTGCAGGAACGAAGGGAAGAAATCCCATGAATACCTGGGAATCAAATGCTCCAGACAAAGGAAACAGCCAGTGCAAAGGCCCTGAGGTGGGAACACCCTAAGTGAGCTCAGGAACAGTGAGGAGCACCACAGTGGATGTAGAAAGGAAGTGAAGATGATGAGGCCAGGGCGGTGGGCTAGGGCCAAAACTGGTGGTCTTACAGACACAGTAAAGAATGTAAACCTATCCTGGGTATGGTGGGAAACAATGGGGCCAGATTGAGAATAGGCAACTTATTTAGTAATAAAAGAGTTGCTTGGGTAGCTGTGGGAAAAGGGATTATGAGGGCAGGAGGGATGTAGATAAGATGGAGGCAGGGGCAATGGCAGCTGAGGTAGGCTGCTGGAAATAGAGGCAGGGGCGGTGGTTGGGTTCTGATATGTTCTGAGGATTGATTATGCAGGACTTGGATGTGGAGGCTAGAGAGGAGTAGAAGTCAGGGAAGAGGTTGGGTTCTGGAATGTTCTGAGGGTCCTGCTGGCAGAACTCACTGATGGTTTGAATGTGGGGGTGCGAGGGAGGAGACTGACCACCATGACACTATCCCACGCATCCCATGCTCTAGTCCAGGCTCCGCCCTGCCCTTTCCACTGACTCTTGGAGCTGTTTGTAGCCAGCAAGACCCCTCATACCCCTCTCCACATACTTCTTGCACGTCTAAGCTGCCACACACTTCAGAGGGCCGTGCTGAGAAGGCTCCCTCTTCAACCCCCATGCTGGGAGGGATGGGCAGGAAGGTGTACAGGGGAAGTTCAGCTAAGATTATGTGGTTGTGGGAGGAGAACTCCCCCCCGCCCCCGACCCCGCAAAAAAAAAAGAACAGGGAGGGGGTGGCTGGTGCAACAAGGAGAGAAGGGACCACCAGGCAGACACAAACCACCCGAAGCTTCCTGCAGGTGCACACATTAACTGATGTCCCATGAACACACACTGTATCAGGGCCCGAGGAGTGGTTACAAAGATTATGTTCATTCATAATTAGGAAACTGAGGCTCAAGGAAGCAGATGTCTTAGCCAGTGTCTTCCAGCTGGACCAGACTGAGCTTGCCTCAGGCCTTATCAGCCGATACTTCCCCTTCATCACAGATGGTGGGGGACTTCCCCAAGGTGTTCCTGTCCCACAGTAGTGACAGGGTGACTGGTGCTCACTCTGCCCAATTTGAGGGGCACTGGTGTCTCAGAACGCCTCTACTCCTCCTGCCCTCCTCCTGCCATCTTCTCCCGGCACCCCAGCCCTTTGAGGCCCTCGGCAGGGGGCTCATCATCAGCCCAGGGCATCAGTCTGGAAACAGCTCTCAGGGTGGAAGCTTCGAGGCATACATCCTGACAGAGCTGACAGTGCCCTGGGGCAGACACAGGCCCACCATCCCCTTCCTGTCCCCACCCTTCCTGGAGTGTGGCACAGGGTCGGGTGGCTAGGGTGGAGAGGACAAGCACATAAACCTTGGTCCCTTCAGGCTGGACCAGCTTTGAACTTCCGACTTGATAAGTGGACTGAGAAGAGGACGAGGCCTCGCCCAGCTCTGACCTTTGAGGGCCGAGCATGAGAGAGCTGCAGAGCTGCGCCCCGCTGGGCACCCTCCAGGGCCTGTGTAGAAGTAAAAGCAAAGTCCTTCCTGCCCCAGGAGCATGCAGGGAGGAACCTGGAGCAGGTGCTTCAGTACACAGCCCAGCCTGGGACCATGCCACCCAACTAGTGCTATCATAACTGCCCAGCTCCTTCCTTCAACTCTGGCCTCAGCCTGGACAGTTGGACAAACTCTATTACCTGAATAGCTGGAAAAGGCCCAGCCTTTCTCTCAAGCAGCTCATAGTGTACAAACATGTTTGTTTGTTAATTTGACAAATATTTTTTCATGCCTATTTTATGCTATGTGTGGGAAAACAGAGATGATGTTTATCTGCATAAATTCTGATAAGGGCTACTCCACAGGGATGTGTAAAGGCAGGGGCATGCCAACACTGTATTGGGTAATCAGAGTGGGCATTGCAGGATGAGTAGGAGGCACTCCTTGTCAAACACTCCAAGGAACAAAATGGGCACAGCTATGGAGGTGTGAAGATGCTTGGAGGGAGCAGGGAAGGGCTAGGGCTGGAGTAGCTGGTGTGCAGGGAATGGATAGGAGTGATATGGGTCTGTGGAACTTAGATTTGGTGCTGTGGAGTCATGATTGGATTCACATAAGAGAGGGACTAAAGCTGAGTGCCTCTTCTGCTAGCTCAGCCCCAGACATCCTCCTCTCATCTCCTGACAGGGCAAGCAAGGGCACTCAGAATACCAGGTGTTCTGCCCCTCATCACCCATGGCTAGACTCCATGTGTGGCCTGGGCAAAGTATTCAACCTGCCTGGGTCTCAGTTTCTGCATCTGCAAAATGAGGATAATCATGGAAGGGAGGACAAGTTTGGTGAAGCAAGAAAACTAAACATGTAGCCCACCTATCTCCCTCAGAGGAAGCAAGGCAGACCCCATCCCAAATCACTGGCCATCCCTGTAAATGCCTGGGCAAGGTCTCCTCTGAGGGCCAGAATGACCAGGCTGAGCTTAAAACCCCCTACACACACACACACACACACACACACACACACACACACACACACACACCTCAGATGCACTCCCACTCAGGTTCACTTGTCCACAGAAATACAAGTACAGACAGGAGCACAAATGCCCTGCAGGCCCCAGACACAGGGTAGCCCTGCCCTAGTGTGCTCAGGAGAATCTGTTTATGCCATAGTCCCAGCCTAATTAGTGCCCCTTTCACACTCAAATGTGTAGATCTAGACAATAAATTATATGATCAGGGTCACACTGCTGGTATTCCCTTTCCTCTTGAGAGGGTTTCTCAACCATTGTGTGTGAATGCATGTGTGTTGTGTGTATACATGCCTATGTTTATGTGTGCATGTGTGTTTTGTGTGTGCACAAGTGTGTGTACCTGTGTGTGTATGTACATTTGCCTACATGTGTGCTTATGCATGTGCACATGTGCACATGTGCATGTTTGTCTGTGCCTGAATATGTGCATTTGCATGTGTGTTTGTGTGGGTGTGCTCATGTGTGTATGCATTCTTGTGCGTGTATGTGTCTGAGCTTTTACATGTAGATATGTGTGTGTTTGTGTGTGTCTGCATATGTGTGTACATTTGCATGTGCATGTGCTTGTGTGTACATGTGTACATTTTGTGTGGGTGTGTTGTGTGTGTGCCTGTTTGTATGTACCCAGATAAATGCATTTACATGAGAATGTGTGTATGCATACATGTGTGTGTTGTGTGTGCTTTTCTGCATGCACATGTGTGTGCATGTGTGTGTACATTTGTATGCATATCTGTGTATATGTGTGTGCATTTATGTGTGCATGTGTTTGTGTTTCACATGTACATGTGTGCATGTGTGTATCTATGCACATCTTTGTGTATTCAGAATGTGCCAGAGATCTCTTTGGCAGGGTGGAGGAATCTGTAGGTTTTTAAATGCCAATTACATTGAAATTGTAGTTACCAAAAATAGCTCTATGTGGGCTTCTTTCTTAACACAATGAATAGCACA
The DNA here is from genome assembly GCA_025583905.1 of Ia io. NCBI lineage: Eukaryota > Metazoa > Chordata > Mammalia > Chiroptera > Vespertilionidae > Ia > Ia io. The sequence goes on along the minus strand of JAJQQW010000004.1, from coordinate 104,177,406 downwards.
GTCAAGCAACAAGTCTATCACCCATAGCAATTTTAAAGTACTGTTGAACATAAGCAATATTTTGAGATATCTGAAATGTGATGTGAACACAGCTAATGCTACAGTGGTTTGTTTCCTGCATTCATAATGAAAGGAAACACTACATTTCCATTAGAGGTTAGTGACAAACACAAGATGTCATTTTTGCACCACTATATTCACAAATCCGGTTTCTTTCCAGGTCCTGGGACTTCCCTAGCTGAGCCTACCACACACCACTCCCCTGTCTGTGCCTGCAGGGCTGCCTACAGTTCTGCAAGCTGGCTAGGGTCAAGTGGCCCTGACTACACCCGGTGGCCCAGAGGAGCCTCCACAAAACCATACCTCACTTTGACTCTGGGCCAGCTCCATGAGGCTGTAGGGAAGTACCCAGAGTCCTCTTGCCCACCTGCAACTCAATTCTGCACAAGCACCCCCACTCTGTACCTTGCAACTTCCACTGCTCCTCCAACACCTCACAACCTGATGCCTTTGTGCTTGCTGGTTCCTCTGCCTGGAATGCTCTCCCTGCTTCTCTACCTGGACTTTAAAGCCCACTAGAGGCAACACCTCCTCCAGGAAGCCTTCCCTAATCCCAGTGTAAGATCCCTTCAAGTGTCCACAGCCCCCTGAAGTTTCCTCATAATTGTAGTGACAGTTCAAATGGTCATACATATTTCTCTATCCAATACTCAGCAAGCTGTGAGCTTCTGAAGGCTGCGTAAGGCAATGCAATAAGCCAAATTTTAAAAGACTATTTTTCAGAGTAGTCTTAGTTTCACAGCAATATTGCATGGAAAGGGTAGACTTCCCCTATACACCTACCATTACATGCAGTATCCCCAGCATCACATGCAGTCTCCCTATCATCACATGCAATCCACCAACATCACACATGCAGTCTCCCTCACATTACACATGCAGTCTCCCCAGCATCAAATGCAGTCTCCCCACCATCACATGCAGTCTCCTCACCATCACATGCAGTCCCGCAGCATCACACATGCAGTCCCCCAGGATCAAACATGCAGTCTCCCCACCATCGAGAGTCTACATTAACCTATCATTATCGTCCAAAGTCCATAGTCCACACCGGGCTCACTCTTTGTGTTGTACATTCTGTGGGTTTTGAAAATGCATAAAGACATGTCTATCATTATAGTATACAGAGCAGTTTCACCTAAAACCCTCTGTACTCTGCCTGTTCATCCCACCCTCTTCCCTAACTCCTGGCAACCACTGGTCTTTTTACTGTCTCCATAGTTTTGTCTTTTCCAGAAAGTCTATAGTTGGGATCAGACAGTATGTAGCCTTTTCGGAGTGGCTTCTTTAACTTAGTAATGTGAATTTAAGGTTCTTCCATGTTTTTTCATGACTTAGTAGCTCATTTCTTTTTAGCACTAAATAATGTTCCATTGTCTGAATGGACCAGTTCATTTATCCATCACCTGCTGAAGGACATCCTGATTGCTCCCAAGTTTTCACAATTACGAAGAAAGCTGCTATAAATATCTGTGTGCAGGTTTTTGTGTGGGTGTAAGGTTTCCACTCATATAGATAAATAGCAAGGAGTGCAACTGCTGGATTGTGAGAGCATGTTTAGTTTTGTAAGAACATGGCAAACTGTCGTCCATAGTGGCTGTGCCATTTAGCATTCCCACCAGCAAGGAATGAGAGTTCCTGTTACTCCATATCCTCACCAGCATTTGTTGTCAGTGTTTGAGAGTTTGGCCATTTTAATAGGCGGATAGTGGTATCTCCTTGTTCTAATTTGTATTTTCCTGGTGACATATGATAAGGAGTATGTTCTCATATGCTTGTCATCTATAAATCTTCTTCAGTGATATGTATCTTAAGGTCATTTGCCCTTTTTTAAAAATATATTTTGATTGATTTTAGAGAGAGAGGAAGGGAGAGGTAGAGAGAGAGAAACATCAATGTGAGAAAGAAATGCCAATTAGCTTCCTCCTGCATGCACCGCAACCAGGGGTAGAACTGCAATCTGGCTATGTGCCCTGACCGGGAATTGAACTGGGAACCTTTTAGAGCAGGGAACAATACTCAATCAACTGAGCCCCAATGGCTAGGGCTCGTTTGCCCATTTTAAAATCAGGTTATTTGTTTTCTTATTGTTGACTTTTAAGAGTTCTTTGTATTTTGGGGATAACTGTCCTTTATCAGCTATGTCTTTCACAAATACTTTCTACCACTTTGTTGCTTATTTTCGCACTCTCTTGAGCAATGAACTTTTGCAGTCAAGCACACCTGGGTTCAAATATCCTTGTGAACTTAGGCAAGTCACCTGCTTTCTCTGTGAAAGGTTTTCGACGCAGGAAACAAGACACAGAGTCCAGGCAATTAAAAGGGGGGAGGTTTTAATCTTGTGCTCCCGGGCGAGCGAAACTCACTGGTCCGAGAGTGGGCCAGGGAAGTTCGTGCCAAAAAGGGGACATAGGTACTTCTTTTATACAGCTGTTTAGTGAGGGGAGGGTGGAGGGCATGAGAGGTATGGAATTCCTGCCTCGGGCAATGGTCTGGGAAGGCGGGCAAGGATCTGGGAAGGCGCCAGTTATCTTTGTCACCATCTACCTTACAGATGCTTGCATCGACTCTGGACTTCCCCCCCTGCCTCAACCTAACATCCCAGCCTTTTGGTGATAGGGGACGCCGAAATCGGAAGCCGAAACGTCCTGGCTACTTCCTGCTGACCAGGGGCGAAGAGGGTGGGGGATGTTAAAGGCCAGGGTCAGGCAGAGGCGGGTTGAGGGGCAGCCGAGTGTAGGATGGGGCAGTCCTGAGATCCTACATGCCGGGTGACTTGTATGCTGTCCTGGTCATAGGTTTCACGGACCTTGAACCTCCACACATAAGCAGGTGGGGTGGGTGTAGGTTGCCCAGGGCTGGGAGGAGAAAGAGGAGGGGGAGGGCAGCTAAGGCGGACCTTAGTGGGGCCCAACACCTCACATTTATAGAAGTCATGCTGCTCCGGGGTCCTCTTGAGTCTGGAGAGGTGGTGCCACGATGGATCTCCAAGTAGTTTGGCCGCAGTGGGAGTTGTGAGGATTACTGTGTGAGGTCCCATCCACCTGGGCTCCAAGGCCTTGGGATGTAGAGTCTTAAGGAAAACTGAGTCCCCGGGCTGGAGGGGTGGTCCTCGGGAGCCTTGGTCAGCTGGTTCTGGCCTGGGTAGAAACCTGTCAGCGTGTTCCCAGAGCAGCTGCCTGAGTAGAGACAGGTATGGAAGATAAGTAGCCAGGAGAGGAGGGTCAGTAGGAAGACAATGGTTGAGCAAGAAGGGTCTCCCATGTAGGAGTTCAAAAGGGCTTAAGAAGGTGGGGCTTCTTGGTGTAGCCCAGATTCAGGTCAGGGCCATGGGCAGGAGGTCCGGCCAGGAGCTACGAATTTCTAGAGAAAGTTTTGTTAGATGGTCTTTAAGGAGGCCATTGGCCCTCTTGACCTTACCCGATGATTGTGGGCGGTAGAGTATGTGCAGTTTCCAGGAGATGCCAAGTGAGGTGCTAACCTGCTGAACGACCTTTGATATAAAAGCCGGGCCGTTGTCTGATTGTATGGAGGTGGGGAGGCTGAACCTTGGGATTATGTGTGTTATTAGGGTCTCAGCCACAACCTCAGCAGTTTCCTTGTGGGTAAGGAAGGCCTCTACCCACCCTGTCAGGGTGTGTACCATGGTAAGCAGATATTTGCTCTTCTTGCGGGGAGGTATATGGGTGGTCTACCTGCCAGTCCTGCCCTGGGAGGTGTCCCCTCATTTGATGGGTAGGAAAGTTGGGGCGCATTCCTCCCTGAGGTGAGACAGCTGCTCATGTGGAGCAGGAGGAGCAGACACTCGTGACTGCCTCTTGTAGTGTGGGCGAGATGAAGAGGGGTTCAAGGAACCTCCAAAGTGCCAGCGGTCCAATGTGCAATGACTGGTGGACCTGTTGGGCAATGGCCCCTACCTGAGCCTTGGGAAGGGCGATCTTGTTATTTATGAAGATCCATCCCTCAGGACCAGAAGAGCCTCCCCGTTGTAGGAGTTTATTTTTTTCTTCTTCTGTATAGTGAGGGGTAATGGAGGGAAGGGAAAGGAACAGGACCGGGGCTGGGGACCCTTCACCCTGAGTTAAGCCTCTGGCCACCGCGTCTGCTCTGGCGTTTCCCTGCTTAACCATCGAGGAGTCAGTCTGTTGGCCTCAGCAGTGCACGATGGCTACCTGGGAGGGAAGCTGTAAGGCATCAAGTAAGCGGGTTATGAGTCTAGCGTTGATAATAGATGAGCCTTTATTGGAGAGAAAGCCCCTCTCCCTCCAAATAACCGCGTGGCAATGGGCTATCAGAAAGGAATATTTGGAGTCTGTATATATGTTTACCCTCCTCCCTTTGGCCAGATGCAGGGCCCTGGTCAGCGCAATGAGCTCAGCCTTTTGAGAGGTGGTACCCTCTGGGAGCCAGGCCGCCTCCGGGGTCCGCTCGAGTGTTACTACCGCATAGGAGGCTTTCCGACGTCCCTGGGGATCTAGGCACAAGCTTCCATCCACAAACAGAGTTAAATCAGGATTAGAGAGAGGAATATCTGAGAGTCCCACCCGAGGTTGAGTGAGGGCCTCGACAACCTCGGGGCAGGAGTGCGTTGCCACAGGTTGGGTAGAGGCAGCAGGAAGGAGAGTGGCTGGGTTCAGGGCTGGGGACTGAGTTAGGGAGATGTCAGGACTCTCGAGGAACAGGAGATGGAGTTCCTGCATGCGAGAGGGGGCAGGAGAGATAAGGATCGGTGTGACAGAAGATCCTGTAGCCTATGGGTAGAGTAGACCTGTAAGGGTTGCTGGAGGCAGATCTTCTGGGCCTCCTTGGTGAGAGCAGTGGCTGCAGCCAGAGCCCGGAGGCAGGGCTGCCATCCCCAAACCGTGGGATCAAGCTATCTGGACAGGTAGGCTACGGGGGTTAAGGCTGGCCCTAGAGGCTGGGTGAGGACCCCCATAGCTATTCCCTGTTTCTCATTAGTAAATAGTTGGAAAGGCTTAGAGATGTCGGGGAGAGAGAGGGGGGGGAGATGCCAGAAGGGTACCCCGAAGTTTAGAAAAAGCCTGGCGAACGAGGGAGGGTGAGGAGAGGGGGCCTATTGGTGTTTGTTTAGCGGCCTGGTATAGAGGCTTAGCTAGGAGAGCAAAATTTGGGACCCAATGGCGGAAGAATCCTACCAGCCCTAGAAAGGACAAGATCTGTTCCGCAGAAGTGGGAGGCTGTAGGTCTCGTATTGCCTGTGCTCGGTCAACTGTCAGTCCTCAGGAATTGGGAGTCAGACAGATCCCCAAGTGATGGTGGAGGCCGACAGTTGCGCCTTGGCAGGAGACACACGGTATCCTTTGTCCTCTAGAAAGTTGAGGAGGCCAGCTGTCTGCCTCTGAGAAATGTCTAAAGAGGGACTGCAGAGAAGGAGGTCATCTACATACTGGAGAAGAGTTCTGGGTTCTAACGAGCATTGTTGGAGGTCTCTGGCTAAGGCCTGGCCAAACAGATGAGGGCTGTCTCTGAATCCCTGGGGCAGAACTGTCCGGGTGAGTTGGCAGGATACCTGCTCGTCTGGGTCCTGCCATGTAAATGCAAACAGATGGTAAGAGTCTGGATCCAGAGGGATGGTAAAGAAGGCGTCCTTGAAGTCAAGGACGGAAAAGTGGGAGGTACTAGATGGGATGCGGGAAAGAAGAGTGTAAGGATTGGGGACCACCGAGTGGATGGGGACCACCGCTTCATTGATTAGTCAGAGGTCCTGCACCAGCCGGTAGGTCCCGTCTGCCTTCCTAACTGGGAGGATGGGGGTGTTGCAGGGAGAGTCGATAGGTATGAGGAGACCCTGCCCCAGAAGCCAAATAATGAGAGGTTTGAGGCCTCGGCGATGAGTTAGGGAGATAGGAAACTGGGGACGGGAGGGAAACGAGGTGGGGTCCTTAAGTCTGATCCTGACTGGGGTATGATGTCTAGTAACCACCAGGTTAGAGGTGTCCCATACTTTTGGGTTGACAAGGGACACAGGCAGTGGGGGATCAGTGTTCCCGTGAAGGGAGGGAGCCAGGAGCGGAAGAAGCAGGGAGGCTGAAGGACTCCGAGTGAGCTGCAGAGTAGCCCCTAGTTTGCTGAGGATATCCCATCCTAAAAGGGGCACAGGGCATGAAGGCATGACTAGGAACGAGTGGGTTATAGGGCTATTGTCGAGGAGACAGGGGAGGGGCCTGGTGGCCAGCGGGCAGGTGGATTTGCCATCAATACCCATGACCGAGATCGTGGAATGGAACAGTGGCCCGGAAAAGGAGGGCAAAACAGAAAAGGTAGCCCCTGTATCGATCAAGAAGGAGATCTGCTTACCCGCTACCTGGAGCTTTACCTGGGGCTTGGCGAGGGTGATAAGGGTCGTTGAGTCCGGGCATCTTCAGTCTTCAGCCAGTCCCAGCATGGCCAGCGGCGGGTCATGACCTGGAAGGATGGCCCCTCTACGTTGAGACGCAGAGAGCCCGTCACTTTTCCAGGGGCAGTCACTTTTCCAGTGGCCGCTTTGACCGCAGGGCTTGGTTGGAGCCTGGGGTTGAGGGCATTGTTTAGCCCAGTGGCCTTCATTTCCGCACTTGAAGCATTCTCCAGGTGGCGCTCGTCCTTTCATTGCACCCCCACCACTCACAGTCCCCCTTGGACCATGCGTGGCTGCCAGCCTTAGGGCAGCTACCAAGGCTTGAGTTTGCAGGTTCACCTTTTGTTGAAGGCGGGCCTCCCGATCTGATTCTGCCTACTCCTGATGGGCATTGAAAACCTTAAATGCCATATTCACCAGATCCCGGACAGGGGTCTGAGGACCATCCTCTGCCTTTTTAACTTGTTTCGAATATCTGGGGTCGACTGTGAAATGAAGTGAGTGGCTAGAACTGTTGCTCCAGCCAGGGACCCAGGGTCCAGACGAGTATATAAGGTCAGAGCCTCAGTCAGCCTGTTATGGAAGACCGCAGGGTTCTCATCTGGTCCCTGAGTAACTTCCCTCAGCTTGTCAAAATTAACTACCTTGTGGGAGACGGCTTGTAGGCCAGCTATTAGGCATTGGAGCATCTGGTCACGACGTCAGCGCCCGTCTCACCCTTCAGGAGTATCTAGTTGGTACTCCCAGCCTGGTTCCTGATGAGGAACGGCCTGGGCCCCCAGCGGCATAGAGGCATCTGTAAGGTGGATCTGATCTGCGTGGCCCATCGCCGCTCCTAAGACTCTTTCCCTTTCATCTGATGTTAGGGTAGAAGAAAGAATGACATGGATGTCATGCCAGGTGAGGTCATAGGCCTGAGAAAGGTATCAGAATTCCTTGACGAACGTGGTGGGGTTGGTGGAAAAGGACCCCAGCCGCTTCTCAATCTGGGAGAGATCCGACAGAGAGAAGGGAACATGGACCCTGACCACCCCCTCAGCCCCTGCAACTTCCCAGGGGGGGCAGAGGAGAGGAAGAGCCCGGGAGCGGGTGTGCCTGCTGACTGGGGAAGCAGGCGGGGGTGGGGGAAGGGAAAGGTCAGCAGGTAAGGGAGAAGGCTCTGGGGGAGGGGGCGGCGGAGGGAGGTCGGGGAGTGAGGATGGGGGAAGAGAGGGAATGGACAGCAGGGCAGGAAGAGGCAGGGCAGAAGGAGCCCTGTCGTAGGGAGGCGGGTGAGTCAGAGGGGAAGAGATTCTCAGGGGGTTCAGATAAGGCGGAAAGTGGAGGTGTGTTGGTAGGCAGAGGGAGTTTCTTGCGAGGTAGGAGAACCTGGACAGTGGAACAGGAGGAGCAGAGGGAGGGACGGGAGCACAGACTGAAAAAGGCCTGGACATATGGAACCTCCAGCCACTTCCCAGCTCGTTGGCAGAAATTGTTGAGGTCGGTCAGAATGTTAAAATCCAAAGTCCCATGTTCAGGCCATGTTGTCCAATTCATACTGAGGCCATGCCACGGTACAGAAGTAAATGAGGCATTTAGGACGCAGATCCTGGGACAGGCCCAGCTTAGCCAGATTGGTGAGGAGACACCCTAGGGGTGTCGTAGGATCAGATTTGGATTTCTGATTGCCCATTCTGAAACCTAGGGTCAGTAGCAGAGGCCCAAGGATTAGCGTCCCAATCGTTGAGCCAAGGCTATGGATGGGGATCTGAGGGACAGCAGGGGACGTCTTCCACACCCCCTGGGGTCCAGAGTGAGGCCAAAAGGCCGGGGAAACCGAGGGGGGGCAGGAACGTCTTCACTACCACCCCAGGGTCAGAACCTTTCCCGGAAAGGTCCTGAGGGCTATGCCCAGAAGGCAATCTCAGACGCAGGGCGCGATTTAAGGCAGAGATGCCAGAAGGATGACCGCTAGGAATCAATAGGGACTGGGACTCACCCGCTGACACTGCCGAGCTGGAGAGAAGCCTGAGGGTTCTGGGGAGAAAAGAGAGGGGGTATCCCGGACTGTGAACAGTCAAATGATACACACTCCCCCTCCCGGGTTTCGGCTCCAGATGAGAGGTTTGCGACGCAGGAAACAAGACACAGAGTCCAGGCGATTAAAAGTGGGGGAGGTTTTAATCTTGCGCCCCCGGGCGAAACTCGCTGGTCCGAGAGTGGGCCAAAAACGGGGCATAGCTACTTCTTTTATACAGCTGTTTAGTGAGGGGAGGGTGGAGGGCATGAGAGTGTGGAATTCCTGCCTTAGGCAAGGGTCTGGGAAGGCGGGCAAGGGTCTGGGAAGGCGCCAGTTATCTTTGTCACCATCTACCTTGCAGATGCTTGCATTGGCTCTGGACTTCCCCCTGCCTCGACCTAACACTCTGAGCTTCAGTTTTCACCACTGTCCCAAGTTAGCGACACAGAGCCCCCACTCACAGAGGCTGCTGAGTAGAGGTTGATGGAATGGTCATCTCAGTTCTCTGGGCGGGGCCCTTTGCCCACAGTTCCACCATTAAAGCACTTGGCCATTAATGGTGGTCCCATCCATGGCAAGGGAGGTCTGTAAGTTTGTTTGTCAGGAAGATCTTGTGAGTGGGAATTCTTGATCCCACAGGAGCTGACCCTAGAGAGAATACAGCCTCGGGGCAAGGGACACACTTGTTGCTCAAGGGAGAGTTGGCCACTCTGCCAAAGTCAGGACACCACCGAGGCCATATCCCCTCTAGGACCACTCCTCACTCATCATCCAATGCCCTCCCCATCTGGCCTCCCTCAGATCTCCACAGCCTCTGCTTGCAATACACCCTTCACTCCACCCAGGGGCAGGGCCTCTAGTGTGCCCCATGAGATACCGTGACCCTCCTGGCCACCAGAAATACCTTTCCCCCATGCCCAGGTGTCCAAATCCACCCCTTTCCATTGGTAGTGAGAAGAGCTGCTGGGTTGGAGTTACAGCCACAAGGGGGCACCATTGCCCCACAGATGTTGGAAGGTGCCACCTCCATCCTATGGCTTGCAGAGAAGCAGGAGGGGGAAATGCCTGTCTCACAAAATCAGGAAATCTGAATAAGATGAACTCCCAAGGGCCCCATCCTATGTCCAGACTCTCCAGGCACAGCTAGTACACTTCCAGTGACAGGCACTCCACCTCCAGCCAGGCCACCTGGCCCGTGGCCGGTCAGCTCTCCCTCTAAGAAAGGGGCTCTGCAATAATCTGAACCTATTCTGCAGAAGCCATGAGGTTTTAAGAGGCCATGTAGACTATCAATCCCATATATTTTAAGAGAACAGCTTTACTCTGGAAAACCATGAGAAGGAGGAAGTCTGGGATTTCCCCCTCAAAACTTAAACATTGGTATAAAATTACTCAATGTTTACATGTTGGCTGAAAAATAATTCTAAATATTGTGCCAGTCAAGCCTCAGAGTGTATGGGTCCTCAGCTCACCAGAGGGGACTCTGGTTTGTGGTTGGTGTGACTCAATGACTTGGATGAAGCAAGCCTCATAGGGGTGCCCATGTGTGGTGACTAGACACCCACCTGTACTAGGCAGGCAGTACTGTATTGCTATCAGCTTGGCCCGTGTCAGGAAGTGATCGGACATGGGCTGCAGGAGGCAGACTGGTGCCACCTTTCTGCAGGGCAGGTACCTGCTGACCAGCACTTTACTCCTGGTTCTGTGTCCAGAGAAGTCCAGAAACAAGCCCAAGGGCAAGGATGTTCACTGTGGCATAGGGTCGGTATCGGGGGCAGCCTGGGTGTCACCACTGGGGCCAGTTGTGGGCCCTGCAGAAGGCTCTGCAGCACAGACCAGATGCACAGAGAAACAATAAAAGTTTAAAATGGACCCTAGCTGGTTTGGTTCAGTGGATAGAGCACCGGCCTGCAGACTAAAGGGTCCCAGGTTCAATTCTGGCCAAGGGCACATGTCCAGGTTGCGGGCTTGATCCCCATTGTGGGGCATGCAGGAGGCAGCCAATCAATGATTCTCTCGCATGGTTGATGTTTCTATCTCTCTATCCTCCCTTCCTCTCTGAAATCAATAAAAATATTTTTAAAGTTTAAAATGGTGCTGAATGAAGAGCAATTAAGAAACTGAATGGTGCCTATACCCCAAGACCATTAAAGAATTAAAATATGTGCATAAAAGGATGCAGTATGGGAGCTGGAGGAAGAAAAAGCCACTTTACATCCAAGAAACCTGTCCAACATGACCTCAGCCAGTTGATCAAGGTCAATATCATAGTGACATGTCCTATGAACTTCATGTTCCCTTGACATGGTGTGGTCTTTCCCCTAAACCCACTATCTCAGTCTAGCCCCTAGGAAAGCAGCAGCCACACCCAGGAGAGGGCGCCTGACAGTCCTCCTAACCAACCACATTACCACCAAGGGCTGAGAGATCGTCTAGCCAGGACAGGAAAAGGACATAGGAAATCTGAAGAAAATCTGAATAAACTATGGACTATAGTTGATAATTATCAATATTGGTTCATTCATTGTGACAAGTGTGTATAATAATGTAATATGCTAACAATTAAATTGGGTGGGTGGCAGTGTGCAGGAACTCTGTGCTGTTTTTGCACTTTTTCTATAAATATAAACCTCTTCTAAAATAAAAAGGTAATTTAAAAGTTACATATACAACAAGCCATAGCACTAATTTTCTAAAGCTCCTTTTAACACAGTGACACAGCCAAGATGTTAGAGTGGAGGTGTGAGGAGCAGGGTGGGGTATCGATATAGACCCCAGGGGCAGTTATGTGGGTCTAGAAAACAACACAACAGAAAGGCCAGCAGCCCAGGTGCCCCCCACAAGGTCCTCTGTGAGGAACACATTGGCCATCCCTCCTGCCGTGCTGGTGAACATCGGCATACTCTCATCCTGCAAGTATGCCTGTCTCTAGCTGGTTCCAGGATGGCTCTGTCCAGAGAGAGCAAGCAGACTGACGCAGGCTGGGTCCTGGAGGCAGCAGGAGGCCTCAGCAGAGGGGGCCATCAGGTAGGGTGGGGCCGGCCTGGAAGATACGGGACATGTGTGTGTGTGTGTGTGTGTGTGTGTGTGTGTGTGTGTGTGTGTGTGTGTGGTGTTGGGGGGTGCTGTGCTCCACCTGACACAAGGCAATGCACTGTTGCCCCTCCCTAGGGCCTGGAGAGCAGAGAGCGTGCAGAAAGCATGAACATGAGTACAAATATCGCAGTTCTGATTCAGATGGGTCCAACAGGCTTGTCCAGTCTGATGACCAAGTCTTTGGCTTGACCTTGAGATAAGGTAGGGGCCTGGTCATGAGATAGGGTTGCGTGATAAGACCAGTATCCAAGGGCCCTAATCACAGGTGCTGATATCCCCTGAGGGATCAACCTCTGCAAGAACCTGCCCAGTCCTGTACTCTATTCTCCAGAGGGCAGCCAGGGGGACATCTGCAAAGTGCAAAACTGACCACCCAACAATGCTTCAGCTCACTGTTACCCTGAGGATTAGATTAGCGTCCTATCTCAGGTCTAGCACATCCCCTCTTACCTCGCCCAGCTCCCATTCCACACTCTAATCATGCCAATCGCTTTTCTTCAAGCCTCGGGCACACCAACCTCCCACTTCTCAGAAGCTTTGCACATGATGTGGCCTTGCTTGCCATGCTCTCCCTACTTGACACTGTATTATGTTGGACTTACCTGCTGCATTTAACAGAACACTCAGTGAAATTAGCTTACACAGAAAAGAAGGTAATAACAGGAAAGTCAAAGGTTTGTGGCCTGGCAGGGCTTGGGGCTCAGGCTCAGGCACTGCTAGCAGCCAGGACTGTTTATCCAGCTCTCCACTTTGCTTTTAGCAGTGTTGGCTTCTCTTTTACCCTTTACCTGCAGCAATGTGGAGGCAGCGGTTCCAGGCCTGATATTCCTTAGATTCAAGGTCAAGGGACAAGAATATCACCTCCATCCCAATATCCCCAGCAAGGGTCTCAGCACCTCATTTCCTCAATAGCATCAGGGCACATTCTGCAACCAGTCATAGTAGTAAGGGACATGGCAGCTAGACCGCTTAGGCCCAACACATACAGATGCCACTGTGCAGGGGGAGAGGGGAGTAGTTCTCCAACAAAAAGTGAGGCGCTGAGCTCAAAGAGGGGATTTGATGCTGTGCTGGCAAAATGCAGGTGTCTACAGCCCAGCCCTCCGACCTCCAGCACCAGGGACCCTTCCTCCCACAGTGAACTCTTTTTCCCGCATTCACTCCCTTCAAACCACCCCCACCCCCACCCCAAGTCATCAGTACCCTCTTGTCTGTGTCCATGGGTTATGCATATATGCATACTAGGTCTTCGGTTTATTACCTCCTACCTGCCCATTCCCCCTCCCCCCAACCCCCGCCTTCCCTCTGAGATTCTGCACTCTGTTCCATGCTTCCATGAGTCTGGATCCACTCTGTTCATCAGTTTATTTTGTTACTTAGATTCCACATATGAGTGAGATCATGTGGTACTTACTTTTCTCTGACTGACTTATTTAACTTAGCATGATACTCTCCAGGTGCCTCAATGCTGTCTCAAAGAGTAAGAGTGTCTTCTCTTTTACTGCTGCATAGTATTCCATGATGTAAATGTACCACAGCTTTTTTATCCACTCATCTACTGACTAGAGGCCCGGTGCATGAAATTCGTGCATTTGGCGGGGGGGGGGGGGAGGGTACGGTCCCTCAGCCTGGCCTGAGCCCTCTTGCAGTCTGGGAGCCCTGGGGGGATGTCCAACTGACGGCTTAGTGGGCCTAGCTGTCAGTCGGACATCCTTAGCATTGCCACGGAGGTGGGAGAGGCTCCCACCACTGCTGCTGTGCTCTCCAGCCATGAGCCCAGCTTCTGGCTGAGCAGCGCTCCCCCTGTGGGAGCACACTGACCACCAGGGGGCAGCTCCTGCATTGAGAGTCTGTCCCCTGGTGGTCAGCGCGCATCAGAGTGACCGGGTCGTTCCACCATTTGGTCATTTGCATATTAGCCTTTTATTATATAGGATACGCTGTAGATGAGGCCCCCTAGAGCCATAAGAAATGCAAAAAATTCACTGTTAATTCATTCTCGAATTGCCACCACTTAAAATCAAATTGCCCCCCCCCCCCCCCTGTGGGGCATGTGCCCATTGGGAACCACTGGGCTTGACACTTTTCCTCTCTGAGCTTCATTTCTGAATACACACGCATATACCATGGGAACTGTAATCTCTTCTCCGCCTACCTCACTGGGTTGTCATGAGGAGGTTCTGAGCTAATAAACCTAGAAATGTTTCATCAAGTAAGTGATGTCTAAACGGGAAGGGATTGTTATTTTTAAGCCCACGGATACCCTTGCAGATAGCACGTGCAGATTAGGAAAGGAGGACATGATTGTTTCCTGGGACAGTAGCTATCGAAGCTTTGCAGACCTCGGAGCGGCGGACTCTGGCCAGCAGCCCTGTAGCGGTGGTCATCCCTGGAGGCACTGGCGAGGGAGGGGGGCGGCGAGGCCGAAGGGGGAGTAACTGTCAAACCTCCCCACTTGGCACCATTCTTTAAATTGTACGTGGCCATTTCGCAGCTGTACATGCTCAGGGCAGGGCTCCAATCTCCTGGAGTGGGGCGGGGGCCGGGCCAGGGCAGGGCCAGGCAAGCTAGCAGGGTGGGTGTAGCGCGCGCCCCCACACACACACTCTGTGAGGTTCAGTGCGCTTCCATTGCAGAGAAGGCGCCTTTGCTGTGTGGGGGGGGATGGGTCTGACCCTGGGGGGCCACTCAGGCCTGCCTCCACCTGGGTCTGGAGTTGTAGGGAAGAGAGGCATGCCCGGCCTCAGGGGAGGGGGCCTGGCAGCTGCGGGCCTGGGGCTCTGGATTCCTCGGGGGCACTGACGGGTGGTTGCTGGAGTGCTATTATTGTGGGCGCCCCTGGCGGGGGTGGCAGGGGAAGAGATCGGGAGTCCAAGGTGTGGGCTGCGGCTGCCCCCAAGGCTGGGTCTTCTCCCAGTCCAGTCAGCCTCCTTGCCCCCCGGGGGTGCAGTGGCTGGAGTAGGGTGTCCATGCAGGAGATTGGAAGAGCTCCAGGTGGCCGCTTCCTCTTCTTTCTTTGCAGTCTGGGCTCCTGTCAGGCACTTTCCTCAGACCCCAGGGAACTTGGCTCCAGCTGCCCTGCCCTTCCTGGCTCCCTGCAGCCCCTGCCCCACTCAGCTCTCCCAAGCCTCCTGCCTGTCAGGAGGCTGGCGGGGCTCCCTGCTGCAGGCAGCACAGTCCTGGGGCAGGGGATGGGGGTGTGGGGAGCAGCTCCAGTAAAGTTTAGTAAACTCCAGGTTGGCATGGAGATTTGGCTGTGGGGCCACGGGGGTGTCTGCCTGGGCAGGACGAAATCGCACTAGACCCGGAGTCCCGCCCCATGCCCCGCAGCCACACCCACCCTGTGAACGTTTGTGATGTGACACATACCAGATAATTTGCATATTCCTCTATTATCCGATATAATAAAGAGGTAATATGCAAATTGACCATCACTCCAACACACAAGATGGCTGCCCCCATGTGGACAAGATGGCCACCACAAGATGGCCAGCAGAGAAGAGCAGTTGTGGACGATCAGGCCTGCAGGGGAGGGCAGTTGGGGGGGACCAGGCCAGCAAGGGAGGGCAGTTAGGGGTAACCAGGCCTGCAGGGGAGGGCAGTTGGGAGGGACAAGGCCTGCAGGGGAGGGCAGTTGGAAGGGATAAAGCCTGCAGGGGAGGGCAGATGGGGGTGGCCAGGCCAGGGGAGGGCAATTGGGAGGGATAAGGCCTGCAGGGGAGGGCAGTTAGGGGTGACCAGGCCTGCAAGGGAGGGCAGTTGGGGGTGACCAGGCCAGCAGGGGAGGGCAGTTGGGAGCGACCAGGCCTGCAGGGGAGGGCAATTGGGGAGAACCAGGCCTGCAGGGGAGGGCAGTTAGGGGCAATCTAGCCAGCAGGGGAGCAGTTAGGTGTTGATCAGGCTGGCAGGGGAGCGGTTAGGGGGTGATCAGGCTGGCAGGCAGAAGTGGTTAGGGGCAATCAGGCAGGCAGGCAGATGAGCGGTTGGGAGTCAGCAGTCCTGGATTGTGAGAGGGATGTCCGGCTGCCTGGTGGGATCAGGCCTAAATGGACAGTCAGACTTCCCTCGAGGGGTCCCAGATTGGAGAGGGTGCTGGCTGGGCTGAGGGACACCCCCCCATGCACGAATTTCATGCATCAGGCCTCTAGTATATATATAAATGGGCACTTGGTCTGTTTCCAGATCTTAGCTATTGTAAATTGTGCTGCTATGAACATAGGAGTGCATACATTCTTTCTGATTGGTGCTTCGGGTACCTTAGGATATATTCCTATAAGTAGAATCAGTGGGTCAAATGGCAGTTCCATATTTAATTTTTGAGGAAACTCCATATTGTTTTCCATATGCACCAGTCTGCATTCCCACCTGCAGTGCACTAGGGCTCCCCTTTCTCCACATCCTCACCAGCACTTGGCATTTGTTGATGGTAGCCATTCTGACAGGTGTGAGGTGATACCTCATTGTCATTTTAATTTGCACCTCTCTGATGATCAGTGACATTGAACATTTTTTTCATATTCTCTTGGCCATCTCTTTGTTCTCTTTGGAAAAGTGTCTATTTAGGTCCTTTGCCCACTTTTTAATTGAATTGTCTTCCTTTTGTTAAGTTGTATGAGATCCTTATATACTAGTATTTTGGACATTAACCCTTTATCTGATGTATCATTGCCAAATATGTTCTCCCATACAGTGGGCTCTCTTAACATTTTGTTGATGGTTTCTTTTGCTGTGAAGAAGCTTTTTATTTTGATGTAGTCCCATTTGTTTATTTTCTCCCTAGTTTCCATTGTCCTAGAAGATGTATCCATAAACATTTTTCTAGGAGAGATGTCTGAGATTTTGCTGCCTGTGACTTCTTCTAGGACTTTTATGGACTCACAACTTACATTTAAGTCTTTTATCCACTTGAGTTTATTATTGTGTATGGTGTAAGTCGGTGGTCCAGTTTCATTTTTTTGTATGTATCCGTCCAATTTTCCCAACACCATTTATTGAAGAGACTGTCTTGACTCCATTGTATGCTCTTGCCTCCTTTATCAAATACTAATTGAGCGTAATGTCTTGGGTCAATTTCTGGGTTCTCTGTTCTGATCCATTGGTCTATATGCCTGTTCTTGTGCCAGTACCAGGCTGTTTTGATTATGGTGGCTTTGTAGTATAACATGGTATCTGGTATTGTGATTCCTCCAACTTTGTTTTTCTTTCTCAAGGTTGCTGAAGCTATGCAGGGTCTTTTTTGATTCCATATAAATTTTTGGAGTATTTGTTCTAGCTCTGTGAAGTATGCTATTGGTATTTTAGTAGGGATTGCATTGAATCTGTAGATTGGGTTGGGTAATATGGACATTTTATTGATGTTGATTCTACCAATCCATGAACATGGTATATTCTTCCTCTTGTTTATATCTTCTTTGATGTCTTTTTTAAAAAATATATTTTATTGATTTTTTACAGAGAAAGGGAGAGGGATAGAGAGTTAGAAACATCGATGAGAGAGAAACATCAATCAGCTGCCTCCTGCATACCCCCTACTGGGGATGTGTCCGCAACCAAGGTACATGCCCTTGACCGGAATCGAACCTGGGACCTTGCAGTCCACAGGCCGACGCTCTATCCACTGAGCCAAACCGGTTAGGGCTCTTCTTTGATGTCTTTTTTCAATGTCCTGTAATTTTCCAAGAACAGATCTTTTGCCTCCTTGGTTAAGTTTATTCTTTAGTATCTTAATTTTTTTTATTGCAATGGTTAAATGGGATTGTTTCTTTAGTTTCTCTTTCTGAGAATTCATTATCCTATCTAATAAAGAGGTAATATGCAAATTGACCATCACTCCAACACACAAGATGGCCACCCCCATGTGGACACAAGATAGCCACCATAAGATGGCCAGCAGGGGAGGGCAGTTGTGGGCAATCAGGCCAGCAGGGGAGGGCAGTTGGGAGGGACCAGGCCTGAAAGGGAGGGCAGTTGGGGGCAATCAGGCCTGTAGGGGAGGGCAGTTAGGGGTGACCGGGCCAGCAAGGGAGAGCAGTTAGGGGCGACCAGGCCAGCAGGGGAGGGCAGTTAGGGACAACCAGGCATGCAGGGGAGGGCAGTTGGGAGTGACCAGGCCTGCAGGGTAGGGCATTTGGGGGTGACCAGGCTGGCAGGGGAGGGCAGTTAGGGGCAATCAGGCCAGCAGTGGAGCAGTTAGGCATCAATCAGGCTGGCAGGGGAGTGGTTTGGGGGTGATCAGGCTGGCAGGCAGAAATGGTTAGGGGCAATCAGGCAGGCTGGCAGGCGATTGGTTGGGAGCCAGAAGTCCTGGATTGTGAGAGGGGTCCAAGATTAGAGAGAGTGCAGGCTGGGCTGAAGGACACCCCCTCCATGCACGAATTTTGTGCACTGGGCCTCTAGTTTGGTATATAAAAAAGCCATTGATTTGGGGGTATTAATTTTGTATCCTGCTACATGCTAAACTCATTTATTAAATCTAGTAGTTTTATTTATTTATTTATTATTTTTTTATAAATATATTTTATTGATATTTTACAGAGAGGAAGGGAGAGGGACAGAGAATTAGAAACATTGATGAGAGAGAAACATCGATCAGCTGCCTCCTGCACACCTCCTACTGGGGATGTGCCTGCAACCAAGGTACATACCCTTGACCAGAATCAAACCTGGGACCTTTCAGTCCTCAGGCCAACGGTCTATCCATTGAGCCAAACCAGTTAGGACAAATCTAGTAGTTTTTTGGTGGAGTCTTTAGGGTTTCTATGTACAAAATCATGTCATCTGCAACTAATGAGAGTTTTACTTCCCCCCTTCCAATTTGGATGCCTTTTCTTTCTTCTTGTCTGATGGCTGTGGCTAGAACTTCCAGTACTGTGTTAAATAAGAGTGGTAAAAGCAGGCATCTCTATCTTGCTGCTGTTCTTAAGGGAAATGGTTTTAGTTTTTGCCCATTGAGTATGTTGTTGGCTGTAGGTTTGTCATATATCATGTTGAGATATGCTCCCTCTAGTCCCACTTTGCTGAGGGTTTTTATCAAAAACTAGGGGCCCAGTGCATGAATTCGTGCACCTTGAAAGGAACTGTGGACCATAATGCTGCAGTGGGCACAGGGGCGGATCTCGGCCCATCCTCCGAGCCCCTGCCCGGCCCCTCCCACCACAGCCTCCAATCCCCTGTCTGCTGACAGCACAGAGAGATTGGGGCTGGTGCCAGCAGCGGGTTCGAGCAGGGCTGGTGCCGTCAGTGGGTGCGAGTGGCGCCTGCTGCCCTGATCATCCCTCAGGAGCAGGGGCAGATGGAGAAGCCCTGAGGGGTGATCAGGGCCAGCAGCTGCCGCTCGCACCTGCTGATGGTGCCAAGCGATCGGGACTGGCACTGGGCACCAGAAATGGGTGCGAGCTGCGGCTCCAGCACCAGCTGCAGGTGTGAGTGGGGCCAGCACTGGCAGTGGGTGTGAGTGCTGGGCGGGACCACAGTGCATGGGAACTAAGAATTTTCAGTAACCACCAGAGGCTCGCCCTGATGACAGCAACTGGCATCCCGCCTTGGTCTGGCATCCCCACTCACCTGCTCAACCATCCTGCCATGGCTGACACCGCCATGTTCTGCACTCTGCTGCCTGCTGCTGCCCGCCATGTTCCATGCGCTCCCCCTGGTGGTCAGCGCATATCATAGTGACCAGTTGTTCCGCCATTCGGTCTATTTGCATATTATAATTATATATATATATATATATACACATATATATATACATATATATATACATAAATATATATATACATATATATACATAAATATATATATATATATATATATATATATATATATATATATATATATATATATATATATATGGAGAGAGGGATGGATGCTGTATTTTGTCGAATGCTGTTTCTGCATCTATTGATATGATCATGTGATTTTTGTCTTTCAATTTATGTGATGTATCACGTTTATTGGTTTGTGAATATTATACCATCCTTGCATCTCTGGAATAAATCCCACTTGGTCATGGTGTATGATCTTTTTAATATATTGCTGGATGTGATTGACTAATATTTTGTTGAGGATTTTGGCATCTATGCTCATCAGAAATATTGGCCTGCTATTCTCTTTCATTGTGCTGTCTTTATCTGGTTTTGGGATTAGGATAATGCTGGCCTCATAAAAAGAGCTTCGAAGTGTTCCTTCCTTGGGAATTTTTTGGAATAGTGTGAGGAGTGTAGGTGTTAGTTCTTCTTTGAATGTTTGGTAAAACTCCTCTGTGAAGCCATTTGGACTGGGGCTTTTGTTTGCAGGGAGTTTTTTTTATTACTGCCTCTATTTCATCAGTTGTTATTGGCCTATTCAGATTTTCTGCTTCTAATTGATTCAGTTTGGGGAGATAATATTTTTCTAGGAATTTGTCCATCTCATCCTCATTGTCCAGCTTGTTGGCATATAGTTGTTCATAGTATTATAATCCTTTGTATTTCTGTGGTGACAGTAGTTACTTCTCCACTTTCGTTTCTGATTTTATTTATTTGGGCTCTCTCTCTTTGTTTCTTTATGAGTCTGGCTAATGGTTCATCAATCTTGTTTATCCTTTCAAAGAGCCAGCTCTTGGTTTCATTGATTATATATATATATATTTTTATTCTCTATGTCATTTATTTCAGATCTAATCTTTATTATTTCCTTCCTTCTACTTACTCTAGGCTTTTCTTATTGTTCTCTCTCTAGTTCTTTAAGTTGTATGGTTAAATAGTTTATTGTTGATTTTTCTTGTGTTTGTTGTTGTTGTTTTGTGTGTTTTGTTTTATTGGTGTGTTTTTGTTTTTAGTTTTTTTAGTTTTTTGTTTTTAGGTAGGCTTGTAGTACTATGAACTTCCCTCTCAGGACTGCTTTTGCTGTGTCCCAGATATTTTAGGTTGTTGTGTGTTCATTTTCATTTGTTTCCAGGAAGTTTATTTCTTTCTTTCTTGATCTTGTTGGTAACCCATTCATTGTTTAATAACAGGCTATTTAGCCTTCATGTTTTTTAATGTTTTGTAGTGTTTACTGTAGTTGATTTCTAATTTCATTCCCCTGTGATCTGATAAGATGCTTGATATGATTTCAATCTTCTAGAACTTGTAGAGACTTATTTTGCATCCTAATATGTGGTCTATCTTCATGAATGATCCATGTGCACTTGAGAAGAATGTATATTCTGTAGCTTTGAGGTGAAATGTTCTATAAATGTCAATTAAATTCATTTGATCCAGTGTATCCTTTAGAGTCACTGTTACCTTATTAATTTTTTGTCTGGAAAATCTATCCAGTGAAGTCAGCAGGGTGTTAAAGTCCCCAACTATGATCTTATTGTTGTCGTTCTCTACTTTAAAGTCCTCTAGAAGCTTTTTAATATATTTAGGTGCTCTTGTGTTGAGTGCATATATGTTTACCTGGGTTATAGCCTCTTGTTGGATTGACCCCTTTAGTATTATGTAGTGACCGTTGTTCTCTTGTGATGGCCTTCATTTCAAAGTCTATTTTGTCAGATATGAGTATTGCTATTCCAGTTTTGTTTTTTTCTTTCCCACTTGCATAGAAAAAATTTTTTCCAACCCTTCACTGTCATCCTATGTGTGTCTTTTGTTCTGAGGTGGGTCTCTTGTAGATAGCATATAGTTGTGTCATGTTTTTGTATCCATTTAGCATTCCTTTGTTTTTTGATTGGAGAATTTAATCTATTTACACTTAAGGTTAATATTGATAGGTATTTGTTTATTGCTATTTTAATTCTATATGTCTAGGTTTCTCTCTTGATTTCTTATTCTCATCACAGCAGTCCCTTTAGCATTTCTTGGTGGTGATGTATTCCTTTAGCCTTTTTTTTTTTTCCCGGTCTGGGAAGCTCTTTATTTGACTGTCTATTTTTAATTATAGCCTTGCTGGATATAGTAATCTTAGTTTCAGATCCTTGCTTTCCATTACCTTGAGTACTTCATGCCATTCCCTTCTGGCCTGTAGAGTTTCTGATGAGAAATCAGGTGTTAGTCTTATGGGAACTCCTTTGTAGGTAACAGTTTGCTTTTCTCTTGCTGCTTTTAAGATTCTTTTTATTTAATTTTAATTTTAATTATGATGTGTCTGGGCATGGGCCTATTTGGGTTCTTCTTACTTGGGGTTCTCTGTGCCTCCTGAACTTGTGTGACTTTTTCCGTCACCAGGTTAGGGAAGTTTTCTGCCATTATTTCTTCAAACACATTCTCTATCCCTTTCTCCTTTTCTGCCTCTTCTGGCACACCTATTATTCTAATATTGTTACGTTTCATATTGTCCCACAGCTCCCTTAAACTGTCCTGTTTTTTAATTTTTTCCTTTTTGGTTCTCTGATAGATTTTTTTCAACCCTGTCTTCTAATTCACTGATCTGATCCTCACCTTTCCCTAATCTGCTGTGTATTCCTTTCAATGTATTTTTTTATTTATGCTATATCAATCTTTATTTCCGACTGTTCTTTTTTCATAATTACTATATCTTTTCTCATGCTGTTGAGCATCTTTACTATCATTATTCTGAAGTCTGTTTCAGGTAAGTTTCTTATCTCCATTTCATTTATATCTTCTTCTCAAGAATTCTCTGGTTCTTTCATTTATGGGTAGTTTCTTTGTTGCCTCATTTTGGCTGCCTGTTTGGGTTTGTGACTACATATTAGGTAGTTCTGCTATGCCTCCAAATCTCTAGTGCAGGACAGCATGAAACACTGTTTCTGACCAATTAGTTCAGGCAGACTCAAAGGCTCCACCTCTGGCTGCAGACTGATTCCTCTTGATTTTCCCCTCAGGCAATCATCCACAGGTGTGGCAAGAGTTTTTTTTCAACAGGGTGGGTTAATTGTTTCTGGAGGCTAATTCTTATTCTCAGTCTCCTAAAGGGCAAGGTATTTTCCAATAGGGTGGGTCAGCTTTCCCACCCCCAGGCAATTCCACCTGTATAGCAATTGTCTGCATGAGAAATATTACTTCTTTAACCTGAGGAAATGGCTCAGCACAGGAAACTGGGGTGTCTGCCTTCTGATCTCTAACCCCAGAGCCCTCAATCCTGGCTTCTGCTTAGTCAGCTCCAGTCCACTCTGCTGTTCCTCTGTCAGAGCACAAGATGGGTGGCTCCACAGGGAATTTTATGCATTGGCCCTTTAAGAGGCTGCATGAATTTCCAGCCATCTCTCCCTGGCAGACAGCTATCCCACTGCTTTTCACAGCCAGATATTATGTGGGTACCCTTCTCAGTTCTGGTGCTCTCTGCTGGGGGGCCCAGCTTGGGAATTAGACTCCAGAGTTTTCAAGGGCAACTGCCTATAGCTGAGATATCCCTCTGGAACTTCAGTTGCTATCTGTGGGGGCCCAGCCAGCCCTTTTGAGCCTCTGCCCCTCCTACCAGCCTCTGTGTGGTCTCCACTTTTGGTCCTTGGTTATCAGGGTTCTCCCTAGTGAGTCTTCCATTGATTATTCAGTAAGTTTTTTCACCACAGTGAACTCTTAACAACACACACTTGTGAGAAGCACACAGCGCAGTGTCTTCCGAGTCAAGGACCTCTGGTGCATGTGAAATGTGGAGGTGGCTCCTGATGGTAAGCCTCCCCCACCACCCCCGCCACGTCCCTGGTAGAAAGAGAAGAGAGAAGAGATGAGGTAGCAACGTAATCCACCCTCCTTAGTTTTTTCTCCCAAGACAAGATAGGCAGGCTGACTGTTCTTTTGTCACCAGACAGTAAGTTCCTGCCTGGCTGTTGTAGCTCAGTGATTGAGTTATGACCTATGAACCAGGAGGTCACGGTTGGATTCCTAGTCAGGGCACATGCCTGGGTTGTGGGCTTGATCCCAGTAGGGGGCATGTAGGAGGCAGCCAATCAATGATTCTCATCATTGATGTTTCTATCTCTTTCTCACCCTTCCTCTCTCAAATCAATAAAAATACATTTTAAAAAAAAGTTATCATATCTAGAGGAGCTTTCACTTCTGACCATGGTTTGGCCAGTCCACAGTTAGGGTCTGCCATTCCGAACACCCCACTCCTGGGATTGATCTGCATATAGGCTGTTCAGTGAGAAAAAGCAGCCTCAGTTGGTTTACACAGAAGGCAGGTCATAGACTCCTGGAATCCAACCCCCAAAGGAACACTAGTTTCTCTCCTGGTCACTGGATCCATTTTGTTTAGATTTGTTTATAACAGAGATGAGGACACAGAGTAAATACCTTGTTAGCATTATTCGTGTGTGTGTGTGTGTGTGTGTGTGTGTGTGTGTGTGTGTGTGTGTGTGTGCCCCCCCGCACGTGCGCATGCGAATTCAGCTCTTTCAAAAAAACAGATGCCCAGAGGGGTCTGGGTAAGTCTGGGAGCAGTCTGATCTGAGGGGAGGGAAGGAACACTGGGAGGTCATGGCCCTGCCTGTCATCGTCTAAGGAAGGTTCAGCATCAGTGACCACAGCCCTCAACCCAGTTAGCCACAGAGGAGTCCGAGTCTGCAGGAAGGGCCTGCCTGTGTTCCTGGTTGGGAATTTCCCTAGATGGGAATTTCCCATGGAAGCACGAGCTCACATATGGCAGAGGCTTTCCAAGCTTGGCAGGTGGGACCCATGGTCAATTACACTCCCGCATTTGGAAGTCTGCCAGGTGCATTCTCAGGGCACCCTGTTTCTCCATGCAGGGTCGGTTGAACCCATCTATATGAGAGGAAAACTCAGAAAAGAAAGTGAGTGGAGTGAGCCACAGCTCCTGTCACTGCATTAGACCAGAGGCAACCACTGGTACTCATCCTCTCCCTCCCCCACTATCAAAAGTGCCCTTGCCCTTACTTATCACCTTATCAGGTATTGGGGACTCACCTGACAGTTTAACACAAACCTTCATTCTGAGGGATCTTTGGTAGCTTGATGTATGACACCTTGACCATGGTGCTGGTCTGGGGCTGTGCACAGGTCTGTTTACAGGTACAATGAGGCAAAAGCACTTAAGATCATTTCAATTCTCCTCGTATTCCTCCCTGCTCCCATTGTGTCAAAGCATCCCTGTCCCCTCTCTGCCCAAGGGCAATTACTCCATCAGCATGGGGATCTATTCCTTACCTACGAGTCCAGAGAATCAGAAGATCTAAGAGCAGCGGCCGTTTGTGTCAGTTGAACTTTGCATTTCCCCCAGGGAAGATTGTGCCCCTTTAATGATCAGGACCTCCAACCCTGAAGAGTCCCAAGTTGCAGAGACAGGAAGAACAAAACCACTAAGTGGCCAGTGGGGTCATGACAAATGGGGCTACTCCTTTCATTCCTTGGATCCTAGTCAGCTTATCCTTCCTTTAGAACATATATGGGGTCTCAGATTTAATGGGGTGCATCCTAAAGGATGGCACCCCATTGTTTTCATAATGTTTCCCTCAAGCCAGTGTTTCACTCACCTTTAGAAAGCTGTTCACACGCTCTATGAGGCTGCCTCTGGGTCATGCAGTTTGTGCATGAACAGTGGGTCCTATGGTCATGGGCTAGTCTTTCAGCTGCTTCACTGTGGATCAGACCCAGTCAGATCGTACAGGATGCCAGAGGGTCAGACACTCTGTAAGCCCTCAGAGAGAGCTTCTATCCCAAGATGGAAGGGGGCCAACACAGTTCCCTTGCTGAGAGTGGCCAGTGATGTACTTGGCTCAGGGTTCCTCTGTTGCTGAGGCAGCAGCAGCCAGATCTGCTTTGGTAAGTTGGCAACTATGCTCTTGGGCCCATGTGTCACCCCAGCACTTGTTTTATGAGATGCCAATGCACTGTGATTCCAAAAGCTTTTTAGTGAAGTCCTAACGGAGCTACAGTTGGGTTGGGAGAATACAGAAATGCAATGGCTGATGGGATTAAGGTGAACATTTAGATGAGCAGTGGGATGTGTGAGCAGATGTCGTGGCTGTCTCCTTGACCAGAGTGTATCCTGATATAGACATTGTGTCTGACTGGGGACGCTTACCTAGCCAGTTATAAAACAAGCCATTGATGTATGCCTCCAGGCAATACTGATGGACACTGGTGGACAAAATATGTTAGAAGACCAGCAACTGGTCAGGTTACTTGGGTTTTGGAGGACATATATCCCACATCTGGGAACACTGCTAGCTCCTATACATAAAACTGATCCAACAAAGCCTTGGAGTCCTCCCACAGACTCAGGCTTATGGCACAGCAATACAGCCGCTGAAACTTGGGTCCAGAAATTTTCTATTGAGACAATTGGACATGGCCTCAACTGAGACTGCTCTTATGACTGAAAACCATAAACTAGTCTCAAAACCTGACATCCCCATCCCGTTGTGGGTGGTTTCGAAGAAATGCTCTAATGAGGAGGGCCAGTGAGTGTCCAGAAGAGCTCTATGATAAAATGGACATGGTTTGTGCAGGAAGATACTACTAGGGCAGTGCTGGAAGGTACTCGGCATAATCACAAGCAAAGAGATGTGCCCCCTTTGACTGAGTCTGGAATCACCTGAGTCTGGAATAACCTCCTGCATGCCCCCTACTGGGGGTTGAGCCAAAATCCAGGCATGTGCCCTGACTGGGAATGGAACCGTGACCTCCTGGTTCATAGGTTAACACTCAACCATTGAGCCACACCGTCTGGGCTGAAAGCTCTTGATTAACCAAAAGAAGCTGCTTGGTTTATGGATGGCAGCTTCAAGATGTATGGACAACATCCTGTTGGAAGGCTGACCCTCTGAGGGAAGAAAGTAAAACAAGTCAGCAGAATAGGCTGGTTGCGTGCCATTTGCCCAGTTTGTTTTTTTCATTGACTCGTGGGTGGTGCCAATGGCATGGTCAGGAGAAGAGCAATGAAAATGGGTCTATTAAAAGGGTGCTCATGTGCCAGGCTCTATGGAGATCATTATGGGGATTTGAGGGTACATTAAAGTAGGACATGCTGATGCCCATCAGAAGAACTCCCTTCCAGGACCAGAAATAGATTGGAATTGGCAAGCAGGTGTACTAGAGTACACTGAGGTAGCCATCTGGGTTCACAAAACAAGGGGACCTATGGGGCTTCAGCAATGCAGGAACACACTCCTCTTGTCCCTCTGAGGCACAAAAAGTCAACAAGAATTGTCCTGTCAACTAGAGACAGAAATTGTAGATAGCTGTGGGGAGGATCCCCTGGGGAAAGTCCCTGAGCACTGCTGGAGAATGGACTAATTCTGGAAGCTCCCAGACCCTGCAGAGAGATCCTGGCAGGAAGAGGTCTCTGGGCTGGGCCTCACATGGCAGCCAGCAGTAGAAGGAAATGCTTGATACACAGTAAGTTACTGGAACAACAGATGTGCCAGTTTGAACCACCCATTCCCATTTCATCAGACCAAGGAACACTCGTGACAGCTCAGTGTCCAACAACAAGCAGAGAGATCTTCCTTGGAGTAATGGCTAGATAGAGGATTAAAACCGGTTTTGTAAAACAAGGTGATGGAGATGCAGGCATGAAGGGCTGGCTTACGTGCTGTCAGCAGTGTGCTCACGCTCACCATGAGGGGGCCAAGGTCAGGTCCCCCTGAATAGACTCCTCTGCTTTTCTAGGTGATGTGGGGGGCCTGTTATGATGACACAATTCTTCCACAGGGGAAGGATGCTGGCATGACTATACTTTTCCCCTCCAACATCATCTCAACTTGATTTGTTCCTATCTGATGCTGTTGTCCCAGGAGCAAGGTTGCCACTATGGTTGCCAGAAGGAGGGAGGATTCCTAAGCAAGAAACTGTGACTAAACTTCTAATCATTGATGTCACAATTCCTTAGGGCCTGACAGGGTGGATACTGCCTTTATCACCATCTGGCAGAATCTAGATGGAGAGTGAAAGCGGCAGTATGCCTGCTGGTGGAGTTGGCCCAGAAGTTCTGTATGACCACACCCTACCAGGACAGGAGTGGACTAGGGAGGCACTTGCTAGGCTAGTGTTGCTGCCTGAAATCTAGACCAGCACAGGGGCCAAATCTAAGGCCCCATCCAAGGGTGGGAGAACTGGAGTGCAGGTGGAGAGAGCTGAGGGAAAGGTGGTAAATGGGTTATAAATAAGGGAAACCCAGCAGAACATTGGGCCAGTATTATATTATCTCAGGAGATTTGGAGAAAAAGGACACAGCCTCATCTTGATCATACCAGATGCCTGAAAGGCAAAGCCAAGTCCACTCCTGCTTTTGAAACCTGACAAGGTCGAATGGAAGTGGCAAACCTGAGTGGCCTCACCGTGGGGGACATTTTGATGGACTGGCTGAATGGCTGATAACTGAATGGGCCCAGTCTCACTTTCCAGGTCATTCACCTGCTGCAGTGTGGAACAGCACTGGCACTGCTGGTAAGGTTATGCTTATACCACTGGCCACACGCTGGAGCACTGAGTTATGGCCTCCTCAGGATGGGAGATGTCTGGCCTGAGGAACCATTCACTCATTTCTATGCTAAATGGTTCTGCACATATTTATCATAGGCACATTTAGCAGATCAAGAGAGGTAACAAGTAATACTAAGTGTAGATGCCTAAATACCATCGTCCTGTAAGAAAACCTACATTAGAGGCTGGAGGGGCTGGCCCTCTCTTCCCTGAAGTCTGGCCTTTGCCCTTGGCTACAGGGAGGTGAGGTCTAGGCCCTTGTAAAGTCCTGACTGGAGTGTGTTTATCTGGGGGTGTTGGGCCCTGGATAGTCTAATAGTGTGGCTTATGATAGGAGCTTTGGGACATGCCATATTAGTCTCACCTCCAGGAGGGACTGGAAACTGAAGGCCAGCCACGCTGACGGTATGTGACCGAGCTCCAATGGAAATGCTGGCACCAAAGGCTCCCGGGATGGCAACACTGGGTGCACTGTCACCCGTCCTGCAGGATAGCGACATATCCTGAGGGCGAAAGCCTGATGTTTGAAAGTGAGGGTGGTTGTGGGAACCCTCCAGCTTCTGTCTGGCGTCTGAAGTGAGGATACCCTTGTAGAGACTTGTTCTCCAAACTGTAGCTTGCCCAGCTCCTTGCAGCCTAGAATCCTGGA
The DNA here is from genome assembly GCA_025583905.1 of Ia io. Taxonomy (NCBI): domain Eukaryota; kingdom Metazoa; phylum Chordata; class Mammalia; order Chiroptera; family Vespertilionidae; genus Ia; species Ia io. The sequence continues at coordinate 104,148,877 of JAJQQW010000004.1, read as the reverse complement.
ATCACTGAACCTCGGAAACTCTCACATCAGGAGAGCCTCAGATGAGCTGGTGCCAAGCTAGACTGAGTGCTGATTCCATGGGCACAGCATCCCGGAGAGAAACATGGGGACTACCCGCAGAGGTAGACGAAACCCTGGGAGGTGATGTCAGTTGACTGAGGGCCCATGGGGAGCACTTGTGAGCTGGGAGAAGGCCCCGGGAGAATGGCATTGGGGGTGTGACACACGCAGACACACGCACTGCCGTTTCCTGACCATGCCTTCTTCATCAGGGATAGAGTACTGACAGTGTCCCGTTCCATTTCTTCAACACCAGCTGCTGTCCACTATGTCTACTACACACAGGCCCACGGAACCACCCACTGCTCACAGCTGGAATCCCTGCTTTAGAGACAGGGCCAAGAGCAGTGGCAAGTGTGTGCTTGGGGACCTCCCAACCTGAGGCCTCCTCCTTACAGCAGCCTCAAAGCCCCAGGTGCACAGTGCAGAAGAAAAACGAATTCTCTCATCTCTCAGGATCCTGCCCAAGGCCTCTGCCTGACCTGATGTGTACAGGCCTTAGCGAGAGGGACCGGTACTGGAGTTTCTGGGCAATATCCAAAGTGACATATTACCTGAGAGCCACACTTGGGGAGGTGACACACCAGCTGAGGGCCACAATTGAGGAGGTGACACACCAGCTGGGGGCCACACTTGGGGAGGTGACACACCAGCCGAGGGCCACACTTGGGGAGGTGACACACCAGCTGAGGGCCACAATTGGGGAGGTGATACACCAGCTGGGGGCCACACTTGGGGAGGTGACATACCAGCCACACTTGGGGAGGTGACACACCAGCCGGGGGCCACACTTGGGGAGGTGACACACCAGCTGAGGGCCACACTGGGGAAGGAGGAGAAGAAGAGGGGAAAGGGGAGGAGAAGCATTGGTGAAAGAAGACAGGACCAGAACGCCAGCATGTTTACACCACAAACTTGTCATCTCAATGGGACTCCTAGTTTGGAGTTATTCCTTTCATCAGACATCAAGGATGTTCTTAATGAACCGACTGACTCAACACCCAGGCTGGGACCCAGGACCCTCAGACACGCCATCAGAGTCAAACACTTGACAGAAGGATTTTTCTTTTGTCACTTTTTACTTTATAGCCTTTTTGTACTACTTGAAATTTTTTGCAGTGTGTATGTACTACTTTTATAATTAAACAAAAACACTTAAGATGGTTTTTTAAAGTGAAGAAGTAATCACAGTGAAACATGAAATGGAATGTCAACTTTGGGGACAGGCCATCCAGTTGAGTCCAAAGCCCCGCATGGTCTGTTTCCCGCCATTAATCGTCATGTAGCCTTTGGTCCTCTCACTCCACCCACAGGCACCTGAAGTGACCTTGAGCTGCTCTCGACCTCCTGCTGCCAAGATCCCTCCCAGAAACCTGAGAGGAATCCATTCATCAAAATTAGGCTATTTTCCAGTTGTAACAAAAAACACCCCAATAACCAGGCCCCACCCACACGGTGCTGAGCACCCAAAGAAAGAGGTTCACTGGAAGATGGTGTGGAGGGTGGCACAGGGACCAGCAGGGGCACCCAAGTGCTGCAGCCCTGCACAGTCGCTCAGGCAGGCACCTCACAGTGCAAAAGTGGTAAAGAAGACATGCATCTTGGCCAGGAAGGTGGTGACAGAGCCCTGCCGCCAGAGCTTCATCTCCACGTCCAGGGCGAAGTCCCGGGGCTCACGCACTGACCGCTGCAGGTAGACAACACCTGTGTATGCATTGAGCCGGCGTGTGCCGAAGTAGCCCTCCTCATTGCCTCTGGTGATGGTGAGGGCAATGGTGTCCCCTGCAAAGGCGGGCATCGGGCTGATGCGAAAGATGTGAGCTGGTACCAGGAGACCAGTTTGGAAGTTGAGCTGATAGTACGTGATGTGAGCTGGCGAGCTCTGGCACTCCAAAAAGTCATGGCACGTGGTGCGCTCACATTTCCTGCAGGATGAACGGGGCTTGGTCAGAGGGCCAAGGCTCCCGAACAACCATCCCGGGCTCTCCCACCCCTACTGTCCACCATCCTGGACATGGTGGAGGCAGGCTCAAGGGTCAGCTGGCCCCAGCTCTACTCTTAGTAGCCTTGTAGCATCTGCTAAGTCTCCTTACTATGTGGGTCTCAGCTTCCTCGTCTGTAAGGTATTTCCTTTGGGGGGGCGGGGGTGGAGTAAGTTTATACACAGGCAGCGCCCACCACAGTGCCTGGCGCAGCTCTCGAGCACTCTGGTGTACCCCTATGCTCCTTCCTCTCTGCCTTTTCTTTACTGGCACACTGTCCATTGGAATAGATTCCCAGGCCAGAGTGATCTTATTGGAATCATTTTCCAAATTCCTTTTCTTCTATTAATTGACTGCTTCTGGGCCACTTCCTCCTCTGATTTGGGATGCCCTGCCATTTTTCAGGTAGAAGCCTCAAGACCAGCACTGCTGGATGAGGGTGGTGAGAAAGCCACACCTAGGGGGCCAAGGCCTCAATTTTTAAGCATAGCAACAATCTGACCTCATCTTGGCCCTCCATTGTTAAATCAATATAAAAACTCACTACTTCCAAAATGGGATGCTGTTTAGGCACCAGGGCTCAGCAACTCTAGAGATCTTCTGAGCAGAAGGCCACAGCACAAGGCCAGCACAGGAGCAACATAGCCAGTAGCACAGACACGGCATTTATGCCATGCCATCCACTGTGTGAAACTTGCATCTTCATTCATCTGATGCTCACACCAACCCACAGTGCTGCTATCACTCCCATGCTGCAGATGAGGCAGCCAGGACCCAGAGAAGGAAGGTCACTTGCCCAGAGTCCCCTAGACATACTCCCTAAAATGTCCAAACACACATGCACATGGGCGTTCCCCATGTATAATAGTGGAAAATGGGAAACTGCCAGCAGGACAGCGGTAAATGAATTACGGACACATGCATGCAGGAAACACCATTTGGGGCAGGCTACATGCAGACACAAGAGCTGCAATGCAGAGAAAGCTAGATGAGAACGGCTGAGTGTACCAGAGACAGGGCAGCTGTGTGCACTTCGTGTTCAGACCAAAGAGAAGATGGACACACCAGTCAGCAACTGTATGATTTGTTTGAGGGGAGGGACAAAAACTTTGGTTGGCACACTTTTATTGTTTGAAAAAACTTTTTTGTTAATCCTCACACAAAGATATTTTTTCCATGCATTTTTTTTTTTTTTTTAGGGAGAGAGGGGGAAAGAGAAACCAACATGAGAGGGACACATGGATTGGTTGCCTCCCGCAGGCACCCCAACTGGGGCTGGGGATTGAACCTGTAACCCAAGTGCATGCCCTTGACCGGGAATCAAACCCAAAACCCTTTGGTCCACGGCCCAATGCTCTAACCACGTAGCCACACTGGCCAGTGCCTATTATTTGAATGTTTTTATAAGCATGTGTCACTTTTGCAAAATGTCTCTCACTCTCTCCATGACCTGTGCTGGGGAAGGCATGTCCATGGACAGGCCCACGTGGTGCGGAGCTGAGACCTCCTGACCAGAACCACGTGATTGGATGGCAGATTCTGCAGCCCCATGAGACCCTGAGCCAGAACCATCCAGCTAAGCTGATCCTGGGTTCCTGACTTTCCAAAACTATTTAAAGAATAACTGGTTGTCAGGTTAAGGTGCTAAGTGTTAGGACAACCTGTTACACAGCAATAGATAACAAACACGGCATGTATGTGCGTGTGTGAGAAAGATAGGGAGGGAGATTTCCTATGCACCTTCTCTTCATTCTCTACACTCGGAACTTTCTGCAAGGTGCTTTCATTTGTGCCATTTGTGGTCAATTTGACCACAAACTCTGCAGTGGGGGCAGGTGAAGAGCAGGAGGTGGTTAAGGCAGGGGCCACGGCCACTTGGCCTCTCCCCTGGGCAGCATGGTATCTGTGCAGGGTTCCTGGGCCCAGGGCTGGGGTGGAGACACTCACGTTTCAGAGACTTGAATGTAGTTAGGAGGACATTCGAAGAGCAGGCAGCGGAAGCTGCCCTCGATGTTGTGGCAGGTCTCGGCCTCAGAACAGTTGTGGGTGCCCAGTGCACACTCATCCAGGTCTGAGGGGAGGAGAGGAGAGTCATGGGAGGGATTCCCCCACAGCTGGGGACCCTTGTCTGAATCACCCAAGCTGAGGCCTGGGCCTCAGAGCAGCTCTTCCTGACTGCAAGACCACAGCTCACAGTTCCAGCCTGTGCCGCTCACATCCCATCCAGTCCCCTCCATGCCCAGCAAGCAGCCAGAGGACCTGGCTTTACAACGAAAATGATCTTTTGTCATGATCACTGAGGGCTTCCCATGCTCCCAGTATAAATGCTCAAGCCCACCTACTGACACCCAGCCCTATGGTACAAACCCTCTCCTTCCACTCGGGCCACAGTTCTGCTAGATCCCTCTGAGCTTCCCCAAGCCCTGACCTTGGTCCCACCTCAGGGCCTTTGCACATGCTGTTCCCACTGCTGCAACACCTTCCTCACATCTTCCCATGGTTGGTTCCTTCTCATTGTTCAGGTCTCAGCTCAGGGTCATACCCTACAGGATGTTCTCCCTGACGATCCTGCAGTAGTCCTCCTCTCCCATCACCCTCCATTTCAAGCCATTTTATTCTCCTTGTACTGCTTGTCCTGCTCTCAAACACACCTAGTTATTTTGTTTTTCTGTTCAGTTTCCACCCTCCCTGGCCTCAGCGTGGGCTCCAGGAGGGCAGGGGGAGAGGGTCCTCCTCAGTCCTGTGGTGCCCCCAGCCCAGCAGAGGGCCAACAGAGCATGTACTCTCCATGTATTGTTGGATGGAAGTTCAAGACTCATCGCTTGTAAATAGACTCCGAATTCACAGACACAAATGCCCCATAAACTGCACAGACATGCTCATGCTTCCTGTACACATGGTTGAGCACACACATGTGCTTAAGCACACCCACACACATAAAACACACACACACATGAACACATGGGTAAATCTCTCTGAGGAATGCTCAGAGAAGCAAGCACGAGGTGTGTGTGTGTGTGTGTGTGTGTGTGTGTGTGTGTGTGTGTGTGTGTGTTCCCACAGATGACTCATGGATCAAGTAAATGGGTTCCAGAGACCTTCGTGTAAATATCAGCCGCTCAGCTCAAAGAGGACAGCTTCAGCAGGCCCAAGGCTGTGCCGGGCGGGGGCTGTGGGGGCTGCCAGGCACTTCCCTGGAGGACTGCAGAATTGTTCTCCAGTCCTCCACACTGACCTCGTTTAGGGATTTCTTCTCACCCAACCCTCCTACCAGCCCAGTGGGATAAGAGTCACTGGCCTCCCAGAGGAGGAAACTGGGAATCTGAGAGGGATATGACCTTGCTCAAGGTCACAAACAGTCAGCACAGCAGCTGGGGCTGAAGCCAGGTCCACCTAATGCCAAAATGTGGGATCCAGTCATGATGCCGAGCTGACCCCTAACGACAGCAGCCACAACATACAAGTACTGACAGCAACAGCCAATCTTTACCCCAAGTTTACCACCTTATGTCCATTCAGTGCTCAAGGCATGCCACCCTTACTTACTCCTCTATCCTCATACCCCCTGAGGCAGGTGTGTGGTCACCTCCCATGCACAGATGTGCCCAGGGTCATGCAGCTGCGAAAGGGCAGGGCCATGGCTGGACTCCGGCCTGCTTCACTCTAGGCCCTGCCTACTATGCTTCACAATTCAGACCAACTCACACTATTCATCTCGCCAAGCCCCACTTTCCTTCTCTGCCAACTATGTCACGATCCCAATTTGAGAGAAAACATGGCAGGCGGCCAGAGGTGGTGGGGCCAGGATGGGTGTGGTTGCTTCCCTGATGGTTCAATAATTGAATGTACACATAGGGATGGCCTCCTCCTTTCCTCACTCTACGCCGCCGGCCACCAAAGAGGAAGCAGGAGGCGCTGACCCTGAAGCCCGGTGGGGTGGAACAGGAACAGGGTGGGAGCAGCTTCTTACTGTCTGCCCTGGCCCTATTGACAGATGTGTTCAGAAGTGGCAGGAGGAGCCCAAGGGTCAGTGGCTGGGAAGCTGTTGCGGGACTTCCCTAGGACCCCAGGGTCCTGGCCCGTGGTGCTGCCAGGCCCCTGGCATCTGCGGGGCTTTGACCCTGAAGCCCCTCCTGGAGAGCTGAAGCCAAAGGGAGAGCCCAACAGGGCCGGGCACCCAGCGGCACCTCTGTAGCCCCAGCCAGGGTGGCGATGCCACAGCAGACATGCAGAAATGTGGGACAGAGTCCGTGGGGAGACTAACAGCATTGCTAACAGCTAGCCCATATTGAGATGAATGCTGGTAAGAGCTTCACATACACTAAGAAAGCAGGATTCCAGGTTATTTTCCCCATGATTTTAGCTAATACTATATTCTATGTATACAGGGTGGGGCAAAAAGTACGTCTACAGTTGTGACTAAACAAAACAGTTACTCTTGCATTATTATTAATTACTAGTGGCCCGGTGCATGAAATTTGTGCATGGAGGGGGGGTGTTCTCTCAGCCCAGCCTGCACCTTCTCCAATCAGGGACCCCTTGGGGGATGTCCAACTGCTGGTTTAGGCCCGATCCCACAATCTGGGACTGCTGGCTCCTAACCGCTCACCTGACTGCCTACATGATCGCCCCTAACTGCCTCTGCCTGCTTGCCTGATTGCCCCCAACCCCTCTGCCTGCCTGCCTGATCGCCCCTAACTGCCCTCCCCTGCCAGCCTGATCTCGCCCCCAACTGCCTCTGCCTGCCTGCCTGATCGCCCCTAACTGCCCTCCCCTGCCAGCCTGATCTCACCCCCAAATGCTCTCCCCTGCCAGCCTGATCTCGCCCCCAACTGCCTCTGCCTGCCTGCCTGATCACCCCCAACTGCCCTCCCCTGCCGGTCTGGTTGCCCCCAACTGCCTTCCCCTGTTGGCCTGATCTCGCCCCCAACTGCCCTCCCCTGTTGGCCTGATCTCGCCCCCAACAGCCCTCCCCTGCTGGCCTGATCTCGCCCCCAACAGCCCTCCTCTGCCAGCCAATTTGGTTCTGATTGGTCGGTTTCTATGCCAGTCAGCGTCAAAAGCTCTGCCTCCTAGGCAGCCATTGGCTCCTCACAGTTGACCCAGATTTGGTTCTTTATTTTTTTTGGGGGGGCAGGGGAGAGTGGGCTGTTTATTAAGTGGTTATTACAGGGGTCAGACCACATAAGTGGTGTCAGCCTGGGAATGTGACCTGTCACTGTTGATCACAAAGCCCCCAAGGCTGGTCCTGGTGAACCCCAAGGTCAGAGATGAAACTGAAAGGCCTTGGTCACACGCTGCTTCCAGGCGTCCAGGCTGGGCAGCATGGAGGAGATGCCCATCATGTGCCAGGTCTCCCCATTGGACACCACCGAGGTCTGGAAGGAAAGCAGCTTCACACCTGCCTTTGCCAGGAGCCCAATCATGGTAGGCACCATGGCAGGGTTGGAGGGCTGAGCCCAGAACAGGAGCAGGGGCAGACCCCTGTGGAGAGGCACTTCTGGTCTGAAGGCAGCTCCATTAAGTGCCTGCAGCACAGGTGTGGTGCCCTGGACAAAGCCCACAGCCTGGCAGGGGGCACCTGCCAGGGCCACGCTCAGGAGGCCTTCCCCACATCCTTGCTCTCCTGGCACAGTGGGGTTATGGGAGGTGGTTACATTGAGGCCGGCCTCCTTCACCAGCAGCTTGCCGTTCACCAAGTTCACATCCGCATGATTAGAAGTGTCTTTGAGGAGGCCAACAAAATGACTGCGGGGCTCAGGCAGTTCCCAGCATTCTTCAGGGATAAGCCCTGCGTTACCACCTGGATGGTCCCTTTGGGGCACCCTGCCCAGGCTCACATCAGAGTCCCCAGAGCTTCTGCCAGACTGATCCAAGGTTTGGTGTGCGGAGAGAAGGCACTGGTAAGGGCCTGGGCATTCACGACCCCCGCGAGGGCTCTCCCCTTCACCATGTCCACAAACTGGACAGCGATCTCCTCCCCGCAGCGCTCTGGGCCTCCTTGGTGCTGGCAACCAGGTGGGAACAGCTGATGATGTTCTCATGGTCCACCAAGGCACGGTCCCGAGGCAGGTCTCCATGAACACGTCCAGCTCTGCGCCCCCACACTGCCCCGACTGCAGGGCCCGGAGCAGGGCGCCCTCGTCCACGATCCCTCCGCAGGCGCAGTTCACCACGCACACACCCTTCTTGCACAGGGTGAAGGTGCTGTTGTTCAGCAGCCCTGTCGTGGAGGGCAGGAGAGGGGTGTGCACAGTGATGAAGTCACAGAGGGGCCAGATCTCCTCCAAGGGCAGCTGCTGAATGCTGAAGGAGGCCGAGACCTCTGGTGAGATGATGGGGTGTACCCTACAGTCTTCATCCCGAAGGACTGCGGCCGGACAGCCACCTCTCTCCGGATCCTCCCCAGGCCAAAAATTCCCAGGGTCTTTCCATTCAACTCAGTTCCCATGAACTTCTTTCGGTCCCATTTGCCATCCTTTATCGAAACCGTCACCTGGGGAATCTGCCTGGCCAGACACATGACCCTCCCACAGGTGAGCTCCGCGGCACTAAGCCTGTTCCCATTAGGAGTGTTCATGACCAGGATGCCCTTCCTCGTGGCAGCCTCCAGATCCATGTTGTCCATGCCAGGGCCAGCCCTGCCCACCACCTGGAGCTTCTCTGCTGCATTGATGATATCCGCAGTCACCTTGGTGGCCGAGCGGAGGATAAGACCTTCGCAGTCCTGCAGCTCGGCTATCAGCTCCTCTTTGCTCAGGTTCTGCTTTTCCACCACCTGCAGCCCTCCATCTTGTAGGATCTTCCGGCAGCAAGGGTCCAGGCTGTCAGTGATGAGCACTTTCTGTAGATTTGCGAAGGCCATTGCTGGAGCCGGCCTCGGGATCCACTGCTCTCCCTGGACAGAAACACCTCTAAGCCCCCGGGTTTGGTTCTGATTGGTCAGTTTCTATGCCAGTCAAAAGTTCCACCTCCTAGGCAGCCATTGGTTCCTCACACTTCACCCAGATTTGGTTCTGATTGGTCAGTTTCTATGCCAGTCAGCATCTCTGGGCCTATCAATGGGGCCTGATCAGCAGCCCCGGTGGAGTCCTGGAGAGAAATGGAGGCGTGGCTGCTGGCCAGACTGGGAGAGAAAGAGAGAGGCAGGTGCTGGTCAAAAGCTGCCACAGAGGCAACGGATCAGTCCCTGCTTCTTTCTTCAGGCCTCTCTCTGGCCCTGATTTGCAGCCCCCTCAGCAGTCAGTGCTGGGGCACCGCACCTGCAGCAGAAGCAGTCAGCGCTGGGTTACCACGGCAACCTAGCACTGACTTCCGGTCTGGTAGAGCTTTGGTCGTAAAGGTGTTACACCCTGGCTCTTTATTATAGAGACTACTGGCCCGGTGCACGAAATTCATGCATGGAGGGGGGTGTCCCTCAGCCCGGCCTGAACCCTCTCCAATCTTGGACCCCTTGGGGGATGCCCCCCTGCCAGCCTGCTCACCCCCAAGTGCCCCCCCCGCCAGCCTGATCACCCCAAACTGCTCCCCCTGCCAACCTGCTCACCCCCAACTGCCCCCCCACTGGCCTGATCACCCCCAATGGCCCCCCCCACTGTCCTGATCACCCACAACTGCCCGCCCCTCTGGGCCTCTAACCACCTCTACCTTGGCCCCGCCACCATGGCTTTGTCCAGAAGAATGTCCAGAAGGTCTCCTGGAAGGTCTCCCAGTCTAATTAGCATATTACTCTTTTATTAGTATAGATTGTATTATTTTCCACATGAGCTGTAAACCTACTTTTGCTCTACCCTGTATATATGTGTATATATATTGGCATAAAGAGAGACTGGAAGGAAAAACATCCAAATATCGGCAATAGTTGCCTTTCAGCTCAGTCTCATGGTGACATGTTCAATGAGAACCTATCATGTGCTAGGCAACACTCCACATGCTAGCAAATATGGTCAAGGCCGTTCCCTCAGCACATGTTCCAGGGACGGGCCGAGTCTCATGCCCTAACCTCTTTCTTTCCAGTTTCTTATTCTGGAGAAGGACAGGTGCTGACATGGGACACTGGCCAGCACACACTGCCCCAGGCCTCCCCCCACTGGAGCTCTGAGACTCAGTGTCTGGTCCAAGTCAGAACAGGACCAGGGAGCACAAAGGTCAGTGGCCACAGACAGGGACACCACATGGACATGACTTGGGAAGCGGACATGACCAGGCAGAACCAGCATTCGAGTTCTGCCCCGTACGCCTGTGACACCAGGCTCTGCCAGCAAAACAGTTTGGACAGAAAATAAAAGTGTCATGTGTGGAGGACCTCCCGGTGGTGGCTGATGATGCAGCTTGGACTACAGAGGAGACCTGCGCCTCACCAGCTTTTTTGCATCTCATAGAAGTGGGCCACTGGTTATGGTGTGAAGGGACAAAAGGGCAAGACGTGAGGTAGGTCAGAGTGCATTAAAAGGTTCTGAGAGAAAACAGGTAAATTAGGACTTGGAGGCCTGCTGGGCTCACTCACAGAAGCTGACCTCGGCCTCCCTGGCTGGCTGCTAACCACGCTGCTTTTTTTTTTTATATATATATATATTTTATTGATTTTTTACAGAGAGGAAGAGAGAGGGACAGAGAGTTAGAAACCTCGATGAGAGAGAAACATCGATCAGCTGCCTCCTGCACACCCCCTACTGGGGATGTGCCCGCAACCAAGGTACATGCCCTTGACCGGAATCGAACCTGGGACCCTTGAGTCCGCAGGCCGACGCTCTATCCACTGAGCCAAACCGGTCTCGGCCACGCTGCTTTTTAATTTAAAAAATAATTGGTATAGCCGAAACCGGTTTGGCTCAGTGGATAGAGCGTTGGCCTGCGGACTCAAGGGTCCCAGGTTCGATTCCGGTCAAGGGCATGTACCTTGGTTGCGGGCACATCCCCAGTAGGGGGTGTGCAAGAGGCAGCTGATCGATGTTTCTCTCTCATCGATGTTTCTAACTCTCTATTCTTCTCTCTTCCTCTCTGTAAAAAATCAATAAAATATATTTTAAAAAAATAAATAAATAAAAATAATTGGTGTAGACTTCATAAAAGGCAGGGATTTCACCCACCATAAACTGAGCTGTGTGGGAAATACTTTATGTCCCCAGAATATGACTTCATTCTTGAGATCGAGGCTCTGTCCCTGATGGAAAAACAATGTGGTCACTTCTAAGAAGGCTGTCAGAACCGAGTGACTTTTGCTCTTGATGGCACTTCAGATTGAAAACCTGATCACATTCAAGACTGTCTCTCCTTGGCCCCTCCTCCCTGGCATGCTAGCCAGGGTCAGAGGAGTGCCCAGATGTCCAAGGTGCCTGTGCTATACCAGAGGGCTCACTGGGCCCAGGCTGTGCTGGCTACAGGCGTGTCTGATCACAGTGCTGATCTTGCCCTTTTAATTTATTATTATTAATTTACATCAACCTAAAGAATCCTTTTGCATTGGGACTAAGAGCACACATGTGAACTGAAACAAACCTTATGGGCACAGTGCACTCTGACCTACCTCACGTCTATTCCACCCTACCTGATCCTATATTCTACTCTACATTAAACATACACACACACACACACACACACACACACACACACACACACACACACACAGCTGGCTGAGACCTACGAATTTGATCCCAGGATTCACTTATAGGCAGCAACCGTTGGTCTAGCTCTGTACCCTTCCAAGCCTCAACCCTGATCCCTGGTCCCGCAGAAGCACCAGGAGACCAAAGCTGCAACCCAGGGGACTTGAGGTTCTCAGCTCCACCGCCTGGAAAGACTTGGTCATGCATGCCAGAAGGCACAGGTGGCCATGCTCTGAGGAGTTGAGTGGTTGGTTTTTCCAGGGAGGTTGCCAGTGCTGCTGTTATAACCTGCCCCAGGTGGATTCCAGACCGTTCCACCTTGCGCTGGTCACTTGCCAGAATTTGATGGCCTCAGTATATTCTGATGGAACTAAAGATCATAGCTCTCCAACTTAGAAGATTAGATGTCACAGAACCTGGTTCCCCATCCAGGGAAGAAGTCCCTCAATTGCACATTTAACAGGTGACTGCCCAGACCCTCTCTGCATGTCTCTAGTGCCAGGGAGCCCACGTTCTCCTCTGTATCCCTTCCCAGCCCTGCATACCTCTGACTGGGGAGTCTTTTCAGCATGTGGTTCTGGGATAAGCCTCTCTGTGATCCCTTTGCCTACACTTGGTGGACCCACCTCACCCTCTGGGTCCAAACACCTGGCTGGCCTGGATAGCATCTTGAACACTTGGGAACAGAGACTGGGACCCCTGAGGCTGTTCTTCTGCAGACTTCTCACTAGACAGGTCTCTTGTGTCTTTTAGAACCACCCACAGGATCTCTGTCCTGTTCCTAGGGCAAGGCCCAGAGCTGAGTCCAAGTCTGGAAAATTCTAAGCTGGGTTAAGAAGCAGAAAGATTGTCACCTTTCCCATCCCAGCCACAGATCACCAGAGGCACTGGCCATTTTGTACTTATGCCCTTGGTGTCAGAGCTCCAGGTGCACAGATTGCTGTGTGAGGCTTTCCAAATCTGCTAGCGTCCTGGCTGAGGCTCTGGTGGACAGGGACCCCTTGCTTACCCTTGCAGGACCTGCCGTTGGCCATCATGGTATAGCCCCACTCTGGGCATGCACACTGGTAGCTCCCTGGCACGTTGATACAGCGGAAGGCGCAAAGGATGCCGGCACCCTGAGCACACTCGTCGATGTCTGCCAGAGAGAGGTTCACTCTGTGACCCTGCCCAACGGCAGGGCCCAGGCACTCACAGCCACGTGAGCTCAGGGGTCCATTATACAGAAGAGGACAACAGGGCTCAGAGATAGGAAAAGACTTGCCCAAGGCCACACAGCAAAAAGAGGACTCCCATTCTAGTGCTTGCTCCCTGGGGCTGCTCCACAAATACTACCAGCTAAGGAATAATCAGATACCAAACACAGGTCTGGGCGCATTCAACTCAGGTCAGGACCAGGTCTCCACTTTGCAGGGGAGGAGCCTAAGGTTAGACTCAGAAAGCATCTTCCCAAGGTCACACAGCCAGAGATCACAGGGATGGGACTCCAACTCTGATTTGATGCTAAAGCCTCTGAGTGTCCTCTGTATCCCTGGCCAAGCAGAGACGCTCTGGGAGCCAGGTAGTCAGGGAAGGGGTGCCTTCAGGAAGGGTCCCTGGGCAGAGATGAGGTACCTGTGCAGGTGTGCCCATCCTCGGCCAACTGGTAACCTTGGCGACAGTAGCACTGGTAGGAGCCATAGATGTTGGCGCACTCCTGGCTGCAGGGCTGGGCCTCACACTCATTCACATCTACAGGGAGACCGGCGGTGGTCACAGTGAAATCCCCTAACCCAGAGATGAGAACCAGACTCCAAGCTCACCTGGGGTGTCTCTTGAGAGAACATTAGTTCCAGCCTCCCCTTAAGCAAATGAGGAATCAGAGGCCCAGGTAAGGACAAGTGGCACACCTGGGGCAGGCAGCTGAGCAGGGGCAGGGCTGGACTTATTATGGAGTCCTGGCCTGGCCTGCTGCCTGGAAGAAGCAGCCACAGGTTGGACTCAGATCCCTGGTCAGGAACTAGATGCTTCCCTACTGAGGGTCCTCAGCACATGACACACATGGCTCTCCAAGTGACACCCAGGTGCTAACAAGGAACCCCTGAGGCCTCTAACATCAGCCACTGCATGGGGGAGGGGAGGTGCAAGTGCTGATGTGCAGGAGAATATGGGCAGAACAATGACTGGGTGATTGAGTGAAGGGTTGTCTCCCGGCTTAGATGGAACACCGACTGGACTCTGTGGGCAAGATGGGTCTTTCATTCACCCAGCTAAGAATTGCTGGCACTGGGCATGTCACCATGAACAAGAGGAATAAAGTCCCACTGATTGTGCTGCAGAGGAACGGAGGAGAGATGGAGCTAATTAAATGAGTAGGATAACCAGTGTGTCAAAAGGTAGCAAGTGCAACAGAGAAAGAGCAGAGAATGAAGCAGGGACTGTGTCTGGGAGGGTTACAATTTCTAAGCCATGTGGGCATCGAGGGAAGCATTCCAGGCAGAAGAAGGTACAAGAGCAATGACCCTGAGATGGCGCATGGCACTTGGCGCATGCGTGGTGCCCTCAAGGACCAGTGGGTGTAGTCAGAACAGAGTGAGTGCAGGGAGTGGGAGGAGGGAAATCAGATTGGGCAGGGCCTCGCAGGCCACTGATTCCCATCTAGTTCTTCAGGACCTCACAACACACAGAATGAATGAATGAATGAATGAATGACCTCTACCAGGCTCTGAGCTTCCAGGCCCAGAGGCCACACTGGTTTCATCTCTGAGGTTCTACCATCAGCCAGTAGAGCAGTGGAGAAAGGGCATTAGGTAGGGATGGGGTGTGTGAAGGAGGCATAAGATGAAGGAATGACCACGGCAATGCCTCAGAGGAAGAGGCCCCATCCCTACAACAGCCAGGCCCAAGGAGGTGCTCACATGTGATTATAATGCAAATGAGTGAATGAGTGAGAATGAGGTCAGGTTTGGGAGTCCATTCAAATGCTGTCTGATGCAGCTGGGCCTGGTCACACTCCTCTGTCTTGGCCTGGTTCTGACCCATGGCAGGGCCAGGCCCAGTGGTCAAGGAGAGGTGCACAGCTTCCCCAGGGTCTCAGCAGACTCTCCTCCCCAGGAGGAAAGTGAGGAGGGCTGGGGAAGAGGGTTGGGTCAGCGGTACCTTTGCAATGCTTGCCATCAGCAGCCAGCTGGAAGCCGGAGGCGCAGGAACAGCGGTAGGAGCCAAGTGTGTTCTCGCATGTGTGCTGGCATAGGCGGCCAGGGGAAGTCCAACATTCATTCACATCTGTGGGCAGGCCACGAAGGCGGGTGGGCAACTCCCGGAAGTTGGCTCCCTCCACCCCCGGTATAAGAGGGGGCTGGAAGAGGGATCCAGGGACCCAGAAGAGATAGGGAGAGAGCCAGAGACAGGGGAGCAAAAAGACTGAGGACAGGGGAGAAAGGCAGTCAAGAGTGTTGGAGGGAGACTGGAGACAGATGGAGGGACAGATAGACACAGTAAGAGGCAAGAGAAGAGGGCAACGGGGACGAGGCTGAGAAGAGCAGAGGGAGCAGAGTCATGGCTAGACAAGAGGCAGGAGAGCAGTCAAGCCCAGAGAAGGCAGGGTGAGGTAGGGGCTTTCAGAAAGGAGGTGGCGGCCAGAAGGCTGGCCTGGGGCAGGTGGGCACCGCTCAGGGGAGCTGGATGGGGGTCTTGGCAACCAGCCTCCACCTACCTACACAGGCCCGACCAAAGGCATCCTGCTGAAAGCCGGCTTTGCAGTCGCAGCGGTAGGAGCCAGGGAGGTTGTGGCACACCTGGCCCTCCCTGCAGTGGTGCATGCCCGCCTCACACTCATTCACATCTGCCAGGGGAAGGTAAGAAAGACATCCTGAGGCCCAAGCTCGCTCCCTATAGGGGTCTCCCACAGGCCAGGAACCCAGGAAGGCCAAGGCTGTCTGGGGGGGGGGGGGGGGGGGGGGGGGACACGGGGAGGGAGGGAGCAGAGAGCTGTCTGGCCTTACCCACACATTTGGTCCCGTCCTGGCTGGCGTGGTAGCCTCGTCTGCAGAGCAGTGGGTTCCGCTGGCATGTGTAGGAGCCCACCGTGTTAATGCAACTGAAGCCAGGGCGGCATGGCTCAGACAGTGATGTACACTCGTTGATGTCTGCAGAGGTGGGTATGGGTGACAGGGAGCCTGGCACAGCCCCTCCCCAGCCCCAGTATCTGGGTCCAGGGCTACACTGGGAGGAGGCTGGTCCTAGGCTCCAGATCAGCCCAGGTTAGGAATGGGGTCAGATTGTTCCATGGCACAAAAGGCTCCAATTTTCAGAACCCAAGCACCTGCCAGTTGCTTTCTAACAGAGCAGCTAGAGCCAGGGGGTGGAGGGAAACAAGGCTGACTTCTAGGATAACTATGGCAAGTCACACCCATCTCTGGCCTCTCCAAACCTGCCAGCTTGTCAAATTCACCCTCTATTGATACTGCACACTGTACCCAGCCCACTGGCCTCCTTCTCATCCCACCAGGCCTGGGCACAGCACCACGCAGGGCCTTTGCACATGCTGTCACCCCTCCTCTGGCACACACTACCCCCTAATATTTTCATGGTTGGCTCCCTTTTTCCTCAGGCCCTGCCCCAATGTCACCTCCTCAGGGATGCCCTGCCTGACCATTGTAGGTAGAGAAACCCTTTAGCTTATATCTCTACTTGTTTTATTACTGAGGAAAGCACCCTTGAATAGCTGCCACTTGTATAAATGTGTTTGCTTATTTAATCTCTCCCTTCTAAGATGTCTTGTTCCACCCAGACATCTAGCAGTGGCTACGGAAATGTCAGTGAGTGAGTCACTGAGGAATGCTTGCAGTCGGGCAGACCCTGCCCCACCTTGCCCGGACCCTGTTGGGGTGTCTCAGGGCAGACCAAAGCAAACTTCTCATGTCCACAGCTTGAAGTGTCCTGAGGAGTTGCCCATGTCCTGTGACAATGTTGGGACACAGTTGTTAAGGGGGTGCCTCAGGAAGTGCTCCACATCCCAGATTGGCTAGAAGGATCCCCAAAGAATCTTAAGAAAGCTTTCAGATAAAGTGTCCACCTGTAAGATTGGGACACACATCCCACAGCTGTTGAGAGGGCATGTGACAGAGCTGTATTCTAACATATCAACTTCTGTCTGCACCAGTGACTGGCCCACGCAGTGCCTGCCTCTCCACCTCCCTCTGTCTTCCCTCCCCAGGTGAGTGTGGCCTTGATGGTGCCTGTCCTCTGAGGTACTGGTGCTCTGCCTCCAGGCCTCATGGTCAGCAGCCTTGGGTGGATGGAGCCTCCAGGCTGCAGACCACGGGCTCTTTGGAAGCCGTGGAAGCGAGATGACCTCATCAGATCCACACGGGGACTACGAGGCCAGTATCTGGTCAAATTGCAGATCTCAACCCATGAGTACACATGCAATCAGCCTCCAGGTCCCATTACTGTACCACGTGCAGTAATGTTTTGTGAGGCTTATGTTCCAGTTGTGTGTGTGTGTGTGTGTGTGTGTGTGTGTGTGTGTGTGCGCGCGTGTGCCCGCGCGCGCCATGTCAAGATATAAAATATATCCTTCCTATTAACTGGGTTGAAAGAAACTGGGTACACATTCATCCAGTCCAACCTCACAGATGGATAAACTGAGGACTAGAGAAGTAACTCAGCCAAGGTTTAACAGCTCAGGAAAAGAGCTTCTGATCTGCAAGTGACTCCTGGGGCTGGGCGAGAGTAAGAACAGCAAGCCAGATCTCCTTGATCTCTAAACCCTCAGAGTCCCCAGCCCATGACCCTTTCGAAAGACACCCAGCGCAGGGCGCTCTCCACCCCACTCACCCACACAGTTGCCCTCGGGGTCCTGGAGAAAGCCCTCCATACAGCGTCGTGCCTGGCAGTAGAAGGAGCCCTTGGTGTTCTGGCATGTGAAGCCCGCCTGGCAGTTGTGCGTGCCCAGCTCACACTCATCCACATCTGGCACAGAGGCAGGGAGTCAGGGGCTGGCAGGCTGGTGGGCCCTTGCCCACATATCCAACCATGAACTTGATAGTTACTAAAGTATTCTGCATCATGGGAATCGGGCAGAGCACTGTCGCTGCCAGCCCACGCCCAATAACAATGAAATAATGACATCACCATATTTACTGAGCTCTTCCATGGTACCAGGCACTGTCCCCAGCACACAGATGTATTTATCAACTTAATGCTCACAACAACCCTAGGGAGTAGGGGCTATGGCAAGCCCCTTCTTACACAGGGGGAGCCAAAGCACAGACATGGTTCCATAGCTAGTGGGTGCTGGTTGGGCCTGCACCCTTAACCACTGCTCCAAGCTTCCCTGGGTAGGCAAAAATGGGGACCTGAGCTCAGATCCCTAAGACCATGTGCCCAGGCTTCTCTGGAAGTGGCGCTGGCAGCAGCAAGGCTCATGGCTTCTGAAGGTGGAGCTGCCAGACCTGGATGGAGTTGCTGCCCCTACCTACTATGGCACTGAGCAGGTGAATAGGCCCCCACCTCTGCACAGTGCTCCTTGGCTTACCCAGCACTGGCCCTCTACTTTCCCGTGCTTCCTGCACAGCAGGCAATCAGGCCGCTTTTTACAGACCAGGAAACAGGCAGAGCAGAAAGGTGACACAGAATTAAGGGCAGGCCAGAACTCATTAGGCTTCACTGACTGCCAGACCAACGCCCATGAGTCTGTATGTCTTCTGTCCCTCCATTCCCTCTCTAGTTTCCAAAGCTTCCACCACTTTCCCACAGCAGCCCAGTTTCTAGGGGGCCCTGTACTGTGTTCCAGGCAGCTGGACATGAACGTGCACAGCCCCTGTCTGATTACCACCTGTGCTTGAGAGGCAGCCTCTCCACACTCCACGGAGCCCAGCAGCCTGAGCTGAGAGAGGGTTAGGGGACGCTGGGGCATGTCCAGGGAGGTGGCACCCCTCCCCAGGTGCCTGGCTTCTTCGAGAGGGGCTGGCCCTGGATCTGCACCTGCCCTTGTGGGTGGTCACGGGTGTGCACCCAGATAGGCAGAGGGGGCAGGGCTCATTTCTCCTCCTAACTCACCCAACCTCCAACTCCGCCATCAGCTTAGAGCCAGACAGGACTGTATTAATCCACCCCCTGAGCTCACACCCAACCTCAGGGCTCCTTCTCATCATCCTCGGGGACTTATAACAAACAAGCGTTTCAGGAGGTCTTCCCTCCCTGGTGATGTTCTTCTGGACGTTTTCAGTGAAAAACAAAATGCTTCATATCACATGTGAAACAGACTCCAAGCTCCTTTCCTAACAGGGTGTGCGGACCTTGTGCCCTCCTTACAAGCTGTTGGCATGCTGGCTTCAAACCTCGAAATTCTCTTTCTGTTCAAAGTGTCAAGATCTCTCTCCTCTCAAAAGACCTCACACTTGCTGTTCCCCTGCCTAGAACACCCTTCCCAAGAGCTTCTCATTATGTAGATCTCCACTCTGACTTTACCTCCACAGGGTCCCCCTCTGAATCCCCACCTAATAGGGCACCTAGCCAAGACTGCCCTGCCATCTTCTTGTTTGCCTGTGTGGCCTCATATGCCTCACCAGGAGATCAGGAACAAGGATACCATGCCTACCACATGTCCCTGCCACCCAGAACCTAGAGGCACAGGAAGAGGTTCAGTGAAACTTCTCCCTCTTTCTAGGAAGCTAGAATTTTCCAATAAAAGAGATAGAAGTGATCCATGGAGCTCCACCCCAACATACAAATGGGAACTGAGGCATGGCAAGGGGATAAATGGCACCCAGACACCAGCGATGGTAGCAAAGCCAGGAGCACATCCTAGCCTACCGCATCGGTCTCAGACACCCCCTCTACCTCAAATACCATCATCTGTGGAGTCTTCCCAGAGGCATAAAACCGAAGTGCTGGGAGCGCGTGACTCTGGGCAGGTCAGGGATGGGTCTGAAGGGGGTGAGAGGGTGGCGACAGCAGGTCAGGCGACAGATCAGGGGAAGGCCTGCAAACCTGTCCTCACCTGCGCACTCGCCTTCCTCGAGAGTGTAGCCCGGCTGGCAGGTGACAGCCTTGTAGCAGCGGAAGGAGCCTACTGTGTTCACGCAGTGCTCGCCCCGGCTGCACGTGTGCAAGTCCGTCACACACTCGTTGATGTCTGCAGGGAGAGGGATGTCATCAGAGACTGCATACAGGTGCTTCCCAGGCGGTGGACGAGTGCAGCCAGCACTGCCCTCAAGGCGCTCACTACCCGGAGAAGTACAGTGCTGACATCCACCTGTCTAATCCATTCATTGGATAGAGATTTACTGGGTACCTGCCATGTGCCAACAAGCACTGTTCTTGGCATCAGGGATTCATGGTGAACAAGACAGATGAACCTGCCATCCTGGGGACACTCAAAAAGTGGAGGCCCAATGGCTGTGTAAGCAGACGTGTAATAGGAATGGCAGTCATGAGTACTGTAGGTGAAGGAGAGGAGGTGGGCACACACCACATTAAGTAGGAGGTCAGGGGAGGGTCCTCAAAGAAGAGGACATTAGAGCAAGCATTTGAAGAAGTGACAGAATGAGCCCAGCAGATATTCTAGGCAGAGGAGAAAGCCAATGCCAGGGCACTGAAGAGGCCTGCTAGGCAGGCCCAAGGGCCAGCCAGGAGGGGTGTCCTGCAGGTTAGAGAACAGTGTTAGGGGATGTAGAAGGGGGTAGGAGCTGGCTGGGTGTAAATACTCCAGGGATGAAAATGGAAGCTGTTAGGAGATGCTGGACTGCCATCCATAGAGGCAAGGAAAAGCAGTCGGTTCTGAAAAATATAGTGAAGATGGGACCAACCGGATCTACCAGTAACTGAGATAAGGTGAGAGGAAAAGAGGAGCCAAGGTCTGCAAAGCTTCCTGGCCAAGTAGGCGACAGGAATACTAGCACCGTGACAGGGTGGCCAGGAGAAGCAGGCTCACAGGGGAAGGACGGGAGCCCTGAGGCCACAGTGAATCTGAGTCAAGAGGCAGCTGGAGACACACCTCTGCATTCACTGAAGGGGTCTACATAGAGGTACTAATCTGAGAGCGGGCAGCTGCTGGACTCATCTGGGGGACAGGGAACAGAAGGAAGAGGCCAAGGACTGACTCCCAGATGAGCAGTGGGGAAGGGAGAGAGAAGCAGCAGCAACAAGGACAGGAGCCTGTGGAGAGTTCCCAACTCTGGCATCACCACAGGTCTGGTGCGAGGACACATGGACACATGGCAGTGATGGCCTGCAAGCTGTGCCTGGTGGGGGCAGTCACTCACTGATTGTCACTCCTGGACACACATTCACTAGTGCCTGTTCTGTGGTGCTAGGTCCAGGTGGTCACATGGGGGTGTCACCACAGCCCCTGCCTTCAAGGAACTGTCAGCCTGGCAGGGCGGCAACTCGGGAGGAAAGCTGTCTCCAGACCCAGGGCAGAGCACCATCTACTCGGGACCAAACTATAAGTCTCTGCTCAGGAGGAGCTACATCTGAGCCGATTCCACAAGGATGATGGGACCAGGTGGAGAGGAGGGAGGCAGGGCTGTGGGCAAAGAGACTCTCCCAAACTCACAGGTGAAACAAATGGTTAAGGCCAGGCCAACCCTGGTTTGGATGGGGATGGGGTAGGAAAAGAAAGAGTTTTAGGTCAGTGGCTTCCAAGGAAGGCTTGGTTGGCAAAATAAGAACTTGTAATTTGCAGGATGGATTAACAGAGGGAGACATATTCCCAGGACCCTAGAGACACCAGAGCCCAAGAGCCAAGACAGGAGCCAAGATCCTGGGAGGAATCATGGTGTGAACAATAGCAGACACCACGGACTGAGGCATGCCGGCACCGGCGTGCACAGGAGCCGCCATCCTGCCGCAGGCCTCCCAGAGGGGTGTGGCCGGGCCAGGCGTGCACAGGAGCTGCCATCCTGCCACAGGCCTCCCAGAGGGGTGTGGCCGGCCCAGGCATGCACAGGAGCTGCCATCCTGCCACAGGCCTCCCAGAGCGGTGTGGCCGGGCCAGGCGTGCACAGGAGCTGCCATCCTGCCACAGGCCTCCCAGAGGGGTGTGGCCGGGCCAGGCGTGCACAGGAGCTGCCATCCTGCCACAGGCCTCCCAGAGCGGTGTGGCCGGGCCAGGCGTGCACAGGAGCTGCCATCCTGCCACAGGCCTCCCAGAGGGGTGTGGCTGGGCCAGGCGTGCACAGGAACTGCCATCTTGCCGCAGGCCTCCCAGAGGGGACGTGGCCGGACCAAAGCCACACAGTCTGCACGGGCAGCAGCAAGAACAGATCCCGGAGGGCCCAGCCCAGAATTGTGCCCTTTCCCCAGCTGTGGGCTAGGCCACAGAGCTGGCGACTGCTCCCCTCCTATCTTCTCAAAGCCCAGTCCACCTTGGACACTTTTCCCAGGAGCCCAGACAGTTTTTAAAGGGCAAGGCACAAAAGGCAAACAGCAAGGCCCAGGGGAGTGTTCACAGAGGTCACATGTCCATTACAGGTCCTCTGGACTTGGCACCACCCAACACTGTCCTACTTTACCTCTGGTGATTGAAAACTCACTACCTGAGCAGGCTGCCTCAGTATAACACATGTATTGAATCACAATAATGACATCAAATACTTGTAAATTCTATACATTTAATCTCTACAGTGACCCTTTGAGGTGGGTGCTATTACTATCTCATTTCACAGGGGAGGAAACTGAGGCTCAGAGAGGTTAAATGACATGTTTAAGGTCTTATAACTAGAAAGTGGCAGAGCCAGGGTTTTAACCCAGGCAGTCTGGCTGCAGCAAACTCTATCTTCATCTGGGCACCAGTTTCCCATCTCCTAGCTGGGGTTAACAAACATGCCTGGAGCTAACAAGTGAACTGCAGAAGGTACAAGTACACATTTGTGGATGAAGAATGATTGTAACAGATAAGATGAACATGTGAGTGGACGAGGAGGACTAAGAAGAGACCCTGAGTAGTCTGTGCAGGATGAGTAAGGAGGGAAGAGATGAGTGAAAATGTGCACTCATCAACTTGACAAATGAAATGGACCTTTGCTCCTTTAATCCCAGAGCCTGCTTTCTGGCTGCCCAGCACCGCTTTCAGCACATGGTCTCTTCTCCAGGCCGCCAGTGGAGCTGTACCCCTCGCCATGGCAGGCAGGCAGGCATCCTGGGAGGGGTGCTGCCAGACTTGGGACCTGCCTTCCCAGACACACACACACACACACACACACACACACACACACACACACACACACACACACACAGCCCAGACAGGAAGAGCTGCCCAACCACTGGCAAGCACGTGGAGGGCACATGTTGTGCCGATGGCTGGAGGCCAGGGCAAACATGTCTGCAGTGGCTGCACAGCCCAGCACACAGCCTATCAGACCAGCAGCAGAGGGCGAGGGAACAAACATGTTCAGCCTGTACATGGTCCCCAAACACAAAGACGACGGACTGGGCTCTGGACATGTGCCCTGATCGCACCTGCACTGTTTCTACCGCCACACCACACCTTTGTGTGAGTTGTTCCTTCCACCAGCAAGTCCTAGCCGTCCTTGGAGGCAGGTGCAAACAGGAGGCACGTGCAGACCCACAGCTAGGATGGCCTCTCCCTTGGCCTGTCCCTTCCATAGCACTTCCCAGTCTGCCCAAGTCCCTGTGACTTCGGGTCTATAACGCTTCCTCCAGATATGGGTCAACATCAAGTCCACCCACCTCGCTGGCCAACTAGCACACTGGGAGCCCTAGCACCCAGCTACACAGGCACTGCGAGGCAGGTAGGACAAGCTGTTACCAAGCACCTCCAAGCTCTGAGGTTGAGGGAAGGAAACAGTCTCAGAGGAGAGCACCATGGCTCACGGTAACAGCAAGTTGGGGTGCAAAGCTGGTCTTCCGATCTGGCTTCGTCCATTCACCTCTGGAGGGGAGTCTGGACACACCTAAGGGCAACCTCAACAGCTGCCATCACATGGTCACTCTGCCCAGCCTCTGCTGTACCACACACACAGGTAATGTAACCTCTGAGGAGGATCGGGGCCCTCAGTGTCTTCTTTTTAGAGATGAACAAACTGAGGCTTGGAAAATGGAAGTCATTTATCCAAGGCCAGAGGGATACTAGAGGGTCCTGCTTCACACCCAGGCCCCTGCCTCCAGACCTCACACACTCTCTCCTGCTGCCCACAGGTCTGACCTCCTTGTTCCAGTGACCCAGCCAAGTCATACATCAATTAGAGTTTTCTGACTCTCAGGCAGGTCCTTGGGGAAAGCAGCCCCCCAGGGGCGTCGGTGGGGAAACAGGACAGGACACGAGGACACACAGGACATGACATGGGGAGCCAGCTGTGCTGAGAGCTCAAGTGCAGAGGGCAGGCCCTGGAGCATGTGTGATGGGCTTGGTGTGGCGCAGAGCGGCAGCAGGGGCTCTCGCTTACCCACGCACTTCCTGTGCACGTTGAGGATAAAGCCCTGGGCACAGAGCACTGTGTGGTTGACACAGTAGAAGGATCCCAGGGTGTTCACACAGAACTGTCGCCGGCTACAATCGTGAGCACCCAGCAGGCACTCGTCTCGGTCTAGTGACAGCCGCAGAAGGAAAAACAAGGGCCATTAGAGGGCATAGCCTGTCACGGAGCATCCGGTCACAGACAGGGAAACTGAGGCCTGAGAGGGGCGGCACCAGCTGGGGACCTCCCAGCCCATCGGTGGTACCTCTGGGCGTTGGGCCCAAGTCTGAGTTTGTACAGTCAAAGCTAGAATCCCAGAAAGGACAGGTGGTAAGGTCAGGGTCAGAGAGGGTAAGCAGCCTGCCTGCCACTGTCCAAGTGGGCAGAGGCAGAGTTTGTCTGCCCTACATCCTCGAGGTGCTCACCTCCACAGGCAGCCTGGGGGCCACACAAGCAGTGGCTGCAAACTCAAGTGCTTGGAGGTCAGGCTGGCAACATAACGGGAGGAGGAGCCAGAAGAGGCTCTGAGGCACTGCGGGGCCTGTGCTCTATTCAGAGGGACCGAGCTGTGGGCCCCTTGTGGGCAGTTTTTACAAAGTTTCAGGAGAAAACGGAAATCTGGACATTTTTTTAAAAATTCTTGAGGTTTTCATGGTTGGGAACTCATTTGATTATTTTAAATAGGACAGAGCCCAGCAGGACTCCCCTCTGGCTAAGCTGCACCCTCAGAATGCCTGTCTGCAACCTCTGGCCTGGAATCCACAGCCTTTATTGCCGGGGACTCTGCAGAGGAGGGAGACCTGGAGAGACGCAGATACTGGCCTGCAGTCTGGCTAGGCCCAAGGGAATCCCAGCCCAGGAGAGATACATTCTGTCTTCGAGACCCCAAGAAATGGGGAACAAAGCCCAGAGAGTACCTCAGATCTGACCCTACCACCTGAGATCAAGGCCTGCCTGTCGTCACCATGCTGTGTGCCCTGGGCATGTCTCCTGTCTTCTCTGGGCACTGGATGGTTTTCATACAAATCAGAAAACTGTCTCAGCCGAGGGCCTAGATATGGGTTTCCGCTTCTGGCAGGGATGTGGGCATTTTCCTGGACAGAGTTAATCCTGGTACCCCCGAAACCCACCATGGATACCTCTCCTGAACTTGAACCTGAACTGAAGTGTGTGTTAGACCATGTGCCTGCTCCATGTCTGTCCTGACTCAAGACATGAAGAGGTGCAGTCTTGAGGCCTTTCAGGTTGTTCCCAAGGCACCATTCACTGTGGAAACCACCCAACAGGTGTTGGGCCCAATGCCCCATCTCACAGGAGGAAGGCTGGCTGACAGAGGCCCCACTGAGACAAGATCCAGACCTAGCAGGGTGGAAGGCATGAAAGGGACATGCTTTTGGAACCTCTTCAACCCCTTTGTTCACGACAAAGGTAGGTAATTGTCACCAACATCCACTCTCCCCTCCTTGGTTTCAGTAACAGAACTGAGTACGTGCCATCCAGTTGGGACTCTTACTCCCTAGTCTTGCTCCCCATCAGAGGCAAATGGGAGGGGTGAATGCCACTTCCAGGTCCTGCCCTACAGTAATTGAGTGTGCATGCCCTCTTTCCCTCTCTCCACCCATGGCTGGAACAGGGACAATGTGGTCAGAATAGACTTTGGTCATGCAAACAGGCAACCTTCAAGGACAGGGCAGTTGGAGTCTAGTGAGAAATACAAATTCTCAGGCCCCACTCCAGACCTACTGGGTGAAGTTCTCTGGGGATTCTACAGAACTCTCAGGGTCCATGCTGTAGCCAGGCTTCCAGCTGGCTCTGGTGCATGCTCAAGTGTAGGAAGCACTGCTCTAGAGGACAGCAGACAGGACAAAAGAGGTGTGGGGTCCTGGCCAATCTGTGTGTCCACCCCGAACTGCACAAACACCTGTGCATGGTGACATGAGAGGAATCTCTGGGTAAGCTATTTGGGGCTCTTCATCAAAGTAGCCAAACCTGTTCCCTCACTAATCTTCCAAGTTTTAGATACGGACCACCTCCCTCATTCTGTTTGTCCGATCTCCACCCTGGGGCCCTGACCACAGGAAACTCAGGTTTGCACAAGTATGAGGGTAACCCCCATGGTACTCACCTTCACAGGACACACCATCCGCCATGATGGCATAGCCGGGAAAGCAGGAGCACATGGCTGTGTCTCCAATAATGCTGCACACCTGCTTGCAAGGCCCATTGTCTGAGAGGAAATGCACAGAAATCAGAGCAGGCTCATCACTTCTGTCTCTATCCTATAGGCGTAGGGACTGGGAGCCAAGGAGCCTCATTCCTGCCCCATTTTCCAAGTTCACTGTTAAATTGGCTCATACCTCAGCTTGTGTCTGAGATAATGGACTAGATCTCCCGCCACCACTTGGACACCAAAGCTTCCCACAAGAAACAGGGATGGGATTGAGGAGGAGATAGAAAGAGAATACAGAGCAGATGCAGAGAGCAGGACCAAGGAAGAGAGGAGCAGAAAAAAGAGCTTTTACATTATTGTCTGCACAACAGTTCCACAAGCAAGAACGTATCCTCTCAATTTCACAGGAACTAAGACCAAAAAAGTAGCTAATTGGCTTGCTTGGGGTCACATACAATCGCCCAGGCTGTCCTTTATTCTCATATCCTCTCACCCCGGCTGACCCTCCCCACAACTCTCACCTCCTCAACCACACTGAGTTCAGATAGGCAAGACCAACCACCCCCCAGCAGAAGCACCCCATCTTGCACATAGCCAGACCCATCCCCAGACACAATTTACCTTTGCAGGTGTTGGGTTGTGGCCGTGGTAGCAGGATGGTGTTGGGGGCCACTTGGGAGGGTTCTGACCTCAGTGCAGACTCCTCTGCAGCCGCTGGCTGTGGGGGGCCATTGTCTGTCCCAGGCAGAGCAGATAGGAGGGAAGGTCTGTCTCACATCTTCAGCCAGGACACAGGCTCTAACAAGCCCCATGCCAGCACTTGACAGGAAATGCCTCATTTAAATCCTCCCCCACCCATTTCACAGGAGAGGAAACTGAGGCTCAGGAAGCAATGTACGTTAGGTAGCAATCTCACTTTAGGTAAGATATTTAGGACAGAGGAGGCAAGGAAGAAGAGGAGTGAATTTCTAGATTGACAAATCTATCCCTGGAAGCTGGCAGAGAGCAAGTCCCCCCAGACTGGGGCTGTGGCAACCCCCAGGCTACCTATTGGGGCTTAACCACCATGGGCCCCACACTGGGGACACAGATTAGGTTGACGGAAGCCTATGTGGCTTGGGTCTTAGCTCTGCACCCGAACCCAGAGCAGGGCACTGGGTGTGCCCTGCAGACAGTTCCGGAAAGGGGCCTATCTGCCTGGCCTCACAAAGCCCACCACCAGAGACTCCCGGGTCCTGCAGGTTCCTATGTGTGGGGTGGCGGGAGAAGTACCCCGTAGTCCCCTGGAATGCCACAATGCCCGGCAAGATCAGCCCCGGCCCTGGCCCCGGACTGTCCAGGTGCTTACCTGGGCGGCAGGTACGGCCGTCATCCTGCAGTGAAAAGCCGGGAAAGCAGGCACAGTGGTAAGAGCCCACAGTGTTGATGCAGAGGTGCTGGCAAAGCTCCCCCGGAAGGAGCAGGCACTCATCCTGGTCATCACCGGGCAGGCTATTGGGCAGCTCAGTCTCCATGCCCAGTGACAGGGCCTCCCGGCTCCCCAACTGCACCTCTGAAACTGGGCAGGAGTCAGTGCTCATGATGGGAGCTGCGTTGGCCCCAGCAGGTGGTTGAGACTTCAGCCCCGCCCCCGAAAATCAATGCAGGTCCTCATCAGAACTCTGCGTGCCCAGTTGAGGCAATGTGCATGGATGAAAGATGGGTGGATGGATGGATGAAGGATGGGTGGGTGGACAAACCTCAGCAATAAGAGTGAACCCATCAGAGCCAGGTCCACAAAAGCCCTCAGGAAGCTTTGGCTAAATTGGTAAATAGGATTCAGACCTCTGACCTCAGGGACATCAGGGAGGACAACACCTAGCAACAGAAAGGGCCCCAAAACTGGATTCCATCAGATTGAGATCTGAACCATCACTCGGGCTTTCCCAGCTGTGTCACTTTGGACAGCACTAGGTCTCTCCATGCCTTCCAGGCTGCATTGGGGAGTCGGTGAGAGTGGGAGAGAAGGCTTCTAGGGCCGAGCTGCCTTAGAAAGCTCTTGATATACAGTTATGGAAAAGGGAGAGGCCAGAAACCCCTCCGGGAGGCCCTGTCACTGGGCATGGAGACTGAGCTGCCCAATAGTTGCTCCATGTCAGCCTGGGGCCTCAACTCTGTCTGCCAGCACCAGGCCACCAAGTCCCTCAATGGAGCAACTGCATATGCTCACATATGAAGAACATGTTTCATATTGAAGGCATTTACATTAAGCTCCAGCCTACAGGAGGGTCGTGATGGCTGATGTTCCATCCTGGGCAAGCTGCTGGTCATGCTGCAGGGTTCATGCTCAGCCCACTTCATCAGCACATGTCTCACAATAATCCCCCCCAGCAGCGGTGATGCTGAAGCTCGGAGGTGCATGTTGATTTGCACAAGGTCATCTGAGTAGGACTGGCACCCAGGTTGACCTGACCTGCCAGTTGTGTCCTTTGAGGCCCAGGTTACCCACTAGTTAGTCACTGAAGGAGAGAAACACAAACTTCTGGCTCTGGACCCTTCTTGGCCCTGTGTCTACCCTCTGACCCCTGAAGCTGGACTTCCTCCCAAATTTTACCTTGAATCAGACTTATGGTTGCTACCCTGGCCTTTACACCCATGCTCAAGCAGCCCCTAGATCTAACCTCATTATGTGGCACTTCCTTGGACTGGCCAGCCTTTGTGCCCATGCTGGCTGCTGAGGCCAGCCAGTCCCTCTGTCCTGTCAGCTTCCCCTGGCCTGGTCCACCCTCCATATGCTTGCCACTGCCCCATCCTGCTGGGAGACCCAGGTTTCTGTTGGGCCCACCATCACATCCAGCAAACTTTGTACCCACAGGATACAAGGTCTTCTCCCAGGAACCCCTGACTTTGGACAGCAGGCATCTAATTCCCATGGACAGCAGGCATCTAATTCCCATGCCCAGATTTCCACTGTCTTGCATTATCATGACAGAGACCCAGGGATGGACTGGGTCTGGTCAAATCCAGTACACCAGAGCCCAGGTCAAAAACAGGAGTCTACTGGTAGTCCCAACTATGCCAAGGACCCACTTTGCACAAGGGCAAAATGAGGCTTCCTCATCTGGACTATGAAAACATGGCAACAGTAACAGGGTCAGGAACCACAAGCCCTTGATGAGCATCCTGCCATCCCTCCCCGCAGGGAGTGAGGAGGAGAGAAGAATCTGTGTCTGACAAAGTCTCTAAGAAGGTCCATGACTTGCTGAGGAGAACAGTGGACCTGGGATTCCAACCAGTCTTCTGGACTCCAAGGGCCATACGTTAACCTTGATGCTAGGACCACCTCTGGGATTTTCACTTCCCAATCTTTGAAGTGCCCAGGACGGGCCCACAGGTGCCCTAGAGGTCCACACAGCTGCAGGAAAGATGAGGCCTGTGCTTCTGGAACCCTCCTGAGCACCTGGTCCCTGGCTGGTCACAGCAGAGTGTATGAACACCTGCAGAAGTGGCCAGCCAGGGCTTTCATGACACCAGCCCCAGGGCTGCAGGCCCAGCTCCGCAAAGACCACCTGCTGACTCACTGGCACACCTTGATTGGGCTCCTGCTGGCCCAGAGGCACAAAGAAGGCTAATGGCCCTGATTCCAGGAGATAGTCTTAGATAGGGTGACAGAGGCTGAACCTGGCAGCTGAAACAATGATCACAGCACATGGAGGGCACACGAGGGAGGAGATCCCAGGGACACTGAGGACTGGAAGCTCTAAGACCTGGCTCCTGACCCTCAGGCAGGAGCAAACGCAGGCTCCAGGGCCCACACTGGTACCTGGAGCTCCCTCCCCCTCAACACACACACACACACACACACACACACACACACACACACACACACACACTGGTCGCCCTATGGCTTCTGGGGTACCTGGAGCTCCCTCCCCCTCAACACACACACACACACACACACACACACACACACACACACACACACACACACACACTGGTCGCCCTATGGCTTCTGGGGACCACTGCCAGGTCAGGAGAGAGAGGGTAAGGGCACAGGTCTGATCAGCCCTCAGAGAACTCGTAGTCTGGTGGTGAAGGGGGGCCACCAAACAAACCCATCATTCATTCAGTCATTTGCTAGTGACTCTTCTGGGACAAGCACAGGGCCAGGCTGAGAATCTATACTAATAAAAGGGTAATATGCTAATTAGACTGGGTTGACCGGCCATCTTCTGAATGTCCAACATCCCTCCAGAAAAGCCATGGTGGTGGGAGTCGAGGCAGAGGCAGTTAGGGGTGATCAGGCCAGCAGGGGAGAGCAGTTAGGAGCAATCAGGCCGGCAGGGGAGGACAGTCGGGGGCGACCAGGCCAGCAGGGGAGGGCTGTTGGGGGTGACCAGGCTGCCAGGGGAGGGCAGTCAGGGGCATTAGGCAGGCAGGCAGGTGAGTGGTTAGGAGCCAGTGGTCCTGGATTGCGAGATAGGGCCTAAACCAGCAGTCGGACATCCCCCGAGGGGTCCCGGAATGGAGAGGGTGCAGGCCAGGCTGAGGGACATCCCCCCCAATGCACGAATTTCATGCACTGGGCCTCTAAAATAGGCATAAAAGGCAGTGCTAGCCTAAAGAGGCTGACCAGACAGGTGGGGCAACATTTACAAATGCATTCTCCATACCAATTATACCCTGTTCCCTGAGGACACAAGAATGGCATAGGTGAGAGGAATGGAGGATGGATGAACAAAGGTAAGTGAATGATGGATACGTGAAAGGTTTGGGGGTGGTGAATACGTGAGCAGATGGATGGACGGACAAACAAATAAGATGGATAGAAAGACCAATGGACGGACAGACTGATGGATGGATGGATGGATGGACAGACAGATGGGTAGGTGAACAGGTGAGGTGGATGAGTAAATGAATGTGTGAGTGCATGGGTAGGCAAACAGGTAAGCAGATGGGTGGGGGAGATGAATGGATGGATGAGTGGATGTGAGAATGGATAGATGAGGGATGGCAGATGAATGGTATAATGGGTGGAGATAAGGATGGCAAAATAGATCAGAGAATAGCGTGGATGAGAGTGGAAGGTGATAGATAGTAGGTAGTTGGTAGTTCAGTGGGTGAAGTGATTGGTACTTGGAAAACTGAATGAAATCACCATCTTGGAAATGACAGGCCTCAGTCCATTCTCAGCAGCCACTGAGGAACTCTGTGGTGCAGAACTTGTGCCCCACGCTACAATGGCCATGGACCCAGAGTCTCCACAGAAGGCCAGGGTCACCCAGCATTGGCTAGAAGCCCCAAAAACTCTCTCCTCCTCACCCAACCATCCTATAGACCCTGGCTCAGGGTGAGGCAACACCCACCTCTCTGTGGTGCAGACTCAGGCTCCGGAGCCTGGCGGACCTCGGGCACGATAAGGGGGTCTTCACCCTCACAGCAGGAAAGCATGACGTGGTTGCAGGGGTAGCCCAGGTTGGGGTTGGACTCGCATGACTGGCCCTCAGCCCGCACACGGAGCCCCAGGCCACAGCAGTCACAGCATTGCTGGAGGGAGACATGCAGTCACTGCTACAGCCTGGCCCCCCGAGCCCACCTGCATTCCCCTGGGTCTGTGAGCCTGTGGGGCTCACTGAGAGCCCCCAGGAAGCAGCCTGGGTCAGGCTCAGCAGAGGAGCTGATAAATGAGACTGAACTAACCTTGTCTTGTTTCTTCTTTCTAGTATGTGCTCTCCATTCCCCATGTCTGGCTCAGAGTAGGGCTAATGCAAGTCTTTTGAAATAATTAATCAATGGCCTCTATGAAAAGAACTGCAAATTAGCCCCAGTCACATCCACTCCACCCACCCTGTTTTTGCTAGCACACTGATTCTAGGAGACCACTGGGTAGAGCTTTCAGGAAAGCTTTGAACTGGGGCTGACTCAACTTGAAGACACATCCTTTTCACATGCCCCTTCCTCCTTTTTGGAACAGATATGGTGGCTGGAGTTCTAACAACCATCTTGGGACATGAAGTGACCTTCAAGATAGAAGGGAAAGCTAAAGATGACTGAGTAGAAAAATAGAAGCCAGAGTTCCTGAAGCTACTGTGTAGCTACACCCCTGTCCCAGACTGCTCACCTCTAAAAAAATCTTCAACTGTTTAAACTACTGTGGTTGACTGATAGTCCCAATCATGTCCTCTTCCCTGTGTCCATTGTCTTGCAATGTGATAGTGCAGTTCCTCCTATCAAAAGGGAGACTATTTTCTAACTCTTAGTTGTACCTCATGACTTGCTTTGGCCAATAGGATGAGACAGAAGTGACAATATACCAGTTTTGAGCCCCTGCCTCAAAAGGCCTTGCACACTTTTATTCCCTGTGTTGGAACCCTGCCCGCCACTAACTAAACAAGCCAAGGCTAGTCTGCTACAAGTTGTGAGACCACAGAGAGTAGGAAAAAGTCATCCCAGCTGCAGCCATCCTAAATCACAAAGGGCCAGTGGAGCCATCAGCTGGCAGCAGACACCTCCTAAGTGAGCTCAGCTAAGATCAGCTGAGCATGGCCCAGGTCAGCAAAACTACCTCATGAGATAAGCCAGTCATGAATCACTTGATTTGGGATTGTATGTTACACAGCAATAGCCTGTACTCCAGACCTGTATCACCCAATAGTAACCACTTCCACTTAGTCAAGACCCACCATGTACTTAATAAATTACTTAGTTTTTCTTGCCTCTGATGCTCACAACCACCCCATAAGACATATATTATTATCCCCATTTTGTAGATGGACAAGCTGAGGCTCAAAAAAGGCTGGTCAGGGTCAAACATACAGACAAAAATGGGATTCAAAACTTTTCTGTCACCAAAGTCCTTTCCCTAATATCAATTGTTTTTAGAAAAAAATCAACCCACCATGATTAAAATTAAAGTCCAAATCATTTCCCAAATGTTACCCTCCTCCAAATGTCCCTATCAGTCATCCAGGCTTGTGACCCCTCTTCAACTCCTTACACTCTCTCCCCTAAACATCTCTTTTGATGATGCTCCTGACACTGTCCACTGCCCTGGTCTGCCTGTCCTCTGCTGCACAACCAGCCAGGCGTTGGGCCCCAATGTCTGCTTTCCCTTCTTCCCAATTTTCAGTGGAACATGTGACCTCTCCAGAATAAAGACTACATTTCTCAGCCACCCTTCAGCTAGGTGTGACCACTGGCCTAAGTTCTAGCTAATGTGCTGTTAGTGGAAGTACTATCTGTCCTCAAAGGAGGGGCTTTTCTCACACCTGTGTCCACAGCAGCCTTGGTCACACAGCCAAGAGGTAGAAGCAACCCAATGTCCATCAAAAGATGAATGGATCAACAAAATGTGCTCTTTACATGTAATGGAATAGTATTCAACTTCAAAAGAAAAGACATCCTGATACCTGCTACACCGTAAGTGAACCTGGAGGACACTGTGCTCAGTGAAATAAGCCAATCACACAGGACAAAGACTGTGATTCCATACATATGAGGTCCCTAGAAT
This sequence comes from Ia io, assembly GCA_025583905.1. NCBI lineage: Eukaryota > Metazoa > Chordata > Mammalia > Chiroptera > Vespertilionidae > Ia > Ia io. The sequence continues at coordinate 104,115,164 of JAJQQW010000004.1, read as the reverse complement.
AGTCAGTCATAGAGACAGAAAGTAGAAGGGTGGTTGCAGGGGCTGGAAGGAAAGGGTATGGGGGTAAGTGCTACACGGGACAGGGTTTCAGTTTGGGAAGATGAAAGAATTCTGGAGCTTGATGGTGGTGATGGTTGTACAATAGTGTGAGTGTATTTAATGCCACTGAACTATACACTAAAAAATAATTAAGATGGTCAATTTTACATTCTGTGTATTTGGCACAATGAAAAATAATTTCAAGAGGGGCTCTTCCCCATCCTTCTAACATGCTGCCTGGAGCTCAAGCAGCCATTCTGGACCAGGAGGCAGCATATTCCAGTTGCCTGGGCAACAAGACAGAACAAACCTATGTCCCTGAAGACCACAGAACCACTCATTACATCAGTTCTGGCCTGGCTGCCTGCAACCACCAGCATATGACAGAATAAGAAATGTTTAGGGAGTTTTCCATTACTTGCAGCCAAACTGATGTCTCGTCCTTAGCCCTGCCACCTGAGGCCAATGTGAGCCCTAGCACCCTAAGTGGTCTTCTGTAAATCCCTCCCAGAGCTCTGCATACCTGCAGCCTGAAGCCCAAAATATCTCACGGCAGTAGTTACTGTCCTTCATGTAAAAGCCAGAGGACTCCTGGCAGCCTGCTCCCGCTGTACCTCTTTGCCACAGGCTACTGAACCCCGCTGCCACAGACTCTTGCTTCTGCACCTTTGCTCACACTGTTCCCTCTGCTAGAAGGCCCCTCCTCTTCTCTCTGCTCCATGACTGCCTGGTGAGGTTTAATTCCATCCTGACCACTCTGTCCATGGGGAAGAACCCTCTCGGTCCCCACAATTGCAGAAGGGACCCAGATGATGCCCTTCAAAACTCTCCGTGTCTCCCACCTCACTGAGAACAAACCACCATCCTTATAATGCTGGACAGGGTCTGCCCCATAACTTCTCTGTCCTCAGCTCCTACTACTCCCTCCTCACTCACTGCACTCCAGCCACACAGGCCTCTTTGCTGCTCCTCACACATGCCAAGCATATACTTGCCTCAGGACCTTTGCACTTGCTGTTCCTTCTGCCTAGAACAGGAGTGGGGACCTTTTTTTTTCTACCAAGGGACATCGGATATTTATAACAACATTCAAGGGCCATAAAAAATTATCAACTTAAAAATTAGCCTGCTATATTTGGTCAAACATTTAATTAACTCACCCCTAATGCCTTGGCAGGGCCAGACCAAAAGATTTTGTGGGCCTTATATGGTCCCCGGGCAAGATGTTCCACACCCCTGGCCTAGAAGATACTTCCCACAGAAGTCCACACAGCTCACCCCTCTCCTCCTGCAGGGTTTTACTCAAACATCCCCTTCTCAGTGAGGCCCTCTCCAGCCACTGCGGATGAAACTCCAGACCCTCCCAGTCTCTGACACAGCTTGGCCCTATCCTCTCTTCAGTTTTTCCTCCCTGGCACCATCACCTTCTAATGTACTGAACATTAACATATTCACCTTGATCTCCATCTGTCTTCCAGACTAGAAGGAGAACCCAGAGAGAGCAAGGGTTTTTGTGTTACACGTTTCTGCATCCCTCATGCCTAAAAATAGGGCCTGGCATACATGGTGTTCGGTAAATATTTTGTGAATTAGTAGGTCGCAACTGCTGATGCTCTCCACGCAGATGAAGAGACCCTTGACCCATGTGAGAGGGTCACCCTCACTGTGGAGTCCCACAGGGGAACCCACACCCCAGCCCTCAAGGACCCTCAGGCCACAAAGGGCGCGGCAGGACTTGCCTTGTACAAGGAGGTGCCACAGGTGCCGCTGCCCGCAAGCCCACAGGCCTCGCCCTCCTTGGCGCCCACAACACCGGCCATACAGCTCTTCTCCTTCAGGTAGGACGCGCAGCAGTGCTTCCGAGCTGTCCTGCAACACAAGTGCCCTCAGCCGCCCCTGAACACCCACCCCACCCTCCAGGGAAAGAAACCAAGGCTCAGAGAAGGGAAGCCCAACGAACAGCGCAGCGCTGATGACAGGTGCACTGGCAAGGCCAGCACCCCGCCCCACTGAGTCACATGGGTTTGTTTCTCCTTAACCAAGAAGACTTTAGGCCTGGGCCCCACTGGTCTCAGGACTGTGTGTCCTGACCAATGAGAAAGGGGAATTGGCACTCCAAACTCCACATGGGGCTGAGAAAGACAGGAAGACCCAATCCTGGTTGGTATGGAGGAGCGTAGCCCACGGTGTTCCTGGTCGAGCCTCCCAATCTCAGTAGGGCTGCCCTGGGGCAGAGGCACCTGATGAGCCAGCAGCACAAGGGCAGAGCCAGGACACAGAGGAAAGGTTGTGGGAAAGCAGGGTTCAGCTCCACTTGAGGAAGAGCATGTCCCAGCAAGGGCTATCCAGTGACAACCGGCTGGCCATGAAGCAGTGAGTTTCCCATCACAACAGGAATGTAAGCATGCACTACTTATAAGGGCTACTCAGCTCAAAACTCCAGGACTGTGACTTGTGCATGCTCTAACTCCTAAATAGCCCCAAATTGGTGGGACAACAGAGGAAAAGGAAAGGGACATGGTTAGCATTTAAATGTTTCTAAAGGAGGTATGGTGAGCTGGACATTAGGAAACATGAGGTCTACGCCTGGCCATGCTCCCAATGAGTTGTATGGCTTTGGGTGAATCACATCACTTATCTGAACCTTGTCTTCCTTTGTCTGGAAAAATGAGTAGATTGGAAAAAATGGTGTCACTAGAAAAAAGAAATGGTGAGTAGCTGATCAACACATCTTCCAGGCCTGGCACAGGGCTGACCTGGGTGTAAATGATGCCTTTGCTGAGACACCAGAGACAGAAGAAACAATCAGCACAGGCAGTAGAAGAGGATGGTGAAAGGCCACTCTTTTAGAGACTCTAGGGTAGCAACGTGGGGAGAGAAAGAGGACTGAGCTCCCCAGCTCAAAGCTGAGCAAGTATAACCTGTGTGGATGGAGCCCTGCCCAGCAGTTAGAGAAGCACACAATTATTCCTGGGTGCCAATGATCCTTTAACACTTGCTCCAAACTGTGCACTCCTGATTACGTGTAACAGGCCCACTATAAATTTATGTGGCTAGTTTACTTTGGGGTCCAGTCTTGGGCTCTCCGCACCTGCAGAAAGCCTCATCAACTGGGCCACAGCTGCCATATCCAATCGCCCTTGAGCACCTGGAAGCAGGTGAACCATGTGCTCACCTTGCACTGTCAGGACCTGCAGTCCAAGGCAACCAGGGATCTGGAGAAGGTGAATGGGCAGCTCTGCCTGCCCCCCGGTGTGCGCCCTACCTGCAGACATCACCCTCAGCGCCACTCTCAGGGACTTCCAGGCACTCGTCATTGTCGATGGCCCACTGCTGTCCAGCTGCACAGCAAGTCTCGATCAGGTCCTTCGTGGAGACTGTGGGTGGTAACACGGGCAGAGTCACTACCCTATTGGAGCATACAGTTCCAAAGTATCTAGGGTCAACAAGTATAGCAGGTGCTGCCGTTGCCTGTCCACACCCCCATGACTGGGTAGGTAACTCACCCTGCACATTGGCTGCCAGCACACAACTGCAAGCTCCTCTGGAGAAATGCCTGGGAGGTTAAATTGGCCCCACAGAAGTGGGGACTGGGAGGAGCCCAGCCAGTCAGTGAGTATCATGGGAGCACAAAGGCAACAGCCCTGTGGGGCCACTCACACTTGAGCTCCCTGTGGGATCAGAGGCACTGCCCAGCTCCTTCCCTGCACCTCCCCGAACCAGCATGTGCACAAGGACCCCAACTCAGGCTCTGCTTCTAAGCAGCCTGACCTAAGTCTCCAATCCAGGACAAGGCATAAGAAAGCAACAGCAGCAGCAAGGAAAGCTTACAACTCAGCTAAGAAGTTAACAGAGAGAATCTCAGTGACTGGGGAGGATGGGAGGAGTCAAGGGCAGGGAGAACGTCTTAAAACTCAAAGGCACAGACCATACAGTAAGAAATGGATGAATCTGACTGCATCAAAATTAAAATTCTCTGTATAACAGACCTCCATGAACAATATAATAGATTGCTGACAACTTAGGAGACATTTTTGGAATGTCTACAACTGACAAAGAATTGCTACTGAGAAAATATAATAACATCCTGAAAATTAACAAGAAAAAACAACCCCAACATAAAATATCTTTTAAACTGAAAAAATCAGAACAAGCAGTCAATGTGCCCTCGGGTGGCAGTGGGCACTGGCAGCCAGTCTGGATGGAGACCTGGCACGACTCTCACAATGAAATGTGCACATCACCTAGGGCCTGGTGGCTCCGCCCTGAGTGCACTCCAGGGGTTCCTCACCAGGCCCAGCACACAGTCGGCACAAGGCTGTGCACTGGAGCATCTCTGTGGAAGGAACTTGGAGGAAGTCTGAAGTTCGCACTGGAGGAGTGGGGGAAGAGAACTGGAGCCATCTCCGTGTAGGACTCCACCTGTCAGATACAACAGACTAGATGCCCGCATGACAATGTGCAGGTAAATGCATGCAAACACAGCAGTATGGAGCAGTAGGGAACAGACACTGAGGGGAACAGGAAAAATCAAGTGAGATTCATTACACATATTTAAAATATTGCACAAAAATAACAATACACGTTTCACAGTAACACATAAAAGAAAACTCACAAATTAAACAGAAGAGAACTGGGGCAGAGGGATGGCAATAGGGAAAGGGAATAAAATACATAGTAAAGCAAGAGAGAATCTTACAAAGGTGATAAAGTATAAGGTGCTAGAAAATGAGGAATATAACTGACCCGACTATTTCCCTCTGAGGTCTGAAAATAAATGACATTCAAAAATGAAGCTCACCTAGAATAACTAATATATCTGCAGGGACAGAAAAGTATAATGGAATAACTTTGAGCCTGGATCTGCATCTTAGTGCTACCATGTATAGCTATTCCTCCTCCCTAAAGACTTCTCTTAGCGAGGACCTAATGGCTGCACAGCTGCTGAAGCCTACAAGGCCCTCTCAATATCCTGGAGCAACTCCAGAACCTGGCAGGGCAAAGGAACAAATGCACCCAGGGTTGCTAGCAGTCTACACAGTTCTAGGAGCAGAGTGAAAGCTCACTAGAATCATCAGCTTTATCTGCTAAACAGGCATTTCAAGTCCTTGAACTTTTCTGAGTTTCCATTATCTCTGTAAAACAGAGAATACGCTTCAGCAACATCTTGAGAGCACAGGAAGGAATGAGAAGAATTTGTGATCACTGGTATCTACCAGAAACAAGTCATAAGCATCACAATCAGCACACACTAAAGTAAAAAATGTGACAAAAATGCCTACTGACACTGCTACTATTTAGCAGTTTCCTAGAAATGCGAGCAAATACAATAAAGCACGACATAAAGAGGCAGTAAAAATATTAGAAAGAGATGACAATCATTATTTGTAGATGCTATGAGTTCACCTTCCTAGAAAATCCAAGTGAATCAAAATTAACACAATATTAAAATGAATACTAATTTTTCATCATTATTCCTATTATGCGACCAAAAAGAAAATCAACATATTCAAATTAGTGGCTTTCCTACACGCTAGCTGCAATTAAATAGAAAAGATAGTAGAGGAGACTTGACTTGGGGTGGTGAATACACAATATAATATGCATATGTATTATAGAATTGTACACCTGAAACCTATATTATATAATTTTAGTAATCAATGTCACCCCAATAAACTCAATTTAAAAAAGTGAATAGGAAGAAATCCCATTCAAAACAGAAACAATGCTAGAAATAAATCTATAGTAAACATGCTAAATCTACATGAAGAAAAAATAGGTATATAACAGTATACATTATTAAAAATATATATTATGTTCTGGATGAGAGGATTAGATACCTTAAAATTCTCCTCCATTTATATTTTCAATGCAATCCAAAGTCCCAACATATTTTGTCATAAAGTTTGTCAAGCTGATCCTAAAATTCATCCAAAAAAGGAAAATTCTCAACTGGTCTGTCCAAGACCCCCTGAGAGCTAAACCCTGTCCCCCAGCACATTTCTGTCTCCTCTCCACAAGAAGACGAAAGAAACTATCCTGAATCAGGAGAAGCTCACCAAACCGCAGGCAAAAGTGCGCGATGGTGGGAAAGAAGAAGGCAGTTCACAGAACAGCTACAGCAGACATAAAAACCTCAGTTCTCCTTAAAGAAGTTGGGGGTAAACAATATTTCTGGTATTAAAGAAGTTAATATGTTCACAAACCAGAACAGTGTTCCCTTTTAACAGCTCTAAAGTTCAGGCATCTCAGCCACAAACACTTTCACTGTTACTGGCTGTGCAGAGACAAAGCAGCTGACAGGTGCTAGGACCCAGCATCTCAGACCAGCATGGGTCAAGTCTGACTAGTTTAAGGAGACAATCTATGGATGGAAAAGCACCACTTGCTACCAGAGAGGAGGATGATGATGATGAGGAGATTTTTGATGAGGCTGCTAAGAATAAAGCAAATTGAATAAGTCAACTTCTGAAGAAGATTACCTTGAAGAAGTCACTGGGAGCTGCTATTTTCTATTGACTGCTTGTTCACATTTTGCATATGGATCTGATAAAATCTCGATCTAATATTTTTAAGCCCCTTAGATACTGCAGCTCTTTTCAGTTTTGCTTATACACAAATCACTCTTTGTAGCTAATTAAGCTAAAGAAGCCTGGGAATAGAGATTGAAACAAAGGTTTAAAAAAATACCCAAAATAGTTTCTGAACAGAAGAATATACTTTAAAATTCTAATAATTAAAACAAAAAATGCTCAAAAGTCACTAATCATCAGAGAGATGCAAATTAAAACAACAATGAGTTATCATCTCACACCTGTCAGAATGGCTACCATCAATAAATCAATAAACAAGTGCTGGCAAGAATGTGGAGAAAAGGGAACTCTAGTGCACTCCTGGTGGGAATGCAGACTGGTGCAGCCACTGTGGAAGACAATATGGAGTTTCCTCAAAAAAATTAAAAATGGACTAACATTTGACCCAGTGACCTCACTTCTAGGAATATATCCTAAGAAACCAGAAACACCAATCAGAATGTATGCACCCTTATGCTCATAGCAGCACAATTTACAATAGCTAAGATCAGTAGATGAGTGGATCATGTAGGGACCTGGAGAGTACTATGCTGAGCAAAACAAGCTAGTCAGAAGAAGACAAGTATCATATGATCTCACTCATATGTGGAATCTAAAGAAATAAACTGGTGAGCAAAATAGATCCAGAGACATAGAAACATGGAACACACTGATGCATCTCAGAGGGAAGGTGAGGGTGGGTGGTGGGTGGGAAAAGATTAACCAAAGAACGTGTATGCATGTATGAGTAACCCATGGACACAGACAATAGTGTGGTGAAGGCCTGGAGTGGGGGGTGGGGGCAGGCTGGAGGGGGGCCAATGGGGAAAAAGGGTACCTCTGTATTACTTTCAAAAATAAAGATAAATTTAAAAAACAAAAACAGACAGACAAAGAGACAATAGGAACAGAAAGAGTCCGGAAACAGAGCTGTGCATAGGGAATTCGGTGTGCAATAACGGTGGCATTCAAACCCGGGGGCAAGGACTCAACAGGTGATGCTGGGACCTACCTCACACTCTACACGAAAATAAATTTCAATTCTATAAAGGCAGTATCAGAAGAAAACATAAGAAAATAATTTTAGGATAAAGAGAGCCTTCTTCCAAAATAAGTCCACAGAAGAATGAAACTGGACGATTATCTCACATCATATAGAAAAATTAACTCACAACAGATTAAATATATAAGTGTAAGACCTAAAACCATACAATTCACAGAAGAAAACATAGGGGGAAAGCTCCTTGACATTGATTGGTCTTAATAACAATTTTTTGGTAATGACACCAAAAGCACAAGCAACTAAAAAAAACCAAAACAATAAATGGGACTACATCAAAGTATAAACTTCTTTCTGCACAGCAAAGGGAACCATCAACAAAATGAAAAGGCAACCTAGGGAATGGAAGATAATATTTAGAAATCACATATCTGGTAAGGGGTTAATATCCAAAATATGTAAGAACTCAATAGCAAAAATAAATAAATAAATAAAGTACATGTATTTAAAAATGGGCAAAAGACCTAATAGACATTTTTATATAGAAGTCATACAGATGGCCAACAAATACATGAAAAGGTCCTCAACAATACTGATCGTCAAGGAAATACAAATCAAAACCACAATGAGATATCAACTCACACCTGTTAGGATGGTTATCATAAAAAAGACAAGATATAATAAGTAGTGGTGAAGATGTGGAGAAGAGGGAATCCTTGTGCACAGCTGGTGGGAATGTAAACTGGTACAGCCACTATGGAAAACAGTATGGAGGTTCCTCAAAAAATTAAAAATAGAACTACAAGCAATTCCAATTCTCGGTATGCATCCAAAGGAAATAAAAACACTATCATGAAAATACATCTGCACCTCCCTCCCATGCTCATTGCATCATTATTTACAACAGCTAAGACATGGAAACCATCAAGAGTCCATCAATAGATGAATGAATGAAGAAAATGTGGCACATACATACAAAAGGAAAATCTGTCACTTGCAACAACATGGATAGACCTAGAGGGCATTATGCTAAGTGAAATAAGCCAGACAGAGAAAGACAAATACTACTAAGTGAAATCTAAAATTGCTGGACTGGTGGAAGCAGTGAGTAGACTGGCAATTATCAGAAGATGGCGGAAGCGCGGGGCGGGTGTTGGGGGGGAGGCGTGTTAAAAGGGTATTGGTCAAAGAGAACAAACTTCCAGTTATAAGATAAACAAGTTCTGGGGATCTATAGTTAGCAGTACTATGTTATATACTGTAAAGTTGCTAAGAGAATAGATCTTAAGTGTTCTCACCACAAGGAAAAAAAATGGTAACTATGTGAGGTGATAAAGGTGCTAACTAGCTTTATTAATTACACACACACACACACACACACACACACACACACACACACACACACACACACACACACACACATACTAGAGGCCCCATGCATGAAATTCATGCAAGAGTAAGCCTTCCTTCCCCCAGCTGCCGGCACCAGCTTCCCTCTGGCACCTGGGACTGGGCTTCCCTCACAGCCCCGGCTTCGTCCAGAAGGTCATCTGGAAGGACGTGTGAAAGGGTGTCCGTTCTAATTAGCATATTATGCTTCTATTGTTATAGATATTACATTGTATACCTTAAACTTACATAATGTTATATGTCAATTACCTATAAAAATAAAAGTGTAATATGCTAATTAGACTGGACAGCAGAACAACCTTCCAGACATCATTCCGGACATCCTTCTGGACAAAGCCGCAGTGGCAGGGGCCAAGGCAGAGGTGGTTAGGGGCGATCAGGCAGGCAGGCAGAGTGGTTAGGGGCGATCAGGCAGGCAGGCAGAGTGGTTAGGGGTGATCAGGCAGGCAGGCGAGTGGTTAGGGGGAATCAGGCAGGCAGGTGAGTGGGTAGGGGAGATCAGGCAGGAAGGTGAGTGGGTAGGGGCAATCAGGCAGGCAGGCGAGTGGTTAGGGGTGATCAGGCAAGCAGACAAGTGGTTAGGGGTGATGCAGCAGACAGGCAGAGTGGCTAGGGGTGATGAGGCAGGCAGGCAGGCAAGTGGTTAGGGGCAATCAGGCAGGCAGGCAAGTGGTTAGGGGCAATCCGGCAGGCAGGCAAGTCGTTAGGGGCATCCCTCCCTCCCCCCTCCCTCCCTCTCCTCCCCCCGCTCTCCCTTCCACCCTCTCTAAAAAGCAATGTAAAAAATATCCTACAAACAACAACAAAACCCACACATGAAAAATGAAAACCTTAATACAACTGACTACATTAAAGTATAAAATACCTAGACAGCAAAAGACAGCTTGTCCAGCCAGCCCTGTTACTCTCTATCATGCCTCTGACTTTTAAACCCCTTCTGCATTTTTCACCATGTGATAAACAAGCGCTCTCTTTCCATTGTCAGTTTCCTCTGCAGTCTCTGCCTCAAATCTCGGGTGGCATTTGGGTCGTATTCATCTCGCAGGCACCTGGCAGAGCGCAGGTTCAACAAACGCGTCAGTAACACACTGGGCAACTGAGAACCTGTTTCAGATGACAGGACTGGGGCTCACCACGGGAAGCCAACAGCACAGACACACCGGCCCAGGACTGCTGCCAGAGTCAGGGCCTGAGATTCCGTGGCCACTGAGAGTGCCATCACCATTCCATGCCTAATCCTGTCTAGTCACACTCTGGGCACATGGCGTCTCACCTTTGTTTGAATACTTCTGGTGAGGGAGGGCTCACTCCACACAGGCAGCTTGTCTCTTTCTGCATAGCTCAGGCTCCCAATGCCTTTCTTTTACTGGACTAAACTCTTTCTCCCTCAGCCTTCTCCAAGATTGCCTTACAAAGAGATTAGGAGATTGCAATAGATCCCTGGGTCTTAGCCAGGCAACATGGGGTGCCCTATCCAGATAACAGTACCAGCTGAAATGAACTGGGTGTTAGCAATGAGCCAGGCACAGGCCCAAGCACTCTGATTCTCACTTAGCAGGAGTGAGTGCTGTTATTATGCCCACTTGGCAGATCAGTAGGGGGTGAGAAGCCCCAGCCTCAGCTGCCCCACCGCTGCTGCTTGGTGGGTTGACACAGGTGATCCTGAAGATCCCCTCTGTGAAACTGACCATCGCCAGCCTGAACGGTGTTTCTGCTTCCTGTGGATTAAATGGTATGTGAAACCTTGATCAGACACCAGGTTTCCTCCTGTGCTTGGCAGACTGACCACCATTCTCTCCTGGCCTTTCCCATCCGGGCTCCCCTCCTTTTCAAAGGAGCTCAGGTGCTGAGACCCCTTATGCTGGGAGGACCACCCACTTGGAGCAGGAGAGAATTATGGGGGCCAAGCAGGGCACTGCCTGGTACCATCCAGCATATAGGAAGCAGGGCCAGGCAAAGCCCAACACGATGTGTACCACCATGTCCTCATCCAGAAGACCCACCCCTTCCCAGCCCAATGCTTCAAGGCCAGAGGTCCTCTCCTCCAGGTCTCTTTCTCTGACCATCATTCTGAGGTTCCCCAGCGCGCGCGCGTGCTCTCTCTCTCTCTCTCTCTCTCTCTCTCTCTCATGTTCTTTTTAAGTTTCTGGGCACCAACCTTTCAGAATTTCAGTCCTGGGCTTCCTTTGTTCACCATCTACACACTGGCCCTAGCTGATCCCATCCAGTCCCTGAGCTTCAATGCCTTCCCTTCACCCTCCTGTACATCCAGCTCAGCTGGCCAAGGAACTACCACATCTCCCTGGTGTTTCCATGGCCAGAATCTGTTCAACAACTGATTTTTGCCAAACCAACTCTCTGAGTTTCCATTTCCTTGCATGTAAAGTGGGTAAATGACCGCTCTGCCTGTAAAGTGGGAGGTGAGGAGATTCAGTGCAAATAGCAGTTGCTCAGCAAACAGTATACCCTGCCCACTAGCACACTGAAGGGGTTTGGTGACTACTCTCCAGTTAGTGAACTAAAAACAAAGAAAGAGACCAATAAATGCACAGATAAGACAATCATCCCTTTAAGTAGAAGAAGCTGGTAGAGCTTTCAACAATCCCTCCCTATCTTTTCTGCTTTCCTCTGGGTTTTTGTGGATTCCATTTCTGTCTACTTTCCACCTTGTCTGAGCTCAGGCCACTGGGGAGCATGTCCCTCCTCACCTGTCAGTTATTCACAGCACTGTGCTCTCGGGTGGAAGCCCTCTCTTGCTCTGACCACTGCAGTCCTGGCCTGCCAGGCTCACGCTGGCCTCGTGGGATTAACAGTGACATGGCTGGCATCCTCCCGGCTTCAGGATAAGTGGCCACGTCTGCCTCACAGAATCAGAGATTCAGGCCCTGCCAGCATGAGCATGGTGACCTTGACTCTGGCAGGAGCCCTGCCTCTGACATCCCTGCGCAGCAGAGGGAGAATGGATCCCCTTCAGAAAACAATTTACCATCATAAGGTAATGCAGAAGATACACAAAGCCAATAACGCAGCAACTGCATTCTCAGATACACATCCAGGAGAATCAGGTGCCCGTGGTCTCTACTGGAGACCCACAAACAGTAGCAAACTGGAAACAACTCAGCACCCATCAACCAGAGAAAGGGTGACAAGCCATGGCATGAACACACAGTGTGAAGGAATGCACTCCAACCACACGACCCAATGCAGATGAAGTACACAGGCATGACTATGGGGAAAAAAGCAAATCACAGGTGAGGAATGCATACTGCCTTGTAGATGAAGTAAAAAACAGGAAAAAAGCAAACTACTATTTAGGTCAGTGATGGCGAACCTATGACACGCGTGTCAGTAGCCATTTCCGAAGACACGCGGCCGCATGCCGAGGATGAAACATTTGCTGCTCCGGAGGATGAAACATTTGCGACTAGAGTCTTGGAGTTAGACTCTAACTCCAAGACTCTAGTCGCAAATGTTTCATCCTCCCCTATTATACACTCTGTGCCGGAGGTCTGTATGCCAAAGCAACAGAAGTCAGGCACAGAGCGTCTAGTTCTGGGACTTCTGGTTAAGCCGGGATCTTTGCCCTCACTTCCACCGGCAGAGCAGGGAGCAGCGGAACACAGCGGGGGATGCATCTCTGGGGGCCCTGCTACTACCAGTAACCAAATAACAGTTAACCACAGCAACCATTATCTACTGTTCTGGGGTGCCATGGATTTCTAATACATCATTACTGAGATAAGTGAGGGGGAGGCTGGCAGAGGCGAGGGTTTGTGGTGTGCTATGGGTGCCGTTTCCCGCCATTAGAAATAGCGGCAGCCATTTTAATTCACATAAGGAACACCATCTTGCTCCATAGTGCAGACTCCATTTCACCACTATTACTGTTGTGCATCCTTATTAACCCCTATTTCTGCTTATTAACCCTGCCCTTTCCTAAAAGACAGTTATATGCACCATTTTGTGGTTAGTTAGGCTAGTTAACCCCTAATTGCCTGCAGGCCTAACAAGCTATCTATAATTCTATCTTCTGTCACTGCCCCCCTGATGGAGAACCCAAAAAATAAAAAACTAAGGTTAAGTAAAGGAAGTGGTAGTAGCAGTGGCCGACCCTTTCAAGAGACATGGACCGAGATGTATCGCTTTATAGAAAAAAATGGCAGATCATTTTGCGTTCTATGTACTGAAATGGTAGTGAGCAGAACGTGGAATATAAATAGACATTTTGAAACTAAACATTCCCAGCTCTTGGAAAAAAGTGAGGATGAAAGGAAGGAATACATTTCCAGGCAGCTACACCTTTATAAGAGCCAATCTAATTCCATCCTTAAATTTATGAAAGGCTCTACAATTTTAACATCTGCAAGTTTGAGCATTGCTCACTCTATAGCTCAGCATGGAAAAGCGCTCAGTGAGGGAGAATTTATTAAAGAAACTCTCCTAAGATGTGCACCAGTTCTATTTCACAATACGCAGAATAAAGATGCAATTATTAAGAGAATATCTGAGTTATCACTCAGTGGAAATATCATAAAAGACCGAATAATGAGACTGAACACAAACGTACAACATCAATTAAAGAGAGACATAAGGAAGTGTAAATATTTTTCGATCTCTCTTGATGAAACTACTGATGTCACATCACATGCTCAGTTGGCCATTATTGGTCGATATTCTGATGGTCTCACAATGAGAGAAGAGTTGATAAAGTTAGTATCAGTGTCAACAAGTAAATCAGGAAGCAAAATATGTAAGGTTGTTATACAAACATTTCGTGACCTAAGCACTGATATCTCTAAAGTTGTGTCAGTGATGACAGATGGGGCACCAAATATGGTGGGGAAAGAAGTCGGATTTGTCAAATTGTTTACAGAAGCTATTGGACATCCGATTGTGCCTTTTCATTGTATTATCCATCAGGAGGCTTCATGTGCCAAGGCAGGATTCACCGATTTAAACGACTTAATGTCAGTTGTTACAAAAATAGTTAATTTAATAGCTGCTCGCCCCCTTCACAAGCGAGAATTTTCAGCACTTTTATTGGAGGTTGATTCCACCTACAGTGGACTGCTGATGTACAATAATGTAAGATGGCTGAGCCGAGGCAAAGCTCTTGAGCGCTTTGTGGAGTGCTTTGAAGAAATTAAGATATTTCTTGACGATAAGGATCTGGGAAACTTTCCTCAGCTTAATGATGATAAGTGGGTCAACACCCTGATGTTTTTTACAGATCTCTCCGTTCATATTAATGAACTGAACTTAAAGTTACAAGGTTTTGGCAAAAGTATTGCCGTTATGTTTGGATACATAAAAGCTTTTGAAAGTAAAGTTAAAATTTTCAAGCGAGATGTAGAAACTAAAACTTATAGGTATTTTCCTTGAGTAACAAAGTATTTTGAGAAGGCCAGTGCAGCTGTACAAAATGAAATGGAACTCTTGCATATGAAGTACCAGCATGTTTTAGACTCGTTACTTGACCAGTTTAGTGATAGATTCAGTCAATTTAGAAGTCTAGAACAGACCATGAAAATAATTAAGTATCCTGATGTAGTAGTCTACAGTAGTTTGGAATTAAATGGTTTCCAATGGATGCAAATTCATGATTTGGAGATGCAACTTGCAGAATTGCAAGACAGTATCTGGGCTCAGGTGTTTGTCGACTTGAGGTCAAAGCTTGAGAATCTGGAAAGGTGCCGCTTGGAGAATCAAGAGGAGTGCCACTACGAACAGGAAATTTGGAGTGCCTGGAACCGACTACCAGACACTTTTAGCACCCTGAAAAATATAGCAATGGCTTTACTCACAATTTTTCCCTCTACATACTTTTGTGAGGCCTTATTCTCAGCGTTAAATAATATCAAAACCAACAAAAGAAACAGATTCACAGATGAAGTTAGCAGCACTTGCTTGGGCCTGAAGTGTACAAAATACCAACTGTCAATTGAAGATTTAGCCAATGAAATTCAGCAACAAAAAAGTCACTAATAGGCAGGTTAGTTAAAGAATTCCCCCTCCCCCTCACTTATCTTAGTTCATGACACCCCACACAAGCTAAATAATATCAAGACCAACAACAGAAACCGACTGACGGATGAACAAAGAAGTCACTAAGCAGGTAAGTTAAATATTTAGCTTTTGGTTTATTAAATACAATTATATATAACAATTATACATTTATGTTATTTAAACTATAAATATCGTGAAATAATTTTTTTTTCCTCAAAGTGACACACTACCCAGTTATGCTCAGTTTTTTGGCGAAGTTTGACACACCAAGCTCAAAAGGTTGCCCATCACTGATTTAGGTGGTAAACTCTAAAGAAAAGGAAGGAACTCCTGCTCACAGAAGTCAGGACAGTAGGAACTGTGGAGTGGGGAAGGGTTCAGGGCAGGCCAATCACAGCTTCTGTCCCCACTGACTTGTGCCTTCCTGAGTGCCCACTTCTCGCCCCCTCCACCCCATTTTCTCAGTCTTTATTTAATAAACTCTGTTTCAATTTCACTTTTGAAGAAGTTTTTGTTTTGTTAATCCTCACCTGAGGCTATTCCTCCATTATTATTATTTTTTTTTAGAGTGGAAGGGAGGGGAGAGACAGAGAAACATCGATGTGAGAGAGATACATGGATTGGTTGCCTCCCACACACACCCCAACTGGAGCTGGGGATCTAGCCTGCAACCAAGATACGTGCGCTGGACCAGAATCAAACCTGCTACCCTTTAGTCTGCGGTCCAACGCTCTATCCACTGAGCCAAACCAGCAAGGGCCTTGGTGCCCACTTTAAATGCTTCTTTAACTGTTCGTATAAGTTCGCACACTCTTCTATTCACAAATACTGTGCAACAAAAACATTACTTAAAAAGGTAGTATGATTAGAAAATTCTAAGACTAAAGAGTAAGTCTTTAAAATGTGATCCAAAAAGTGACATAAGCCAGAAACAAAAGGACAATGTTATATGATTCTACCTTAAAAAAGCTAATTCATAGCCATAGAAAGTAGAATGGAGGTTTCCCAGGGGCTGGGGGCAGGAACAGGAATGGGGTGTTAGTGTTTAATGGGTACAGAATGTTAGTTTGGGAAATGAAGAAGTTCTGTGGATGGATGGTGGTGATGGCTGCACAATAGTGTGAGTGAACTTAACGCCACTGAACTGGACACTTAAAATAGTTACATTTTAGCCCTGCCCAGTGTGGCTTAATTGTTTGGGTGTCATCCTGTGCACCAATAGGTTGATGGTTTGATTCCCAGTCAGGGCACATGGCTGGGTTGTGGCTCAATTCCCAGTAGGGTCCGTGCAGGAGAGGGGGTAGCCAATCGATGTTGTGTTCTCACATCTATGTGTGTTTTATTCTCTCTCTCTCCCTCCCACTCTCTCTAAAAATCAATAAAAATATTTTTAAATGGCTACATTTTAACACAATAAAAAGAGAATAATGCATTGCAGTGTTTAAAAAAGTGACTCAGCATTTCCCCTTCTAGACACTAATCTGCTGACAGATAGTCCCTAGGCACAACCAGGCTCATAGATGTTTACCGGAGCTGAATTTGTGAGAGCAAAGATCCAGAAACAACCAAAATCCCATCAATAGGGCAGTAATTAAACCACTGAAATTATATCCATGTAACTGTATGCAGGTGTTTAAAAGAATGTTAGATCTTCATACACTTACATAGAACAATTTCTGAATACTATGAAGAATTCAGAAGGAACGGTTCAATGCTGAATAGCATGTATAATAAGCCACCATTTATCTTTTTAAAGGGATGCATGGGTATACATGGATGTTTCTGGAAGAAGACCAAAGAAACTGGTCAAAGTAGTTGTCACTGGGGAGGGAGGAAGCAAACTGTTCTCCCCTTTTGTATTTGTGTGTGTGGCTTATCGTATGCAGGTATTGTTCATTCAAGAAGCGCTCTGCTATAAAAAGATTCTGAGACTCAGGAGGTGCTAACTTCCTTTGATCACAGGACAATAGGTGTCCTAAACAATCGAGCCCAGAGGTTGCAACCCCTCTAGACAGTCCCCTCTCCTGGACATTAGGACATTAAAGCCCTTAAAAACTGTGAGATTAAGAAGTACAAATTGCCAGGTATAAAATGGCCATGGGTATGTAAAGTCAATATTATTGACTACAGGAAACATAATCAATAATATTGTAATACCTGTGTATGGTGCCAGGTGGGTACTAGAATTATTGGGGTGATCACTTCGTAAGGTAAATAAATGTCTATTTACTGTTATATACCTTAAATTAATATAATATTGTATATCAATTATAATTGAATAATAAAATTTTAAAAAGAGAGAACTGTGGATTTTAAAATGCTGCAGAAAAATGTCTGTCCCTAGCAGGAGGGTGATGAGCAGGCTGTTTCTACCAAGCATCCCTTGGGACAATGTCTGTGGGCCTGAGCAAACAGCTCAGAGATGCTGCAGCCCCAATGTCCCCAGCAGCCTGGGATTCTGGGAGAGGAGGTGGTGAGCACCTGGAGTCCTTTACAAAGAGGGCAGAGTGAACAAACAAGGATTCCTGTGCTTTGTCCTCCTGCCCCAGGATCACAGACACAGATGGCCGGCTGAGAAACAGCAGGAGCTGCTGGACGAGCCTACCCACCAGGGCCCACCCAATTCGCTCCAGCCAATTCAGCCCCTTAGAGATGCTTTCCTCAACCGGCTCCTCCTCCCCCATAGGGCAGCCCCAGCCTCCACTGACTGTGCAGCATCGGCTCATCCATCACCTTGCTTCCTAGTATCTGCCTACAGCTGCCCAAGTCAGCACCTAGCCCATCTGCTCACCACCCCAGCCTGACTAAGGAGGTGCTCTGCCACTCTTGCTGACTGGCTGGATCTCTACCCTGGCTGGGCCGCCCACCCGGACCCAGCTTGCACCCACTGCATTTTCCCTTCAGCTCCAGAGTGTCCTATCCCCACCCACGTTTTACAGATGAGTAGGCAGCAGCCCAGAGAGGAAGCACAACTTGCTCCAGATCACACACCCCAGCCAGGGACAGCGCAGAGTCTACGGCAGGCTTTGTGCTCCACAGTGCCTGCTCCTGAACAGAGCTTCCAAGGAAGCAAAGAAAGGGGTAGAGGGAGAAGGGGGAAGAAAGGGTAAGTTCAAGTCTCCCACTCTGCACCAGTCAAGGATAACTGGTCCACCACTCCTCAGGATCCTTCCCAAGCCCACTTCCATAGCAGGTTCAGCACTGCCCACTGCCCCTCTACCATGCACAGGGAGTGGAGGGGGGACACAACAGGCTCTGGTGTCACTCTGCTTCCCCTACACCTGGAACCAAGCCTGACCCTGAGCTCCACAGCCCAAGGTTCTGGTCCCCAAGCGAGAGTGGTTTCCTGCAGGAAACTAGTCAGAGGGCTGGGCCTCCCCCTTCCACTGGAGCCTGCAGAGCTCCTTAACGAGGCTCCCATAGCGACTTTCCAAACCTCGAAAGTTAGGGGCCAATATCTTCCTTTTAAAGGTGAAGGGAAGGGACAGAACCAAGATTGAAACTCATCTCTGCTTATCCCAAAGCACAGGCTGTTACCTTTCTGAAACCAACTTGAAAATATTTCCATGTGCTCTTTATCATGTGGTCATTCAGGGTTACTTTAGCCCATACCTGGCTAGTTAACATGTGAAAGACTTTAATGAGGATTCAACACC